>CM074721.1:9940305-10586555 GCA_037306005.1 Rhinophrynus dorsalis
TGGGAGATTGTAATGTACTCAGAGAGGTGGTAGCCTAACGGCAAGCAAAGGGTTCCCTGTCAGAGAGGCCGGCGTGCTGCAACTTCATGCCTGAGAGGCTGGCATCCTACAGTACCACTGGGAAATTGAACTCCCTGCTTACATACTGTAGGATATTTATCAACTGTATTTTATTTTAATTATAATGCATTAACAACTGAAATGGACTCGTCAAACTAAATCAAGTTTAGTTTGTTCTTTAGAGAAGTAAAAGGTGCCTATCTCTTGTACTGTAAAATAGTTTGAGAAATTAGCCTCTGTTGGTGACTAGGGGTGAGCGAAACTTGTCGCCGTGTTCCTGTGGGAAATTTTGCGAAAACCACATTGTTATCGTTTTTTTTCACGAGAAAATCAGCTTTAAAACGAGCCGTTAAAATTTTTGCATCTTTCGCCCATTGGCCAAAATCTTTCAACATTTTTTCAATGGCTAAAAAGTTTTTGCCCATTGATTTACATTGTTTTCGCAAGTACTGAACTTGCTGCCACCGATACTTTGCCTGCTGCTAGTGTTTATTGTAGTACTCAGGGAGGGAAGGAGAAAATTATGCCAAGTGTGACAGCAGGGGACCCTCTGTCACATTGCTCATCACCTCCTCTAAGCATCAGTGAGATGTCTGGAATAGAGCAGCAGCAGCAACAGCATGTAGTGACTAGTGGTGGTGGTGATGATGATGCTGGAGAACTGGGGTGGAAGAGACATTGATGGCCTTTTTAGCAGACACTGAGAAGGAATGAGAGACAGGGATGAGGATGGGCATCACCACCACCACCACTAGCAGTGAGATTTTGGAATTAGAGGAATTTGCAACTGCTCTAATTCCTTCTGCTGCTGAGATGCAAGGACAACGGGATGCTGAGGAGCAGGTTAGTGTGACACAGACCATCATGGACACAGTGGGAATGGGGTCAACAAGTGATGCAGTACTAGGACAGGTTCCACTTGCCATCAGTAGCAATACTCCTGGTCCTAGTTGCAGCGCTGACTGAGGCAGTAGCAGCAACATTATCCGCTGCCACAGACAATGAAGGGGAATGAGGACAAGAAGAAAGAGGCCATTCTTCTCCACCTTTCCCCTTTCCCCTTCCCCCTGAAGTCATCATGTGTGGGGGACTATTTTTCTGTTGGGGCAGACACAGTGCAGTCATCAGTAATGGTACTGTGCACAATTTGTGACAAGTCAGTGAGAGGAGGAAAGGAGGGAACACACCTTGGCACAAGCGCCCTCATATCACACATGAAACACAGACACCATGACATTTACTCCAAATATGTTAAAGACAAACACCACAGAAATTAAGCACCGCTTTCCCTGTCCCTGACTCTCCAGAAAGGCAACAAGAGGTGAGGTAGAGATCAAAGAGGAGGAGGAATAGAACAACTAACTCACCATCACCTTCTAGGGTAACTACATCTTCTGCCAATCCTCCGCGTTCATTATCTCCATTCATATCACAGTGTGTGGACTAGATCCATACATATCACAGTGTGTGTGGACTAGATCCATTCATATCACAGTGTGTGGACTAGATCCATTCATATCACAGTGTGTGTGGACTAGATCCATACATATCACAGTGTGTGTGGACTAGATCCATACATATCACAGTGTGTGTGGACTAGATCCATACATATCACAGTGTGTGGACTAGATCCATACATATCACAGTGTGTGGACTAGATCCATTCATATCACAGTGTGTGGACTAGATCCATTCATATCACAGTGTGTGGACTAGATCCATTCATATCACAGTGTGTGGACTAGATCCATTCATATCACAGTGTGTGGACTCTGCCTAGATCCATTCATATCACAGTGTGTGGACTAGATCCATTAATATCACAGTGTGTGGACTAGATCCATTCATATCACACTGTGTGGACTAGATCCATTCATATCACAGTGTGTGGACTAGATCCATTCATATCACAGTGTGTGGACTAGATCCATTCATATCACAGTGTGTGGACTAGATCCATTCATATCACAGTGTGTGGACTAGATCCATTCATATCACAGTGTGTGGACTAGATCCATTCATATCACAGTGTGTGGACTCTGCCTAGATCCATTAATATCATAGTGTGTGGACTAGATCCATTCATATCACAGTGTGTGGACTAGATCCATTCATATCACAGTGTGTGGACTAGATCCATTCATATCACAGTATGTGGACTAGATCCATACATATCACAGTGTGTGGACTAGATCTATTCATGTCACAGTATGTGGACTAGATCCATACATATCACAGTGTGTGGGCTAGATCCATTCATATCACAGTGTGTGGACTCTGCCTAGATCCATTCATATCACAGTGTGTGGACTAGATCCATTCATATCACAGTGTGTGGACTAGATCCATTCATATCACAGTGTGTGGACTAGATCCATTCATATTACAGTGTGTGGACTAGATCCATTCATATCACAGAGTGTGGACTAGATCCATTCATATCACAGAGTGTGGACTAGATCCATTCATATCACAGAGTGTGGACTAGATCCATTCATATCACAGTGTGTGGACTAGATCCATTCATATCACAGTGTATGGACTAGATCCATTCATATCACAGTGTGTGGACTAGATCCATTCATATCACAGTGTGTGGACTAGATCCATTCATATCACAGTGTGTGGACTAGATCCATTCATATCACAGTGTGTGGACTAGATCCATTCATATCACAGTGTGTGGACTAGATCCATTCATATCACAGTGTGTGGACTAGATCCATTCATATCACAGAGTGTGGACTAGATCCATTCATATCACAGTGTGTGGACTAGATCCATTCATATCACAGTGTGTGTGGACTAGATCCATACATATCACAGTGTGTGTGGACTAGATCCATTCATATCACAGTGTGTGTGGACTAGATCCATTCATATTACAGTGTGTGTGGACTAGATCCATACATATCACAGTGTGTGTGGACTAGATCCATACATATCACAGTGTGTGTGGACTAGATCCATACATATCACAGTGTGTGTGGACTAGATCCATACATATCACAGTGTGTGTGGACTAGATTCATACATATCACAGTGTGTGTGGACTAGATCCATACATATCACAGTGTGTGTGGACTAGATCCATACATATCACAGTGTGTGTGGACTAGATCCATTCATATCACAGTGCGTGGACTAGATCCATTCATATCACAGTGCGTGGACTAGATCCATTCATATCACAGTGTATGGACTAGATCCATTCATATCACAGTGCGTGGACTAGATCCATTCATATCACAGTGCGTGGACTAGATCCATTCATATCACAGTGCGTGGACTAGATCCATTCATATCACAGTGTGTGTGGACTAGATCCATTCATATCACAGTGCGTGGACTAGATCCATTCATATCACAGTGCGTGGACTAGATCCATTCATATCACAGTGTGTGGACTAGATCCATTCATATCACAGTGTGTGGACTAGATCCATTCATATCACAGTGCGTGGACTAGATCCATTCATATCACAGTGCGTGGACTAGATCCATTCATATCACAGCGTGTGGACTAGATCCATTCATATCACAGTGTGTGGTCTAGATCCATACATATCACAGTGTGTGGACTAGATCTATTCATATCACAGTGTGTGGACTAGATCCATTCATATAACAGACTATGGGGATATTGGCCCAGCATATAAACTAATTAGCATAAAGTGCCAGACTGTGACCAACAAGAAAGAGATTAACAACTATATAAATATATAAATGCGGAGTATAACAGACAAGCAGATTTGACTTCTATTTAAAATTAACTCCGGGTACTAGACGCACTTTAAATGGCTACAAGGAATCAGTTTCATTGGTTCATCCTAATAACTAGCAGTTCAGCATTACTTTGGCCAAGTCCTGAGCGGAAGGACATGATAGGATGCATTTCAGGAAAGTACCTAAAAGAAACGCAATAGCAATCCATCTTGTTTATAGACGTCAGTAGGTCCTGCAGAGGTGTCAGAGGTGTACAAACCGGCCCGGTTACAGAACGAGACACCAAATTTGCTGGGTTCATACCGAGTGAGCGCTGGTGGAAAAAGAAAAAAAAAAAAAAAAAAAGACACTAAATATATTTAACCCCTTTGAGTGCCAGAAGGGTATTCAACACATTGCAGAGCAATGAGCTGGGTACACCTCTGGCACACAAATGGTTAATTCACTTTGTTGAAAATCTGCATGTTCAACCCTTAAAGGGAGAGTAAAGTTTTAATACAACAAGGTAACGCCCACTGCTGAGAGATACATTTTATTCAAAAGTTATTGAAGCTCAAGCATGCTTTTCTTTGGATGAAGTATCTCATGGCCTTAGAATGTACTGTGCAGGTTTACCGTCAGCTGACCATAGCGGTCTATAAAGTTGTGTAGCTCCAGTGCCACCATAAACATTTCAGGACATTAGAGGTACTGCATAAAAAAAAATCCTATATAATAATTTGCTAAATGTGTGTTTGTCAGAAGCTGTCATGCCCAGAACAAACTGCCCGTGCAGTGGCTGATAACGAAGCAGGACGTTCCGAATTCAGACTGTAGTCCGCTCTGCGCACCGGGATGACGATGGTCTGAATTCGGAGCGCTCTGTATCAGCCGCGGCGCGGGCAGCCTGTATTGTGCATGACTGACCCACGGCAGTTTCTGGGCGGCACTGTGGCCGGTGTACACGGGGTCTTCTACTAGTAGTGATAATAATAACAATGAAAGGTTGCGCTGCAATAAGCTTTTGAATAACACATCTCAGCAGTGGGACTGCCTATGCTTTAACCCTTTAAGTGCTGGAGAGGTATCAAACACATTGCATACATCTCTGGCAATCAAAGGGTTAATATAAACTGGAGTTATCATGGGGCAAACAGTTGCACCATAAAGGAATAATAAAACATGTCCAGTGATTATAAATGGGAATTTTAAGACCTTGAAAGCTAATGAGGTCTAACGCATTCAGCGCAATATACACCTCTGCCATGCACGGGGTTAAAACCCCATTAATATCATTGGGAATGTAGGGGAGTTTTGTTCCTTAGTTGGTTGGCAGGAGAACGTCTCCGCAGTCTAACCTACAGACTTGTCCAGGGAGATATCCTTAAAAAGACCAATCCGTTCTATCTATAAAGTATATTCCTTGGCTTTTGATCTCTCCGCTCCTACACTGCAAGTTGTTTAACCCTCTGAGAGCCAAAGGGGTGCCCAACACTTTGCAATGCATTTGGCACCTCTTCTCTGCACTCAAAGGGTTCAAATTTGCCAACAACTAGTGGCCTTTATGATCCATTTGGGTCTATGAAGCGCATGGTTTGCTGTGAGTGACCTAGAGGCTTCAGAGAGGAAACTGCACACATGATGCAACAAACAGATAGATAATCTGGCGCTCAAAAGATTAACTGTTTGAGTGCCAGAGTGATACCCAATGCATTGCAAAGCAACGTGAGATATATCTCTATATCACTCAAAGGGTAAAAGAATTAGGGATATTGCAGTGTTACTGTGTTCACTCCTCACACCGCACCTCCCCAGCGCATATGACTAAACAGCAAGTACAACAAATGGAATAGGTGTGACGGATCCCAGTACCTGCACCTTTACGATTAGGTTATTGTTCTAGTCATTAGCATAACAAAAGGATAAAAAGGAGCGGTACCAGTCTGTGCCAGCGCAGGTGTCAATTCAGACAGGTTTTTTTTTATTTATTTAAAGGGACACCTTTACTATAAAGAAATATTGTGTAAGTGCATGACATGTGCTGTTAAATCGACTGTATGTTGTATCTGCACCTGTCTTTTCTACCATTATGTAGGTGACAATGGGCTCCCTGGAGCTGTTACCAGACAGCTTTAGGTCAGGGATTATGAAAACAGGTGAAACGATACAATGTATGGAGGAGAGGACACTGAGCAGTGAATGCTGAAGGGATACTATCAAATTGTATCACTTTTCTACTTGGATTCAGGTAGACTACGATCAGGGAAATTAAGTGTTAGAAAAAAGGTGAAAAAACAGTCACATATTACGCACTTTATTTTTTTTATTTTTTTTTTTTAGGTATTTGAAAACTTCATTCAAAACGGCCTGCGTGTCATGTTAACCCGCAGTCCAGCAGACACCTGGTTTAGGAGATATTCACACACTTATTTCTGGGAAAAATAAAAGTGAAAGTTACCTTCTGCAGTACAGTGCCAGCATATGAAACAGCACTGAAAATGGTTCATTAGCATATGAAATCTATTTGAAAAGCTTAATTAGTATATGCCAAGTCTCTGGTACTGCATTCAGCTTAAGTAACAAGCATCACAGAAACATAGAATTTGGTAGCAGATAAGAACCATTCGGCCCATCTACTGACCCATTTTCCTACTGTAAAATCCTCAAACCTTATTTGGTCCTTGGTCTTGTCTTATGTTCAGGACAGCCTTATGGCTATCCCATGCATGCTTACATACCCCTCACTGTATTAACCTCTACCACTTCTGCTGGTATGTTATTCCACTTATCTACTACCCTCTCAGTGAAGAAAAAGTCTTACATTACATCTAAACCTGTGTCCCTCTAGTTTTAGACTATGGTCTCTTGTCCTAACATTTTTACTCCTGTGAAATGTACTTCCCTCCTGCACTTTGTTGAATCCCTTTATGTATGTGAATGTGTCTATCATATCCCCTCTCTCTCTTCTCTCCTCCAAGCTATACATGTTCAGATCCTTTAGTCTGTCCTGATATTTATTTTCCTGTAAACCAGTCACCATTTTAGTAGCCCTTCTCTGAATTTTCTCTAGAGAATCTATATCCTTCTGGAGATGGGGTCTCCTGTACACAATACTCTACAGTATCTATATCCTTCTGGAGATGGGGTCTCCAGTACTGTACGCAATACTCTAGGTCTCCAGTACTGTACAAAATACTCTAGGTGAGGTCTAACTAGAGATCTGTAGAGTGACATGACCACTTCCCTTTTTCTGCCACTAATGCCCCTAGCTATACAACCCAGCACCCTGCTTACATTCCCCACTGCTTTATTACATTTCTTGCCTACCTTTAAGTAATTAGAAATAATTACTCCCAAATACCTTTCCTCTGTTGTCTGACAGCACAGTACCCTTAATAGTATATTATCCCCCTCACTATCCATTTGCTGGTCTTTTGGATAACATGACACACAGGTAAATTTTTAATGAAGGTTTCAAATATTCAATCTTGAATCAAGGTGTAGGTCCACTTTAATGGCAACATGAACAGTTACTGCCCCTTATAAGTGAAAGGGTCACTTTATACAACAACTGAGCAAAAATACAAAGTTTGAGTGAGTTAATACAAATGAGGGTTGCACTGGTCAGCATGCCACCCAGATATTAAACGCCCTATACTGGTGCCAGTCAGCACAAGAAAATGTGAGGAAAACTGACAAATAATAAAATCTCACAGTTTTAAAGGGATAGTAATACTTAAAATGTAAAATAAGGGTACTCCCACTGCTGAAAAGGTGTTTTATTCAAGTAAAACTCAAACTTGATTTCTTTTCCCCAGGTGCAGTATCACAGAGGACTGAAATTGTGCAGTGGCGCTGTTCCGACACCATCTTATGTACAGCTCTGGTCAGTTGACCATACATTTCCTTTAGGACTTTGTAGTGGGACTGTTGCTATCACTGAAGACCACTGTGATACCGCACCTAAAACAATTCCAGTTTGAGTTGCAATTACTTTTTAATAAGACACCTTTTAGCAGTGGGAGTTCTTGTTTTACTCGGGGGATAATACATACAACATATATTATATATTTTTTTACATTTTAAAGTGGATCACCTTCACAATATTGCCCCACAATCTTTTATCCAATCCTATCATTATGATGAAAAAGTCTGTTATTAACCCCTTAGGGACAACTGATCGCGTGCAGCCGCTCGTGGAGCCCTGAATTCCTTAACACAAGTCTACCCACGATGTGCCAGGACAATCAAGGGTCGTTAAGGGGTTAAAGAAAATACACTTCTTCTGCAGGCATCCAGGGCACATTACAAGAGAAGCTCTGTGTGCCTGCACCTTAAAGGGTTAGTAAACCCCCCAAAAAAACTGTTGGCGAATTGATAGGAATAATAAAAAAACATGTAATGCCCTTATTACCATCTCTCAGACCGTTATGGTTTGAGAGATATAATAAAAGGTCTCTGCTCCCTCCCCTTTCTGCCTGACGAGCTGTAAAGCTGTCAGAGGCAGAATCCGGTCGCCCGACTGTAGGTGGCTCTTCAGGAGTGCTGTCATCGGGATATTTAACTATAATTACTTAATCGTTATGGTCTACAACGTGTGCCTGGCTTGCAATCACACGTTGTAGACCATTCCCATGAAGTAATCATAGTTAGATATCTAGATGACAGCTCTCCTGAAGAGCCACCGTCTGGACCCGGAAGCAGGATCTCATGACTTCCACTGTACAGCGGACATGTGAGCAGGGGGTGGGAGTGGAGGTCTTTATTTTATGGTTTGAGAGATGGGAATAAGGGCATTACATGTTTTTGTATAATTCCTATCAATTCGCAAACATTTTTTGAGGGGGTTTACTATCCCTTTAAGGTAACGGAAGTCAGTGACCTCCAATCCGGGCAGTGCACGGGACACACAGTGCAGACTCAGTGGTACCGGACCTCTAAGATGGCAGTGCTGTTGCCGCTGGATGCCTATGGAAGAAGCTGCTTAATAACACGGACATTTTCAGCATAATAACAGTATGGCTTTAATATCGCTACATTAGTAATGGATTGGGGGGCAATGTTATAAAGGTGATAGTTCTGCTTTAATTACTACTATCCCTTTAAACACAAAAATAAAACAAACAATCCTATAGCTGTTCTAAAGGTAACGTTCCATTTTAGTGCCCCTCTGCCACAGGGCACACACACACACAAGTACTCGCTGGTTTTGAATTAACCGGGTGCTGCTTTTCCTCTCAGGGGCTCAAACTCCCCCCTCCACCAGCAGATCTAGTTCAATGCAATAGATCAGAGGAGCTTAACCACTGGCATTCAAAGGGGTACCACTGGCATTCAAAGGGTTAATCCAGTCCGCGGTACTTTAGCAATTAAAACGCAAATTAATGTCATTAACTCAGACAGATCCCGCAGAATGACAGAGCCACAGGTTTAGCTCTCCTGGATACACTACACTATCATTTTAAAGGGAAATAAACTTGAAATAAAAAACAGGCTGAACATTTAAATCCCATGTACCAAGAAATTTCATTCTACAACTCTCAAAGTAATTACTAAACCTTTCATGACCAGAGGGGTCATAACGCACTTCACAGGAGGTGACCACAAGCTGCAGCAGACCCCTGTGGTACTGTAGGGGTTAAGCTGTTCTCCTGTGTACTTGTGTGCGCAGTGTGTAATGAGTGACGAGATGTAAGGCGCTTCATTTACTGAAATCAGCGCACACCTCTCATCACATAGGCTGTTTATATCAGACACTTCCAAGACTCGCAAGCTTGTCACCTTAACCTTTTAGTGCCAAGATAGGTAGTGTGTGTTGCACAACCTCTTGAACACGAAGGGTTAATTTTCTTAACAACAAAGAAAAAAAACCCACTAACTTACATTAAGAACTACCTACATGCTTTACTAGCAATTTGTTGGTTTAGAATATAAATAGCAATTGAGAAAGTAAACCTTTTAATATGTTGGTGGCACATACCGGAACTTTATGTAAATTAGTTTATGTGCGCTGGGCCAATGCAACCACATACTGTGCCATGAACGGGTCTAGGCAGAGCCCATACACTAGGGCATTTCTAATAGCACAAAGAAGGGCATGTTTGGTCTGGGACATAATTAGCATAATGTGCACAAAATTAGCACACAGTGCCACACTGTCATCAACACGTAAAATAGGTTAAATTTCTCAAAGACTATATATTTTACAGAGAAATGGGTAGCACAACATATAGACAAAATTTAATTCTCTGTAAAAACAATTATATTCTAGGTAGACAGGTCCGTGAGCTGTAGCGCAAGGCATATTTAACCCTTTGAGTGCCAGAGCAGTATACAATCATTGTTTTGCAATGCGTTGCGCACCCCTCTTGTACTCAAAGGGTTAAGAATATATCTGAGATCACCTTTATCCAATACCAGATGTACAGGACTTCTCGGGGGGGGGGGGGGGGGTTATACACGAAGGCGTGATAAAGAGGAGATAACTTCTCCAGTGAGATAAACTCTCCAGTTCCTATGTTATTCTATGGGAGAGATTTACTTATAGACTACAGGGGAGATGTACTAAGGTGTGATAAAGAGGAGATAACTTCTCCAGAGAGATAAACTCTCCAGTTCCTATGTTATTCTATGGATCCTATGCGCTAACATTTCTCCACCCTTGGACATCTTAGTGTACTGGCACAATAGAGTAAGGAACTAGAGAAGTGATATCACCGGAGAAGTTATCTCCACATTATTAGGGGTACGGGACACGTGCACTCTGCCACTCAAAGGGTTAACTCCTTCATCGTCACTTGATTCTGAAATACAGCGCTCGCAGTGGACTTATTAAAATGTAAGAATTCTTTCAAGCTTCGCTTCGCAATTCACAACGCGGTCTCTACACCATTACATAGAATAAATGTTATGGATCCCTGTGCACAGGACTGAATAGAGCTGTTTAGTGCCCCTAATAATCTGCACACAAGCTTGCAATTATTTAGCATCAAATACATATCAATTGGTCACTTCATCTCGTTACATAAAAGAGCAGTCTTTACTCTCTGAGAAGTGAATACAGTCATGTGCCGACAGCATGCACTGGGCACAGCATAAATAATCAGCGTAAATCACTCAAATTGTATTCATTATATGGAAAGAGGGAGAGGGGGAGAGTGCTACTGTATGAACACACCAACAGCGGCTACTTCACAGGACTACATCGGGGGGGGGGGGGGGGGGGAAGAAATGTATTCAAACCTAGTTTCTAGTTTTTTAAAGGGGCAATAAGAAGTTACAATTATGCATTCACATTAACCCTTTAAACAGGACCAGTGGGGTATGCAACGTACTGCAAAGCATTGTGATACAAACCCTTCTAGCCCTTAACCCCATGAAGGTTGAGCGTTCAGGGGGGTGGGTTGCGCTAGATGACCAGGGCATTTTTTTTCTTCACCGGCAGGCTGGGTGATGACAGTGCAACGTGATCACGTAACTACATGACGTGACAGGACCATCGCGAGGACTTAACGCCAGGAAAGCTGCGATGTTCCTAACACATCATGTGTCCTTAAGGTGTTAAAGGGTTAACCACTTGGATGATAGTGAGGTCACCAACACATTGCAGATCCCTCTAGCATCTGAGTTGTTAAAGGGCTTGTTGCAACTCTTTTGGCCATTAACCCTTCGCAGTGCAATGCATACCCCTCTGATGATCAAAGTGTTAAAGGGATAGTAATGTTTCACAATAAAAGCAGCTCCATTTAAATCTTCATAGTATCTGGGCCATGGAGAGTGTTATTTCAATACTGTCAGAGATGTAGTACAAGAGTAATTGAATGATAAAGTATCCCCCTCCCTCCCCTTTTACCTAGTGTAACACTGCTCACCTCAGATGTGGAACCTGGTCTCCTGACCGGACAGGTCACAGCAAGGGACAATCTTCTTACTGTGATCATAAGGAAAACCCTGCCCCCCTTGACAGGTTTTTCCCAGAAGATTGTCCCTCTCTGCGATCCATCCGGACAGTCTTGCTGCTCTGAGGTGAGCAGTGTTACATCAGCAAAAAGGGGGATACTTTATCATTCAATTACTCTTGAACTACAACTCTGACAGTACTGAAATAACAATCTCCATGTCCCAAATAGTATGAAGATTAATTGGAGCTGCTGTTTTTGTGAAATATTACTATCCCTTTAATACAGATTAATAAAATAAAAAACCTAAATGTATTTGTCACCCTAAAGACAAGTTTAGTTCACGCATTATGTGATACTTTCCCTAAAAAATTAACATGATAACATGTTAACAAAAAAAATGTATTTGTGACTGGTTATAGTGAACCGATCACCCCAAGACAAGTCCAGCTCCTGTTACAGAGTTAGAATCTGTCTATATGTTGTACTGGACATTTTTATGTAAAATAGATAGATTGAAAAATTAACCTGTGTGTTGGTGGCACAGTGCAGCACTTTAGGCTAATTCACTGTACAGCATGCAAATTATTTCTGTTCCAGACCAATCGTACCCCTCGCTCTGCTATCAGACACACCCACATGGTGTGGGCTCTGCCTAGATCCATTCATATCACAGCATGGGGGGACAGTGGCCCAACACATGTACTAATTAGCATAATATGCCAGACTGTGCCATTAACTAAGATTTCTCACAATTCTTTATATAACAAATATCTAGTACAAATATTTAGGAAGTTGATGCTTCTTTAAATGTAAATAAATCTATCTTAAAAAGGTAAGGTCCACTTTAATGCCTTTAAAGATCAGTGGAGTGTACAACACATTACTTTTAACCATTTACATTCCTGAGGATTCACAATGTGTTGAACATGTATTTTGCATGCATTAGTGTGGATAGTATGTTACAACCATTTAAAAGGGACACTAAAGTCCACTAAACATTTTTTTCTCGTTCTGTAGATTGAAGAAAAAAACATTACGTTGCAAAAATCCCTCTCTCTCAAATCTTTATGGTTTGAAAGATAATCGCGTGAAAATTCCTCCCCTTCTCCTGACACCATCGCTCTGCTGACAGCACGAGATCCCGGTTCGGGGACCAGCCGGCGGCTCTGCAGCAGGGCCAAAATAGTAATATTTAAAAAGAATTACTTCATTGAAATGGTCTACAAAGTGGGCCTGGTTTGCAAGCACACACTTTGTAGACCGTTCCATTAAAGTAATTATTTTCCAATATCGTTATTGCGGCTCTGCTGAAGAGCCTCTTAGTGTCGGCCGACACGGATCTGCTTCACAGCCGACATCAGGAGAGGGGGGAAGTTTGGATGCGATTATCTCTCAAACCATAAAGGTTTGAGAGATGGGATTTGCGCAACATCATTTTTTCTTGATTTGTAGATTAAAGGAACAGTAAAGTCCATACCTGGGATCTCTCCGGATTTGCCCCGGAGACTCCGGTTCTGACAGAGATTTACCGGGTCTCCGGGGCAGATTCCTCCGGATGTGGAGAGTTTCTATTGAAACTCTACCCACTTACACTCTTTCTCCCGCCGTTCCTCCGTCCTCAGCCTTCTGTGTGACATTTTTAACCCTTTGAGTGCCAGAGTGGTACGGAATGTTTGCAATGCATTCCGTACCACTCTGAAACTCAAAGGGTTAAGCACCCCCCCCCCCCGCTCACGTCAATCCCCGCCCCTTTTTGACGCAATTAGCGTCATTTTTGTCACCCCCTGCTGAACAGAGGACTACCCTCCGGGTAGCCCTCAACTGGAAGTTCCCAGGTATGGTAATGTCCACTAATTTTTTTTATTTTATTTTATTTTTTAAAGGAACTTTGGGGGGGATAAATTGTAAAGTTCCAAGCGATGACCCCTCACTGCTAATCGACAACTCCAACCCCACCACAGGGGTGACTACAGCAACATGTTAAACATGAAAACATTTATTTAGCATTATTAAATGTAATTTTCTTCTCGGCAACCCAGAAGTGTTATATTCCAATTCACTACTTAATTAAGCCATTGGAAAATCCCATAAGAAAAGTCACATAAACGGAGTGGTTCTTTTTAATGTACTGAAAATAAACACACACAATAAACATCTGCAAATCTTTTTTGGGTGGTCTCATATAAAAATGTTCCTTAAACCCACAATAAATTAATTTTCAGCAGAACCAATAGAACTAAAAATATAAAATACAGGTTACAGGCCCACACTGTACTAACTTCCTTGCAAAACCCCTTTCAAGAAATGATGGTAAAACTCATTCGCCTTATAGAGATCATTTGCTAAAGGGGAACGAAATAAAATAATCCAAGATTCTTGGACAGATTTTCATTAGATTGGAATCGTACCGGAGACTGACCACACCAATCATCCCCAACTTAATTGAGGGATGAGGGGGAGTTGAAATCAGAGGACAAGTGATTGACTACCCCTGCATGGTACATGCCGGTTATACTGTTAAAGCGGAACTACCACCCCTTACAAACATTGCCCCAAATAATTACCCATCTGGTGACTAGCTGCTCAGTAGCGCTAGTCACCAGAATTATTACAGCGTTAACAAGAATTCTATACTGGTCCCAGGCCGACAGGCAGTAGAGAGCGCAGACATCTTTCCATAGTGACATCTGTGCGTCTGCGCTGTCAGTCCCTTTTGGAGTCGAACGGATCCTAGCAACGCCTCCTAGAGCCGGCTGGGACTGACAGTGCAGACGTCATTATGGAAAGATGTCTGCTCTCTCTACTGCCTGTCAGTCCAGGAGCAATGTATAATTCTCACTAACGCGGTAATAATTCTGGCCACTAGCGCTACTGATCAGCTAGTCATCAGATGGGTAATTATTTGGGGCCATGTTTCTAAGTGGTGGTAGTTCCACTTTAAGCCCCAATTCCTTAATATATTAGCGATATACATATAAATTGTAATTTGCGGTATAAGTCCGGCATAAGTAAGAAATATTACTTTTTCGGCAGGCAGCAGCTGGGAACAGTGCAGACATCTTGCAGAGACGGCATCTCTGAGTCTGCGCTGTACGTGCCCTCCACCTCCACGATTGGCCGGTTGGAAGCCTTGTGTCTTCAGGCAGCGGAAGGGAGTGCCTACTGCAAGATCCCAGCCGTGCCTGCCTGCCTGCCGACACAGTTCTCTCTCCTACTTATAAATACTTGGAATTTGCAGTATATGTATACTCGCTAATACATTAACCCTTTTAATGCCGGAGGGGTACACAACGCATTGCAAAGCAATGCGTTGTGAACCCCTCCGGCACTCAAAGGGTTAAGGATTTGGGGCTAAATGTAACTGATGAGAGTCCCACTTTAACCGTTTAACTGCCAGTGCATCTCTCTGTTGTACTGCAGCCGCTTAGCCAACACTAACCTGTACTTTTCTTCTTCTTAGGAAGCAGAACTCAGGGGTGAAAGGGTTAAAATGCATCACACCCTTATGCTACAAATTTGATTCCTCCCTGCTCTTGTTTTTTAACCCCTAGTGTGTCAGAGTGTGTGTGTAATGCATTACTTTGGAAGGTGTGTTTTATTCAACACGGAGAGAAGAGCACCAATTCAATAGAACAGTCTCCGCCGTGATCCTTTATCAATAGGCTTTGGGCGTTAACTATTTGAGTACAATGAATTGGACACCCGTCTGGCACTCAAAGGGTAAATGAATATCACTCAGCTTTCCTTGTGTAATGTATGAGAGAGTGTAAGACTCTACAGGTAAATGCGTGATCACTGGGATTCGCCAGCCAGATTCAGGCGTACAGGAATAGCTCACTACAGCAGCTTAACTCTTTACTCGCTGAGTGATACACGCAGAGATTTATGTGATAAATAAAAAACAATTGTATTTCTACGTTTCTCATCTGAAATGTAAAATAGTCTTTGTTTAAATTTTCAATTCAAATAAAATAAAAAGTATATCCTTTAGAAAAAAAAAAGGATAGGACGGGATTACCGGTACCCTGGAGATATGGTGTATAGAACTGTACACTGTACTCTAGGTGTGATCTTACCAGTGATCTATATAGTGACACTAGTATCTCTCTGTACCCTGGAGATATGGTGTGTAGAACTGTACACTGTACTCTAGGTGTGATCTTACCAGTGATCTATATAGTGACATTAGTACCTCTCTGTACCCTGGAGATATGGTCTGTAGAACTGTACACTGTACTCTAGGTGAGATCTTACCAGTGATCTATAATAGTGACATTAGTACCTCTCTGTACCCTGGAGATATGGTGTGTAGAACTGTACACTGTACTCTAGGTGAGATCTTACCAGTGATCTATATAGTGACATTAGTACCTCTCTGTACCCTGGAGATATGGTCTGTAGATCTGTACACTGTACTCTAGGTGAGATTTTACCAGAGATCTATATAGTGATATTAGTACCTCTCTGTACCCTGGAGATATGGTCTGTAGAACTGTACACTGTACTCTAGGTGAGATCTTACCAGTGCTCTATATAGTGACATTAGTACCTCTCTGTACCCTGGAGATACGGTGTGTAGAACTGTACACTGTACTCTAGGTGAGATCTTACCAGTGATCTATATAGTGACATTAGTACCTCTCTGTACCCTGGAGATATGGTGTGTAGGACTGTACACTGTACTCTAGGTGATATCTTACCAGTGATCTATACAGTGACATTAGTACCTCTCTGTACCCTGGAGATATGGTGTGTAGAACTGTACACTGTACTCTAGGTGATATCTTACCAGTGATCTATATAGTGACATTAGTACCTCTCTGTACCCTGGAGATATGGTGTGTAGAACTGTACACTGTACTCTAGGTGAGATCTTACCAGTGATCTATATAGTGACATTAGTACCTCTCTGTACCCTGGAGATATGGTGTGTAGAACTGTACACTGTACTCTAGGTGATATCTTACCAGTGATCTATATAGTGACATTAGTACCTCTCTGTACCCTGGAGATATGGTGTGTACAACTGTACACTAGGGGAGATCTTACCGGTGATCTATATAGTGACATTAGTACCTCTCTGTACCCTGGAGATATGGTGTGTAGAACTGTACACTGTACTCTAGGCGAGATCTTACCAGTGATCTATATAGTGACATTAGTACCTCTCTGTACCCTGGAGATATGGTGTGTAGAACTGTACACTGTACTCTAGGTGATATCTTACCAGTGATCTATATAGTGACATTAGTACCTCTCTGTATCCTGGAGATATGGTGTGTAGAACTGTACACTGTACTCTAGGTGAGATCTTACCAGTGATCTATATAGTGATATTAGTACCTCTCTGTACACTGGAGATATGGTGTGTAGTACTGTACACTGTACTCTAGGTGAGATCTTACCAGTGATCTATATAGTGACATTAATACCTCTCTGTACCCTGGAGATATGGTCTGTAGATCTGTACACTGTACTCTAGGTGAGATCTTACCAGTGATCTATATAGTGACATTAGTACCTCTCTCTTCCTACTGCTAACGGCTCTTCCTATAAACCACACTGTGTGGACCAGAGAAAAATTCCCATTGATTCAAATCTGGTATTTAACCAAATGAATGCTACAAAGATCTGCAATGCATTGTGATGATGAATTGGACATCTCTCCAGTATTCAGTGTGTTACAAGTCCCCTTTAAAAATAAATAGAAATATTGGGAATTTCTTTTGTGCTCCAATCTATGCAGATGGATCACAGGGCGCAAGTCATCTCTTTTAGGGGGATAGGTAACATTCTGCCAATTCCCACCAACACAAATGGGACTATTAACATGATGAACAGTAGAACGGTAACCAACACATTGCTTTGCGATGCACTGGCGACCTGTCAAGAGATCAAACACCCCATTCACATCATTGAGTTGGTTTTTCTGGTCCTCTAAGGCACAGGCAAGTTAGTCCAGACTTTCTCCTGTTTATCCTAGTGCGTACAGCCTATAGTTTCCCAATATCATCTGCTAACAATAAACATTCACTGATCTGATATCTCTCTGCACCTTGACACCAAAAACAAGTCACTACAAGACATTTTAAATGTGTTCGTCTCGCTCGGTGCCTCATGCCCGTAGGTTTCTGACAAGTAACCAATAAGAGAAGAAAAAAAAAAAAAGAAATAAAGAAAAAAGTAAAAAACAATAGGATTCAAAAGCTTGTGTACACAGAAACGTACACAGTGAAACAGGCACCCAGGCCACAGAGACTGTCTGCCCGACTATTAAGAAAAAAACAAAAGCAAATTGTTATTGCAAGTCTAATTACCTAGTGATTGATATGTAATGCGCAGGTTTGGGGAGAGTGAATACAGGAAACGTTGGAATCCGTCCAGCGCTGGTTTTCATCTGGATTTATAAGCCATTCGGTATTGAATGTAAACTAATATTAACGCTTTAAAGGACCACGCGGTTTTGCCTACGTCTCTGGTCGTCAAGTCTTTATTGACCAGAAGGGTGTGCAGATCATTGCTTTGCACCCTACGCAGGCACTTAACTCTTGGAGTGCCAGAGCAGTACACTACACAATGCACTTCAAGGGTTAAATAGACCCCATCACCGAAAAACAATTCTAATGATTTTGAAAGTGCTTTCACCCCTTAAAGCAGATTACCAAAAATAAAAATTGCCCCATGGGTTTTAACCTTTAAAACAACATTAACGATGTGTATCTTTTTTACAAATCCCCTAGTAGTGGAGATATTTACCCATCAACATCGGGCAATTCCACGTTCTACGGGACCCTGTATGTCCCACATGACGGCTGAGGACTTCCCAGCTGCCCCAGGGAACGCGTTCACGCTCCCCTCCGCATCTGGTTTTGTGGGCTAATGTTACAGCAAATTCCATTTACAATGCTACCAAGCTTGGCGAGTGGCGGTGGCATCCTCAGTAGCATTGTCAACGGAGTTTGCTGTAACATTAGCCCACAAAAATACAGATACGAAGGGGAGCATGATTGCATTCCCTGGGGCAGCTGGGAAGTCCTCAGATGGTACAGTGTCCCATAGAACGTGGATGTTCCCGATGTTGGAGGGTAAATATCTCCGCTAATAGGGGATTTGTTTAAAAAAAAAAAACAAAAAAAAAAAAAACCACACAGCGTTAATGTTGTTTTACAGGTTAAAGCCCATGGGACAATTTTTATTTTTGGTGACCTTTTTGCTTTAACCCTTTGAGTGCCAGAGGGGTACGCAACCCCTCTGGCAATCAAAGGGTTAAGGACCACAGAGCGTTATTCATTTATTTTTTTATGCAATCTGATTCAGGGTTCCTCGAATGGTGTGCAGGAAATCCCGAAATCCATGATATGCCAGGACCATCACTGATGCTTTAGGGAAGTTTTTCCATGACGGTCCTGGCACGTCATCGGTGTTTAAAGAGTAAATAAATAAATCACCTAGGTGTTGCATTAGCTATTTTTATTTTAAAACTAGTTTGTTATTTATTATGTATATAGATATAGATGATGCTAATGAACTAATGCCGTGCAGGCGCTTCCTATCTTAGCCCTACACTACCATCCGACTCACTGGACGGTTAACTCTTTCAGTGCTAGGGGAAGTGGGCAATGCATTGCTGAGCAGTGTTAATGAATGGGGGAGGTAGCGGAAGGTACAGCATCATCTATAATCTAAAGAACACAAACTAGTTTTCTAAATTAAATAAAAAAACGGAAAGCTCTCTCAAGATCAACAAAGTTCTATTAAGTGACAGGGGCCCTTTAAGGAGAAAGTGTTCTCAGAGATCTGACACAGTATCAGTGTCACAAATCTCAGGCGCCAGCTTCCTGGGCACAGAGGTGACAAGCGAGATGATGGCAGTGACGGATTTCGGGACAGAGTAAAAAACGCATCCAAAACAGGTTTGTACCCAGGCAGGACTCTGGAATGAAGTGCTGGGAGGGAGGTTGCGGGAGACAGAAGCGGTGATATCAAAACAATAAAAAATGTCATTTTAATCTTTCTGGATCTTTTGAAATTGTAACTAAGCAATGCATCCAGCTGGATTATTTTAACCCTGTGGTACTCAAACAGTTAAAGAGTAACAAGTCTGCAGAAATACAATATGCTCTTTCATATAAAGGCAGCTTTTTTTTATTTTTTTTTTATTTTTTAGCAATATATAACCATTTTTGTGCAAGTCACCCCCCCCCCCCAAACACACAATTTGGAATTTTGGGGCACACGTAACATTTTATAGGTCATTTGTCAAGGAAGCAATGAACATTAAATATATATATTTGACATTTTTCTTTATAGATTTTTTTTTGGAAGTAAAAAAATAGTTTTTGCAAATATACATACAATTGAAATGCAACATCTTTTGTCAAAACGGGCCCAGTTAGCGGACGTCTGCGGCACCCTTGTTTGGAAGCACGGATATAGTGAAATTTACTACCGGTTCCTCTTTTCTCAATAAGAAAATCCATTATTCTGTATGGTACTTTTCTCCAAAAATACTAAGTACATGGTACTGAAACCTTATTTTCCAGAAAAATAGCCCCAGATACAGATCGAACATATTAAAACCTTCAAAGAACTCTGGGCCGTAGTCAACTGGCTGACCTGAAGCAAACCAACTGCACCATTGGAGACAAAAATTAGTACAATTGTAATTTAAAATAGGTCTTTAAAAACATTGTCGCTGCCAGAGAGGCGTCTAATGCATTGCTTCATAGTGCTTTGGGATCTCTCTGACATTCACTTACTTAACCTTTTGAGTGCCAGAGGGGTATGGAACACATTGCTTTGCAACACGTTCCGTACCCCTCTGGCACTCAAAGGGTTAAAAGCCGAATTTTAAGTTGGGGAATTTTCGTTTGCTCCTAAGGTGCAGTTTCATCCCCCCCCCCCGGAATCACTCATCTTTTCTTCACGATTGTGATCCTATTAAAAGGGACAGTAATGTCTTTGTAAAGCAAAACGAAATATTGTAGATATTAAAAAAAATAAACTAATTGACCCCAGTCCCGTCTCTCAAACCTTTATGGTTTGAGAGACAGAATGTTTTAAAGTTCCCCCCTCCCTCACTCTCCTTTCCCTGACATCAGCTGTAAACAGACGGCTCTTCAGCAGAGCCAAAATCTAAAGGTAAATACTTCATTGGAACAGTATACAAAGTGTGCCTGGTTTGCAAGCACGCTTTGTGAACAGTTCCAATGAAATAATTATTTTTAAATTTTAGCTCTGCTGAAGAGCCGCCTCGAGTCGGCCGACACAAATCTCCTGCTGCCAGCTTTACAGCTGCCATCGGTGAGGGGGGACTTTAATAAGTTATATCTCTCCAACCATAAAGGTTTGAGAGACGGGACTGGGATCATTTAGTGTATTTTTTTTTAATAGCTACAATATTTTGAATGTAAAGAAACAGGACTAATGATGACACCCCCTTCTCTACAAGCTTGGCCGTCCGGGGAGCAGCAGGGTGAGAAATGCCTGACCCAAGGAAGGTCAAGTTTGGGGAGGGGGGCAGTGCGGGCCCTAATTCTTTACATTTATTTTTATTCCATCAACAAAGCGGTGATCAGACACTGGGGGGACCAGAGCGGCTGGATATGGATACTAGTGACCTGGAATTATTTGATGATTGGATGCAAAATACAGTTTAACTAAATACTTTTACATGGCCATAGAGCGTCTACACATAAAAAAATATTTTTCATAAGTTTTTTTTTTAAAGCAGGGAAGCAGTTTTCCTTCGCACTCACGTCCTGTTGGGAGTTACACAACAATACAGCCTTATCGCAATAAAGTGAGTAGCGTAACCAAAAAGTCTTCCCCAGCTGAGTGAAAAAAATACATTTTATATATATTCTTATGTTCTGTAACAGTAAGGAACATTTTACACATTGTACATGGCTACATGCCATCTGAAATATATAAATAAAGTACATATAAAATAAATTATAAACTGTATTTAACCCCTTGAGGACCAGATGAGTTTGCATTATGACATTGCACAGCACATGCCTCTGGCCTGCAAGATATTAATCCTGAATATTCCATTAACCTTTTGAGTGGTAGAGGGCTGTCCGATGCATTGTAATGGGTTGGATAACCCTTTAGCCTTTGTGTTAACACTGAGTGCCAAAGAGGTCTTTGTCTCATTGTAAAGCAATCCTCTGGGACACCTCGTTACCACCCAAGAAATTAACCAGTTGTGCACTGGAGGAGAATGCATGCTTTGCAATGCTTAGCACACCCCGGTCTGGCACTTAAAGGAACACTATCATCTAAAATGGAACTATACATTTAAATACCCTGTATTTAATGTTGATGTTGATCTCTATAAAAAGTATATTTTTTTTTTTTATGGGGACTAAAATGTGGTTTTCTAGATGTTCAGAGGGAGCAGACATTCCAGCCTTTTACAGGTCTCAAAGGTAGCACAGCAATCTGGGTGTTTATCCAGGATTATCTGAAAGCGGGCTGAGAAACGTTAACGTCTTTGTGAATAAAAGAGCAGTGAGCACTAATCACAGTTAACTCTTTGAGCGCCAGAGTGATACGTAACTCCCAAAATGCTTGCATACCCATCTGGCTCTCAAAGGGTTAAACCAAACAATTTTATTCTTAGGTAGTAGCGTTCCTTTAAATGATCTTGTTCTGATAACGGCACCTTCCATAGACTTGCATGGGAGTTTTGGTTTACTGAATTATGTTTTATATAATATATATATATATATATATATATATTATACACACACACACACATACACACACTAGTGTAAAAGTCCGTGTACACGAGCCAAGGTCCGGTTAATGTGAGCCCTTTTGAGTGCCAGAGGGGTACCCAACACATTGCAATGCATTGTGTACCCCTCTGGCACTCAAAGGGTTAAGTGACTGCTACCTCATTGCTCCGCAAGATGCAGCCTTGCGTCGCCTCACTCACACAATGCAATCATGCGCAGTAGAGACTGCCCGAACGCGAGCAGAGACTGTACCGAGCATGACAGCTTCTGACAGACATCCTAGCGAATTAATAAATATATTGCTCTGACGAATGATGATTTAACAGAGGGAGCTTTAATACGGACGAACCGAGTAATTGTAGCGCATATCAGGATAGTAGAGTTTGTTTTTTTCACTGTGGGTAGACATAGCTACAAGATACACAGTATCGGGGTATCCATTATATATTGATTGGCAAGGTTGGACGTAGTAGCGTCAGAGGACTAAGTACAGAGGTACCGCGTAATACACCTGAATGTCAGACTCTAATAATATGCTACATGATGGATCTATATGCAGGACTCAAAATTTCCACTCACCACAAGCCAATGGCGAGTGAAAATTTAGCCCTAGCGAGTAGAAACTCAGCCCTGGTTGATATGTTATGGATTGCAGTGGCGAGTAACTTTTCACGTCTGGCTAGCAGCAAAGGACTTCACATTTTAAGCCCTGTATATATGATGTATTATTTGGATACTGTCCTTTGTTGCATCTTCTTCGGCACTTGCATGGGAGCGGAGAGGTTTCAGACAATCCTATGCTGTGAGATGTCAGGGAGACCCTGGTGTTTTCCGTGCTGGTTGCAGATAGATGTAAATATTCATTACATGATTAGACTTTAATATCTCTGCTATGTTTATATTACAGTTTTTTGTTTCATTTTGAATTTATTTTTGTATGAGGAGATGTCAGTGTCCCGATTTTAGACGCAAACTTGGTGTTTAACACTATTTCACAACCGTGATTTTTCCCTTTTAATTGATGATGTTAAGGTAGCAGATAATATCTTTAGTTATAGATTACGCTACAATGTATATTTTATTTATCTTAATTTTGGCAGGTTCTTTGGCTTTACAGGTCACAGTGTATAAAGTGGAGGTGTTTGTGGTGGTTTGTCATCTTGACAAAGATCCCTGCTGGGATCGAAACGTTGATCATCTAAATTAAAATTTGTTGCATTTTGAAAAAGATTCCTGTGAGTGCCGATTCCTCATATGATGATATATATATAGGGCACAAAGTCCTACATCTGAAAATCACGTGCAAGTAACTCTCAATGTTACATTTCTCTATAATAATCCAACCTATAGATCTGGCATCCGCAGAAGGGAACAGTGAAAACGTAAATCAGATGTCTGACGTTTCAGTGTATGCTTATAACATCTGTACAACATGTGGCTCCCAATGACGGACGCAGGTGAGGTGACGTGAGGACTTGGTTCATCAGACAACATATAAATACTCATACATTTTGTTTACTGGAGTCTGTTGTCTTAAGACAGACAAAAAAAAAAATAAAATTAAAAGGGTATTTAAAGTCCCAAACAGAAAAGTCATTGTTCATATGTACTCAGAGCAGGTAAACAAAACCTCTAACTCGTGAAGTGTCAGATGATGGGGAAACAGGCAACTGACAGTGTATATTAAAGGGGAATTAGAACTTATGAATAACTCTCTTAAAGGGACCCCTTCACCTTAACAACTGGTGGTTTCAACATCGCCTCTATGTTGTATTATTAATCTTTACGTTTCAGCTTACATATACAGATACAATTTACAGCAATCCCTGTCTGAGCCCCACATTTTCCTTCCCATTCATTCGACATTAACTCTTTCAGTGCTAGAGAAGGTGGGCAATGCATTAGGTTGTGTGTCAGTGAGTGCAGAGTATTTTTAAATGTAAAAAAAATTGCTAATACAGTATATAGGTTATTTTGAAACAGTTTCAAAATCCCGTATGTTGTTTTTAGAGGGTACAGTCCCTTTAATTTATCTGGATTCATCTAGGTAAGTGGCCTTGAAATAGCAGCTATTTCTACGTACTGTTTTTATTTACATTTTATCTTCTTCAGTCAACTGCTGGTTATTTCAGTTTACAATCAGATAATGACTAGTTTTCCTTTCGTGTCACGAAAGTATAAAAAAAAAATCCAAAATGTATGTGATCTACAACAGAGATTTATCCCCATTTCTCACGACACACCAACAGGTCAGATTTTCAGGATAACCCTGAATAAGCTCAAGTCAACTGCAATAATTCGAGCCTCTGAATACCTACCTCTCATCGAGCAGGGAAATCCCAAAAAGCTGACCTGTTGGCGCGTCCGAAGGAAGAATATCAGAAAGCACTGATCTAGAGGCAGACTTCAATAGACTTCATAATATACAGATACACTGTATAGCGATATGAAGCAATGCATTTGCACATCTTAAAGGGTTAAAAGTCATTCATTTCTCTAATATAACCCCCTTAAAAGGAATTAATTCCTCTCAATGCAAGGCTGAAGTAGCTATAGGCTTGTACAATATAGATCTTAGAAAGGGCGAGAGTTACACTCTTAAATTGCTGAAACATTTCTAGACAGGGACGTGCACAGAGATTTTGGGGGGCAGGGGCTCAAATGAAAAAAAAAAAAAGGACACTTCTAGATAAAAATCAGACTGATTAAATTTTTTTGTTTTTTTGTTAAAAGGGCACGAGGGCACTTTGGACAAAAAGGGCAGGTGCTCAAGCCCCCCTTGGTGTCTATGTGTGCACGTGCCTGCTTCTAGAGCCGCAATGCACTGGACAAAGTGTTAGATGAGACGGAGTAACTGAATAGAACATCTGAAAGCAACAGTATTATCTGATTCCTGTAGGAATAAGTGTCTCGTTTTCAATTGAAGCACTTATATTTACGTGCGAGTCCTTCATACAGAAGTCAGGTATATCTGTTTATATCATTTTTTGCCTCGTGTCTGCATAGGAGCGAGAGATCGATTCTCATGGGGACTGAAAACCTTCGAAAGGCAGTAACATGTCCCTATTCAATTATAGACTAAAAGTAGAGTCCAAATGAAAAATAATAAAAAAAAAACGACATAACCGAATGCTGCACAGAGGAAAGATTCCTAAACAAGTCTTAAGAGGAACTAATTTCATGGGTACGATTCCCCTTTAATGTTTTTATCAGATGTACTTGTTGGAACCCTACATACAGCAGTCAGATCATTTTGCATGCAGTTGCCTGTATTTCTGTTCCCCACTTTAGATGTGTTTCGTTTCCAAACATTAGACTTTATCAGTCTGACTATTAGACACAGACCGACCGACCCAACGATTCTAATGGGACACAGTAGTAGTAATACAGGTCTCGGCTTAGTTAGTCCAAATGCAAAAATAAATCAGATTAATAAAACAGTTAATAGGTATACCTGCGGTATGGAGGACAAATTCTTAAGCAAGTCCTTCTATTAAAGAAAGGAAGAACAGCTTATTTCAAGGGCATAGTTCCTCTTTAACAGTGACTCCTAAAGCAGATTTATGGTCTGATCTCTCGCAGCCTGCATAGTAAAAACCCCATATACGACATTCATTACGATGACAAGGTTTTGACAGCTTTAATCATACGCCGAGCAACTAAACTCTAAACAAAATGACAGCACAAGCAACCAAACTACTGTGATCCCAGTGTCTTGTCTTATGGAAAGAACAGATGTGTTTTCTGTTCTCTTACCAAACCAGCCTCGGATTTAAACAATTCTAAATGTTTGTTCAATTTATAGGCAACTCTCATTTAGATTATATTAATATATACACACAAATGTAAAGCACGAAACGCTCAGCTAAATATTTCAGCTCTACAAACACAATAGGACAAGTGGGATTTAAATGAAAATCCATGAAAGGGAGGTTTGGTCAAAACACAAAAAGATGAATAACATTTGAGACGGACTATTTGCAAGATAATTTTATGAACATCTGTTACGAAATCTCAGACCTGTTTGCGAGCATATGAAACCAATAACGCTGTTACCAGAGATTATACAATAAGACTATAATTTAACATCTTTATTTAATACAGTTTCATAGTTACATTAGATAACATTGTATAACGGTGAATTCAAGAGAAGTCACAGGAAGAGGCTAACAATGTATTCTAGAGAACCGGCAAATATTCCCAGGGATTCAAACAGCTGTAACCCCTTGAATACCAAAGAGGTTTCCTATACATTAAAGAAAAGCGGATTTGAGGCATTTTGATCTGTCCCCTATAATACAGCTGGTTTGCTCCAGTTACTCAAATTCACTGGCTCCTGATCACCTAAATGATTTTAAGTAATCAGGGCAGGACTGACTGACAATCCTGAATCAGAACGATTTTTCTTAGGCAGCAAAAACCATGACAATGACCGTTTTGTAAAAGAAACCAAGTGAATCACTCCACATTTTCAATTAGAGGAGGGGGGTGGATGATTTCAATAAACTTTCTAATAAAAGCCAACGGAAGATCCAGTGAATGCCTATTTTCCCCTGGACCGCAGAGTCCACATCCTAGACTAGCGAGCTGATTGACTCGAACAGACTGAAGCAAATGACTTTTTTTGGGAAGAATAATTTAGGAGAACAGGGTGGGATGGTGAGCAGGTAAACAATGACTGGAGAAGACAGGAATTCGAACCGAACAGGGACACTGCTACAATGTAGCACAATGGGTCGTATTCAGGAACTAAAGGAGGAGAATTTCTAGGACGATCCAACTGCGACACGTGATTAAAAAAAAAAAAATCACCTCTGATTCCCAGTGATCTGAAAAGGGATTTTAACACTGTGAATGCTAGAAAGGTCTCTCTCTAGCTTCCAAGAGGTTAAAAGCTTTTTTTTAACCCTTTAGCCGGTGAGACCACTCAGTGGTAAATTCCCTGTCTATGGAGCCTATTCAACCTCAGGGTTGCAGGTTCGAATCCCGGCAGGGTCAACTCAGCCCTTCATCATTCCGAGGTCGATAAAGGAGTACCATTGATTGGGTAATAATAACACCTTTTATTTCAGCTGCCGATTTGGTTAATTCCAAGAGCATGCGCTAAAAGCTCTTTGAGTCCCACTGGGAGAAAAGAGCTATATAAATACTAGTTATTATAATTATTAAGTGAATTGCATACCAGTCTGGCATTCAAATGGTTAATAAAATCAATGGGAATTTTTTTTTGTGTGCCAATGATGGACCAGTTTGCTCCAGAACAGATCCTTGTTACTAGAAGCCATTGAGCTTTTCAGGACCTGGAATATTCGCTTAGAAAGAAACAGATGATTTCGACTTTGTCATAACCCCAAAATAAATTCAGTGGGCGTCTTAAATGAGTCAGATATTACAGCAGCTAAGTGTTCTCCCTCCCAATGGGGTTTACTTTATCCTCGAAGCTTTTGTTATCTACGGGACGTCCAGCTGCTAATGCACTGCCCATTTGCGCCAATTGTGATGCAGAAAACACCGGCGATAGCCGACCAAACACACTTTAGATCCTTCATCGTTTCATTTTTAACCCCAGATGGATGGCATGTTAACGTCCTGCTTTCTAGAGGGCTGTGTGGCACACGCACTGGGGGAGATGTATAAAATGATCTTAGGCAAAAGCAGTAATGTGTATTGTGGGCTCGTGTGAGATACCCGATACGATACAGAGGTTTGTACGAGTTTTATACATATTAAAGCTGAAGTTGTCACATTCTGGATCAAACCACCAGCACCATAGGAGACATTAACAATTCTCGAAATTCCCAGTGAACTTTGCGGAGAGTTCAGCCCCTTAACTGACAGAGTTCTTTAACCATTTCAGTGCCAGAGGGGTACGCAATGCATTGCAAAGGGATAATAATGTTGGCACTCAGAGGGTTAAAAGCAATGCATTTAAAGGGATAGTAATGTTTCATAATAAAAGCAGCTCCAATTAATCATCATAGTATTTGGGCCATGGAGAGTGTTATTTCAATACTGTCAGAGTTGTAGTACAAGATTAATTGAGTGATAAAGTATTCCCCTCCTGCTCCTTTTACTGATGTAACTGCTCAGCTCAGAGCAGCTGGGTGGTGTCCAGGTGGATTGCAGAGAGGGACAATCTTCAGTTAAGATAAGGGAAAATCCTGTCAAGGGGGACAGGGTTTTCCTTATGATCACAGTTAGAAGATTGTCCCTTGCTGTGACCTGTCCGGTCAAGAGACCAGATTCCACATCTGAGCTGAGCAGTGTTACACTAGGTAAAAGGGGCGGGAGGGGATACTTTATCATTCAATTACTCTTGAACTACAGCTCTGACAGTATTGATATAACACTTTCCATGGTACAAATACTATGAAGATTAATCGAAGCTGCTGTTTTTGTGAAACATTCTATCCCTTTAATACCTCCCGAGAATTCAGTGGGTTAAAATCTCCATTTAAAAAAAGGAACGTGAAGATTTGCTCCCTATGGTGCGGCTCGTTTGCGCCTCTTATTCTTCTTAGATGCAATAAAATTCTCAGCTGCGACTTTTATTCAACTTTTTTTCCCACCAGCAATGGCACCCCACTGGCACTCAAAAGTGCCACAGGGGTATGCAATGCATTGCAACTATGAATTGGATAGCTCTTTGGAACCCAAAGGGTTAAACGCAACATTTACATACACAGTAGAGGACATGTCAGGGGTGCAAAAAAAAAATAATAAAAAACTTGATCTTAAAACAGTTGCAAAATGCAACAATTTTCATACGTTGCATCAAATTTTCTGCTTTATCCAGAGCCACAAATTAAGGGATTTTCTGCTCCCCCACACGCAGGCTTTTCATGTGACAAGTGACATGTAGACATCTCCCAATACACACAGCTTTTTTTTGCATCAAACTCTTTGCATTGAACGGAATAGAAAGTGCATTTATCAGACACAAATGTAGCAATGACTATAATTAATATATATTAGGAAATACTCCAGGACCGTGATATACATAGCTCGGAGGAAAGTAGAGGAGGATATTAAAATCTTCATTTATATTAAGAAATGTAATGAGGTTAATTTTACAGAATAACATAGAAACCAGAATAAAGAGAATGTGTCCTGAAATTGAATCAAATAGAAATTGAGGAAATGGAAAAAAAAATAAAATAAAGATACGTAACAAAAATGGTGATCTAAATACAGGGAGCAGCCTTCCAGCAGAAGAGGTAGAGGCTAATACACAACATGAAGGTTAGAACTCTTGGGACAGACATGTGGCTATTCATTAAGTCTGGGCTGACCACACAGGGAAATGGACAGTCTGGATTAACCAATGGGCTCTTCTCGGACATCAAGTTTTATGTTTCTAATGGCCAGATGCACAGACAAAATAAAATTCCCCAAATCCCCATTTAATATGCACAGACTTTAACCCCTTGACTGCAAGGTCTCCAATACTAGACCTCTCTGGCATTTGAGAGGTTAAAAGCCCATTTAAAACTAATGTGAATTTTTATTTCTCCCCTGTGGTCCAGAATTGCTCAACCTTTGCCTTTAGGCATACATCTCGAAATTGTTCTCTCAAATTTCTTCACTAGTGTTTCTCTGGATTAGAGGAAATCGGTGATAAGTCACCATATTGGCCCCTATCAGCTTTTACACATCTTCCACACCCGAGCACGTGTGGCTGATTCAGGGACGCATGCGTGCCTCTAATCAGACTGCGCCATGGAATCAAACACACCATAATTTCATTACGGGGAAAAAAAAAGAAGTCACTAACATTTTGGGGTGAAATAATCATTTCAATAAGCAGTTTAGAGGTGTCATCCCAATCATTAACCATGAAATGGGTTTCTCTACCTATCGCCACTTTGGGTGGTAGAGAGATCCCTTATTTCACTGTGTTGGAGAAAATTCTAACCCAGTATGTATCACTCAACAACAAATCCAAAAAGGTAACGCACATAGAAACCACATTCACAAGTCGTTTCCCAAATTACTATTAAATAATGAAGGGGAAATTTTATACTGAAGAATTAAACCTCTTAAATATAAGACGTTAAGTAAAAGTTCTCTTTAGGAGGAATAAAGTGCACCTATTGATAAGCTGGAGTTACTTCTGGGGTATTTAAGAAACCTTTTCCCAACTCAGAGTGCCAGGGGTGGTTGGAAACACAGAATAATGCACTGGCCACCCCTTTGGCACTCAAAGGGTTAAAAATGAAGATGATGTTAACACTGAGACAAGATCTAATAAATCCACCATTATCCCTTTAAGGGTCAGAAAGATATGCAGTGTATATCTGCTCAGTCTATTGCACAGTGTTAAACTGGGTTTGTGGACCTCTTTAGAACACAACCCTCACCCCTTAAAAACAAATACAAGATCATACAACTGTTCCTTTCCCCTGCGTTCGTTACCAACCAGTCATCTCCCCAATTAGACGAGCAATGAATTAGGCCAAGGTGTATTATATGAACAAATCAGACAAGCCATGACCATCAGATCGGGGACACAGATTATACACATCGGGGCTCATGTGTGTAAGAAAAGAGGGTACAATTCTGGGATCAAAGTCACCGTGCCACAGAGAACAAAAACCTCCCAAAATGTTCTATTGATTTAAATGTGGAATAGAACCCTCAATGAGAGACATTCACAACTCATTTCATCCACTTGAACGCAATTTAAATCATTGAGAAGTCTCAAATACATGTTAACCCCTTGAATGAAAGATGAAGGCAAACAAATGTATTAACCTCTTCAAAGCTATAGGTCTCCAACGCATTGGAGACCTCTCTAGCATTCAAGGGGTTAAAAGTCATACTTAAAATCAACGGGGTGGTGGTTCCCATCTCTAGACCTCAGGGAACCCCGACTGGTTACATTATAAGGGTATCCCTAATTCAGCACCAGTATATCGATCACAATGACTGGCCACGTATTACCCACCTGTGATTAAGTAGGGAGATCCTGAAAACTCATTAACTGTTGGCGTTCCCTGACGACTAACATTGGGAAACACTGAGGTTACGTGTTCGGTGAAGTGCTCCTGGAATTCCCATCACTGCTCCACATTTGGTTTGTATACCCCAATATTCCCCTCCACACAGCAGTGAGATGGAAGAAAGGGGGGGACTGCTGGCTGTATCCACAGCTGAGGTTTAAGGATGCTGAATCCAAGCGATTCCCGTATTCTCAATACATAGACCTCCACTGGGCCAGACTGCGGATAGCAAACAGGCCAATTATCAGGTGAACATTTGGCCTGGTCAAAGCAGATACTTGTTAATAACATCACTAGACTCAAGGTGGACAAAAGACCAGTAAAATTGGCAGCTGATTCCAATTTGGAATCAAAGGTTTGTTCAAAGTTTGGCTCTGTTTTAACCCCTCAGTGTCAGAGAGATGAGCGACATCATTGGCACTTAAATGGATTAAAATGACATTTTTAAAAACACTAGCATCTTCATTCAGTTATTTTTTTTCACTGCATTCATTCCCATTCTCAAACAAACAAACAAAAAATAAATAAGAAAATGCATAATATATTAATTTTGTCAAAGCTTTGGCAAATGTAAAGATCTTATTTCACTAATGATGGTGACAGAAGACACGGTTTACTAATGACAATATGTCTTTGCTTTATCTGGGTGACTTATGAACCAGGAGATAAGATGATTTAAAGAAACAAAGATTAACAGCGGATTTTAAATCCGATTCAATCAAATCGACTTCTAGGTTATCACTGGCCTGACACAAAGCAAACGTCAAACTTCAATAAAACTTCCTGGGTGTTTTCAAATAATCCCAGTTACCTGGATATATTGGCGAGACATTTAATTAACACAAATTCAAGGTTTTTTTTTTCTTAATGCACTTTACAAACAAGAATCATGTGGGGAACCATTTGCACAGTAGAGGTTGGTTTACTGAGAGTAAAGTGACAAATTCCTGGACACACCAAACTGCACTACGGAGAGAAAATTGTCCCATTGGTATAAATAAGGAGTTTAACTCTTTCACTGTTAGGTTTTCAGTACAGTGAGAAGTACTGCACTGGACCCCAAACTAGATTCAAGTGTTAGAACCTTGTACTGTCCCAAGCAATTCAGTGGAGATATGTCTAACATGTGATGGGTTAAAATGGTGTTGGCAGTTCATCACTTTAACCTTTGAGTGGAAGAGGCACTGGATACCCCTCTGCCACTCACTGGGTTGAAAAGCCACACATGAAAAATACACGGCAACAATTGCAGCCCAGTTACAATCACCGCAGCCATTCAAAATGCATTTACCATAAATGTCCCTTATTAAAGGGATAGCCTGCCAATCCTACGTTAAAAGCCCCATTGAAACCAGTGGGTATTGGGAATGTTCAATTGTCCCCTATAGAGCAGTCAGATTGCTCAAAATCACTCCAGTTATTATTAATACATCAGCCTCATAGAGTAATGAGAACATTAAAACATCTCTTTAAATCTGAATTATACCATTTCTGCTTTTATAAAATTAAGAACGAGAAGGTGCAACAAATTTACAAAATCCCTCAGTGGGTAGTTCTCAAAACTGACCTTTGAACATTGGTTAAAAAAAAAGAGAAAAAAGGAAAATCTCAGATCTGCCTGTTAGTCTGTTTGAAAGTGTTTGGATTGGAGTAATAGAAATATAAACGCACATCAAAGATCAAAACAGATTGTTATTTTATAACAGACACATTTAACCAAAATGCCAGAAAATGTCACTAAACAAACTCAAAATTCTCTGACTTATACGAGAAAGCTGTCTTGGTGGTATATAATATATGGCATATCGCTACAATTATAAAGGCATCCTCCTTATATTTATCTGAAAAATCTGAAAATCTAAAATTGATACACTTTCATTAATACACATTATTAACAAAAGTGTAATAACTTATCTGCATTTAAAACATTCATTGATATGCAAATAGACTTGACCTCTTTGGTGCTAGCGAAGATCCCTATGAGAACTGTCTAGCATCCAAAAGGCTTAAAATAATAACTTTAAAACGGAGTTTTCTGTGGAGAACACCCAATCCTTGCGTTATTTGGTGCATATAGTTTCTGCATTGTGAATTTCCTCTGAATAATCTATAGTAAACACGCTGTAAAATGCTGTTGTTTACAGTTCAGAATGATGTTGCTAAATGATAATGATGAGTTTAGACAGAAGTAGGGTGACTGATCCTACTACATTATTTACAGGGCAGAATTCAAGGGAAAACCTGCGATTAGCTGAAAAATGAGAGTTTGCAGACATGTTTCTGAACTGACAGTTAAGGATCCCAGTAGAAGTTTTAGCAAAATAACAGGGGCAGATAGGAGAGGCTCAGATCAGTGAAATCTAGGGGTAGTATTTGGTAGCATTATAAGGTCAGTATTTGGAAACAGTATACTGGGGGATTGGGGCAACATAGGGGAGGCTAGGAGCAGTATTTTGGAGGAGCATATGAGAGGCTAGAGGCAGTATTTTAAAGCAGTAGAGGGGAGGCTAGGAGCAGTAATAGGGAGAAGTACAGGGGATGTTAGGGGAAGGCTAGGCACAGTATTAGGGAGCACCATAGGGGAGGTTAGGAGCAGTATAGAGAAGGCTAGGAGCAGTATTAGGGAGCAATATTAGAGAGCAATAGAGGGGAGGCTAGGAGCAGTATTAGGGAAGGCTAGGAGCAATATTAGGGAAGGCTAGGAGCAGTATTAGGAAGCAGTATTAGGGAAGGCTAGGAGCAGTATTAGGGAAGGCTAGGAGCAATATTAGGGAGCAGTATTAGGGAAGGCTAGGAGCAATACTAGGGAGCAGTATTAGGTAAGGCTAGGAGCAATACTAGGGAGCAGTATTAGGGAAGGCTAGGAGCAGTATTAGGGGAGGCTAGGAGCAGTATTTGGGAGCAGTATTAGGGGAGGCTAGGAGCAGTATTTGGGGAGGCTAGGAGCAGTATTTGGGAGCTTGCATTTAATTGCCTGCCCAGGAAATAACAGACAAATGGACAAACAAATGAAAACTTCACCATTCTCGAGCATGTATCAAATAGACAAGCGCCCCTGCCAGTGAGAGAGCAGGGCACGGTGCTGGAGGTACCTGGAAGGGCATGGGTGCCAGCAAGGAGGCTGGCAGCAAGTAATGAACCTTCAGAGAGCAGCTCCATGCAGCCGGTACCCTGCAAGGACTACTCTTTCAGGGGGATCCGGGTGCCCTTGGACCTGGGTGGGGAGATCACTCACCTCTCGAACTCCGGAGGTAAGTCGGGGTCAGTGAGCATGCTGGAGCGGCACAATTCCCTTTGTCACAGCTCCTGTGATCGCTTCCTGAGCCTGTCAGTGAGTCCAGCCCGATGGATTCCTCCTCTCCTCTCCTCCCTGCCTCCCTCTCACACACACACACACTGAGTGACACACACACACACACACACACACTGACACACACAGCTCCCTGACCAGATCTTAAAGGGACAGTACAGCACGAGCAGTCTGTGTACAGCGCAGCTCCCCCTCTCTCTACCCACAGGCTGCCAGGCGGTGCCTGCTGCTGTCCCTGCCCTGCTCTCAGCTCCGGAGCCGGGGGCCCAGGCGGCTGGACAGGGAGCAGCAGAGCAGGAATCAGAACCCACAGGACAGCGGGGATCTGCAGGGAACAGCCTGGGACCAGAACAACAGGACTGGAACCAGAACCCGGGGACCACAAGGACTGGAACCAGAACCCGGGGACCACAAGGACAGGACTGGAACCAGAACCCGGGGACCAGAACAACAGGACTGGAACCAGAACCCGGGGACCACAACAACTGGACTGGAACCAGAACCCGGGGACCACAACAACTGGACTGGAACCAGAAACGGAGGAACCCAGGGACTGGGACAGCCCGATATCTAGACCCGGATAAAATGAAATTAGAACTCTGATCAGCGGCTGGGATAACCCGGTATCGGACAGGGATCAGCGGCTGGGATAACCCGGTACCGGACAGGGATCAGCGGCTGGGATAACCCGGGGATCGGATAGGGATCAGCGGCTGGGATAACCCGGGGATCGGACAGGGATCAGCGGCTGGGATAACCCGGGGATCGGACAGGGATCAGCGGCTGGGATAACCCGGTACCGGACAGGGATCAGCGGCTAGGTAACCCGAGGATCGGGCAGGGATCAGCGGCTAGGTAACCCGAGGATCGGGCAGGGAAAAGCGTTTGGAAAACCCGGGGATCAGTGGCTGGAGTGACCCAAGGATCGGGCAGAGATCAGCGGCCGGAATGACCCGGGGATCGGGCAGGCATCAGCGGCTAGAATAACCCCGGGATCGGGCAGGCATCAGCGGCTAGAATAACCCCGGGATCGGGCAGGGATTAGCGGCTAGAATAACCCCGGGATCGGGCAGGGATTAGCGGCTCGAATGACCCGGGTGTCAGGCAGGGATTAGCGGCTCGAATGACCCGGGTATCAGGCAGGGAGCAGCGGCTGAGGGCAGAGTTGCACCAGGAGAGCAGCCGAAGGAGAAGCACTGGGCACGGTGCGTGGATCAGGGGTCCGGGCTGCTGGGAAGCGATCAGGAGCGGCTCGGGGTAGTAGGATCAGTGCTTGGTCCCTCCTCTCTCCGGGGCAGTGGGTGAGAGGGAGCGGTGTGTGCCAGGGAGCCGTGTGCCCCTGATCCCGGAAGCTGGATACCAGGGAGCTGTGTGTCAGAGGGGCAGGAAGATGGGTATCAAGGGAGCAGGAAGCGGAGTGCCAGGGGTGCAGGAACATGGGTGTCAGGGAGCTGTTTGCCCGGATTGCAGTTTGCTGCGTGCCAGGGGTTCAGGGAGCTGTTTGCCCGAAGTTCAGGGAGCTGTTTGCCCGAAGTTCAGGGAGCTGTTTGCCCGAAGTTCAGGGAGCTGTTTGCCCGGAGTGCAGGAAGCTGGGTGCCAGGGAGCTGGGTGTGAGGGGTGAATGAAGATGGGTGTCAAGGAGCTGGGTGCCAGGGGTGCAGGAATATGGCTGGCAGGGAGCTGGGTGCCAGGGGTGCAGGAATATGGCTGGCAGGGAGCTGGGTGCCAGCGGTGCAGGAATATGGCTGACAGGGAGCTGGGTGCCAGCGGTGCAGGAATATGGCTGGCAGGGAGCTGGGTGTGAGGGGTGAATGAAGCTCGGTGTCAGGGAGCTGGGTGCCAGGGGTGCAGGAATATGGCTGGCAGGGAGCTGGGTGCCAGGGTGCTGTGAGTGCCCGGGAATTACCAAGAGCTGTGCAGACCCATGGATTGAACAGTTCTTGTTCCCTGGGTGGGACATGGTCACACTCACTACTATATAGTCACACTCACTCTGATGCACTTGCATGCCTACTCTTACTAAGACCCGGTCATGTGACTGGGTCCTAGTGATTATGGTCATGTGACCGGAGCCTAGTAAGCCTTAACATGCAACCAAGTCCTAGTGAGTGTGGTCATGTGACTGGGTCCTAGCGAGAGTTGCCATGTGACCAAGTCCTAGTGATTATGGTCATGTGACCGGGGCCTAGTAAGAGTGGCCATGTAACCAAGTCCTAATGACCAGACCTAGTCAGAATGAGCATGTGACCAGGTCCTAGTAAGAGTGGACATGTGACAGGGTCTTAGTGAGAGTGGACGTGTGAGTGGGCATGTGACCGGGTCCTAGCGACCCAGTCACATGCGCACTCTCACTAGGACCCGGTCACATGCCCACTCTTACTAAGACCCGGTTACATGTCCACTCACACTAGGACCCAGTCACTGCCACTCACACTAGGACCCGGTCACATGGCCACTCTTACTAAGACCCGGTTACATGTCCACTCACACTAGGACCCGGTCACTGCCACTCACACTAGGACCCGGTCACAACTCTCATTAGGACCCGGTCACATGGCCACACTCACTTAGGGTTGCCACGTTTTCCTCAAAAAAATACCGGCCATGGCATTCCCTCCATAGACTTAACAGCTGGGTGGCAACACTACACTCACTAGGACCCGGTCACGTGGCCACTCACACTAGGACTTGGTCGCAAGGCCACACTCACTAGGACCCGGTCACGTGGCAACTCTCACTAGGACTTGGTCGCAAGGCCACACTCACTAGGACCTGGTCACGTGGCCACACTAGGACCCTGTCACATGGTCACTCTCACTAAGACCCGGTCACATAGCCACTCTCACTAGGACCCGGTCACATGTCCACACTCACTAGGACCAGGTCACATGGTCACTCTCACTAGGACCCGGTCACATGTCTATACTCACTAGGACCCAGTCACATGTCCATACTCACTAGGACCCGGTCACATGTCCATACTCACTAGGACCCGGTCACATGTCCACACTCACTAGGACCCGGTCACATGTCTATACTCACTAGGACCCGGTCACATGTCTATACTCACTAGGACCCGGTCACATGGCCACACTCACTAGGACCCGGTCACATGGCCAAACTCATTCACATGTCCACTATCACTATGACCCGATCACATGGCCAAAAATGCTAGGACCCGGTCACATGCCCACACTTTCCAAGACCTGGTGACATGCCCACACTAACTAGGACCAGGTAATATATGTCCACTTTCACAGGGACCCAGTCACATGGTCACTCTCGCTAGGACCCGGTCATATAGCCACTCTCACTAAGACCCGGTCACATAGCCACTCTCACTAGGACCTGGTCACATGCCCACACACACTAGGACCAGGTCACATGTCCACTTTCACTAGGACCCAGTCACATGGTCACTCTCGCTAGGACCCAGTCGCATTCCCACTTTCACTAGGACCCAGTAAGATGGTCACTCTCACTAAGACCCGGTCATATAGCCACTCTCACTAGGACCCAGTCACATGCCCACACTCACTAGGACCAGGTCACATGGTCACTCTCACTAGGGCCCAGTCACATGGTCACTCTCACTAGGACCTGGTCACATGCCCACACTCACTAGGACCAGGTCACATGGTCACTCTCACTAGGGCCCAGTCACATGGTCACTCTCGCTAGGGCCCAGTCACATGGTCACTCTCGCTAGGGCCCAGTCACATGGTCACTCTCGCTAGGACCCAGTCACATGGTCACTCTCGCTAGGACCCGGTCACATTCCCATTTTCACTAGGACCCGGTCTTTTGGACACTCAGACTGATTAGGACTAGATTACTCACCCTTATCATTTGGGCACTCACTCATTGACTCCTGTCACACTTGCTCTTATCACTCACTGTCACACTCATCCTGTTCATTCAATAGGTCCTGTCACACTACTCTGGTCATTCACTCAGTAGGTCCTGTCACACTACTCTGGTCATTCACTCAGTAGGTCCTGTCACACTCATTCTAGTCACTCAATCACTGGATCCTGTCACACTCACTCTGGTTACTCACATGGTCCCATCACACTCACTCATGTCACTCACAGGATCAGTCATATTCACTGTGGTCACTCATGGGATCTGGTCATACTCACTGTGGTCACTCACAGGATCAGTCATACTCACTGTGGTCACTCACAGGATCTGGTCATACTTGCTGAGGTTACTCACTCACAAGGTCCCTTCGCACTGACTGTGGACACTCACACCCTCTGTCGCACTCACTGTTGTCACTCACAAGGTCCTGTCACACTCACGGTGGTCACTCACACACTCTGTCACACTCACTGTTGTCACTCACAAGGTCCTGTCACACTCACCATGGTCACTCACACACTGTCACACTCACTGTTGTCACTCACAAGGTCCTGTCACACACTCTGTCACACTCACTGTTGTCACTCACAAGGTCCTGTCACACAAACACTCTGTCACACTCACTGTTGTCACTCACAAGGTCCTGTCACACTCACGGTGGTCACTCACACACTCTGTCACACTCACTGTTGTCACTCACAAGGTCCGCTCTGCTCCCCAGTAAGCCCCAGCGGGGGGTCCCTGCCCCATAGCAGCCCTAATATCTAGGCGTTCCTGCCCCCCAGTAACCCAGCAGCGAGGGGTCCAGTCCCGGTCCGGCTCTGGCCCGGTTATTACCCGAGAGGACTGTGTCTCATGGGGGTAATACTGCGCGCGCCCGGAAGGGATAAGCGCGTGCACGTACCCCCAGAGCGCGCGCGGAACGAGATCAGCAGGACCCCCCCCCCCAATTCCACTCCCAATGGGGGGGGGGGCACATGACTGGGGGGGGACTTGATTTAAATGGAAGTGATTAAGTGGAGGCAACTGGAAACGGGAGCAGGAACGGCTTCCCCCTCCCCAAAATCTCCTCTTCTAACCCCTGCACTGCCAGACCGGAGTGAAGCAATTCCTCTGCACTCATCACTGGCACTTAAAGGGTTAACTACTGTACTGGACAAAAATACAAGTGAGTCTGCGTTGTTCTTATTGGGGCTGATGTACTAAACATGTGGTGCGATGTCCTATCTCCCTACAGTACAGATGGACAAGGAGGGACACTTCAGATTGAGGGGATGCTGCTGGTTTTTGGGACATTACCGAAATTCAGGTTATTTCATGACTTATTGACGCCTCATTGTGTATGTGAATAAATGATTTAGAGGAAGAGACCAAAGTATTTTATTTACACGGATTACTGAGTAAAAAAACATTAGCCCTGGAAGTGTCAGAGAGTTGTATTCAATGCCTCCATGGCATTTAAAGGGTTAATGTGAGTTTTATTGGTATGGAGCAACCTCACACACTTACATACACACTGCACAGTTTGATCTCCTAAAAAGAGGGACGCCAGAGTGGGAAAGACGGACACGGATTTGGGTTTCAAAAAAGGATTTTCTGTCCTTAAAAGGAACACTTGGGAGGTATGGACCCCTAATATCTCCTAAAGAGGGACACTTGGGAGGTACGGACCCCTAATATCTCCTAAAGAGGACACTTGGGAGGTACGGTCCCCTAATATCTCCTAAAGAGGGACACTTGGGAGGTACAGACCCCTAATATCTCCTAAAGAGGGACACTTGGGAAGTATGGTCCCCTAATATCTCCTAAAGAGGGACACTTGAGAGGTACAGACCCCTAATATCTCCTAAAGAGGGACACTTGGGAGGTACGGACCCCTAATATCTCCTAAAGAGGATACTTGGGAGTTATAGACCTCAACTATCTCCTAAAGAGGAACACTTGGGAGGTATGGACCCCTAATATCTCCTAAAGAGGGACACTTGGAAGGCACAGAGGGGTAGGCATACCCCTCTGGCACTCAAAGTGTTAAACCTTTGAGTGCCAGAAAAGTGTCCACCACAATGCTTTAGATTCTTTTCTGACACTCAAAGGGTTAAATTGGCTTCATAATTTTGTTTTCAGTGTCTCTCCTCTGTATACAGCCATAACCCTTTTGACCTCCCCTGTCAATGTATATTGCGGCACTTTATGCTAATAACTGACACAGAAAGCTAATTATTTTATGCACCAATCTTTTTTTTTTCCAGAAATTGCAGTGATCACATCTTAAAGATATATTTTCTCTTTTTTATAATATTTTTTTTTCTCTTATTAAACTTCATCACATGGGTCAGTATGACATCTCAGTCACTGATATTTAAAGGGATAGTAATGTTTCACAAAAACAACAGGTCCAATTAATCTTCATAGTATTTGGGCCATGGAGAGTGTTATTTCAATACTGTCAGAGTTGTAGTTCAAGAGTAATTGAATGATAAACTATCCCCCTCCCGCCCCTTTTACCTAGTGTAACACTGCTCACCTCAGATGTGGAATCTGGTCTCTTGACCGGACAGATCACAGCAAGGAACAATCTTCTTACTGTGATCATAAGGAAAACCCTGCCCCCCTTGACAGGTTTTCTCTTATGATCACTGAAGATTGTCCCTCTCTGTGATCCATCTGGACAGTCTTTCTGCTCTGAGGTGAGTAGTGTTACATCAGTAAAAGGGGCAGGAGGGGGATACTTTATCATTCAATTACTTTTGAACTACAACTCTGACAGAATGGAAATAACACTCTCCAAAGTCCAAATACTATGAAGATTAATCAAAGCTGCTTTTATTGTGAAACATTACTCTCCCTTTAATAGGGACCTTATTAATGATATATGTCGTTTTAGTGTTATAAAAGCAAGTCAAGGTGGGGCAGGGTTTTCCTTCTGATCACAGTAAGAAGATTGTCCCTTGCTGTGACCTGTCCGGTCATGTGACCAGATTCCACATCTGAGGGGAGGTGTCTTATACTAGGTCAGTGGTTCTCAATCTTTTTTCGTTTGGGGCACCCCTAACACGTAATCTAAAACATTTAGGGCACCCCTAACATATTTAATGTAATTTATTAAGGGCATAATGAAGGGTACAATACATAAATATAGTTATTTTTAGTTCTTATAATCATAATAACAAAACTAAACATATTGTGCATAATCATTTCTATAAATCTTTATTTAAAAGTCCATTTTTGTTAGTCTTCTTCATAGAAAACATGGCCCTTAGTTGATGTCCTTGGCACACCAATGTGCCACAGCTCCCTGGCTGAGAATCACTGCACTAGGTAAAAGGGGCAGGAGGGGGACACTTTATCATTCAATTACTCTTGAAATAACACTCTCCATGGCCCAAATACTATGAAGATTAATCGGAGGTCCATGGCCCAAATACTATGAGCATAGCTTGGAGACTCCAGTTATGCCACTGTTTTACCGGGTATCTGGACCAGAGGCTGAGTGTCCATATGTGGGCAGGTCCTACTGAAACTCTGCCCACTTCTGTTCTTTCACTGTCTAGGAAAGAAAACCAAACAGAAGGCGATTCTAGTGTAATAATGTTTTTTGGCGTTCTTTACCAACCCTTCATCTCAATAAGAAACATACTCTCAAAACAATTGTTCAACTCAACATTTATGTGTTAGCTGAAATCTGCACGTAGGAGATATTGTCACCGTCCCCACAACAGTCTGGATGTTCACTGCAATATTTCCCTATTCAGCTGGGCAGCTCCTCGGTTTAACCCTCCGGAGGTATGGAACATGTAGAAAGAACAACAAAAGAGGGCACCCAACAGTGCCTGTTATCCTTATGACACAATTTTCATCAAAGAGCCTCAATTATACCAGCAAAATTGATGGTTGTGGAAAGGCTTATGGTCATCCACAACAATGCGAACCTGCAGAGTTATTCACCTGCCTCTGTGCAGGTATCCAGGGCTTTAAAGGTGTAAAAAGATCCACGCTGTGCTGCTTCTTGTCTCATAAATATTTTTTAATTAAAAATTATATTTGCAATACAAAATGTATTAAAAATTAGTAAGCTAAAAACAAGGCTTGCTATATAGGAACATGACGTTTCGTGGTCGCCTGACCAGTTCCTCAGATGTAGCTCTGCAAAAAAATGTATAAAACACTTTTTTCACCCCCCGTTAAGCCACCCCCTCACAGTTAAGCCCCGCCCCTTTTTGATGCGATTTACATAGTTTTTCTCACCCCTTCGGCACTGCAGGACTTCCCTCTGGGGAGACAAGACATCAAAGTCCCACAGTATGACTATGAAGATACTTGGAGCTGCTGCTTTTGTGAAACATTACTGTCCCTTTAACTCCTCATAATATATCCATATCTATCCATATCAAAGGTTGTATGTTCTACTTGGGGTTTCCCTATGATCCCCGCCAGATACACAAGTACATAGAGAAGGTGCAGTAACGTGTATATGCAAGGAATAATGCAGATCCTAAAACAGCAATCCTTTATTAAGACTACTTCAAGAGCCCGTTACACGGGCCACAGTGCCACTGGCAGCCGGTCACGGGGCAGTCATGCGCAATAGAGACTGCCCGCGGAGCAGCTGATACAGAGCTGGACGCTCCTTTGGAGCGTCCAGCTCTGTATCAGCCACGGCGCGGGCAGTTCCTACTGCGCATGACTGCAACACGCGCAGCAGTTTCTATTGCGCATGACTGTATCATTACACACGTTTTAGCGAATTATTATATAAGGATGATCATTAAGTAAGCTTTTGAATATGTGAAACGCGTTGATCAAGGGCCAGCGGCATCTTCTACTAAGTCAGTACCCACATGAAAGTTTCTCCATTTGTTCATCTATGGACTGAGGTACTTTCATACTTTTTATTAGGGGTGCACTGAAATTTTGGTAGGCGAAATGTTTTGTCCGAAAGTGGCATTTTCGGCAAAAATCCAAAATAAAAAAATGTCCGAAATGGGGGAAGCTCTCTCATTTCTCCCTGAGATGTCAGTCTCGTTATGCTCAGTCAGTGTCTTCACTTCTGCGACATGCTCCCAGAGCGTTATAGTTCCACTTTAAAAGTTGTTGTCTTCAATTTACTACAAGTCCCATCATCCTTACCTTGCCTGGTGCCAAACGTAGCTTTGTTTGAGCGCTAGAGAGATCAGTGAATGAGCGCTGTCTCACTCTCTCTCCCCACGCTGTCATTCTGCATGCAGAGCAGGGTAGAAAGCAGGGCATCGTGTCACCATCTCTTGGCTGGCTCTGTCTTCCGGCTTGTCTGCTTCTTTTCCACTGCAGCAGTCACCGTTGGTTCCAGCTCGCTCCTTTTAGCCCGCGTAGGACGCCACTGTCTCTTTCCCTGGCGTCTGCACATGGGTCCGGGTCAACATCCCACAGATCTGAAGCCTCCTATCCCGCACGGCTCCCAGGCGAGCCTCCCTCCTGTCCTCTTCCCATTGGCTCCTCTTTACTATTTGAACGGACTGCCCCAGACCTAGAGTGCCCGCTCCACGAGCTCCATATTCTGACTTCTGGTTTACCTGGCTACAGCAAAACCTCTGACTCCTGGCTTGACCTCTGGCTTAAACCTAAATATCACAAGAAACTCACAAAGAGTTATTCAGCAGTTGCTACTTTTATCTCGATATCAATACGTCACCTACGACATAATTTAAAAATAATAAAGATATCTAAAAAGACTCAAACTCACCCGTAATTGAAACATCGGTGGAACCGGCGCTACCTCCACAATCTTCAGCAAAAAGATTTTCACAGACGAGAGAACACAGGTGGAGGTGCTCACGGTAACCACCTGAAGCGTCAGATCACAGCCATCCAAATAAATAAAACATCACTTTTATTTCATCATTTAAAAGCACATGGAGGACCAAAAGTAGAAATCGAGGAATTTTCTGAGAACATACAAAACGCCTAACGCGTTTCGTAAACTTAAAGTTTACTTAATCATAGGCATTGATTAAATAAACTTTAAGTTTACGAAACGCGTTAGGCATTTTGTATGTTCTCAGAAATTTCCTCGATTTCTACTTTTGGTCCTCCATGTGCTTTTAAATGATGAAATAAAAGTGATGTTTTATTTATTTGGATGGCTGTGATCTGACGCTTCAGGTGGTTACCGTGAGCACCTCCGCCTGTGTTCTCTCCTCTGGCTTAAACCTGACTACGGCAATCTGACTCCTGGCTTGACCTCTGGCTTAAACCTGACTACGGCAATCTCTGACTCCTGGCTTGACCTCTGGCTCCACCTGACCATTCCCCTTGTCAAATAACTAGCTTGTTCCGCCGACCTGGTTCCCAACGGTTCCCAGGTACTCCCATCCCGGTTGCACCCCGGCTCAGCCGGGGTGGAACAATCTGGTTTCGCGACCAGCATCTTTAACCAGCTTCGGCTGCAGCAAGGGAGTACCTGGCACGTCGTCACCACTCACAAGCCTCCCACTCAAGCTACGCACGCCAGCATCCGAACTTCAGCCGGCACCACACGGGTCCATACCCTCCATGTGCGTGACACAGCGCTCATTCAGACTCTCTCTAGCACTCAAACAAAGCTACGTTCGGTACCAGGCAAGGTAAGGATGATGGGACTTGTAGTAAATTGAAAACAACAACTTTTAAAGTGGAACTATAACTTTCTGGGATCATGCCACAGAAGTGAAGACAGTGACGAGCAAAACCATCTCTATGGAGAAAATGGTGTTCAGTCCCCAAAATAATTAAAATAAATATAAGCTCTGTGAAAGGAGAGCGCTAATTTGGGCTAGGATATAAATATGTATATCAGATCCTAATACACTAATGTTCCTTGAGGCAATGATACACAGATACTAGCAGTAAAAATAAATTAGTTTACTAATAAAGTAAATACATGCAAACGATACCCATAAAAATACATTATAGAGCTCTCCTGTCGATTTGAATAATTATACTTTGCAAAAACTGCGGTCCATGAGAATGGAAGACCGGCCACAGATAAGTGAGCATGGTGGAAGACACCTTCCCCCTTGATTGTCATTTGCCAGGCAATCATCCGGGGCGATTTGCTCAAAGTTATGCTGTGCATTGGAGCAGTCAGTTACAATCGTCCATACAGAACACAATTTAGGACGGTAGTCCACTCTGGACAGATGTGAAGACACCAGACGGGAGAGGTAACACAGTGTAATTATTCAAATTAATGGGAGAGATCTGTTATAGCCAGCACTTAAAGGGATAGTAATACTTCGTTTTATCTTTATTTTATTTTGTAGGCATTAAAAAAACATGAAGAATGATATAAGTCTCATCGCTCAAACCTTTATGAGAGATATTCACAAGCAAAGTTTCCCCTCCCGCCCCTTTTACCTAGTGTAAGCCATCTCTTCTCAGATGTGGAATGCAGTCCATAGACCAGACAGATAACAGAAGGGGACAATCTTCTTCCTATGGGAACAATGAAAGCCCTGCCCCTTTTACCTAGTGTAAGCCATCTCTTCTCAGATGTGGAATGCAGTCCATAGACCAGACAGATAACAGAAGGGGACAATCTTCTTCCTATGAGAACTATGAAAGCCCTGCCCCCCTTCACAAGTTTTTCAGGTTTTTCCCTTATCTTAATTGAAGATTGTCCCTCTCTGCAGTCTACCTGGGCACCTCCCTTCTGCTCTGGCTGAGCAGTGTTACATCAGTAAAAGGGGCGGGAGGGGGATACTTTATCATTGAATTACTCTTGTACTACAACTCTGACAGAATTGAAATAACAATCTCCAAAGTCCAAATACTATGATGATTAATTAGAGCTGCTTTTATTATGAAACATTACTATCCCTTTAACAGACTTGCAGCTTTGTCCAGAGAACTTTACATAGGCTGCAGGCCATGTATTTTGCAGAACACTGCATGTTTAGTTTGATATTTTAATTCATACCGTGTTTTACTATATTGTATGTTTTAAAGTAAAGTTATATTAAAGCAATGCACTCTGGGACTTGTAGACCTGTTTAGCAAGCAGTATATTTTCTCCTGCTAAGGCTATTGCACTTACAGACTACAACTACCAACCTCTAAGTAGCACTGAAGGGTTTGTTCGGAAGGTAACAAGCACTCTGGGTGTTTGTGGGTGTGTGTGTGTGTGTGTGTGTGTGTTTCTGTCTGTGTGTGTGTGTCTGTTTCTATCTGACTGTCTGTGTATGTGTGTGTGTTTCTGTCTGTCTGTGTGTGTGTGTATGTCTATATATGTGTGTGAGTATGTGACTCATGGGTAATATGTTTGGCACATCAGTAAAAATGGGACTTGTGGATAATGTAACCGCAGTGGATTGGAAAGGTCACTTTTTTCCAGGCAAGTCGGTAACCTTCAGCTCATGGGACTTTCGTTTTGACTGCGCCATGTGCACTTGCTCCGCTATATTTTTTTGTTTCTTTTGTTAGCCCTATAAACTAAAAAATCATTTTCAATTTCGTTTTTTAGCCAAGTGCATCCTGACTTTTCAGTTTCGGTTAAAAAGTTTCATTTCGGTCCATCCCTAATTTTTATTATATGTCTCAATAAAGGATTGCCTTTTTTTTAAAACCTTTGAATGGATTGCGTACCCCTCTGGCACTCAAAGGGTTAATGTCCATCTTCATTGGATATACACGTGTTAGTGCACATACTTTATGCATTTACTTTTAACCCCTCCAATGCTAGAGCAAGTTTTGGAGCAATGAGTTCAAGACCTCTAAAATTCAAGGGGTTAAAAGTCTCATTTAAATCATTGGGAGTTCCACAATTGCGCCTTTTGGTTTATTACGTAGATTAGGGGATTTATAACGGATGCCTTGGTTAGAAGACAGATCCACTCCAGTATACAGTGTATCAGGCTAGGCAATCTGTGGCCCTCCAGCTGTTGTCAAACTACAATTCCAACTGTTCTCAACTGGAGCTTACAAATCAAAAAATGTGCTGAGCGTTACTACAGTATCTGTGAAGTGGTATTTGAATCGGCCAATACATAAATATATGACGTGTGGATTCGGAAAGTTCATAGCAAAGTCCTTCACTTGTCGCCGCCGCCATTCTCTTGTAAACCTCCGGGATAGAGTTCACTCCAAATGTATCAGAAAAGACAAGAAAGAGAAAGATATCTAAGTGCAGACTGTTTGGCTACAGATACTGTACATCCTCACTGTGCAGAAAGTGTTCTGCCTTCACCGTGATGTGACACCTCCATAAAAACGGGGATTTATTGGACTCACCTTTGAATGAGGCAAAACCAGCCTCTAGGTGCTGTTGCTAATATTATCCTACCTCTGTATAAATCCTTGGTTAGGCCTCATCTAGAATATGGAGTACAATTTTGGGCACCAGTTCTTAAACAAAGACATTGTTGAACTGATAAAGGGATTGGAGGATCTGCGTTATAAAGAGAGACTAGCCAAACTGGGTTTGTTTACATTGGAGAAGGGACCTCTAAGGGGTGGTATGATTACTATTTACAAATACATTCAAGGTCAATACAAAGAACTATCCAATGAATTATTTATGCAAAGAGCTGAACTAAGAACAAGAGGTCATCCATTAAGACTAGAGGAAAGATGCTTTTGACTACAACAAAGGCAGGGATTCTTTACAGTAAGGGCGGTAAGGCTATGGTATTCTTTGCCTCGGGATGTTTTGCTTGCAGATAATGCAACGGCATTCAAAAAAGCAATGGATGCCTATCTAGCACAGAACAATATTGACAATTATGACAGATGGCTTCAAAGCTGATAGAATATTAATCTGGGGAACTATTTGACTACCAATTGGAGTCAGGAAGGAATAATTCCCCCACACACACACACACTTGGGTCTAGATTGCAAATGGCCCCAGAGGGCTTTTTTATTTACTTCCTCTGGATCAACAGGGGTGTTTTTGGCATGGGCTGGACTTGATGGACGCATGTCTTTTTTCAGCCTTATCTACTATGTTACTATGTTATGTTGCATTCACTGGATACTCTCCAGTGGGTATCCCTTTAAAAGGTTTCATTGGAAATATCATACAGCTGCACGCCACAATCAAAATGTTGCCTGGATGTAAAGGGCGACACGAGAATCTCGCCCTTTCATAAGCGAGAGATTCTCATGCCGCAGAAAATATAGTGGCTGCCTGATTGGGTGTACAGCATAAGTCTGAGCAGCAGCTGAAAACAGGATTTGCTTCTGTGAAAAGAAAGAAAAAGGAAACAATAACGCTGGATATATCTATACTTTTCTGGGCCTCTTTTTTGTGTCATCTGTTAAATATATATGTTAACTTCAAGTCCAATATTATACACACAAAAAGAATATTAGTGCTGGTCCGGCCTCTCTCTCCCCTTCTCTGCGTGCTTTGCTCCACCCTGTCATTCTGCATGCAGAGAAGGGGAGATAGAGGCTGGAGCAGCGCTGATCTTCTTTTTGTATGTAAAGTATTGGACTTGAAGATAATATATATATTTAATAGGCAACACAAAAAAGAGCCCCAGAAAAGTATAGATATATCCAGTAGTGTAACGGAAGCAAGAAGGTACCGCGTCACCTTCCACTGTCGTTCCCGGGTCTCTCCTTCTTGATGCCAGACTGGTGCTGTCAGATGCACCGGTCGAGCAGATGGATGGTCTAGTTGTCAACTCGCAGAGGCATTGAACCCCAATGTAATTGACTCCGCATCGAAGGATGCGAGTTGAGGAGAAGTCAACAAGACTCCGGAGCAGTCAAAGAGTCGAAGGTTGGAACTCCGGGCAGTAGAGAGTGAGGCCTCTACTCCCGGTCGAACAGATAACAAGAAATGTGTCACAGGAACCAACGGAAGGTCGAAAACAGAGTCCACGTCGCCGCCTGACAGCATATGAAGTTGAGTCGCAGGAAGCTAGCAGCAGGATATTCAGCTCAGATGGGCGTCAAAGTGGCCACTTTATACCATAGGAATATAAGACACCAGGACTCCTTGTTCACGCAGAGTAACTCTCCATTTTATTGGAACACACCACACATATTTATACAACTCAGCTACATTGGAATACATGGGCCAACCAGATAGAACAGGGACATAATTCAATCACAACATGTAAGACAAAGGACCAGCAGCAGATGGTCTAGCAAATACAATGACTCAGGCATTTCAAACACAAAAGGGTTGCTGAACTAAGACAATGGACACAAAGACTTGAGGGGCTTGAATGAATTAACACACGGCAGGGGGTCTCCGTACAGTTCACGAATACACATTGGAAATAACTTTGCCCAAATTCAAATAATTAACCCTTACTGCCCATTTCCTTGGAAGCAAGCCAGCAGTCCATGGTTGTCAGTCTCCTTGGGCCCAGAAATGTCCACAGTCTCTGTGGTTCTTGGGATGACAGTTCCAGGGCCAGACAAAGGCTCCAGTAATGGACTGTGCTCCGTTACACCATTGTTATGGTATCTTTTTTTTTTTTTTCTATTCTTTTCACAGAAGCAAATCCTGTTTTTGGCTGCTGCTGAGATATATGCTGTACACTTAATCAGGCAGCCACTGTATTTCCTGTGGCATTTAAGGAGGCGACATGAGAATCTCGCTCTTACGTGCATAGCGAGATTCTCATGTCGCTCTTTTCATCCAGGCAACATGTTGATTACGGTGTGCAGCTGCACGATATTTCCAATGCAACCTTTTAAGAGTGACCCCCCCCCAGTGCAGGTATCAGGAGGTCCCTCTTAGTCTGGCTTTCACTCCTTGTAACCTTCAGTGGTCATGATACTTCCAAAGCTCTGACAGATAAACCCTCTATCTAGGGCCCTCTGGAACAAACAGGAGTAATCCCTACTGGGGCTATGGGACAGTGATCTGGATATGGTAAACCCACTAAGACCCCCTGAGGAAGCAGTGCAAACTGGCAAACGCATTGGGTGTGCCAATATTTAGGTCCCACTTGCAACAGGTACCCAAGATGCCAGGTTGACTTGGACTGTCGTTCTGGGTTTCATCCTCCTGAAGGCAGCTACAGGTGGGTAGCCAAGCCAGTGATTTCAGACTGCTGTATTGAAGAGTTGAATGCAGTCTCCTTGAATGGGGGTCAAAGACCCTTTAGACCATTCGGGAATAAAATAGGATGCACATCTAGTCCAAAATGACTACTACCTTTATTGAAGGAACAGGGCATATTTTATAGTAAAACTAGGTACAAAACACAATGGTGGTGTAAACATGGGACACAATGGGACAATACAGTGGGATTGATACAATCAACAAAACAGTACAATAGAAGCAGGTGTTACAGACAATCATGACACCAGACTAATCCTATCACACAGAAGACAATGGTGTATACACAACAGAGGTAAAGGGATTAGGAAAGTGAAAACCTAATCAAAACAAGGACCAGACAGTGAGACAAATACAATTTGGATAGCATTACAAAAATACAGCCATTTAACCCCTGCAAGACTGTAGGCCACTAATGAACACAGGGCTCCAGCATCTGTTACATTTATTACAGTCCATGACAACACATGAAAACATGCCCATAACATTTAACATAGAACGGCAGGCAGCTGATCAGAATGCCTCCTGCTTTACAACATGGACGGCGGGGAACTTACCATACGCAGCCACGTTTCTGTTGCTACCCAGCTGCCAGGTGCTGGGATTTCAACCCGTGCCATCCAGTCTCTTGAGATCCTTCTGCTGGCACATACAAGGGCCTATAGTAACGGCCTATGGTCCGTTACACCACTTTCTTAACCCTTTGAGTGCCAGAGCAAAGCACTGCATTCCATACCTCTCTGGCACTCAAAGGGTTAATATTTTTATATTATTATTTTATATATATCTGTACAGATTATATTTTCCTGTTATAGTAAATTTTATATTTTGGTATCAATTCCGTGTTTACCATCTTCAGCTCACTCTCCCATAACCATAACTATCCATTTATCCTAACCCTTTAAGTGCTTTGCAATGCATTGGACACCTCTGTGGCACTCGAAGGGTTAATCTGGGCAGCATATCCTAATTGTCACGCTGGGGAGATGTGTAAAAATTATTCTAGGCAAATGCAAAAATGGGCTCTAGATCAGTGATTCTCAAAGAGGGTGCTGTGGTACTTTGGTGTGCCGTGGGCATCAAATTAGGGTGCCTTATGTTTTCTATGAAAACTCTGGCAAAAACTGGAATATTGTCTTTCAAATGCAGAAATATGGAAATTGTTACACATAATGTGTTTTTTTTTACTATGATTGTGAGTTCTAATATCTGCATATTGATTAATTGTACCCTTTATTATGCAATTGATAAATTACAGTAAGTATGATAGGGGTGCCTTGAAAGTTCTAGAATGCATATTAGGGGTGCCTTGAGCAATCAAAGGTTGAGAACCACTGCTCTATGTATAAATATGTTTGAATGAGTTTTGGAGGACACATTTGGGGAAAAATGTGGTCTTAAAACTGCAGCAATATGCAACAATTTTTAAATCTCATCTTGAACAAAATTCTTTATCCACGCCCATGCATTATGCCATAAAGCTATGTTGGCGCATCGTGGTGTAAACGTCTATTTTTATGTCCAGACATCTTTATACATAATTGCAGTCAATTTTTATGTGAAAATAATGACAGATATATGTTGGTACCTGTGGTGAAATGCCCTAAGGACGGCATGTTGTGTGCTGTAATATGTCATATTTATATAGAGATTATTTTATTTCAATATGTTGTTGTGATTTAAGTTACGTGTAATGTTTGGGGATTTTATTAGGTATAAATTATTCCTAATATGAATTATTGGGAGGTGGTGCATGTGTGTATTGTGCTGAATCACGTATATTTGTTTTCTGTGGATACATTAAGTGCATGTGATCCCATGGATTCAGCTCCATGAATAAAATAGTGAGTCACAAGTTCGCCTCAGTGTTTTAGTGAACAATGGTAGACACCACACAGAGTCCTGAGCCTGAGGGGATTACCTAGGGAGATTGAATCAACTTATTGTTTGCTCTGGAGAATGTCAGCAGGGTTTCAGTCAAGCGTAGAGCCTGTTGGCAGTCTCCTGAGTGGCTGATTTGGATCTCTCAGGTAAGAAGGCCTCAGAAGTGGAGGAATAAATACTGAGGACTTGGGCTGTGTTGAGAGGAACTTCCTGCAATGACAGAAGCTCTTACTGTGTTCTGCATTTAGTTTGCTGAATGAGTTGTGATCCACTTTGGCACTGTAGTTCTTGGTCTGTGAGTTCAGCCAAATCTTTGTTCCTGCAGGGTGGACATATGCATTGTGCTCTGATGCCCCAATGTTCCTATGCTGCTGTGCATCTTTTTCCCATAAGCTGTGTTACACCATCTTCCTGCCTGATCCTCTTTCTTCATCCTGGGTAAAGAACCCATGGTGGAGCACCTCTTGTCTGGCGAAGGAAGCTGTTCCACCGCAACTGGTGGCAGCCGAGGGATCAGGCAGTGCTAAAGGACGCAGAAAATCTACAGCTGCAATATTCACAGGGATACAAATTGTGGATGAGTATGTCCAAGCTACTCGTAACAACAGAGGCTCATATTTCAGCCGGGGGGACTGCCGGCTAACAGTTGCCAGTTGCTGGGAGACGTTGACCTGGGAGCAAGGGAGACATTGGCAGGACTCTTCGCTTTGCTCAGACCTGCATCTAGTCAGTGGTTTGAGTGAAACGTGTGACTGTTTGCCATCGGGACAGATCTGGATGCCATGGTACCTATCTGGCTGCCCATTAAGTCAGTGGATCTCCAATGTCGGCAAGCCATCCTGTACCAGCGGCAGTGCAAGATGCTTGGGCTAGGTTCATTCACGGTTCATTCATATGCAGTTGTGGGTGATTCATTCTCCAGTAACACTACTAAGAAAATGTATAAGATCAAACAATATATCAATTGTAGAACAACAAATGTTATATATTTGATTAGTTGTGGAGTTTGTGGTCTACAATACATAGGACGTACAAGTCGAGTGCTCAAAGAAAGAATTTGAGAACATATTAGATCAATAATCAATGAAGATCTCACGAAGCCAGTGGCTAGACACTTCGTAGAGGTTCTAATCTAAGTTCACTTTTCAGGGGATAGAAAGAGTGTATCTTCCTGAGAGAGGAGGGGATCTTGATTTATTGTTGGACCGCAATGAGGTTAAGTGGATCTATTACATGAATACTAGGGTTCCATATGGAATAAATTCGAATCATGATGTAGCATTATTTACACACCGTTGAAATAAGTTCACCAGTGATACACATGAAATGTAAGAAGATATTCATATATTAGAAAATATTTGTATCAACGAATAGGAAAGTGTATCAAGGGTTAACTTATGAGTGTATGCATTTTTTATATAGGCGATATTCTGTATTGTTTTACTTTTTGACCGCTTGATTTTGGCATAGTGCTAAAATCGAGTTGATGTGAATTTAATTATATTTTTAATAAGAGTTTAATAGCTTGGCTTTTTGAGAGATCTGTGTTAGGAATACCTGATTATAATTAGAGACGCACCTTTGATATTGGATACTCGACTTTGGTGTGGAGTATCAAGGGTGCGTTTCCATATAGGTGTTAAGCATTAACCTAATGGGGTATACATATGTCATGGGGATGATGCTTATGATTGGTCTGATTAGTTGGAACACCTACTATTTATATATCCTTTGTCTACAACATGTTGAGCCTATGATTAAGTGTGTATATTGTGTTATTTTACACGAAACGCGTTAGGCGTATGTGGATGTACCTCCAGTTTTTGTCTGCAAATAATTATGGATGATTTTAAATGGTGCAAATAAACAGAAGGTTTTTACTTTATTGGAGTAGTTACCTTGCTGAGGTGGTTCCGTGAGCGCTCCTATCCAGTGGTCCTCTCATTCACGGAGTGGCCTTAACCACTGGGGGACCTGGCACAAGCTGAGGCTGAGCTAGAAAAGGACTTTTATGCTTTGCTGCAGAAAGCCAATTTCCCACTCCAAAGTGGATTAAGCTGAGGAGCATCTAATGGAAATGATTTGGAAGCTGTCCAGATCATGTGAGGATACAGAGCCTATACAGGTCACTAGGAGGTGGAATGTACTGGTACAGAGGTCAGGAGAACGGCAGCTGCAGAGAAGGAGTAACCAAGGTATGGATTCCAGTTAGCAAGCATGGGTGCCCAACCTGCCTTCCTCGAACAGAGCACCAGAGAGCCCTTCTAGAGACCATTGAGAGTGGAGAAAGCAAGTGGCCAGTGAGCACTGCTGGACCATAGGAGACCCATGTTGAGGGAGGACAGAGAGACACAGTACTTTTCCCCAACAGTTCCTGAAAGACCACAAGGTAACTGTCCCCAGGATCCAGGGAAACTCCAGCCCTACTGGTGCAACTTCTAGAGTGGATCCAGATGTGGCGGCATCTTCCTGGGAGGAAGGTAGACAGCCATGCACCTCTCCAGATCCCCTCGCACCGGGTACTGGATGCACTGCAACCGTGGAGACGGAGGAGATCATCAAAATCTTACACCAGAACTTTGGATGAGGATCCAGAAAGTGTGCAACAGGAAGTCATCAGGATCTACAACTCCTGTTTAATGGTGGATGCTTCTGGTGGAGACTAGTGCCAACCTGGGTGGCTTACACCCAAAATTTCTAAGGACTGGAGAGCTGAGTTTAGTCAGTTCTATGTTTCTGTGGGGTGGACATATGCATAGGCAGCGCCCTGCGCCTCAATATTCCTGTGTTAATGTGAGTCCTGTTCCCGTATGATGTGTTTTCCTGAATAAATTGTGTTGCACCGTCCTCCTGTCCGATCCTCTTTCGTCATCCCAGGTAAAAAAAGCAACGGTGTAGTGCCTCTAGTCTGATGCAGGGGGACGTTTCGTCATGGTCTTCAATGGCTATTTGTTAGCTAAAACCATTAAAAGAACAGGAGTATGTCTAAAATTAGTTTAAAGCGGAACTTTCATCCTAATAAAATTGTCCCCGAATAGATGACTAACCTAGCGATATGCAAAGATATACTATCCTTAAGTGCAATAAGTTAGTGGTATTGAAGAAAAAAACACATCTTCTGTAGGCATCGGGCTGCACGGCGCTTATAAGAGGAGCTCTTTGCGCCTGCCCGGTCAGTCCGTTCCAGTGACTTAAGGCACCAAGGAACGTCACGACCAATGGTATTGAACAGGACAGACAGTGCAGATTCAGAGGTACATTTATATTTCCAGAGTTATTACAGTTTAAACTCATGTTTTTTTTTACATTAGCAGTGCCCTCTAGTGGTCAAATTCTAATTAGATTTCCTGTTAGATTCTAATGGAGAAGAAAGTCAGAAAAGTCAGTGACATACAGTTCTCCATAGAATGTGATAGAAACTGCCTGTTACTTCCTGTCAGTTAGAACTATTAGGAAGTAAACACAGTAAATTCACTTCCTGTCAGTTAGAACTATCAGGAAGTAAACACAGTAATTTCACTTCCTGTCAGTTAGAACTATCAGGAAGTAAACACAGTAAATTCACTTCCTGTCAGTTAGAACTATCAGGAAGTAATCACCGTAAATTCACTTCCTTATTATTTGAACCGTTATACATTTTGAATAAAACATCTGACAGCAGTGGGAGTGACATTGTTTTATTCAGCAGGAAATTCACTATAAAATGTGTTTTCATAAAAAAAAGTTTACTACTATGACTTTGCATATCGCTAGGATAGCAATATATTTGGGGGCAATTTTATTAGGATGAAAGTTCTGCTTTAAAAATTTGCATAAGAGTAACTGAGGTCTAGTCTTGCATATTCTCAGAGAGAAAAATTCCTGCCTTTTCCAGCACTCCTATTGATTCTCCAGGGTTATCTGTGAATGGGCTGAGATAACAGCCTTTATGACTACAATAGCACCTGTCTTTAACGCTTATCTCTGAATAAAAACAGCATTAAATAAATATTCTTTGAACAGGGCGATGCACACATACATTAATAGCAAGTCTTTGATTATATTTTAGGGATGTAACATATAAATAATTCATGTTAACAGATTCCAGCTGTAAGAACATGATATTTAAAGTTATATCAACCTATTTCTTTTTTGGTGGGGAAAATAATGTATGCAATATACAGATATACATTTCAGTAATATATATATATAAAGTTGTGCAGGTTTCTGGTTTTTGTACAGTTTAATAAGTCAGCAATGATTGCTGTCCATTATCTCTTCATGTTAGAGGTGTCTCACAATGCTTTGTGAGGCAACTCCAGCAGGCAAGGAATTAAAGGGTTAAATGCTTCAAAATAAATGCAGATCCAATTAATTTTCATAGTATTTCGGCCGTATCATTTCAATACTGTCAGATATGTAGTTCAAGAGTAATTGAATGATAAAGTATCCCCCTCCTGCCCCTTTTACCTAGTGTAAGCCTCCTCCCCTCAGATGTGGAATCTGGTCTCTTGACCGGACAGATCACAGCAAGGGACAATCTTCTTACTGTGATTATAAGGGAAAACCCTGCCCCCTTGACAGGTTTTTCAGGGTTTTTCCCTTATGCTAATTGAAGATTGTCCCTCTCTGCGATCCGTCCAGACAGTCTTGCTGCTCTGAGGTGAGCAGTGTTACATCAGTAAAAGGGGAGGGAGGGGGATACTTTATCATTCAATTACTCTTGAACTACAACTCTGACAGTATCGAAATAACACTCTCCATGGCCCAAATAGTATGAAGATTAATTGTAGCTGCTTTAATTTTGAAACATTACTATCCCTTTAAAGATACCTAGCTCAGTGTATAACACAAAACAGGTGCTGAACCGCTGCCTCTCCGACCTCTGCTATTTAGTAGGATTTGGATTTAAACCTCATAAAGTGTTTATTTTGTGGAATATAAGCTGCAGGAGTTGGATTGTTGACAGAATATGAGCCATAACTTTTGGAACATGATGCCCTTCACACAGGAACTGTTGCCATACATGATCACATTAAAGCCAAGCAAGCGGCATGATTAGTACAAGCACACAGAATTGCAGTAAAGAGACACCAGAGCAGATCCAAGTAGAGTACAGTTATGGATAGTGACAAAATTTGTTTCCTCAAAATCATTCATTTAAAAAAAAAAAAAAAATCCCCATTGGCGAAAACTAACTGTTTTATTTTAACATTCGCTTAATCAGAATTGAATTAAAAGTTTTCGTTGCCGGGCAAAATTTGTTCAACTCTATTTTCAGTGGGGAAGGCCCTGACTCCATGTCTGGACTGACATTTGAACAATATTTATTCAAATAAATTACATAAAAATTGGCCTGCTTTTAGACCTCCCCCAGGACATTCCTTCAGACAAATTCAGTGTCATTCTAATTATGGTAATTTAATTTTAGAGGCACTAATAAGCAAATTATTAAAGGAGCGGTAAACTTTTTTAATGAAAAAAAAAAATATTGTAGGGCATTTCCTGTTGAGTGGGGATGGTTGAAACTTTCCTCCTCAAACTGAAATCAGCGAAAAATGGCACTTTCCGTTTGGCAAAAAATTTCCCGCGAAAGGTGCAGATTTTCCGTTTTTTTTGCCCATTGAAATCAATGGGAACATAGAAGTTAAACAAAACACATTACAAATAATATTTTACTTCCCAAAGGCACAGTATAAAAGGGGCATGAGGTGCCTGTGTTGGTGGGGTGTGGGGAAAGAATAGGTTGAACAGGGGATGATTTTTGGGGGGTTGTTTACTGGGATTGGGGGCACTTAATAAAAAAGAAATCCTAAATAAAATAAAAATCATAAGACATGGTATAAAGGGGTCTGAGGAGGGTGCCTGTGTTGGTGAATGAATGAATCATTTGAACAAGGAATTTGTTTTGGGGGGCTTTCTTGACTGCTATTGGGGGGACAGTTAATAAAAAAAATAAAATAAGACATTTGTATTTAAGTGACATAAGCTGCCAGTGGGGTGGACTGATCCTTGACTTGATAGAGTATTTTGTAGAGGATGATTTGTTGTTAGATGCCTTTGTAGGACTTAGACTTATTAGAGGCCCAAGTCCTGAGGAAACATTGATTTGTAGGACTTAGGCTTGTTAGAAACAAACCCCCAAAAAATTGTTTATTTTTTTGTACGACTAGTTTTTTTTTAATTTATTTATTTATTTTTCAAAACACAAGCCCTGAAAAAAAAATAAAAATGCCCTACTGGCCTACTGCCAGCAGGTCATGTTGGCCAGTGTGGCCACTGTCAAATGTCCTCCTGAGTCCTGATTTGCAGCTGCTGTTCGTACTGCTGCTGCTGAGTTGTTTAAGCAGCAGGATGATTAGGCAGCTGAAAGGGAATGGGATCAACAATAGCAGTAACATGGAAGATGGAGGATGAAGGTTCCACTTGCCACAACTGACTCCAGTGTTATGCCTGAGGCAGTAGCAACAGTATAAGTAGCCCCCAGTATATGTGGAGAAAAGAAGAAGTTGGCCATTAAATCTTCTCCACCTGCCCCTCCTCCAAAATCATCATGGGTGTTGTTATTAGAATATATTTTTTTCCCTTGAGAGCAGGAACTGTGGCTTCCATCAGCAACTGCAATGGGCACAGTATGTGTGTGTGTGTGTGTGTTTGTGTGTGTGTGTCGTAAATAACATCTGGAGGCACAACTGTATCCAAACACCATGACACCCGAAACCAAGTACTGCTGCTGTCCCTGTACCCCTTTTCCAGACCCGCTAAGGTTACATGACAACTTGCTGACAGTTTAATAGTAATGATGAACCCTCCCTGCCACCATCTTAGCATATTCTTCAGGATGGAATCTCCTCAGATGCCGCTTGATGCACTGATTGCGATTCTCCTCCATGTTTGGTCAGTGCACCACACAGTGTGCAATGGGTAGAGATGAACTGCCACATCCTAACATCAACAGAGTGGCTATCATTTGGTGGGGGAGGTAATGAACGAAGGGTATTGGCAGAAGATGTAGTTACCCTAGAAGCTGATGGTGAGCTAGTTGTTTCACTCGTCCTGGAACTTCCGGTCTCTGCCTGGGTTGTTCTATTCCTCTTTGATCTCCGCCTCACCTCTTGTTGCCTTTCTGGAGAGTCAGGGACAGCAAAAGCGGTGCTTGATTTCTTTGGTGGGTCTTTTTCTTTAACATGTTTGAAATAAATGTCATGGTGTCTGTGTTTCATGTGTGATGAGGGTGCTTGTGCCAAGGTGTGTTCCCTCCTTTCCTCTTCTCACTGACTTGTCACAAATTGTGCACAGTGCCGTTGCTGATGACTGCACTGTGTCTGCCCCAACAGAAAAATAGTCCCACACCCATGATGACTTCAGAGGGAAGGGGAAAGGTGGAGAAGAATGGCCCCTTTCTTCTTGTCCTCCACATTCATGTTGCTGCTGTTGCTACTACTGCCTCAGATTCAGCACTGCAACTAGGACCAGGAGTATTGCTACTGCTGACAAGTGGAACTTGTCCTAGTCCTGCATCACTTGTTGACCCCATTCCCACTGTGTCCATGATGGTCTGTGACACACTAACCTGCTCCTCAGCATCCTGCTGCCCATGCATCTCAGCAGAAGGAATTAGAGCAGTTGCAAATTCCTCTAATTCCAAGATGTCCTTGCTAGTGGTGGTGGTGATGTCCATCCTCATCCCTGTCTCCCTTTCCTTTTCAGTTTCTGCTAAAAAGGCCATCAATGTCTCTTCCACCCCAGCTTTTCTACCAACATCATCACCACCACCACCACCACTAGTCCCTACATGCTGTTGTTGCTGCTGCTGTTGCTCTATTCCAGACATCTCACTGCTGCTTGGAGGAGGTGATGAGCAATGTGACAGTGGGTCCCCTAATGTCACACTTGCCATTGTCTTTTGACCTGAAGAAGAAGGCAGACTAGCACTAGCAGAAGTAGCAGCAGGGACAGGCAACTGATCTGTGTTCGTGCTGGTGGTGGTATTAATTCTCAGCCTGCTCTCCTCCCCCAACACCAGTTCTGGCCTCTTCAGGTTCATGTTCCACCTGGACACTGTAGTGAAGAGAAGGGGAGGACTCCTAGGGTCAGGAAAATGGTGTGGCCTCCCTTGACCGCTAGTCTGGACGCTCTCAAATGTTTCCCCTACCACTCCGGCTGCTTCACCATTACTGTTACTACTACTAACACCAACCACATCAAGTTCAGCCGCAGAGTCTTCCTCCTCAGTCTCACAGTCACTAGTAATATGAGGATATTGGTGATTACCCCTCCTTCACTCCTAACGCTAACAAGCTGCTGGACCTTAGTAGCAGTAGTAGACCGCTGTAAAGCGGTCAGCAGGAGATTTGTGTCGGTCGACACGGAGGTGCTTGAGAAGTGCCGAGATCTCGTTATTTACAAGGAATCCCTTCATTGGAATGGTCTAAAATGAGTGCTTGAAAACCAGGCACACTTTTTAGACCATTCCAATGAAGGGATTCCTTGTAAATAACGAGATCTCGGCACTTCTCAAGCACCTCCGTGTCGACCGACACGAATCTCCTGCTGACAGCTTTAAAGCCGTCAGTAGGAAACAGCGAACTTTAAACGCCCGTAACAGCGGTTTGAGAGATACAGTTTTTTGCATTTAGCTCAGCTTTTTAAGCTCTTCTAAATGCAAAAAAACTTTTTTTTGGACATTACTAACACTTTAATGTGGTGGTTGCTAGGAATAGTAACAGGTAACCAGGGGTCTGGTATTGTTAACCCTTTCACTCCCACACTCTCCCCACTGCCTCAGCAGGGCCTATAGCCTCCACTTGTGACAATAAATGAAAAAATATGCCTTCTGCCTGGTCATTCAGATGAAAGAATAAATGTATAACGTATCCTAGAATCGCTTATGTTTCAACCCCGTTCCATTGTGGTTTTCATCAGGGTACATGAACAAATAATAAAAATAAATATAAATAAATGCCTGCATTTTTATCTTATTGATCTATTATTTGTTCATGTGTCCATGAGTAGTGCTCCCATGCAAAAATAAAAGCGTGCACCGATCTCTGGGAGTACGGGGGAAGAAGCATGATTGTTAGAAGTACGATATGGGGTTAAACGCAGGTAGAGGAGATGAGAGTTTGCAGTGCATTTCCCCCACCAGCATTATTAGACCACTGGACTGACACACATCGCAGCATATGATTCAGTGGTCCTCAGTCTTTTTTCACTGAAGGCCCCCTAATCTGGAATTTTCAGGGCTCCCCCGGAATTTATAAGTCATTTGTCAAGGGCTTAATGAAAGGAAAAGTACAGGAATGCATAGTTATTATTAGGTCTCTGTAACAGAAGGTAAGGGCACCATGTTGTCTTTAGCGCCGTTCCAGGGTCCACTCTCCTTGAAGCGGCTACAAGTGGGTGGCTGGTCCGGTGAATCTGGATAGCTGGCTGGAACGTTGGAACGTAGCTCTTATGAATTGGGGTCAGAGGAGACCATATAAACCAGTCAGGAATGGAGACAACAGGACACTTCTTGTAGTTCCAAATGACTACTGATTTATTGAGGGGACAGGGGACATTTTATACAGATTTCAGTGGCAACACAACAATGGTGAACAATGGTGGTGTATACAGTAAACACTGGGCCAGACAATGGAACAACAGAGTGTACTCACAAGACAATGGGACAATACAGTGGGATTGATACAAACAACAAAACAGTACAATAGAGACAATCATGACACCAGATTATCCTATCACACAGAAGACAATTGTGAATACACAACAGAGGTGAAGAGATTAGCACAATAAAAACCTAATCAATACCTGGACCAGAGTGAGACACATCTACCATTTGGCTGGCCTTGTAAATATCCAACCATTTAACCCCTTCAGGTCCATGTTAGTTTGTTGGCCCCCAAGTAACACAGGGGTCTAGCATGTATTACAGTACATGGCAACACATTAAACATTCAATAACATATAGCATGGAACGGTAGGCAGCTGATCAGAACGCTGCCTACATCTCAACATGGATGGCGTGGAATTTAACATGCCTGGATGTATTTTGTGACTGTCCAGCTGCCCAGAGCTGGGGCTTCACCCAGTGCCTTCCAGTCTCTTTGGGGGCATTTGCCATGGCTCTTAAAGGGATAGTAATACTTAAAATGTAAAAGAAAATATGTCGTATGGGTTTATCCCCCTGAGTAAAACAAGGGTACTCCCACTGCTGAAAGGTGTTTCATTCAAAAGTTATTAATTTTCAAATTTGAATTTTTTAGGTGCAATATCACAGTGGCCTGAAATTGTGCAGTGGCGCTGTTGCTACACCATCCTATGGAGATTTATGGTCCCGGGACCAGAGCTGTCCATAGGATCGTGTAGCAACAGCGCCACTGTACAATTTCAGGCCACTGTGATATTGCACCTAAAAAATTCAATTTTGAAAATGAATAACTTTTGAATGAAACACTTTTCAGCAGTGGGAGTTCCCTTGTTTTACTCAGGGGGATAAACCCTACAACATATTTTTTTTTTACATTTTAAGTATTACTATCCCTTTAAAAGAGCCCCTAGTAACAGCCTATGGTCCGTTACAGTCTCACATTGAGAATGACAATAAAGAGTATATTGTGTGTAATAATTTCCATAAATATACATTAGAAAATAAGCTTTATCAATTTTGTTAAAAAGTGAGGCACCATGTGCTGGAGCTCATGACACTAAATGCCACCGCACCACTGAGATGACTGGTGATTATGTAGGTGGAAGAATAATTTCACTCAGCTTGAAAATTCAGATCTGAGTAACAGGCGACGGCTGGCAACGTGGCCCGGTGAGGGGAGGAGCAAATACAATCAAGTGACCAATTTCTACTATTGTTTTAACTGTAAGCTCTGTGGTTTCACTTGTCTTACTTCATAACATTAAAGGGATAGTAATAATTCGTTTTAGCTTTATTTTATTTTGTAGGCATTAAAAAAACATGAAGAACGATATAAGTCTTATCTCTCAAACCTTTATAGTTTGAGAGATATTCGCAAGCAAAGTTTCCCCTCCCGCCCCTTTTACCTAGTGTAAGTCACCTCCCCTCAGATGTGGAATCCAGTCCATAGACCAGACAGATAACAGAAGGGGACAATCTTCTTCCTATGAGAACAATGAAGGCCCTGCCCCCCTTGACAAGTTTTTCAGGTTTTTCCCTTATCTTAATTGAAGATTGACCCTCTCTGCAGTCTACCTGGGCACCTCCCTTCTGATCTGGCTGAGCAGTGTTACATCAGTAAAAGGGGCGGGAGGGGGATACTTTATCATTGAATTACTCTTGTACTACAACTCTGACAGAATTGATATAACACTCTCCAAAGTCCAAATACTATGATGATTAATTAGAACGGCTTTTATTATGAAACATTACTATCCCTTTAATGCCAATTCTAAAATTAACAAAAGGGTGTGGGCTGGGACAGTTGGCTCAGACAATAGTAGAAATTGGCACTTGATTGTGATATCATTTGTGTAGCTCCGTTTCAGTTACAAGCTCTGTGGTATATGTGCCGCTTAGAGCAAACCCACAACGTCCCTGTCACAGAAGCCTCCGTGGGACAGGGTGACCCGGAAACCCAATCCAGACTTCTACAGACTATCCAGCTATGGGGGGCTGTAACAGGAACAGGGCATTGTATTTGTTAACCCCTTAAGGACCAGATGACATGCTATGACCGTCACGATCCTTATACCCTTAAGGACCAGTGACGGTCATAGCACGTCACATACTTTTTACTTACAACGCTCTACCGGGAGCACTATAAGTAAAAACGGGGCCTACAATTGACCGCTCCAAGACCAGAGCCATCTCTCTTAGGCCTCAAAGTGGCGCGCCGGTACACGTAACAGGTCACGTGTACCAGCGCATCGGCAAGGATCAAAGCGGTCCTTAAGAGAAGGTAACTTCCCTGGACTGCTGGTCCTTAAAGGGGAACTTTCACCCCGCAATAACTTAATGTTCACTTACTGCCCACCATACGGTGCAAAAGGGACTGACAGCGCAGGCGCACGGACGTCACTGTGAAGAGATGTCCGTGCTTCCTGCTCCTGTAAAACGCCGATATCTGAAGAACCGGGTAAGATTTCTGGCAACTAGCGCTACTAAGCAGCTAGTCGCCAGGTGTGCAATAAGTGAACATTAAGTTATTGCGGGGTGAAAGTTCCCCTTTAAGGGGTTAAGGACTTATGCTCTTGTCTGGTGTGGTCATTTAACTATGCAGTTGATGTGATTATGTGTGATGTAATCGTGTTGAAATGCCTTTTACTGTTTAGAGTCCCTTTTTCCCCTGTTGAGGCTCCCATTGTATAACTTGTGTATTGTTCCCATTGTACCTTTTTGTATACTCCCATTGTGTATTGGGACTGTTGTTGCATGGTATGTGGTTCTTGTATAAAATGTCCCTGTTTTCCCCCAATAAAGTCAGTTCTTGTTCTGCTCCTACACTGGTGTTGCCTGGTGCTTGGGGTAGATGGCTGGATCCAGAGTGCTTTCACCCTACACTGAGTCTTGTCTAGTGACTAGGTGACTGGAGATATGATCCTGGTTCATGGCTGGTAGATTTCCAGTGTTGTTCCTGGGCTAAGGAGGCACAGTTTGGCAAAGCAACTCAGCCTGAGTACGAGTCTCCGTCGTACTCTCCTTCTTTGACTTGCTTCACCATGTTTACTGCCCCATCGGTCAATAGTAATCCCATTTCAACTGTTATGTCAGCCTGACATCCTGCCCACTGTGCCAACATCTTCCTAAGTGCTGCAAACACATGAGCAGATATGTGCCTCTCATCCATAACCTCAGCATGGAGGTGAAAAGAGGGATATCTCACTGCCTTCCTGAGCCAGTTCCACCCTCCGGTCACCCCTATGTGCCTGCAGCAGCAGCAGCACCATCCTCCAAGACTTTGGGCTGCCATCAGTGTGCCATCAGCAAAAGAAAGGTATGCTATGTTCTAATGACATATGTTGGAGGTGAATTGGACTGTCTGTCCAGCTGCCTTGGACAGCTCATCCTTCAATAGCAATGAACAGCACAGCGAGATCACTACATTCTTGATGAAAGTGGTGTGACAAGGGAGGTGATAGTGGAGAGGGAGAGCCTCTAACACCTGCCTGAAGGGCTTACCTTCAATCAAAGAGTGGGCCCTGGGCATTGCCTCTCACAGCAATCAACAGCATCAACTAGTCTGACTGCTGTTTTGACATATTTCTTGAATGGAAATCTGCAGACTGTTCAGAGATGGGCTGTTGATGATTTCCCTGCCCTAGAAACTGGTATGAGACTTCTCCATGCCCTCTGTCCTGACTGGGCTGCTGGTGGTGGCTGTTGTGGTAATGCTGTTGGTGCCAGTGCTGCCATTTTGTGCCTAAATCAAAGCTGAGCTTTGGTGTGTACCCAGATGTTGGTTCATAACAGAACTGGTCAGGTGTCCCAACGCATTCACCCAGCTCTATTCCTTATGAAACAAATTGCACCTTGCAGTGCACCCAACTCCGCACCCTCAAAATAATCCCACACTTTAGTACTCCTCCCTAGGCCAGCCAAAGCCCGTAGTGAAATTGAAGAGCTCCTGTTTTTCTGAATGGCAGTGCGTGAGGGGAAACAGTGGCACAACTGTGGCCAAACTGCTGCTTCTGCTGAGTTGAAGGAGCGCCAGATGTAGGAGATGGTGTGTGATGAGTAGATGGGTTGAGTTCCTCTTTCAGTCTCCTCTGGCTCACCATGTAGTTCCATGTCATCAAATAAGGATGTAATTTACCACTTGGACAGAGGTTGGAGTAACGCTAACTTCCATCGCAAGATCAGTCTGCAGAGGTCCCTCCTCACTTTCTTCTGGACCAGAAATAGACCCACTGTTACCATCAGCCTGCCCATCATTTCTGTGTGGAGTTTCAAACATCACACGACTGGTGTTGCTTGTGGTAATGTTGGCACTAATAGTGGTAGTGGTGTCACTGACTGTGGTAGATGTGGCACTGGTAATGGCAGTGAAGGCACTGCTGGCACTGGCAGTAGTAGTATTTTGGTCTTCTGTGGTTGACCATGTCTATGAAATAGTCTACATGTACAATCGTAGTCTTCAATCCAACAAAAGCAGCAAAAATATTTCTATTTACACTAAAGCAATCTCAGGAACACAAGGGGGTTAGGCACTAAGGTGTGATAAATAGGTGAAAATACAGAGATAATCTCCAGTGTTGGAGATCTTAGTGCATAGGCTCTGTAGAATAACATAGGAACTGGAGAAGTCATCTCCGTGTTATCACCTCCTTGTCACGTCTTAGTGCATCTACCCTAAGGAGTCTTTGGTGGAGACAGCAAAGACAGTCTTTGAATTGACACAGCAATTGGTTGTCAGAAAAAAAAGCAACTGGACAGTGGAAAAAAAAGTATTATGGGTACTTTAAATTTAAACTATTAAGATTATTCTTATTAGTCAGTCACTAACAGAGCCAAAGAAATTGCCACTTATTCAGCTTAAAGTGTAACCCCACCACTGTGATCACACTGACTATGACACAGCGTCTGGCTGCTAAACTGAAAGAAAGAAAAACTTGCTGCATCAAGATTACATTAGTTTGAGGTCCCATCACCTTGAAAATCAGGATTGGGTAGAGAATAAATGCAACACAGATAAACCAGAGATTCACAGGCTGTTGCAACAATCAATCACAGCCATAACCAAGGAGACAGTCCCTCCATTTCATGCCATGACTGTATTGGCTATTCTGTGGATCAATCAGTTCTTCTCTCTATATTCTTCCTACACACACAATCCTTGCCCACTTACTCCACTGAAAGCATGTAAAGAAGAATGAATGAACAAGTTGAACTGCATGAAAACACAGAATGTGCTAATCATTGTTGTGGTGTTTCATGCAACGTTCCTGTTACAGTTTACCTTGACTTCAGCATCATTACAGGCGCGAGGCTTCAAGCATGCAGCAGGCCTCTGTTTTATCTGTTTGCTTCCTGTAGTCTCCTCCTACCAACTTCCCACTTCCTCCCTCTGAGCTGCTCCGCCTACATCCTGTGGAGGCATTTAAAGGGCAGACTGAATCCTGACTCAGTTGCCCTTGCGTTGTTGTTCATAGCAGTTCTATTACCTTGGGCTCTGTGTATGACCTGGCTAGTCTTCCATCCAATCTGACGCTGACCTGTGGCTCTGTCTGACTATTCTTTTGCTTATCCCTCAAGCGGACACCCATCCTGGTGCAGACCTGTAGCTCTGGCTGACTACCTGAATCTGTGTATGACCTGGCTTGTCTGACTACACCCTCTGGTGCTGACTTGTGGCTCTGTCTGACTACTCTTATGTTTGTTCCTTCTACCTAGCAGACATCCAATCTAGTGCGGACCTGGGGCTCTGGTAGACTAGCTCTGATACTGACTGCAGGCATGAGTCAGCTCGCTCCATACTGACTGCAGGCGTGAGTCCGTTCACTTGCTACGTTGGATCAAGATCCTGAGTTCCTGCTCCTGGTTCCTGTTGAGACTACCAGTGGCTAAGGCCTAGTCTCCAGCAGTGTGGTCTAGCTTTACAGCCTATTACTCCTGATAATAGTGCTTACTGGCTGGTAACCCTCTGCTTGTTCCTGTGCATTATTGTACTTTCTATTTTTGTTAATAAATTGCATTAACAATGCCGTACTGACTCCTGAACTTCTCTGGGTAACCGTGACAGTTCCATAGTATGCCTTTTTATCCCAATTTCACAAAACAAGTAATTTTCGGTTAACTTTGAGTTCATTATGAAGGAAATGCACGTCTAGTCCAGTGATCTGTGGGGCTCTGTCATTACTGTATCACACAGGAACAGAGGTGCAGTCATTCCATTCACTTTCCTATGCACAGTTAGTTAAACCCTAAATAGATTCCCTGTTAGGCTCACCTAAGAATAGGATTGGGAACCGCTCATTTAATAATTTATCATTGGTACCATCTAGCATTCAATTACATTTCATATATATAGCATCTCAACCCCTTGCATGCTAGAGAAATTCACAGTGAATTAAAATCTCTATCTCCAAGGGGTTAAATCTTTTGATTTTTGTGGTTCCGTGGTGATTTCAATTCAAGCTACAGGTTCCCCCATGACAATATGCCTGACTCGGTGATACAGTAAAATTCCAATTGAAGACTTTATCCCTCCTTTATTCCACTTTACTGCGCCCCGTCCCCTCTGTTTTTTATTTTGAAGACATGGCTGCCCTGTTTTCTGTAGAACTGACTATGAATTTTGTTATCGGCAAACGTCAGACTCGCGGCTCCCATCAGAGTGAAAGGAAGTCGATACATTGTTACTGCTGGGAACATTCCATATTACAGTTTATTAACTTGCCAAGACAGAGAGCGCTCTTAATAATGAGGACCTTGCATTGTGACAGTGTGACAACCAGTTCTACTCCGGTGCTTCTCCTCTCTCCCCTCTATCAAAATCAACAAGCCCTTAACCCCTAGGGAACTGGTCTGTTTCACTACTTAAAGGAGCACTAACACCTCCACGTAGAGTTCCTTAATATGACTGGAAAATCCTAATGGCCCTTACCTTTTTTTTCAATAGATAACATCTTCAGTCAATCCCGGATGTCAGGTCCTTAGAGGCGGACATAACAGTTGCTGTTTTTTTTTTAAATGGAAGCTGGCAGAATGCATAAGTACTTAACCCTTTAAGGACCAGAAGGGAGTTAAATTCAGTGAGAAACCATATGTTCCACATCCCTCTGGTCCTTAAAGGGTTAAGATTACCATATTCCGTGAACAGCATTTGAGTTCCTGCAGTCCTTCTTACAACTGTCATGTCCGCCCCCTGGGACCCGACATCCAGCAGTGACCGGAGATGTTTTCTACCTGATCCAAGTCACGGGGGATAAATTCATAGAGGCCATTAGGATTTTTCTGGCCATGGTATGGTAAGTGGGAGTTTTATTTTTATGAGGAGCTGTCTGTTTCTCTTTTAACCCTTTGAGAGCCAGAGCTATATGCAACAAATTGCTCTGGACTGTTTTATTACTGTATCACACAGGAACGCAGTATAAAGATACAGCAGGACAGATCTGTACAGAGGTCTATGGGACTGTATTATTACTGTATCACACAGGAACGCAGTATAAAGATACAGCAGGACAGATCTGTACAGAGGTCTATGGGGCTGTATTATTTCTGTATCACACAGGAACGCAGTATAAAGATACAGCAGGACAGATCTGTACAGAGGTCTGTGGGACTGTATTATTACTGTATCACACAGGAACGCAGTATAAAGATACAGCAGGACAGATCTGTACAGAGGTCTATGGGACTGTATTATTACTGTATCACACAGGAACGCAGTATAAATATACAGCAGGACAGATCTGTACAGAGGCCTATGGGACTATATTATTACTGTATCACACAGGAACGCAGTATAAAGATACAGCAGGACAGATCTGTACAGAGGTCTGTGGGACTGTATTATTACTGTATCACACAGGAACGCAGTATAAAGATACAGCAGGACAGATCTGTACAGAGGTCTATGGGACTGTATTATTACTGTATCACACAGGAACGCAGTATAAATATACAGCAGGACAGATCTGTACAGAGGTCTGTGGGACTGTATTATTACTGTATCACACAGGAACGCAGTATAAAGATACAGCAGGACAGATCTGTACAGAGGTCTATGGGACTGTATTATTACTGTATCACACAGGAACACAGTATAAAGATACATCAGGACAGATCTGTACAGAGGTCTATGGGACTGTATTATTACTGTATCACACAGGAACGCAGTATAAAGATACAGCAGGACAGATCTGTACAGAGGTCTATGGGACTGTATTATTACTGTATCACACAGGAACGCAGTATAAAGATACAGCAGGGCAGACCTGTACAGGGGTCTATGGGGCTGTATTATTACTGTATCACACAGGAACGCAGTATAAAGATACAGCAGGACAGATCTGTACAGAGGACTATGGGACTGTATTATTACTGTATCACACAGGAACGCAGTATAAAGATACAACAGGGCAGATCTGTACAGGGGTCTATGGGACTGTATTATTACTGTATCACACAGGAACGCAGTATAAAGATACAGCAGGACAGATCTGTACAGAGGCCTATGGAACTGTATAATTACTGTATCACACAGGAACGCAGTATAAAGATACTGCAGGACAGATCTGTACAGAGGTCTATGAGTCTGTATTATTAGTGTATCACACAGGAACGCAGTATAAAGATACAGCAGGACAGATCTGTACAGAGGTCTATGGGACTGTATTATTACTGTATCGCACAGGAACTCAGTATAAAGATACAGCAGGACAGATCTGTACAGAGGACTATGGGACTGTATTATTACTGTATCACACAGGAACGCAGTATAAAGATACAGCAGGACAGATCTGTACAGAGGTCTATGGACTGTATTATTACTGTATCGCACAGGAACGCAGTATAAAGATACAGCAGGACAGATCTGTACAGAGGTCTATGGGACTGTATTATTACTGTATCCCACAGAAACACAGTATAAAGATACATCAGGACAGATCTGTACAGAGGCCTATGGGACTGTATTATTACTGTATCACACAGGAACGCAGTATAAAGATACAGCAGGACAGATCTGTACAGAGGTCTATGGGACTGTATTATTACTGTATCACAGAGGAACAGTATAAAGATACAGCAGGACAGATCTGTACAGAGGTCTATGGGACTTTATTATTACTGTATCACACAGGAACGCAGTATAAAGATACATCAGGACAGATCTGTACAGAGGCCTATGGGACTGTATTATTACTGTATCGCACAGGAACGCAGTATAAAGATACAGCAGGACAGATCTGTACAGAGGCCTATGGGACTGTATTATTACTGTATCGCACAGGAACTCAGTATAAAGATACAGCAGGACAGATCTGTACAGAGGTCTATGGGACTGTATTATTACTGTATCACACAGGAACGCAATATAAAGATACAGCAGGACAGATCTGTACAGAGGTCTATGGGACTGTATTATTACTGTATCACACAGGAACGCAGTATAAAGATACAGCAGGACAGATCTGTACAGAGACCTATGGGACTGTATTATTACTGTATCACACAGGAACGCAGTATAAAGATACAGCAGGACAGATCTGTACAGAGGTCTATGGGACTGTATTATTACTGTATCACACAGGAATGCAGTATAAAGATACAGCAGGACAGATCTGTACAGAGGTCTATGGGACTGTATTATTACTGTATCACACAGGAACGCAGTATAAAGATACAGCAGGACAGATCTGTACAGAGGTCTATGGGGACTGTATTATTACTGTATCACACAGGAATGCAGTATAAAGATACAGCAGGACAGATCTGTACAGAGGTCTATGGGTCTGTATTATTACTGTATCGCACAGGAACGCAGTATAAAGATACATCAGGACAGATCTGTACAGAGGTCTATGGGACTGTATTATTACTGTATCACACAGGAACGCAGTATAAAGATACAGCAGGACAGATCTGTACAGAGGTCTATGGGACTGTATTATTACTGTATCACACAGGAACACAGTATAAAGATACAGCAGGACAGATCTGTACAGAGGTCTATGGGACTGTATTATTACTGTATCACACAGGAACGCAGTATAAAGATACAGCGGGACAGATCTGTACAGAGGTCTATGGGACCGTATTATTACTGTATCACACAGGAACACAGTATAAAGATACAGCAAAACAGATCTGTACAGAGGCCTATGGGACTGTATTATTACTGTATCACACAGGAACGCAGTATAAAGATACAGCAAAACAGATCTGTACAGAGGCCTATGGGACTGTATTATTACTGTATCACACAGGAACACAGTATAAAGATACAGAGGTCTATGGAACTGTATTATTACTGTATCACACAGGAATGCAGTATAAATATACAGCAGGACAGATCTGTACAGAGGTCTATGGGACTGTATTATTACTGTATCACACAGGAATGCAGTATAAAGATACAGCAGGACAGATCTATACAGTGGTCTATGGGACTGTATTATTACTGTATCACACATTAACGCAGTATAAAGACACAGCAGGACAGATCTGTACAGAGGCCTATGGGACTTTATTATTACTGTATCGCACAGGAACGCAGTATAAAGATACAGCAGGACAGATCTGTACAGAGGTCTATGGGACTGTATTATTACTGTATCACACAGGAACGCAGTATAAAGATACAGCAGGACAGATCTGTACAGAGGTCTATGGGACTGTATTATTACTGTATCACACAGGAACGCAGTATAAAGATACAGCAGGACAGATCTGTACAGAGGTCTATGGGACTGTATTATTACTGTATCACACAGGAACACAGTATAAAGATACAGCAGGACAGATCTGTACAGAGGTCTATGGACTGTATTATTACCGTATCACACAGGAACGCAGTATAAAGATACAGCAGGACAGATCTGTACAGAGGTCTATGGGACTATTATTACTGTATCACACAGGAATGCAGTATAAAGATACAGCAGGACAGATCTGTACAGAGGTCTATGGGACTGTATTATTACTGTATCGCACAGGAACGCAGTATAAAGATACAGCAGGACAGATCTGTACAGAGGTGTATGGGACTGTATTATTACTGTATCGCACAGGAACGCAGTATAAAGATACAGCAGGACAGATCTGTACAGAGGTCTATGGGACTGTATTATTACTGTATCACACAGGAACACAGTATAAAGATACAGCAGGACAGATCTGTACAGAGGTCTATGGGACTGTATTATTACTGTATCACACAGGAACGCAGTATAAAGATACAGCAGGACAGATCTGTACAGAGGTCTATGGGACTGTATTATTACTGTATCACACAGGAACGCAGTATAAAGATACAGCAGGACAGATCTGTACAGAGGCCTATAGGACTGTATTATTACTGTATCACACAGGAACGCAGTATAAAGATACAGCAGGACAGATCTGTACAGAGGCCTATGAGACTGTATTATTACTGTATCACACAGGAACGCAGTATAAAGATACAGCAGGACAGATCTGTACAGAGGTCTATGGGACTGTATTATTACTGTATCGCACAGGAACGCAGTATAAAGATACAGCAGGACAGATCTGTACAGAGGTCTATGGGACTGTATTATTACTGTATCGCACAGGAACGCAGTATAAAGATACAGCAGGACAGATCTGTACAGAGGTCTATGGGACTGTATTATTACTGTATCACACAGGAACGCAGTATAAAGATACAGCAGGACAGATCTGTACAGAGGCCTATGAGACTGTATTATTACTGTATCACACAGGAACGCAGTATAAAGATACAGCAGGACAGATCTGTACAGAGGTCTATGGGACTATTATTACTGTATCACACAGGAATGCAGTATAAAGATACAGCAGGACAGATCTGTACAGAGGTCTATGGGACTGTATTATTACTGTATCACACAGGAACGCAGTATAAAGACACAGCAGGACAGATCTGTACAGAGGTCTATGGGACTGTATTATTACTGTATCACACAGGAACGCAGTATAAAGATACAGCGGGACAGATCTGTACAGAGGCCTATGGACTGTATTATTACTGTATCACACAGGAACGCAGTATAAAGATACAGCAGGACAGATCTGTACAGAGGTCTATGAGATGAATTTGCCGCTCCACACTTCTCTGTGTAACTTTACATTTTTGTATGGCTTTGGCATTCAACGTCCATGTGTCACAGCCGTACTTAAGAACTGGGAGGACTCACTGGTCTAAATCCTTTTGCTTGAGGCAGAGTGATACATTTGTCTTAAAGACAGTACCAGTAAGTTTTCCAAATGTTTGCCACCCCAGTTGTATTCGTCTCTCATTTTCCATCATTGTATTTCCATCTATTGACATTTTCTGTCCAAGGTAAACGTACCACTTCTTCTAGTTTTTGTCCATTTACTGTGATTTTCCTTGGTTTGGTAAACTTGTTAAATATGACTTATAATTTGTTGATATTCATCTTAAGACCAAAATGTTTGCTGTCCTGTTGTAGTTTTTCAATGCGTTCTTGCAGTTCTTCAGGACTACAGGCAAAGCGTGTGGGATATCAGTAGTCTCCATTGATCTTAAAGGGATAGTAATGTTTCATAATAAAAGCAGCTCTAATTAATCATCATAGTATTTGGACTTTGGAGAGTGTTATTTCAATTCTGTCAGAGTTGTAGTTCAAGAGTAATTGAATGATAAAGTATCCCCCTCCCGCCCCTTTTACTGATGTAACAATGCTCAGCCAGATCAGAAGGGAGGTGCCCAGGTAGACTGCAGAGAGGGACAATCTTCATTTAAGATAAGGGAAAAACCTGAAAAACTTGTCAAGGGGGGCAGGGCTTTCATTGTTCTCGTAGGAAGAAGATTGTCCCCTTCTGTTATCTGTCTGGTCTGTGGACTGCATTCCACATCTGAGAAGAGATGGCTTACACTAGGTAAAAGGGGCGGGAGGGGAAACTTTGCTTGTGAATATCTCTCTAACCATAAAGGTCTGAGAGATAAGACTTATATCGTTCTTCATATTTTTTTTTAATGCCTACAAAATAAAATAAAGATAAAACGAAGTATTACTATCCCTTTAAGTCCTTTTTTGTCCCATTGTAGTTTATGTTGATCTGTTGTTTTTGTTGACCTATATTGATGCAGTTTCATTTTATTATATTAATTGTGGGATATTGATGTAAGCTCTATCTATTCCTTTTTTTCCAATATGGAAAAGCTCTTTCTATTCCTTGGTTGATTAGGCATTGATTATTGTTTGCTTTGTCACTGAGTCAAAGGTCTTTTTGTAGTCAATGAAGACTATGCATAATGGAAGGTTGTGTTCATTATGTAGCTCTATAACTTGTTGCAATGTCTGGATGTGGTCTGTTGTATTGAAACCGCTCCTGAAGACTGCTTCTTCTTGAGGTTTTTGCCATGTTAAGTATTGTGTCCATTCTTCTTGATAGAAAGAAAAATAGCGCTAACTCACCTTAGTGTGTAATAATATTTGTATATATATATATATATATATATATATATATATATATATATATATATATATAATAAAATGTATACAGTTTTTGTACAGTGACCATTCCAAGAATTGGAGTTACTGAAGTGTGCAGCAAGGAATGAGAGGGTTCTCCTGTCCCCCAAACATCAGACAGAAGCCCAAAGTGAAAACACAAGACTAACAACAAACCTGCCCTCCTCCAGTCTAATTGTGAATAGTGTACCCTGTGTTAGGTATGTGTAATAACACTGTTGATAAATGTCAGGTTTTGATGCCCACAGTTTTGGCCAAAAAAGAGGTATAAGCTTGCCAACCCTGCCAAGGTACCTCAAGTATGGCAAGTACCTACTCTTAACACCTGAAATCCCTATCAAAGATGAAAATAAGAATTAAAAATAGCCCCTGATGAGATGTTATTGACACGGTTACCCAGAGAAGTTCAGGAGTCAGTACGGTTAGTTAATGCAGTTTATTAACAAATGACATACAGCGGATATATACAATATATACAATAAGAATAAGCACAGGATAATAGCCAGCAAGCCTCCTATCAGAAATAATAGGTTGCAGTGCTAAACCACTGTGCTGGAGACTAGGCCTTAGCCACTGGAAGTCTCAGCTGGAACAGGAACAGGAACTGGAACCCAGGAACTTGATCCGACGAGGAATGAGGTCTGACTCAGCCTGCAGTCAGAAGGAAATATCACTGACTCACACCTGGAGCCAGTATGGGTGAATACTGACTCACGCCTGCAGTCAGCTATTCAAGTCTACCAGAGCCCCAGGCCTGCACTATATTGGGTGTCTCATCACCAGGGAAAAAGATGAAAGAATAGTCAGACAGAGCCACAAGTCAGCACCAGAGGGGGTATTCAAACAAGCAGGGTCATAGACAATTCAGGTAGTCAGCCAGAGCCACAAGTCTGCACCAGATTGGATGTCCCCTATTAGGGGTTAGGCAAAAGAATAGTCAGACAGAGCCACAGGTCAGAACTAGAATGGATGGAAGACTAGCCAGGTCATACACGGAGCCCAAGGTAACAGAACTGCTATGAACAGCAACGCAAGGGCAACTGAGTCAGGCCTCAGTCTTCCCTTTAAACCCCTTCACATGACGTAGGAGGAGCAGCTCAGAGGGAGGAAGTAGGAAGTCGGTAGGAGGAGACTACAGGAAGCAAACACATAAAACAGAGGCCTGCAGCATACTTGAAGCCTCGCGCCTGCAGATGATGCTGAAGTCAAGGTAAGCTGTAACAGTTATAGGAAACACGTTGGAGGGGGACCCTTTCATACAGTTTCTTTCTGAATGCTTGGAGGTCCCCATGTATGCAATTAACAATATTTTAAAAAGGTGTAAAGGAGGTCTTCCTTAGAAATGGGCAGGCACTGTAGGAAAAATGTCATACCCAGGGTGCAATCGCATTTAGCTCACTAGTGACTTCCACAGAGAGGAAATATCCTAGAGCACATCATACTGATTCTACCAAAAGGCTGTCTGGGGTCGGCTGCTTCTCTTGTTCAGAGAGGAATTGCCTGACACTTCGCGGCTGGACTGCCTTTTGGTAGGATCAGCATGGTTTGCTCTAGGATAGATCCTCTCTGTGAAAGGTACTAATGAGCTAAAAAAGACTGCACCCTGGGTGGGATACCATTCCTGTGGAGCTTGCTTAATTCTACGGCAGGCTCGTTCCTCGTTGAGCATCTCTGACCAGCTTTTTCTTTAACATTTTGGTCCCAGCATGAACATTTATTAAAACACCTTGATAAAGGCCCATGCTGGAACCAAAATATTAACTCAAAGGGATAGAAATACTTAGTTTTAACTTTATTTTATTATTTAGGCATTAAAAAAACATGAAGAACGATATAAGTCTTATCTCTTAGACCTTTATGGTTTGAGAGATATTCACAAGCAAAGTTTCCCCTCCCGCCCCTTTTACCTAGTGTAAACCATCTCTTTTCATATGTGGAATCCAGTCCATAGACCAGACAGATAACAGCAGGGAACAGTCTTCTCCCCCTTGACAAGTTTTTCAGGTTTTTCCCTTATTTTAATTGAAGATTGTCCCTCTCTGCAGTCTACCTGGGCACCTCCCTTCTGATCTGGCTGAGCAGTGTTACATCAGTAAAAGGGGCGGGAGGGGGATACTTTATCATTGAATTACTCCTGAACTACAACTCTGACAGTATTGAAATAACACTCTCCATGGTCCAAATACTATGATGATTAATTAGAGCTGCTTTTATTATGAAACATTACTATCCCTTTAATACATTTTCCTATTCTCTGAAAGACAACTTCTGTGAACTGTTGAAAGCTGCTCTGGTACTTGCCATATTTGTAGGTTTGTGTGCAGTTTGCATATATGAGTTTAAACAGGTGCTAGGGCCTTCCACTCGGCCTTGTAATATATAAACAGAAAATAACACACAGTATCTATAGATCTCAGGTGAATATATCCCCTAGAAATCAATATACAGCAATTGACTTGAACTCAAATTATTACAAGGAACCATGAAAAATGGAATGTATAAAAATATATATATTTTATTCAGTAGGATTTACAGAGAAAGGATTAAGACATCCCACAAAACTGCACGCTAGTGCTCAAAGGGTGGTTCAGAAATCCGGACTTCACCTTAAACCTTCGCTACATAAATATTTGAATGCAACAATAGTACAACAATATTATAAAAACACGTACCACAATAAGTATACTTAATTCCAAATATAAAATACTTTTCCAGCACACATATAAGTGCCGAATCAATTAATTATTAAAGCTAAAATGATCACAATAATATGAAAAACTTACATAAACAGCAGATAGCTCAATACAAGGCTTGGTAATGCGTACCCGGCCGGGTTGCTTGGGTGGTGTGAAACGCGTTGCAGTGAGATATATTTTTTTACATTTCCTATAATATTTTTTATTCATTTAAATGTATTTCCTTATTTTAATACTTAATTGTATGTGCAGTACAGGCTGTCTCTCGGGTATACTTTGGATTATGCCATTGTCCCTTTAAATGAGCGTCCTGTATATGTTACACTCAGTGTACAGTTTGGTCAGTCCCACTGACAGATTCTTTTAATTTAGAACCATGAATGATTATCAGTAATAAGACGGGATCCCTCGCTGTTGGGTATCTTACTTGTGTGCATGCATTCACACATGGGGCATGCTCTCAACACTCTCTTCCTCACGGAGATCCACCAGATCACAATGAGTTAATTCTGAAACAAAAGAAATGGAAGTCAGTTGGATTGTCTCCCTTCACTACTAGCAGACTACGGCTATCGCTTTGAGTCTCTTTGTCATGGATTGGAATTTAAAGGGCCACTGCTGTTTATAAACAGCACCCAGGGTACTAGGCGGACCACGTGTCCTGGATTGCCCAGAACACGCCCAGGTGTGTGTACTTTTTTGCAAGCAGTTCCCTTCCAGGACATTACAAAGTTCCTGAATGAATCCTCTTGAGCAAAACACTAAAGAAGGACCTGCCCACTGAATGCTGTGACAAAGTGACACCTGTTCTGGGCTACAAGAAAATGACCTCCACGCAGCTGTAAGCACTGTAGAGGGACTTTCTAAAGCCAAACAGAAGCTGCAGTGCCATTTCTTGTAGAGTGAGGTTACACTAAGACTTGGGTGTCACAGGTGTCACTTTCTGTCAAAGCAGTCGATAGACAATTCTCACTCCAGTGGTTAGAACTACGTGGTGCGTCAGAGAAATCCCAGGTTGCGCACTGTGTCCATTGTTGCCATTTGATCTCACCAATGCAGCTGCGCTAGAGACGAGGAAAAGGAAAGCAGTTACTCTTTGCTTTTGTCTCATCCGCGTCCTTGAATGGCAGAATGGAAACATGGTCACCCTACAGGGCACATGGTCCCAAAAGAATGAGTTTTTTTAAACAGTGGTATGGTCCTTGGAGGGGGTTAAGGAACTTTCCAGAATCCAACTATTCCTTCCACACTTAACTGTTGCAATAGTGGTAATTTGGTTCATCCTATATTATAATTCGCTAAGTATGTTTGTCAGAAGCCGTCATGCTCAGTAGAGACGGCTGCGTGCGCTGCAGTCATGCGCAGTACAGACTGCCCGCAGCGCCGCCAGTTTTGGCCTGCATACATGGGCTTTAAAACTACTTCTTAATAATGTACTTATTGACATATTAGTCATTGTGTATTTATACTGTGGAATCCGTCAGCTCAGTAAACAACCAAAATGCTGAGACTGAGCTGCACCCCAGTAGAAGGGCATTACACTTATTGTCATGAACACAGATACAATATGAACGAGTTCTGAGGCAATCCAGTTGCATTACATACAAACAAATACACTTTCCCATTGATTTAAATAGGGATTTTAACCACTTAAATGCTAGCATTCAAGGGGTTAATCGCACACCAGATAAGTTCATGCAGGTGCCTTTAATAAGTGCCATTGTTTTCCCCAAATCCTGGACTAACTGCGATTCCAAGAGGGAGTTCTGCCAATCCCTGATCTTCAGATTCTTCTGAGGTGTATTCCGAGCATGTGAGTAGTAATTATAATCAATTTAATTACCAGAGGCAAACAAACACGACATGTCAAGAGTCTCTGAGTACAAGGAAAATAAAAATCACACTCTAATTTCAATTCTCCAGTTCTGAAACAGAGAGGAACAGGGAAACGTTGATTTGATGGCAGATAAGACCCCATTGGCCTATTCAGTCTGAAGATTTTCTTATCCTGCTACAAAGCGGTCTTACGTAGTTCTCACAATATGCTTATGTCTGTCCCAGGTAATTCTGAATTCCCTTTCTGTATTAGTCTCTACTACCTCTGCTGGTAGGCTGTTCCATGAGGCTGTCACCCTTTCCGTGAAGTATTAGTAAAGTAGTTTTTTGTTACGGTTGGCAAGAGTCAGACGGTATAGTTAATATAACCTTTATTATGAGAATAATAACAGTAACGCAATATAATACATACACACAGTGGGTGATCGAAAAGGCGAGTACTGTATCAGGAATAGCAGTCTCCCAATATCACAACCACACTGTCCGAGACTAGGCCTCAGCCTGCTGGAGTCTCGCGGTAAGGTAACGCTGAAAAGATACTGACTCAGCCTGCAGTCAGTAGCTGTGAGTCTGTTAGCCCCAGGTCAATACTAGGAAGGATGTCTGAATAATGGAACCAACCCTAGGAGCGAACATACAGGGCCTTCTAGTAAGCACCAGATAAGATAGTCAGAAGAGCCAAAGTCATGCACAAAACTGGTATTCAGCCAGAGCCACAGGTTTGCACCAGATAGGATATCCACTGAAGCGATGGAATGCTGGATGCACAGTGGACAGAGCCCCAAGTCAACATCAGAATGGGTAGTCAGACAAGTCTAGGTCATACACAGAGCGGGTAGTCAGCCGGAGCCACAGGTTTGCACCAGAAAGAATATCTGAGCCAAATCGGAACACACAAGCAGAATAGTCAGACAGAGCCACAGGTCAACACCAGAATGGATGGACAGACAAGCCGGATCATACACAGGAATCAGGAATACTAGATAATGAACTGCTCAGAACACCAAAGTAAGGGTAACTGAGTCAGGACTCAGACTGCCCTTTAACCCCCGCCACAGGAAGTAGATAGGAGTAACAGCTAGAGGGAGGAAGTAGGTATGAGGAGACTACAGGAAACAAACACACATAAAACAGAGGCCTGCAGCATGCTTGAAGCCTCTTGCCTGCAGATGATGCGTGGAAAAGGCAGCGCTGGAAACAAGGTACTGTGACATTTTTTTTATTTTTCTTAAAAATGTTTCCCATCTAGTAGTTTTCAAAATCCTTTAACATATCTAAAGGTTTCCATCATATCCCCCTTTTCCTTCTCTTTTCCAAGCTTCTTGTATTAAGGTATTTTAGTCTATCCTGCTAAGGTTTTCCATGAATACCTGGTACCATTTTAATGTCTGTATTAAAGGGATAGTAATGTTTCATAATAAAAGCAGCTCTAATTAATCATCATAGTATTTGGACTTTGGAGAGTGTTATTTCAGTTCTGTCAGAGTTGTAGTTCAAGAGTAATTCAATGATAAAGTATCCCCCTCCCGCCCCTTTTACTGATGTAACACTGCTCAGCCAGAGCAGAAGGGAGGTGCCTAGGTAGACTGCAGAAAGGGACAATCTTCAATTAACATAAGGGAAAAACTTGTCAAGGGGGGCAGGGATTTCATTGTTCTCATAGGAAGAAGATTGTCCCCTTATGTTATCTGTCTGGTCTATGAAGTGGATTCCACATCTGAGAAGAGATTGCTTACACTAGGTAAAAGGGGCGGGAGGGGAAACTTTGCTTGTGAATATCTCTCAAACCATAAAGGTTTGAGAGATAAGACTTATATCGTTCTTCATGTTTTTTTAATGCCTACAAAATAAAATAAAGATAAAATGAAGTATTACTATCCCTTTAATGTCCTCCTAGAGCTGTGGTCTCCAGAAATGTACACAGTACTCCAGGTGAGATCTTACCAGTGACCAAAAAAGTGGCATTCATACTTCAGTCTTCCTTCTGTTAGTATATCTTCCTGTACAGCCCAGTACCCTATTATCCTCTCTCTCTGCTTTACAGCATTGATTGCCTACAGCCAAGTCATTCTAAATAATTACACCCAAGTCACTTTCCTCTACTGTTGTTATCAATAGATTCCCATTAAGCCTGTATTCTACTTTTGGGTTTTCATGCCTGAAATGCATCCATTCTTCCAGTTTTCTTAAATCACTATTAATTTGGCTTATTCACCATGGAGTGTCAATTGTGGATCTTTTTACCATCTGCAAATAAACACAGCATACCTTGAATATCATAAGCAATATCACTATTGGGAATATTAGCATTAATTAATAAAGCACCAGCATATTCTGTTGTGTTGTACAATTAGATAACTCATTACAAACACATCACACCTAACAAATGGATACAGGTGGGTTTATATTTAGTTAGATAGAAGGGAAACATTTGGACCAAATGCAGAGTTGGTCTCTTTGACACTACCCTCCATCACCGGGGCTCCTGGAGGGGGCCGAGGGCCAGCCTCCTGCCCACAGACTATGGCCCTGGCCCTGGAATGTGGTATAGCACCCCCCTACCCCTGCCAAAGGGGGTGATTGTCCCCTTTCTCCTGGTCACTTATTTCCCCAGTGAGCCCTTTTTCCATGCCTTGTCAGGCCAAAGGACACCAGACCTCCCAAAACACTGAATTTCTTTGAAAGACGTAAAAGATGCTTCGGCACAAAGTACATTATCCTGTTTTGTGTATTCTGGCCCCTCTGTGACACTTGTACCCAGCCCTATTCCTTTGTCCCATTTTCTGCCCTTCACCCGTCCCCATTGTATAGTTAATGCACTCATGTCTGGCCCCATTGTAACCTGTCGCCACCTACCCACTGTTCCATTACACAGTATGTTTACTCCCATTGTGAATTGTTCCCATTATGTCTCTTTGTATTATGTGCCCCTCCACCACCGGCCCCATTGTCTCTCCATATGTGGTTTACAGTCACCTGAATCTTATTGTATTCTAATATGTGTGGATCACTCGGTATGTGTGTATATAAATCCTGTGTGTTCTACAAAATATCATTTCTTATTCTAAACCCTACACTGGGGTTGCCTGGTGCTTGGGGCTGCTTGCTGTATCCAGAGTGCATTGACCCTACACTGAGTCTTGCCTAAGTGACTGGGTGAATGGAGCTATGATCCTGGTTCCTAGCTGGTGGAGTTCCTGAGTGTTGTTCTGGGTTAAGGAAGCACAGTTTTGGCGGAGCTACTCAGTCTGAGTATTGGTATCCGTCACAGTCTCCTTGATTGGTTGGAAAGGGCTACAACAATGTGGAGCTGATGTGTTTTGCAGCTTTGTGTCAGTTACAAGTATTGGTTGTAAATTTCTTTGAAAAGATTGATTTTAAAGATGTTCCAGAGATAGGGAGATGCTTTGGTGTAAAGTTGTAGTAAAGAGTGAGAGGTTATGGTAAAGTGGGTGTTATGGATCCCTCATTCTAAACTGAGTCTACACCGTGGGTTCATGGAAGAACAGACTACATTTTATTGGAATAGCAGAGTTCACTATGTCTTTATTTTATCAGATGTTCTTGTGGTGTTGGGGCATATCCTAGGACTGTGCCCACCCCATGATTACATACCCGTTACAAAAGCAGATCACACTTTTCCTCAGGCAGCTCTGCCTTATACGTTCCCATATCCCTGGAACTTGTGACCAAACACATTCGTAAGCTTCCCCTTCTTGTCCCCCTTGAGCTGTGTCAGACAATCCATGGATGAGCTTCAGGTGATCTGGATCAGTCAATGTGGAGACTGCTGGCATGATCTCCTTACACAATGGCTAATCCATTCTTCCCTTTCGTCACTAGGTCCTCCTGACAATCTGATGACCCTCTGGATTGTTGGTCATTGCCCTGAAGGATAGTGTATGCACATAGAGATAATATTATCTTGACACATGCAAAGACTAGCTCCCTGCTTCCAGTATAGAGATGATCTTCATTACTTGCTGACCGTAGCTACAGTGCTGTCCATGGTGCTGAATCTCTTCATCACTGTCCATAATGCTGAACCAGGGTAGCTGTGCACAGATACCTGGGGCAGGAACCATGAGTATGGGGCATACTAACAGGGCTACACAACACATTAGAATACTGAAACAATGTGGCGATGAGGAATAGAGCACTGGGCTTAATCTTTATTTAGTAGGCACTCTGGTTCCCTGGTGCCCGAGCTGCATGACTCTTCTTTCCCTGCCATCCCTGGGTTAAACGCTCAGTCCTGGACCTAATCCCTGGGTACTCCCCAGTCACTCTATACTTAAGTCCTTGCTCTTGGTGGCTTGTCACACACTGGGGGAGATGCACTAAGGTGTGATAAAGCGGTGATAAAGTGGAGATGATTTCTCCATTGATATCACTTCTCCAGTTCCGGTGTTATTCTATGGAGTCAATGCACTAAGATTTCACCAATTTTACGTCCCTTAGTACATAACCCCCATAGTCACTCCACTCATTGAGTCATGGGGAGTGGGACAAAGCTAAATATTGTTTACTGACCATAAGGGTGGCTTATATTAAAAATAACAGAACCAACACGAATCCCTGAGAAACATCACTAGTAACCCATCCTTTGTATGAATGTATTTCATTGAGTATGAAGCACTATTGCTTTTTTTGTCAGCCAATTTTTGGTCTGGTAAACTATGCTTAAGTTCAATTCTAAAAGATGCATTTTAAGATTGAACTTACTATGACGCACAGTGTGAAAAGAGGATTTTAGCCTTACCTGTTAAATCCTTTACTCTTAGTCCATATAGGTTACTGGTAACTTTGGGAAGGCAACCGCCCCTTTAAGTAGGCAGGAACAATTCTTGAAGAGAAGTGCAGGGTGGAGCCTTCCTCCTCTCCTTAGCTGGTCGCCAGCCAATCCCCATCCAGTAAGTTTTGACAACTCACTATTGACTAGGTAGTAAGAAAAGAAAAGAAGACTCCTTTGAGCATGAACCCGAAAGGACTCCCACGTTCAGTCACAGGAGAACCAAGCATGGTCCGTTGACAGGGTGGGAGACCAGTAACCTATATGGACTAAGAGGAAAGGAATTAACAGGTAAGACTAAAATCCTGTTTTCTCTGTCATCCAATACAGGTTACTGGTAACTTTGGGATGTCCAAACATTGAGTTTCCCAGAGGTGGGAAGTAAGGCAAGGACAAGGCGCAGGTCCCCAAAGTCACCAGAACATATATGAACTATCAGATCATAAAGTAGCCCTACAATAACAACAAACTGTCAACGGACACAAAACTGGGGTATAACACACCAGGAACTGAAACATAGCATACGGAACTAGAGCCAACCAGGCTCAACAGTTAAGGAGTACTGAAGAGATGAAGAAGACCCTAGACAGGCAATACTGCCTCCAGGATCTTCCTCCCAAAGCTAACATTAGCCAATGCCAGCACATCAACACGGTAGTGTTTAGAGAAGGTGTGCACAGACGACCAGGTGGCAGCCTTGCACAACTGTATCAGCTGTGGTCTGATTCTTGTAAGCCCAAGATGCCTCAATAGATCTGGTGGAATAAGCTGTGACGCAAAATGGAACAGGCTTCTTCCTCAATTCATAAGCCTTATGAATAGTAGACTTGGATGCTGGTCTACCTGCCCTGGGAGCCTTAGGAATGACAAAAAGCGCTACAGACTGACAAACAGACTCAGTGCTGTGCACATAGAACTTAAGGCATTGCACCACAACCAACAAGTGAAGATCCCTTTCCTTGTCAGATGTGGGGTCAGGTCAGAAAGAGGGCACCATGATTTCCTGATTAATGTGGAATTCAGAGACCACCTTCGGGAGAAACTCTTGAGAATTGCAAAGAACCGCCTTATCCTTGTGAAACACCAAAAAGGGTGGTTTACAAGACAAGGCATGCAACTCAGCTACTCGGCGAACAGACACTATTGCTAGGAGAAAAGCCATCTTCAAAGTCAGCAGACGTAGAGGAATAGTAGCCAAAGACTCGAATGGAGGGCGCTGAAGGGCGCCCAAAACCAAGTTAGAATCCCACTGAGGAGCAGGGTTCTTAAAGGCAGGACGATCATGAGCAATGCCCTAAAAGAAAACATTGATATCTGGAAGGATAGCGATGTGCCTCTGAAAGAAATCAGAGAGTGCAGAAGTCTGAACCTTAAGGGAACTCAGGCTAAGTCCCTTGTACGCCCTGTCCTTCAGAAAAGACAGGACCGTAGGAAGACCAAAGTCCTGGGAAAGATCCCTATCAGCACACCAGGAGAGAAAAGTGGACCAAACTCTATGGCACACCTTAGAGGAAACAGGCTTGTGGGCACTAAGCATAGTGGCCACCACACCTGAAAAGAAACCCTTCTTCTTCAGTATTGAGGATTCAATTACCATGCCGTCAAACCCAGACGGTGTGCATCCTCCTTCCACAGGTACCCCTGTAGAAGAAGATCCGGATGGTGGGGAAGCTGAAAGGGCTCCGCCACAGAGAGATCCAGAAGCTCCGGAAACTCAGCTTGAGGAGGCCAATACGGGACAATCAGAATGACAGGAGAAAGCTCCAGATGCAGTTTCCGTAACACCCTGTGTAGCATGGGAATGGAAGGAAAGATGTACGCTAGAGGAAAGTGCCATGAGATTGACATGGCATCCACTGCCAGAACTAGAGAGTCCCTACAGAGGGAGCAGAACAACGGGACCTTCCGATTGTGCCTTGTCGCCATCAGGTCGATGCAAGGAATGCACCAATTCTGTACAATGAGGTTGAACACTTCTTGATGTAGTTCCTACTGTCCACTGTGTGTCGAATTAGGAAGTCCGCTAGAACCTTGTCTACGCCGGGAATATGAAAGGCAGATATGGCAGTAACATGTTCTTCTGTCCAGGATAAAATAGCTTTGACCTCCAACCAAGCTGCGAGACTTCTTGTTCTGCCTTGCTTGTTGATGTAAGCCACGGCCGTGGCGTTGTCGGACTGGACTTTGACTGGGGATACCTCCAGCTGGAATGTCCAGTACCGGAGAGCATTAAATATCACCCTCAGCTCCAATACATTGATGGGGAGGAGAGACTTTTACAGAGACCACCGACCCTGGGCGTTGCTGTGACCCAGGACCACTCCCCAGCTGGAGAGGCTGGCATCCGTCATCACTGTTGTCCAGAAGGAAACCAGAAAGGGTCTGCCCTTCAGCAGATTGGAGAGGTCGAGCCACCATGACAGACTCAGCTCCACAAGAAGAGTAAGAGACACTGACATCTTCAGTAGGTCCGGCTTGCCCTTGCACACCCGGATCACAAACCTCTGAAGTTCCCTGGTGTGAGCCATGGCAAACGGAACCGCTTCTATGGTGGATATGAACTTCCCCACTAGAGAGGTCAACGTCTCGGCCGGAACTAGATCAGAAGCCAGAACAGCGGACACCTTATGTATGATCTGGTGAGCCACCTCATCTGTGAGAAACACCATGCCCTGATCGGTGTCGAAGAGAAGGCCCAGGAAGACCAGTCTCTGTGATGGTACAAGATCTGGCTTGTCATGTTGAGGATCCATCCGCGGTGGGTGAGTGCATGAATGCAGTCTTTGACCTGCTGTTGAAGGAATTCCGGAGAGGGGGCCTTCAGAAGCAAGTCGTCCATGTATGGAGTGACTCTGATGGCATCCCGGTGGAGGAGAGACAGCTGGCTCTCTGGATGACTGGCAATATGCAAGTATGCACCCTGAAGATCCAGAGAAGTGAGAAATTCCCCAGGAGACATAGCCGTGATCGCCGTCCTCAGGGACTCCTGGTGGTAATGAGTCTTGACCACGAAGGAATTGAAATTCTTGAGGTCTAAAATCGGACAGCAGCCACTGTCTTTCTTGGAAACCACAAACAGGTTGAAGTAGAAACCCAAACCCTGATCTGGTTCGGGAACCAGTTCCAGAACCTCCTTGTCTAAAAGGGTCTGGATGGCGCCGTTGAAGAGACAATGTTTCTCCGCTCCCTGAGGAGTGTGAGAAGGAAAGCACCTGAATGGAGGAAGAGAGGTGAAAGGGATCCTGTACCCCTTTGAGACAACCTGCAAAACCCACGGATTCACCATGGTGTCTGTCCAGACACTGAGGAAGTGGCACAAACGGACACCCACTGGATCGCGGGTACCGGGGTTTGGCGAGTCATGGCGAAGAAGGTTTGGAAGTCTTGGACTTGGTGGAGGACTGGTTGAACCTCCATTGTTGTTTGGGCTTGGAGGAGGAACACAGAGCCTGGGGAACCACCTGGTTCGTGGCATGTGCCTCATCCTGAAAGGCACGAAAAAGCAGATTAGATTTTGCCGGAGGCTTCATCTTTGTGACTAAAGGTAGCAGAGTACTCTTAGCCCCCATGGACTCACTAATGAGGTCCTTAAGCTCCGGTCTAAACAAAGACGTTCCCTGAAAGGGCAACGAGAGTAAGGCTTTATTAGAGGTAGTGTCCACAGACCAGATCTTGAGCCAAAGAGCCCATCTGGCTACCACAGACATGGTAGAAACCCTATCCATCAACCGGATGGCATCAAAGATAGCAGCAGAAACATAGTGCTGAGCTTCATAGATGTTAGCCAGAAGGTGCAAAAGGTCAGCAGTGGGAGCACCCTGACGGACAGCCACAGTCAGTTGTTCAGTTCATACTGCAGGGATCATGGCCAGCTTCAAAGGGGTCCCCAAAGATTTGGGAGGATACCACCGCAGAACATTCCCCCTCATCCGAGTCCACCAACAATTCCTCCTCAGAGGAGTTTGATACATCAGGCACACCCTGTGGCTTAGGCAGAGAAGACCTGATAGAAGTAGGAGGCTGCCAGGACTGGAAGACCCCCTGTAATTGGGATGGAAGGAGTTGTGAGGTAGATCTTAGGTCTCTAGTAGTGACCTTAAACTCTTGCATCCACAATGGCTCTAGTGCATGGCTGGAGGTCCCTGGGGGAGACGCAGGGGCAGCAGAGCATGAAGGGCGTAAATAACCTGAGTATTCTCTAGGTAACCCTGATTGACATGAAGAGCAATGAGCAATGGGGTCACAGACACCCCAGTATCCTTAGTCTTAGGCTTAGTCCCAAGTTCCAACGGAGTTGACATACTCACAGTGTCTAACATCTGAAAGTATAAGATATACCCAAATACTGTGTTTAAGATTAACCCCTTACCGCCCGAGGACGTACATGTATGTCCCAAGCGGATGTCCCAGGTGGACAGAGGACATACATGTACGTCCCGGAACTCATTTAAAAAATGAAAAAAAAAGTTTGGCGGGCGTTCAATGCCGGCCGCGTGTGCATGCGGCTGGTCACTAAGGGGTTAAGTATTTCACCCCATGAGGAGCTAAAATGCACTTATCTGGCAGGCGAAGGGTTAATCTGCTGAGGAGAGAATGAGACTCCAAGCCCTGCGTAGGATACTCATGAAGGGAAGGCATAAAATGGTGTCTGCGATGGAAACCAATCAGAAACAAGTGCGCAAAGCAAGAGCTCATGGGAAATGTCGTTTTCCCTTAAAAAGTACCGCAAACAGTGCCCGAAGCCCCCTGAGCCCCCCAAAACACTCTGAATGTAAATTGGATGATAAAACAAGGGCAGACAAACAAAATGAGCCATCTCTGAAGTCGCTACGTTGAGCGGTTGCAGAGATGTGTCCCAAACTGTAAAGTCCCATAGAGTTGAATGGAGCAACGACGTCTATACGGTAAAGCGCGAAACTCAAATAAATGCAAAATTTAAAAAAAATGTGAGAACAGTGCAAACACAGTAGAAAACACAAAAAATGAATGAATAAGCTATGGACCCAATAGGGAAAGTGCAGTAAACCTCTCAAAAGTGCCCAAACCAGCAATCAGAGGATAAATTTACCACAGAAACCCTTTGCTCCAAACCCCAACAGACATACAGATAAACCCAGTGAGTGCAGGAGTGTGCAGTAGGAACTCCAAGGGAGACCTCTGTGCACAGGGGAAGCATGGGACATGTGGACCTCAGCACTCAAAGGGTCACTCACCTTTTTAGCAGGTCTTCTGTCTTCAGATCACCATTTTCTAAAGAAGAAGCCTCAGTGGGCAACTTCCAAGGAAAAAAACATGCTACACAAGATTTTCCCCTTCAGGGCTGACAGGGCCATCACAGCACCTGGAAACTGAGCTACCCAACTCAGTAATGGTAATCCGCCTGTAAGGGATGGTTTTTGGTGATCTCCTCACGGTTACTTGGGGGTTAATGCTCTGCAGTCATGTAGCAAACTAAACAACAGAGAGTAGTGCCATCCACAGTTACGTAGTGTTTATGAGAGGCAGGTAGTGCCGTCTCCAATTGTGCAACATGCAGTGTTATATAACCGAATAAATACACATGTGTAGTGTTAGACATACCCTGCATACCTTTAAGGGTGTAGTCTGTATTTACCCCATCATCAACACGATTCTAATTTAGAGCCATTGGAGACCAGGGAGAGTGTACCTGGTCTCAAGTCTGAGAGATAGAGCGTGTAACTCATCTCAAGCCTGTGTGTTTAAAACATTGTTACTGCAGGGGTGTATGGAGGGCTCTCCCATACTGATGTAAACACCGGCAGTAGCTAAGTTTTTTTTGTTCTCTTTTTGTAATGTATCTTTAATAAACTGTAGTTATAGTTTTTTTCCACTACCATTGTGTGTATTTCTTTGTCTTTTTCTGGAATTCCAGACCTCTAATGTAACACCTCCTAATGGTGGTATTCCATATCTAACAGAAAAACAATAAAAAGCTAAAACTATAGCAGAACTGTTCTCATGCCTTGCTTCATCAAGGAACAAATCTTAATGGAGGGGATTGGTTGGGGAAAAGCTAAGGAGAGGAGGAAGGCTCCACCCTGCACTTCTCTTCAAGAATTGTTCCTGCCTACTTAAAGGGGACGTCGCCTTCCCAAAGTTACCAGTAACCTATATTGGATGACAGAAAAGAGCTGTAATACAAACCAAATAAGCTATATGTACTGAGTTACCCTTGTCTATCACTTCAATAACATTGTAAGAATATTGAACTTGATTTGTTTGGCAATATCTTCCTGTCGCAAAGCCATGCTGCCAAGGATCTTGCAAGTCATGAGGCTTCAGATATACCATAAATCTTCCTATTAAAGGGATAGTAATACTTCGTTTTAACTTTATTTTATTTTGTAGGCATTAAAAAAACATGAAGAACGATATAAGTCTTATCTCTCAGACCTTTATGGTTTGAGAGATATTCACAAGCAAAGTTCCCCTCCCGCCCCTTTTACCTAGTGTAAGCCATCTCTTCTCAGATGTGAGTCTGGTTGTAAGACCAGACAGATAACAGAAGGGGACAATCTTCTTCCTATGAAAACAATGAAAGCCCTTCCCCCCTTGACAAGTTTTCAGGTTTTTCCCTTATCTTAATTGAAGATTGTCCCTCTCTGCAGTCTACCTGGGCATCTCCCTTCTGATCTGGTTGAAGAGGGGCGGGGTACTTTGTTTGTGAATATCTCTTAAACCATAAAGGTTTGAGAGATAAGACTTATATCATTCTTCATGTTTTTTTAATGCCTACAAAATAAAATAAAGTTAAAATGAAGTATTACTATCCCTTTAAAGGGATAGTAATGGATAAAAATAAACATATCTCCGATGACTCCTCATATATTTTTGACCATGTCTCGATGTGTTTCAGTATCCTCCTATGTGTAGTTCAACAGGAATTCAATGATAAAGAATCCCCTTACAACCCTTTTACCTACGTAACTCGTTCTCCAAGACCATCCGGACAGCTCACAGCGAGGGACAATCTTCCATGAGCATAAGGAACATGCTGGCCTCCTTCACCAACAGGACAGATTGTCCCTCGCTGTGAGCTGTCTGGTCAAGAGACCAGATTTTACACCTGAGGGGAGTCTTCGGAGGGGCGGGAGGGGGATTCTTTATAATTTAATTTCTGTTGAACTACATGTTGGAGTATTTTGAAATACAGTGGGACATTGCCAAAAGCATACAAAGAGACATCGGTGATGCATTTATATTCATCCAATACTATCCCTTTAATATCATTTCCATTATTTTCTCAACTACTGATGTCAGATTCACAACCCTGTAGTTTCTGACTTTTCTTGCAAAAGGTTACTGCATGCATTGTGATATGAATGTATCTAGTCCACACACTGTGATATGAATGTATCTAGTCCACACACTGTGATATGAATGTATCTAGTCCACACACTGTGATATGAATGTATCTAGTCCACACACTGTGATATGAATGGATCTAGTCCACACACTGTGATATGAATGTATCTAGTCCACACACTGTGATATGAATGTATCTAGTCCACACACTGTGATATGAATGGATCTAGTCCACACACTGTGATATGAATGTATCTAGTCCACACACTGTGATATGAATGGATCTAGTCCACACACTGTGATATGAATGGATCTAGTCCACACACTGTGATATGAATGGATCTAGTCCACACACTGTGATATGAATGGATCTAGGCAGAGTCCACACACTGTGATATGAATGGATCTAGTCCACACACTGTGATATGAATGGATCTAGGCAGAGTCCACACACTGTGATATGAATGGATCTAGTTCACACACACTGATATGACTGGATCTAGTCCACACACTGTGATATGAATGGATCTAGTCCACACACTGTGATATGAATGGATCTAGTCCACACACTGTGATATGAATGGAACTAGTCCACACACTGTGATATGAATGGATCTAGTCCACACACTGTGATATGAATGGATCTAGTCCACACACTGTGATATGAATGAATCTAAACCACACACTGTGATATGAATGGCTCTAAACAGAGTCCACACACTGTGATATGAATGGATCTAGTCCACACACTGTGATATAAATGGGTCTAGTCCACACACTGTGATATGAATGGATCTAGTCCACGCACTGTGATATGAATGGATCTAGGCAGAGTCCACACACTGTGATATGGATGGATCTAGGCAGAGTCTACACACTGTGATATGAATGGATCTAGTCCAAACACTGTGATATGAATGGATCTAGTCCATACACTGTTATATGAATGGATCTAGGCAGAGTCCACACACTGTGATATGAATGGATCTAGCCCACACACTGTGGTATGAATGGATCTAGGCAGAGTCCACACACTGTGATATGAATGGATCTAGTCCACACACAGTGATATGAATGGATCTAGTCCACACACTGTGATATGAATGGATCTAGGCAGAGTCCACACACGGTGATATGAATGGATCTAGTCCACACACTGTGACATGAATGGATGTAGGCAGAACCCACACACTGTGATATGAATGGATCTAGGCAGAGTCCACACACTGTGATATGAATGCGTCTAAGCAGAGTCCACACACTGTGATATGAATGGATCTAGTCCACACATTTTGATATAACTGGATCTAGGCAGAGTCCACACACTGTGATATGAATGGATCTAGTCCACACACTGTGATATGAATGGATCTAGGCAGAGTCCACACACTGTCATATGAATGGATCTAGGCAGAGTCCACACACTGTGATATGAATGGATCTAGTCCACACACTGTGATATGAATGGATATAGTCCACACACTGTGATATGAATGAATCTAGTCCACACACTATGATATGAATGGATCTAGGCAGAGTCCACACACTGAGATATGAATGAATCTAGTCCACACACTGTGATATGAATGGACCTAGGCAGAGTCCACACACTGAGATATGAATGGATCTAGTCCACACACTTTGATATGAATGGATCTAGTCCACACACTGTGATATGAATGGATCTAGTCCACACACTGTGATATGAATGGATCCAGTCCACACACTGTGATATGAATAGATCTAGTCCACACACTGTGATATGAATGAATCTAGGTGGAGTCCACACACTGTGATATGAATGGATCTAGTCCACACACTGTGATATGAATGGATCTAGTCCACGCACTGTGATATGAATAGATCTAGTCCACACACTGTGATATGAATGGATCTAGTCCACACACTGTGATATGAATGGATCTAGTCCACACACTGTGATATGAATGGATCTAGACAGAATCCACACACTGTGATATGAATGGATCTAGTCCACACACTGTGATATGAATGGATCTAGTCCACACACTGTGATATGAATGGATCTAGTCCACACACTGTGATATGAATGGATCTAGTCCACACACTGTGATATGAATGGATGTAGTCCACACATTGTGATATGAATGGATCTTGAAACTAAAGTTTATTAAAGAAGACATAAATATAATGAAATAATGTAAGCAGTAAAATAAAGCAATGCAATATAACATATTAAACATAACAACCAATATAATGTATAATATAAGTTATTAATAATATAGCAAATTTGTAATAGGGAGCAAAGAGAGGTAGAATAATAAAGCCAAAAAGAGAGGAAAAATACCTGAAGGGAGAGATAATATCAGGGTTTAAGTAAAATCTTATTGTTATAACAAAACTTACTGTCCAGCCATGGAGACCAAATAGAGGTGAAGATATCAAAGTTTACGAGTTCAATCGAATTGAGGTATTCATTTTTGCAGATAAAATTTATTTTGTCCAAAATACTAGACCAGGAAATGTCGAATTTCTTCCAGTGAGTGCCAATGCAGGTTCTAGTTGCTGAACAAATTCTAACAATAAGTTTGTATTGGTGTTTGGAGACCAAGTCGACTCTGAGGCCTAATAAAGCTTCGTAGCTATTAAGAGAGATTCTTTTACGAAAAATGTTTGAAACAAGTTTATTAATTTTTTCCCAAATGAATTTAACTTTGGGGCAAGACCACCAGATATGTAAAAAAGTCCCAGTATCTTGGCAGCCTCTAGAACATTGATTAGGGATAGTAGGATACATCAAGACAAGTTTGGCTGGAACTAAGTGGTAAAGATGAAGCATCTTGTAGTATTGTTCAACTAAATTAAGATTTAGGCTAGTTCTATGTATTCGAGTGATAATTGATTGCCAGTCTTTATGTGACCAAGAGTGCTGTATCATAGTCTCCCACAAATGCTGAGATTCTAAAGGGATAGTAATACTTCGTTTTAACTTTATTTTAGTTTGTAGGCATTAAAAAACATGAAGAATGATATGTCTTATCTTTCAAACCTTTATGGTTTAAGAGATATTCACAAACAAAGTATCCCCCCCTGTTCAACCAGATCAGAAGGGAGGTGCCCAGGTAGACTGCAGAGAGGGACAATCTTCAATTAAGATAAGGGAAAAAGCTGAAAAACTTGTCAAGGGGGGAAGGGCTTTCATTGTTCTCATAGGAAGAAGATTGTCCCCTTCTGTTATCTGTCTGGTCTATGGACTGGATTCCACATCTGAGAAGAGATGGCTTACACTGGGTAAAAGGGGCGGGAGGGGAAACTTTGCTTGTGAATATCTCATAAACCATAAAGGTCTGAGAGATAAGACTTATATCATTCTTTATGTTTTTTTAATGCCTACAAAATAAAATAAAGTTAAAACGAAGTGTTACTATCCCTTTAATTTTGTTGTATCATATAATAATATTTTATAGATGGGAGAAATAGTTTTTTTGTGAGGGAGTCCATAGTTTAAAGAAAGATTCACATTTTGTGAGAGGCATAGTAATATAATCACCTAAATAACGAGTCAGATTGGATTGGGTAGAATTATATGTATGTTTGTTATCTGGCAAACCATCGATCAATTCTTTTAGAATTGACCAATCAAGAAATCCTTTTCTAAAAATCAAGGAACTTAAAACCATGTTCAGATAATTTAGTAAGAAAATTTAACTCGGTGGGGCTCCAGTTGAAGAAGGAAGATGGTAAAGGGATAAGTTTAGATCTGAAGTCAATTAACTTGAGCTTAAGTCTATGTTTATCCCAAAGCCAAAGATCATTTATTGTTGTTTGAAGAGCATTTTGTAGATTTGAAGATCTCTGATGAGGGAGGGACCAGATCCAGTTAAGAAGAAATTTACTTGGGGTACGTTGAGACTCTAGAGTAACCCATCCAGGGCAAAGCCATGGAAGATCATATTTAGCAGTAAGAGCAAGAAGTTGTGACAGTCTGGAAGAAAGATAATACCGTAAAATCTCGGGTATAATACGCACAATTTTACCCCATTTCACCTTATGTGAAGTGGGGGGTGCGTATTATACACGAGAGTTATTTATTTATTTTTTTTTAAATTGAGCTGACAGATTCCCTCCCTTACTTGTCTCCACTGCAGTCCTCTCTGACAATGAGGCTTAGCGTAGGTACTTCCTTCCACTGAAGTACCCATCTTCCCAGCGGGCGGCAAACTTGCATTTGCCACCCGCTTCCCTCATGGGCTTTCAGGACCTTCCGCTTCTATTACCATTGGCTGGAGGCGGAAGGTCCTGAAAGCCCATGAGGGAAGCGGGCGGCAAATGCAAGCTTGCCGCCCTCTGGGAAGATGGGTACTTCAGTGGAAGGAAGTACCTACGCTAAGCCTCATTGTCAGAGAGGACTGCAGTGGAGACAAGTAAGCGCATTGGGCCGCGGGAGGGAGGGAAGGGTTCCTGACAGCTTAACTTTTTTTTTCCCTAAGAGGGGAAAACAAGGGTGCGTATTATACATAGGCACTCTTGTTTTCCTCTAAAATCTTAGGTATAATATACACCTGCGTATTATACCTGAGATTTTACGGTAGTTATAGAGATTAGGAAACAAAAGACCTCCAAACTTCTTTTCTCTAAAAAGAATGTCTCTTTTAATTCGGGGGTGTTTATAGAGCCAAGCAAAACTAAAAAATTAATTTCGTATTCCAGTAAGATCTGATTTATGGATTCTGATTGGAAGTGTTCGAAAGAGGTAGAGAACTTTGGGAAGAAGATTAATTTTCAAAGCGTTAATTCTTCCAAAAAAAGAGAGAGGGAGTGAAGTCCAATTCGATAATTTGTCCAAAAAGGTTTTCCAGAGAGGTCTAAAATTGTAGGAGAAAGTCCTATTTATATTTTTAGGAATCTTCACCCCCAGAAAAGAGATGAAGTCGTCTCTCCATTTAAAAAGAAAGGACTCAGAAATAGAAGTCTTAATGTCTTTTTTTAAGTTTATGCTCAGAATCTCATATTTCTCCTGATTGATGATAAGGCCAGAAATTTCACTAAAATGTTGAAGGACAGACCATAGAAATAAACATCAGAATGTCGTCAGCATATAAACTGATTTTAGAATCTTGGTCTATTCCAATTCCCTTAATTGATGTGTTCTTCCTGATGGTAGCTGCTAAAGGATCAATACAGAGAGCGAAAATTAATGGGCAAAAGGGGCAACCTTGTTTGGTGCCTCTTCCAATTAGAATTGGGGTACTTTCAAGGCCCATCATTCTTAAAATGCTGACAGAATTATTTTGTAAGGCAGTCAGGTAGTGCTTGATGTGGCCATTCAAGCCAAAAATAGAAATAATTTTTTTAATATAAGTCCAATTAACAGAGTCAAAAGCCTTTGTTATATCCAATGAGAGAAGAAGGGAATTCCTCAGTTTGAGTCGGGAAGAGATATCAATGATATCAAAAGTGGAATCACTGGTGTTTCTTCCAAAAACAAAACCACATTGATCTGAGTGGACCAAATAAGGTAAAAAGATTTTTAATCTGTCAGCTAACAGCTTTGATAAGATTTTGAGATCTGTATTGATAAGGCTAATAGGTCTGTAACTATTAATATCTTCTGGATCTCTACCCGGTTTACAGATCATAGTAACAAAGGAAGAATTGGAATCTTTATTGAGTGTTCTTTTTTCTAAGATACAGTTAAAGAAAAGTTTTAGGTCAGGAGATAATTCTTTAGCGAAACATTTATAATAAAAATTGGTGTAACCATCTGGTCCTGGACTGTTACAATTTTTTAGACTTTGTATTGTTTTTTCATTTTTTTCTGTTTCAATTGTCATGTTTAAACGTTTACGGCCTTCATCGATATGAATGGATCTAGGCAGAGTCCGCACACTGTGATATGAATGGATCTAGTCCACGCACTGTGATATGAATGGATCTAGTCCACACACTGTGATATGAATGGATCTAGTCCACACACTCTGATATGAATGGATCTAGTCCACACACTGTGATGTGAATGGATCTAGTCCACACACTGTGATATCAATGGATCTAGTCCACACATAATGATATAACTGGTTCTAGGCAGAGTCCACACACTGTGATATGAATGGATCTAGTCCACACACTGTGATATGAATGGATCTAGTCCACACACTGTGATATGAATGGATCTAGGCAGAGTCCACACACTGTGATATGAATGGATCTAGTCCACACACTGTGATATAAATGGATCTAGGCAGAGTCCACACACTGTTAAATGAATGGATCTAGGCAGAGTCCACACACTGTGATATGAATGATCTAGTCCACACACTGTGATATGAATGGATCTAGTCCTCACACTGTGATATGAATGGATCTAGTCCACACACTGTGATATGAATGGATCTAGGCAGAGTCCACACACTGAGATATGAATGAATCTAGGCATAGTCCACACACTTTGATATGAATTGATCTAGTCCACACACACTGTGATATGAATGGATCTAGGCAGAGTCCACACACTTTGCTATAAATGGATCTAGTCCACACACTGAGATATGAATGGATCGAGTTAACATTGTGATATGAATGGATCTATGCAGAGTCCACACACTGTGATATGAATGGATCTAGGCATAGTCCACACACTGTGATATGAATGGATCTAGTCCACACACTGTGATATAAATGGATCTAGGCAGAGTCCACACACTGTGATATGAATGGATCTAGGCAGAGTCCACACACTGTGATATGAATGGATCTAGTCCACACACTGTGATATGAATGGATCTAGTCCACACACTGTGATATGAATGGATCTAGTCCATGCACTGTGATATGAATGAATCTAGGCTGAGTCCACACACTGTGATATGAATGGATCTAGACAGAGTCCACACACTGTGATATGAATGGATCTGGTCTACACACTGTGAAATGAATGGATCTAGTCCATGCACTGTGATATGAATGAATCTAGGCTGAGTCCACACACTGTGATATGAATGGATCTAGTCCACACACTGTGATATGAATGGATCTAGGCAGAGTCCACACACTGTGATATGAATGGATCTAGTCCACACACTGTGATATGAATGGATCTAGTCCACACACTGTGATATGAATGGATCTAGTCCATACACTGTGATATGAATGGATCTAGTCTACACACTGTGATATGAATGGATCTAGGCAGAGTCCACCTTGCTTCACTCCTTAAACGGATTTTGTCTACACTGTATCAATTGTGATTTACGTGACCTGTGTCAGTACTGTATATTTATTCTACATACTGGACCCGTGTGGTTTATTCATCACATTGTAATGTAACCTGTCCTGTGTCAGTTTACTGTTTTCCTGTATGCTGGACCTGAGAGGGTTACTGTTATTCATTGTGTGCAAATAAAATTGTGTTTTACCAAGACCTTCCGTTTCTGCGTGTACTGAACCTTAACAGTTTGCCCGTATGAACAGGATGTTGTAATAAAATCATCAATATCCAAGATTCCTTGTCCTCTGTTGCTTAATATATGGCATCACAAGGACTACACAACTATATGATACTGATATCCAGTAACACAATACCGTGTTTCTGTACTATGGTAGCAGGTTGTACATTTACTCTGTTACTTTGGCTGCGATAAAGAATACAATGCAAAATTAATCATCAATAACATAAGCAATTATTACTATAATAACTCGTAGATCATCCTCCAATGGAATGTGTTTGCGTCCCATAGCCTGTCACTACTCAGACGAGCCCTCACCGAGTGACCAATCAGAATGTAACATGGGAGGAGTCTTATGACATCAATGGGATGTCCCAGAATGTAGAGGCCTATATAAAGGACCCCTGACAAAGCCGCGTCAGTGGTGAAACATGTAAGGTTGCCTAAGGGTTAATGCGGACCCTCTTCCACACTCTCCTGACACTGTCCTACATGTGGGATTAGACTTATTGTGAGCCAACTATGTGGCTTCATCTTTACCTCTCCTGAGCGTTAGTGACTGGTATGTACCAGCGAGGGGGAAACCAAACCGGGAGGATAACCGTAGTGCCGGTCCTAACGCACAGACTCTAGGAACTCTTTTTTCTTGCCTTTCACTTAATAGGGGCTAACAGATAGAACTTACACATCAGAATATTACAGCTACTAGCGATCTCTAAATTCATATATACTAGGAGAGCGGATGAGTATCAGTCTATGGTTCTATACAACACATTGGATGAAAGAGCTATGTGTATTTTGGCCTGATTTTAGGCTAATTATTTCAATAAAAGAGTAGAGAGGTGCTATGCAACCCTAGCACTGAATAAGTTTTTAAAACACGCTACAATATGTTTTTCATTATAATCATTAAAGGTTATATTTTAAACCTATAGAATCACTGATTAAAAAGACTACCTCCACAGCACTGATCTGGCCTTTTGCTGCAGTGTGTGGTGTCTGATACAAAACTGGATACATATTACTGCAACAAAGTTTCTCCTTTCTTGCAACAAGCTTTATTGACATAATCAGTAACATTGGAAGATAGGAAACAACCTGTCAGAGGACCCTTCCTGATAGGAAGTTGGAATAGAGTCCACACTCTGTGATATGAATGGATCTAGGCAGAGTCCACACACTGTGATATCAATGGATCTAGGCAGAGTCCACACACTGTGATATCAATGGATCTAGTCCACACATAATGATATAACTGGTTCTAGGCAGAGTCCACACACTGTGATATGAATGGATCTAGTCCACACACTGTGATATGAATGGATCTAGGCAGAGTCCACACACTGTGATATGAATGGATCTAGTCCACACACTGTGATATGAATGGATCTAGGCAGAGTCCACACACTGTGATATGAATGGATCTTGTCCACACACTGTGATATGAATGGATCTAGGCAGAGTCCACGCACTGTGATATGAATGAATCTAGGTAGAGTCCACACACTGTGATATAAATGGATCTAGTCCACACACTGAGATATGAATGTATCTAGTCCACACACTGTGATATGAATGTATCTAGTCCACACATAATGATATAACTGGATCTAGGCAGAGTCCACAGACTGTGATATGAATGGATCTAGTCCACACACTGTGATGAATGGATCTAGGCATAGTCCACACACTGTGATATGAATGGATCTAGACAGAGTCCACACACTGTGATATGAATGGATCTAGGCAGAATCCACACACTGTGATATGAATGGATCCAGGCAGAGTCCACACACTGTGATATGAATGGATGTAGGCAGAGTTCACAGACTGTGATATGAATGGATCTAGTCCACACACTGTGATATAAATGGATCTAGGCATAGTCCACACACTGTTAAATGAATGGATCTAGGCAGAGTCCACACACTGTGATATGTATGATCTAGTCCACACACTGTGATATGAATGGATCTAGTCCTCACACTGTGATATGAATGGATCTAGTCCACACACTGTGATATGAATGGATCTAGGCAGAGTCCACACACTGAGATATGAATGAATCTAGGCATAGTCCACACACTTTGATATGAATTGATCTAGTCCACACACACACTGTGATATGAATGGATCTAGGCATAGTCCACACACTGTGATATGAATGGATCTAGACAGAGTCCACACACTGTGATATGAATGGATCTAGGCAGAATCCACACACTGTGATATGAATGGATCCAGGCAGAGTCCACACACTGTGATATGAATGGATGTAGGCAGAGTTCACAGACTGTGATATGAATGGATCTAGTCCACACACTGTGATATAAATGGATCTAGGCATAGTCCACACACTGTTAAATGAATGGATCTAGGCAGAGTCCACACACTGTGATATGAATGATCTAGTCCACACACTGTGATATGAATGGATCTAGTCCTCACACTGTGATATGAATGGATCTAGTCCACACACTGTGATATGAATGGATCTAGGCAGAGTCCACACACTGAGATATGAATGAATCTAGGCATAGTCCACACACTTTGATATGAATTGATCTAGTCCACACACACACTGTGATATGAATGGATCTAGGCAGAGTCCACACACTTTGCTATAAATGGATCTAGTCCACACACTGAGATATGAATGGATCGAGTTAACACTGTGATATAAATGGATCTATGCAGAGTACACACACTGTGATATGAATGGATCTAGGCATAGTCCACACACTGTGAAATGAATGGATCTAGTCCACACACTGTGATATGAATGGATCTAGGCAGAGTCCACATACTGTGATATGAATGGATCTAGGCATAGTCCACACACTGTGATATGAATGGATCTAGTCCACAGACTGTGATATGAATGGATCTAGTCCATGCACTGTGATATGAATGAATCTAGGCTGAGTCCACACACTGTGATATGAATGGATCTAGACAGAGTCCACACACTGTGATATGAATGGATCTAGTCTACACACTGTGATATGAATGAATCTAGTCCACACACTGTGATATGAATGGATCTAGTCCACACACTGTGATATGAATGGATCTAGTCCACACACTGTGATATGAATGGATCTAGTCCACACAATGTGATATGAATGGATCTAGTCCACACACTGTGATATGAATGAATCTAGTCCACACACTGTGATATGAATGGATCTAGTCTACACACTGTGATATGAATGGATCTAGTCTACACACTGTGATATGAATGGATCTAGGCAGAGTCCACCTTGCTTCACTCCTTAAAAGGATATTGTCTGCACTGTATCAATTGTGATTTACATGACCTGTGTCAGTACTGTATATTTATTCTACATACTGGACCCGTGTGGTTTATTCATCACATTGTAACCTGTCCTGTGTCAGTTTACTGTTTTCCTGTATGCTGGACCTGAGAGGGTTACTGTTATTCATTGTGTGCAAATAAAATTGTGTTTTACCAAGACCTTCCGTTTCTGAGTGTACTGAACCGTAACAGTTTGCCCATGTGAACAGGATGTCGTAATAAAATCATCAATATCCAAGATTCCTTGTCCTTTGTTGCTTAATATATGGCATCACAAGGACTACACAACTATATGATACTGATATCCAAGATGAGATTTGATTGGCTCAGTAACACAATACCGTGTTTCTGTACTATGGTAGCAGGTTGCACATTTACTCTGTTACTTTGGCTGCGATAAAGAATACAATGCAAAATTAATCATCAATAACATAAGTAATTATTACTATAACAACTTGTAGATCATCCTCCAATGGAATGTGTTTGCGTCCCATAGCCTGTCACTACTCAGATGAGCCCTCACCGAGTGACCAATCAGAATGTAACATGGGAGGAGTCTTATGACATCAATAGGATGTCCCAGAATGTAGAGGCCTATATAAAGAACCCCTGACAAAGCCGCGCCAGCGGTGAAACATGTAAGGTTGCCTAAGGGTTAATGCAGATCCTATTCCACACTCTCCTGACACTGTCCTACATGTGGGATTAGACTTATTGTGAGCCAACTATGTGGCTTCTTCTTTACCTCTCCTGAGCGTTAGTGACTGGTATGTACCAGCGAGGTGGAAACCAAACCGGGAGGATAACCGTAGTGCCGGTCCTAACGCACAGACTCTAGGAACTCTTTTTTCTTCCCTTTCACTTAATAGGTGCTAACAGCTAGAACTTACACATCAGAATATTACAGCTACTAGCGATCTCTAAATTCATATATACTAGGAGAGCGGATGAGTATCAGTCTATGGTTCTATACAACACATTGTATGAAAGCGCTGTGTGTATTTTGGCCTGATTTTAGGCTAATTATTTCAATAAAAGAGTAGAGAGGTGCTATGCAACCCTAGCACTGAATAAGTTTTTAAAACACGCTACAATATGTTTTTCATTATAATCATTAAAGGTTATATTTTAAACCTATAGAATCACTGATTAAAAAGACTACCTCCACAGCACTGATCTGGCCTTTTGCTGCAGTGTGTGGTGTCTGATACAAAACTGGATACATATTACTGCAACAAAGTTTCTCCTTTCTTGCAACAAGCTTTATTGACATAATCAGTAACATTGGAAGATAGGAAACAACCTGTCAGAGGACCCTTCCTGATAGGAAGTTGGAATAGAGTCCACACTCTGTGATATGAATGGATCTAGGCAGAGCCCACACACTGTGATATGAATGGATCTAGGCAGAGCCTACACACTGTGATATGAATGGATCTAGTCAACACACTGTGATATGAATGGATCTAGTCCACACACTGTGATATGAATGGATCTAGGCAGAGTCCACACACTGTCATATGAATGGATCTAGGCAGAGTCCACACACTGTGATATGAATGGATCTAGTCCACACACTGTGATATGAATGGATCTAGTCCACACACTGAGATATGATTTGATCTAGTCCACACACTGTGATATGAATGGATTTAGTCCACATACTGTGATATAAATGGATCTAGGCAGAGTCCACACACTGTGATATAAATGGATCTAGGCAGAGACCACACACTGTGATATGAATGGATCTAGGCAGAGTCCACACACTGTGATATGAATGGATCTAGTCCACACACTGTGATATGAATGGATCTAGTCCACACACTGTGATATGAATGGATCTAGGCAGAGTCCACACACTGTGATATAAATGGATCTAGTCCACACACTGTGATATGAATGGATCTAGTCCACACACTGTGATATGAATGGAATTAGTCCACACACTGTGATATGAATGGATCTAGGCAGAGTCCACACACTGTGATATGAATGGATCTAGTCCACACACTGTGCTATGAATGGATCTAGTCCACACACTGAGATATGATTTGATCTAGTCCACACACTGTGATATAAATGGATTTAGTCCACATACTGTGATATAAATGGATCTAGGCAGAGTCCACACACTGTGATATAAATGGATCTAGGCAGAGACCACACACTGTGATATGAATGGATCTAGGCAGAGTCCACACACTGTGATATGAATGGATCTAGTCCACACACTGTGATATGAATGGATCTAGTCCACACACTGTGATATGAATGGATCTAGGCAGAGTCCACACACTGTGATATAAATGGATCTAGTCCACACACTGTGATATGAATGGATCTAGTCCACACACTGTGATATGAATGGAATTAGTCCACACACTGTGATATGAATGGATCTAGGCAGAGTCCACACACTGTGATATGAATGGATCTAATCCACACACTGTGATATGAATGGATCTAGTCCACACACTGTGATATGAATGGATCTAGTCCACACACTGTGATATGTATGGATCTAGTCCACACACTGTGATATGAATGGATCTAGTCCACACACTGAGATATGAATGGATCTAGTCCACACACTGTGATATGAATGGATCTAGTCCACACACTATGATATGAATGGATCTAGGCGGAGTCCACACACTGTGATATGAATGGATCTAGGCAGAGTCCACACACTGTGATATGAATGGATCTAGTCCACACACTGTGATATGAATGGATCTAGTCCACACACTGTGATATGAATGGATCTAGGCAGAGTCCACACACTGTGATATGAATGGATCTAGTCCACACACTGTGGTATGAATGGACCTAGTCCACACACTGTGATATGAATGAATCTAGTCCACACACTGTGATATGAATGGATCTAGTCCACACACTGTGATATGAATGGATCTAGTCCACACACTGTGATATGAATGGATCTAGTCCACACACTGTGGTATGAATGGACCTAGTCCACACACTGTGACATGAATGGATCTAGTCCACACACTGTGATATGAATGGATCTAGTCCACACACTGTGATATGAATGGATATAGTCCACCCACTGTGATATGAATGGATCTAGTCCACACAATGTGATATGAATGGATCTAGGCAGAGTCCACACACTGTGATATGAATGGATCTAGTCCACACACTGTGGTATGAATGGACCTAGTCCACACACTGTGATATGAATGGATCTAGTCCACACACTGTGATATGAATGGATATAGTCCACACACTGTGATATGAATGGATCTAGTCCACACACTGTGATATGAATGGCTCTAAACAGAGTCCACACACTGTGATATGAATGGATCTAGTCCACACACTGTGATATGAATGGATCTAGTCCACACACTGTGATATGAATGGATCTAGTCCACACACTGTGATATGAATAGATCTAGTCCACACACTGTGATATGAATGGCTCTAAACAGAGTCCACACACTGTGATATGAATGGATCTAGTCCACACACTGTGATATGAATGGATCTAGCCCACACACTGTGATATGAATGGATCTAGCCCACACACTGTGATATGAATGGATCTAGTCCACACACTGTGATATGAATGGACTAGTCCACACACTGTGATATGAATGAATCTAAACCACACACTGTGATATGAATGGCTCTAAACAGAGTCCACACATTGTGATATGAATGGATATAGTCCACGCACTGTGATATGAATGGATCTAGACAGAGTCCACACACTGTGATATGAATGGATCTAGTCCACACACTGTGACATGAATGGATCTAGGCAGAGTCCACACACTGTGATATGAATGGATCTAGTCCACACACTGTGATATGAATGGATCTAGTCCACACATTTTGATATAACTGGATCTAGTCCACACACTGTGATATGAATGGATCTAGTCCACACACTGTGATATGAATGGATCTAGGCATAGTCCACACACTATGATATGAATGGATCTAGGCAGAGTCCACACACTGAGATATGAATGAATCTAGGCAGAGTTCACACACTGAGATATGAATGGATCTAGTCCACACACTTTGATATGAATTGATCTAGTCCATACACTGTGATATGAATGGATCTAGGCAGAGTCCACAGACTGTGATATGAATGGATCTAGGCAGAGTCCACACACTGTGATATGAATGGATCTAGACAGAATCCACACACTGTGATATGAATGGATCTAGTCCACACACTGTGATATGAATGGATCTAGTCCACACACTGTGATATGAATAGATCTAGTCCACGCACTGTGATATGAATGGATCTAGACAGAGTCCACACACTGTGATATGAATGGATATAGGCAGAGTCCACACACTGTGATATGAATGTATCTAGGCAAAGTCCACACACTGTGATATAAATGGATCTAGTCCACACACTGTGATATGAATGGATCTAGTCCACACACTGTGATATGAATGGGTCTAGTCCACACACTGTGATATGAATGGATCTAGTCCACACACTGTGATATGAATGAATCTAGTCCACACACAGTGATATGAATGGGTCTAGTCCACACACTGTGATATGAATGGATCTAGACAGAATCCACACATTGTGATATGAATGGATCTAGTCCACACACTGTGATATGAATGGATCTAGGCAGAGCCCACACACTGTGATATGAATGGATCTAGGCAGAGCCCACACACTGTGATATGAATGGATCTAGTCCATGCACTGTGATAAGAATGGATCTAGGTAGAGTCCACACACTGTGATATGAATGGATCTAGTCCACACACTGTGATATGAATGGATCTAGTCCACACACTGTGATATGAATGGATCTAGGCAGAGTCCACATACTGTGATATGAATGGATCTAGGCAGAGTCCACACACTGTGATATGAATGGATCTAGGCAGAGCCCACACACTGTGATATGAATGGATCTAGTCCACACACTGTGATATGAATGGATCTAGTCCACACACTTTGATATGAATGGATCTAGTTCACACACTGTGATATGAATGGATCTAGGCAGAGTCCACACACTGTGATATGAATGGATCTAGGCAGAGCCCACACACTGTGATATGAATGGATCTAGTCCACACACTGTGATATGAATGGATCTAGTCCACACACTGTGATATGAATGGATCTAGTCCATGCACTGTGATATGAATGGATCTAGGCAGAGTCCACACACTGTGATATGAATGGATCTAGTCCACACACTGTGATATGAATGAATCTAGGTAGAGTCCACACACTGTGATATAAATGGATCTAGTCCACACACTGAGATATGAATGGATCTAGTCCACACACTGAGATATGAATGGATCTAGTCCACACACTGTGATATGAATGTATCTAGTCCACACATAATGATATAACTGGATCTAAGCAGAGTCCACAGACTGTGATATGAATGGATCTAGTCCACACACTGTGATATGAATGGATCTAGTCCACACACTGTGATGAATGGATCTAGGCATAGTCCACACACTGTGATATGAATGGATCTAGACAGAGTCCACACACTGTGATATGAATGGATCTAGGCAGAATCCACACACTGTGATATGAATGGATCTAGTCCACACACTGTGATATGAATGGATCTAGGCAAAGTCCACACACTGTGATATGAATGGATCTAGTCTACACACTGTGATATAAATGGATCTAGGCATAGTCCACACACTGTTATATGAATGGATCTAGGCAGAGTCCACACACTGTGATATGAATGGATCTAGTCCTCACACTGTGATATGAATGGATCTAGTCCACACACTGTGATATGAATGGATCTAGTCCATGCACTGTGATATGAATGGATCTAGGCAGAGTCCACACACTGTGATATGAATGGATCTAGTCCACACACTGTGATATGAATGAATCTAGGTAGAGTCCACACACTGTGATATAAATGGATCTAGTCCACACACTGAGATATGAATGGATCTAGTCCACACACTGTGATATGAATGTATCTAGTCCACACATAATGATATAACTGGATCTAAGCAGAGTCCACAGACTGTGATATGAATGGATCTAGTCCACACACTGTGATATGAATGGATCTAGTCCACACACTGTGATGAATGGATCTAGGCATAGTCCACACACTGTGATATGAATGGATCTAGACAGAGTCCACACACTGTGATATGAATGGATCTAGGCAGAATCCACACACTGTGATATGAATGGATCTAGTCCACACACTGTGATATGAATGGATCTAGGCAGAGTCCACACACTGTGATATGAATGGATCTAGTCTACACACTGTGATATAAATGGATCTAGGCATAGTCCACACACTGTTATATGAATGGATCTAGGCAGAGTCCACACACTGTGATATGAATGGATCTAGTCCTCACACTGTGATATGAATGGATCTAGTCCACACACTGTGATATGAATGGATCTAGGCAGAGTCCACACACTGAGATATGAATGAATCTAGGCATAGTCCACACACTGTGATATGAATGAATCTAGGTAGAGTCCACACACTTTGATATAAATGGATCTAGTCCACACACTGAGATATGAATGGATCTAGTCCACACACTGTGAAATGAATGGATCTTTAAACTGAAAATTTATTAAAGTAACAATACAGTAAAATACAGAGTAATAAAGTAACTTAGAACAATAACAGAAGTAATAAAGTATTATTAAATGAAGAAAGAGGAAAATATTAAATGGTAAGAAGAAGATTGGCATTAGAGCTAAAAGAACTACCAAACCAAGGGGACCAGGTGGAAAGATAAATGTCATCATTACCCAGCTCAATGGAGCTAAGGTACTCATTTCTACAAATAGCATTAATTCTCTCCAAGACGTTAGACCAAGGAATATCCAGACTCTTCCAGTGAAAAGCAATAGACATTCTTGTGGCCAGACAGACTCTCACAATCAACCTGTCCTGGGCTTTACTGGTCAAATCAACTCTATCACCAAGAAGAGCTTCAGAACATTTGAGGATAATTTTCCTACTTAAAATACAAGAAAGCATATTATTGACACGACCCCAGATTCGTAGGACCCAGGACACGACCACCACATATGTAAAAAAGAACCAGCCTCACAGCATCCGCGAAAACATAGGTCTGGAACATTATTATACATAAGTGCTAATCTTGTCGGGGTTAGATAGGATAAATTAAGCATCTTATAAGATTGTTCAGTTAGGGAAACATTTAAAGAACATTTATGTAAACGTAAAATCCTTTGCGTCCAAATTTCATCAGACCATGACTCACCTAACATAGCCTCCCAAGTATATTGAGATTGTAATTTCTGAGTGTCCCATAAGAGAAGTTTATAAATGTGAGAAATTTATTTGAAAGAGGGGTTCCAAACAGAAAAGAAAGTTTCAAATTGAGTCGGTGGAAACTTAAGATATGCACCAAGAAAGGATTGGATGGTATCCCTAATAATACCATATGAAATTTCCTCTGCTAAAGAGCCTTGAATTTTATTTTTAATAAATGTCCAATCAAGAAGTTGATCCCTAAAAACAATATCCCTTAAATTTTCAATACCAGTAGCAAACAGCTTGTCGACCAAACATTGTTCAGAGTAATTCCAGTTAAAGAAAGGTGCAGTCAGTGGTAAGAGCTTGGATCTAAAGCTCATTAATTTCAATTTAAGGAGATTTCTATCCCACAGCAAAATATCAGTTTTGGTGGATGTTAGGGTATTAGGTATTAGGGTATCTAGGCAGAGTCCACACACTGTGATATGAATGGATCTAGGCAGAGTCCACACACTGTGATATGAATGGATCTAGGCAGAGTCCACACACTGTGATATGAATGGATCTAATCCACACACTGTGATATGCATGGATCTAGGCAGAGTCCACACACTGTGATATGAATGGATCTAGGCAGAGTCCATATACTGTGATATGAATGGATCTAGGCATAGTCCACACACTGTGATATGAATGTATCTAGTCCACACACTGTGATATGAATGGATCTAGTCCACACACTGTGATATGAATGGATCTAGTCCACACACTGTGATATGAATGAATCTAGGCTGAGTCCACACACTGTGATATGAATGTATCTAGTCCACACACTGTGATATGAATAAATCTAGGCAGAGTCCACTTTGCTTCACTCCTTAAAAGGATTTTGTCTAGATCTCTTCTCTCGTTGAGTGTATATTTGCAAATCCTTTTGAAGGATATCACTTTGGGATCTCCATTGTGGCAATTGTTGACATGCATTGCTATGGGCTTGCCTCTATTGTTGCGGATGTCTGCCAGTTCATGAGACAAAATAAAACCTTTGACAGTACTGATAATCCAGAACAGTATAAAATGTGTCAGTTTATTATCTGCAAAAAATCTGGCGTTGTTTATTTATTGTCATGTGTTTGTGGACAAATCTATGTTGGTAAGATCAAGCGACAATTGCTTAGAAGAGTCTTAGAACATGTGGGAGACATCCGCAACAATAGAGACAAGCCCATAGCAAAGCATGTCAAGAAATGCCACACTGGAGATCCCAAAGTGATATCCTTCTAAAGGGATATGCAAATATACACTCAATGAGAGAAGAGGAGATCTAGACAAAATTCTTTTAAGGAGTGAAGCGAGTTGGATATATCACCTACGAACATGGTCCCCTATGGGTCTTAATGAAGGTTTTACCTTCCCTTCATTAAAGACTAAGGTAGTCATCACCAGGGTGTTGAAAGTATACATATACATAGTTGTTCCAGATCCAGCAAGCACACTTGGATACAGATTGATACTTATAGTACGGTCCTTACAGAGTATTACTACCGGGTATATTTATAATGCAGCCGCGCCAATGACCCCTTTTTCCATCTCGGGACAGGATTAACAAGAAAGATATATATTCAAACTTAGACTCTGTATAATACACTCATTTTTTGATCACCTTATATTTTATGGGGTTAATAATGAATATTTCATTTGTATTTAAACATTAAGTGTTGAGTGAAACAGCTATAATGCTATGATATGTGTATTGTTATATATATATATATATATATATATATATATATATACAGTGCCTTTTGATCTTGGATATGGATTATTAACACTTCAACTGTGATCAATATATCCCTAAATATATATTAATATGTGTTGATATTGATTAAGTAATCAATATTAAATGCATATTACAGCACTTTAAGGGTAGTTCAGAGAATATGTATCACGGTGCCAGTGATATCAGCAACATTTTGACATGTTTTCTTCCTGATGCCTTGTTATTGGCTGCGCTGTCTAGCTCCTCCCAGTGACAGCCTTTATATACCTTGGGCTGGCACTTATGGGTTGCCCTTTCGTGGTGTATCTGTTGCCTAGCGCTTTTCAGATTACTCTCATTGATACCAGTTTATGACCCGGACTGTTTTGACTACTCTGCCTGTTTACCGTTCCTTCTCTGTGTACCGACTCGAATTGCTGACGTTCCTGCTTCCTGTATTGACCTGGCCTGCCTGACGTTCCTGCTCCGTGTACTGACTCGGCTTGTATGGTGATCCTTCTCCGTGTACCGACCTGGCGTGATTGGCGGTCCTGCTCCGTGTACCGAATTGGCTTGGCTGACGTTCCTGTTCCGTTTAGTGACCCGGCTGGGTTGAAGTTCCTGCTCCTGGACTGTTCCTGTTCGCTAGCCACTCCACTCTTGTTGTTGCTCTCACTCGGTGGTCCTGCCAGAGCTCCGGTGGTCCCTTTCCGCATAGTAGTCCAGTCCTTGATCCGCTCACACAGTGTGCTCTGTGTCACCTTCCGGTACATTCCGATTTGAACCACGTGCGCTTGGTCTGTTTCTGCCATTCCTGAAGTTGGGTTCAGTTGGGCGCCTCAGGTTACTTCCACACTGCAGACCGGAGCGTTCGTTAACCCCTTCAGGGGCGGTGCTGGGCATTCGTATATGAGTCTGTAGTGTCAGTTGGGCGTATGTTATCCTACTGCACTAAACACTGACTCACGCTTGTTCATAGTCTCAGTTGGGCATTCACTCTGGCAGCCTTCCTCCTATGTTGCCTTAGCCAGATCTACACTGGCTTAACCTGTTGCATACCTGTCAGTCGCTGTTGTGACTCTATGCGAAGAGAGTTACATTGGGCCTCCCAACATCAGGGCCAACTCAGTCATTGCCCTAATTAGTTTCTCTTGGTCATATTTACACTGTATCAATTGTGATTTACCTGACCTGTGTCAGTACTGTATATTTATTCTACATACTGGACCCGTGTGGTTTATTCATCACATTGTAACCTGTCCTGTGTCAGTTTACCGTTTTCCTGTATGCTGGACCTGAGAGGGTTACTGTTATTCATTGTGTGCAAATAAAATTGTGTTTTACCAAGATCTTCCATTTCTAAGTGTACTGAACCGTAACAGTTTGCCCATGTGAACAGGATGTCGTAATAAAATCATCAATATCCAAGATTCCTTGTTCTTTGTTGCTTAATATATGGCATCACAAGGACTACACAACTATACGATACTGATATCCAAGATGAGATTTGATTGGCTCAGTAACACAATACCGTGTTTCTGTACTATGGTAGCAGGTTGCACATTTACTCTGTTACTTTGGCTGCGATAAAGAATACAATGCAAAATTAATCATCAATAACATAAGTAATTATTACTATAACAACTTGTAGATCATCCTCCAATGGAATGTGTTTGCGTCCCATAGCCTGTCACTACTCAGATGAGCCCTCACCGAGTGACCAATCAGAATGTAACATGGGAGGAGTCTTATGACATCAATAGGATGTCCCAGAATGTAGAGGCCTATATAAAGAACCCCTGACAAAGCCGCGCCAGCGGTGAAACATGTAAGGTTGCCTAAGGGTTAATGCAGATCCTATTCCACACTCTACTGACACTGTCCTACATGTGGGATTAGATTTTCTGACTTATTGTGAGCCAACTATGTGGCTTCATCTTTACCTCTCCTGAGCGTTAGTGACTGGTATGTACCAGCGAGGTGGAAACCAAACCGGGAGGATAACCGTAGTGCCGGTCCTAACGCACAGACTCTAGGAACTCTTTTTTCTTCCCTTTCACTTAATAGGTGCTAACAGCTAGAACTTACACATCAGAATATTACAGCTACTAGCGATCTCTAAATTCATATATACTAGGAGAGCGGATGAGTATCAGTCTATGGTTCTATACAACACATTGTATGAAAGCGCTGTGTGTATTTTGGCCTGATTTTAGGCTAATTATTTCAATAAAAGAGTAGAGAGGTGCTATGCAACCCTAGCACTGAATAAGTTTTTAAAACACGCTACAATATGTTTTTCATTATAATCATTAAAGGTTATATTTTAAACCTATAGAATCACTGATTAAAAAGACTACCTCCACAGCACTGATCTGGCCTTTTGCTGCAGTGTGTGGTGTCTGATACAAAACTGGATACATATTACTGCAACAAAGTTTCTCCTTTCTTGCAACAAGCTTTATTGACATAATCAGTAACATTGGAAGATAGGAAACAACCTGTCAGAGGACCCTTCCTGATAGGAAGTAGGAATCGAGTCCATACTCTGTGATATGAATGGATCTAGGCAGAGTCCACACTCTGTGATATGAATAGATCTAGTCCACACACTGTGATATGAATGGATCTAGGCAGAGTCTACACACTGTGATATGAATGGATCTAGTCCACACACTGTGATATGAATGGATCTAGGCAGAGTCCACACACTGTGGTGTGAATGGATCTAGTCCACACACTGTGATATGAATGGATCTAGTCCACGCACTGTGATATGAATGGATCCAGTCCACACACTGTGATATGAATGTATCTAGTCAGAGTCCACACACTGTGATATGAATGGATCTAGTCAGAGTCCACACACTGTGATATGAATGGATCCAGTCCACACACTGTGATATGAATGGATCTAGTCCACACACTGTGATATGAATGGATCCAGTCCACACACTGTGATATGAATGGATCTAGTCCACACACTGTGATATGAATGGATCTAGTCAGAGTCCACACACTGTGATATGAATGGATCTAGTCAGAGTCCACACACTGTGATATGAATGGATCCAGTCCACACACTGTGATATGAATGGATCTAGTCCACACACTGTGATATGAATGGATCCAGTCCACACACTGTGATATGAATGTATCTAGGCAGAGTCTGCACACTGTGATATGAATGGATCTAGTCAGAGTCCACACACTGTGATATGAATGGATCTAGGCAGAGTCCTCACACTGTGATATGAATGGATCTAGTCAGAGTCCACACACTGTGATATAAATGGATCTAGCCCACACACTGTGATATGAATGGATCTAGGCAGAGTCCACACACTGTGATATGAATGGATCTAGTCCACACACTGTGATATGAAAGGATCTAGACAGAGTCCACACACTGTGATATGAATGGATCTAGTCCACACACTGTGATATGAATGGATCTAGGCAGAGTCCACACACTGTGATATGAATGGATCCAGTCCACACACTGTGATATGAAAGGATCTAGACAGAGTCCACACACTGTGATATGAATGGATCTAGTCCACACACTGTGATATGAATGGATTTAGTCCATACACTGTGATATGAATGGATCTAGTCCACACACTGTGATATGAATGGATCTAGTCCACACACTGTGATATGAAAGGATCTAGGAGTGTGTCTAATAGCACATTTGTCCTGGAACAGAGCTAATTAGCATACTGTGCCAGTAATTAGCAGAAAGTGCCAGACTGTGCCACCAACACATAAAGGATATTTTATCAAAAAACAATGCTAAATTGTACATATTTAACTTGTGTTAGGTTCTCAGGTCCACTTTAAACCCTGAATGCTAGAAGATCTTGTGACATCTGTAGTAGTTAAGAGGTTAAATGCCCAGTTAACTCAATCATGCTGTCTCCCCTGTGGTGCATTTGGTTTGTCCCTGAATTGCTCCAGTTCTTTCTTACGTATCAGCTTCACCTTTTAGTGGAGATATTTCTGTAGGGGTGTGTGACTCGGGTTGGGGGGATCAGAGCTGTTTTGGGCACTGGCAGTCTAATGAGTGAATATTACAATTAGACAGTCACATTTAATAACCATTTATTTGATTCTTAGATTTCTAATAAAAGCTCAGGAAGAAACGTTAGCGCAGACTGTAATTATGAACTGTGCAGGCAATTTTTAGAACATTAAAAAAAAAGTCCCTATTAATGTAGAATTATGGTTAAGAAACAACTGGAAACCAGTGGTATCTGGACAAATACACAGTGTTGTGAAGAATAATGGGTTTGGTCCCCCTCTGTGAACCTAGTTAATTGTAGACAATAGATATAGAAATAAGTGGACTTTTGGTACAAAGGAAAAAGGGAGTAAATTGGATGGGGAGGTACTTATTTTGTATGGGACAAATCAAATTTCCCATATTGTGTCATTGGTTTAAATGGGGTTTTAAAGGAATAGTAATGTTTCACAATGAAAGCAGCTCCAAGTAATCTTCATAGTGTTTGGGCCATGGAGAGTGTTATTTCAATACTGTCAGAGTTGTAGTACAAGAGTAATTGAATGATAAGGTATCCTCCTCCCGCCCCTTTTACCTAGTGTAAGCCTCCTCCCCTCAGATGTGGAATCTGGTCTCTTGACCGGACAGATCACAACAAGGGACAATCTTCTTACTGTGATCATAAGGAAAACCCTACCCCCTTGACAGGTTTTTCAGGTTTGTCCTTATGATCACTGAAGATTGTCCCTCTCTGTGATCCATCCGGACAGTCTTGCTGCTCTGAGATGAGCAGTGTTACATCAGTAAAAGGGGCGGGAGGGGGATACTTTATCATTCAATTACTCTTGTACTACAACTCTGACAGTATTGATATAACACTCTGCATGGCCCAAATACTATGAAGATTAATTGGAACTGATTTTATTGTGAAACATTACTATCCCTTTAAATTCCCTTTAAAATTAAATAAAGGTATCTTAGTGTAACAACTGCACTTTGCCAAGCAATGCTCTGGAGATATCTCTGGAACTTAAGGGGTTAAATGCTTGCACTAGAGCACTTTTAGATACTGGTTTACAGAGAAGGCTTGCACAGACATCCATTAGTACTCGTATTAAATACACTAGGTATGGAGATGTGTTGTCTGTCCCCCTCTCATTCCCATCGCATTTAGACAATAATGTTCTTCTAACAGCGGAACAGGAACACTTTGCATTAAATAATATAGTGCATAACGTTCCTCCTTTGTGTCACCCCAGCTTATCGGCTTATTCATTAGGGTTTTGCTAATTCCCCAGACATGAAAATTATTAATGCAAAATTCTGCTGTTTTTTTTCCACTTAAAACATTTTCTTGAATAAACAGATGTCAGTGAATTATGTTTTAATCATCCTATTGTTATTTTCTCCTCTAAAACATCCGGGTAGTTACAGACCAAACGTAAGAGCCATTAGAACCCCGCATGACAACATTCCGAAGTAGAGAAATATGTTAATGCACCTTGTCTCTTCTCTGTGGATTGGGGGGTTGGTGGGTTCTATTTCAAGGAGAGCAATTGTTTTTAACTCTATGAGTGCCAAAGGGGTGTGTAACAATTGTCCAGCCCAGAGTCTGTGAGAAATATGGTTAATAGCTGGAAATGAGCAGAGCGAGAGGAATATGTCACGGCATTGTTGAAATTAGCCGAATGCCTGCTCAAGTGGAGGGGTTTGTCCACAGGACAACTATACCGGTATCCAGAAGCAAAGGATGGCAAGAGGCCTACCCAGGAGACCTGATGGACTTTGGGAAAGACTCACCCCGTTGGTACAAAGACCTGCTCACACATTGGCTGGAGGAGTTGTGAGTCAGTGTGAGGCTTTTTGAAGACCTCCCTGTGACTCAATTATTTCAGGGGTGGGAAAGTTGTGCCAACCCTTAGCCCAGCAACTGAGCAAATGTGTATTAAAGGAGCAGTAAACTTTTTTTATGAAAAAAATATATATTGTAGGGCTTTTCATGTTGAATAAAATAAGGGTACTCCCACTGATGAGAGATGCATATTTCCAGAGTTATTACTGTTTAAACCTGTGTTTTTTTGCATTAACAGTGCCCTCTAGTGGTTAAATTCCAATTATTTATTCTATTACATTCTAATGGAGAGGAAAGTCAGTGACATCCAGTTCTCCATTGAATGTGATAGAAACTGCTGAGTCACTTCCTGTCAGTTAGAACCATCAGGAAGTAAGCACAATAAATTCACTTCCTGGTTATTTGAACTGTTATAGTCTTTGAATAAATCAACTGACAGCATTGGGAGTGACCTTGTTTTACTCAGCAGGAAAATCTCTGTAACATATACGTTTTCACACTGCTCCTTTAATGTATGTGCCATGTAAGAGGGTATATTATAATTTAAAGTGAACCATTCAACGTTTCCTGCTCAAGTGGAGGGATTTGTCCACAAGACAACTACCGTAAAATCTCAGGTATAATACACACCTGTGTATAATACGCAGGTGCATATTGTACCCAAGATTTTAGGGGAAAACAAGAGTGCCTATGTATAATACACACCCTTGTTTTCCCCCTTACTACCAAAAAAATATTAACGCTGCCAGCTACACTCCTCCGTCCCCCGGCGCAATCCAACATTAAAAGAAGACTTACTTGGTTATATAGATCAAGCCAATGAAGTGCTACATTTAAAAACGCTCCCTCCCATCTTCCTTGCAGGCGGCATTCTTGCATTTGCCGCCCGCTTCCGTCAATAGACTACCAAGACCTTCCTCCTGCGGTATTGTCCTGTGAGGACCTTGAGATCCTCACAGGGCATTACCATTGGCTGGTGGCGGAAGGTCCTGAAAACCCATTAAAGGAAGCGGGCGGCAAATGCAAGAATGCCGTCCGCAAGGAAGATGAGAGGGAGCTTTTTAACATGTAGCACTTCAATGGCTTGAGCTATATCACCAAGTAAGTCTTCTTTTAATGTCGGATTGCGCCGGGGGATGGAGGAGGGTAGCTGGCAGCTCTAATATATACATTTTTTTTTTTTTCGCCAAAAATCTCTCGGGTATAATACGCACCCCCCACTTCACATAAGGTGAAGAGGGGTAAAATTGTGCGTATTATACCCAAGATTTTACGGTATACCCAGTATCCAGAAGCAAAGGATGGCAAGAGGCCTTCCCAGGACGCCTGATGGACTTTGGGGAAGACTCACCCCATTGGCCGGAGGAGTTGTGAGTCTATGGGAGACCTTTTGAAGACCTCCCTTTGGCTCAGTTATTTCAGGAGTTGGAAAGTTGTGCTAGTCTTGAGCCCAGCAACTGAGCAAAGTTATATTAATGTATGTGCCATGTAAGAGGGGATATTATAATTTAAAGTAAACTGGTCAACTTTTCCTGCTCAAGTGGAGGGATTTGTCCACAAGGCAGCTATACCCAGGATCCAGATGCAAAGAATGGCAAAAGGCCTTCCCAGAAGGCCTGGTGGTCTTTGGGGAAGAGCCACTGGAGCTGATAGCAGGCAGCAAATGGACTTGGAAATGGAGTATGTGTTCATCTAGGAGTCAATCTTGTGGGCAGAAGCCTAGGAGGATAACAGGATCACAGGCGACAGTGTGGTCACAAAAGTGGATGAGGATAAAGTACACCCCAGAGAAAATGGGACAGTCTGGCAGAATCAGACTCTGTATGCTGCCTGGTGCCACATGGCATGGACGTACCAGGATCCAGAGCCGCAATACCAGGCAAAAGGACCATTGCACAGGACTGGAACTTTTGGGGACTCCCTGACCACCGAGGTAATCTTGTGAGTCTGTGTGAGGCCTTTTAAAGACCTCCCTGTGCCAACCCTTAGACCAGCAACTGGATTTCATTAGCTATAAATTATACCAAAGAAATGTGTATATTTAATCAGATATTATAATTTGAAGTGGACCGTCAACTTTGCCTTATCCTGGATAAGGGCTGTTACAACCCCCCCAACACACAGAATAAGTGAGTCACAGGGAGTACTTGAAAAAAAATCAAGGTGATCGTTCCACTTCAAGTGTGTTTATGTTTCATGTAATGTGAGAAGGGAAATTGTTTGGCTATAAATAATATCTATGAAAATATTGTTGGGTTATGTAATGGACTTTGTATGTAATGTATAATGTGTGTATTGTTTTACTTGACAGTGACCTGGCTGGTTTAGCACAATGGCTGAGCTGAAAGCTGGCCCATTGTTCTAGTGAACAATGGTGGAAACTCCAGAGGGTCCTCAGTAAACTGGAGAGCTACAATATTATGGAGAACAATAGAGAACCTTTCATGGGATTCCGCAGAAAACTTGAGGGTTGCTTTGTTCTAGGGAACAACAGAGAACCCTCCAGAGGGTTGTCAATCAAGTTAGAGGACTGGCACCAGGTAGGAGGAAGTGTACACTGTGAACTGGGAATAAATGAAGCGTCTGTGCCACAGCAGAAAGAGTTCCAGTAGGGTGGGTACAAGCCTAGACTTCCCTCCGATGCCCTATGTTCCAGACCTGTTCCTGTGCTCTAATGGATGTTAGTTGTTTGCTGTGATCCTATTATGTTTCAGTAAAATAGTACTGAATTGTCCCCCTTCATCCTTCTCAGCAGTAAAGAACCCAAGGCAGAGCACCTCTCGCTAAACACCATGGTTGTTCTGACACATATAGGTTTAGGGCTATGTTAGGCCATGCTTGGTGTGTTAATGTTTTTCTTTTGTCCCTTGGGTAAACTTCCAGATGTGGTTTGGATATTCACTGGGAGAAAGAGCAGGCTGGATCTTGTCTTGTTGGCACTTAATGCAAATTTTACTACATGACAGGAGGCTTCGTATTTTGCTTACAACCTTCTTTACTTACTCTGACAGCAGCAATACAATATTAACCAACCATAAAAAAGATCACTGCCCCATAAAACAGGCCTGAACACAAACTCCTCCCTCTTTCTTTGCTGCTCTCAACCCAAACAGGTCAGAGTTTTGGGCTCTTGTAGTCCATTCTTTGTTACGATATGTGCTATGTTTTTTATTACATTTTATGCAGTTCTTAGTTTTAGGTATGTACCTTTTTCCTATTGTGTGTATGACTTCTTTTTAGGCTACAACTGTATGGTCATCTAGGGCTCTAGGTGATCCCCTACCTGTGGTGTTTATTTTGTTTCTCTATCCTCCGTTTTTATCCGTTCGCCGCTTGGCGCTTTGCCCCTTTTCTGGTTTTCAGTCACACTTACACCCGGGGATCACCGGGAGTTCCGGATTACACTTTCTTTCTTGCCATTTTCACGTGAGCCTAGGGTTTCGAACCTGCACTATACTGTGTATCATCGGGAATTTGGGGGCGTTTTTTTCTTTCCAAAGTGCCGCCCGCTTATTCTCTGATGTGCCTAAGGGATTGCTCCTTATGTGACCATGTTTTTTGAGGTTTTTACTGGGGCCGAGTCCCTATTCTGGTAGTGGTGAGCCCCCTCTCTTGGTTCGGTGCTCGATTACAGGTTGCCATGTGACTCACGGTTCCTTTCACTGTTTTCTATTAGAACTGAGCCATATTGACAGGGGTGAGCCCCCTTCTTACAGACATTTACAGGGGTTGCCTGGGTTCGTTATAATTGGTCATTCACTCTAATCTATATACGCACAAGACGGGCTGAGTCACTGCTGGTAAGGGGTGATCCCCCTGCGTCTGGACACTCCATAGGGGTTTCCCCTTTCATGCTGAAGTGATCCTGTCTACTCCCCTATTTAGCTCTGGGCATAACAGCCTCAGACATTATTTGTACCCCCTGGCAAAGGTTGGGGGCGCTTGGTTACCGCTCATTGGACGGTATGTTTGTGTCATCATCGACCTTTATTTGCCTGTTTTTGATTTGGCTGGGGGCCCCTCCTTCGCACCAAGGCCTCCCCGACCCTTTTTCTTTATTTCACTGATTGGTCTTCTGTTGCTGTACAGCTCCAGCATTACATCTGTCTACATGGATCCCTCCAGGGAGCAAGCCTCGGAGACGCAGGCAATTATTAATGCGGAGGTGACCGCTTCAGTGGAAAAGGTCCTGGCCAGGGTCCTGATGCAACGCCCAACAAGTTCAGACTCCAGAGCTTATGTTGCTGACACAATGGACTCGAAGGAGGAATTTGTTTCACCCCCCCAATAAACCTAGGGGTTCCGCCACTTGCCTCTCTTCCGATTTCAAGGGAAAGAAATCCCTGAAGAAGGGTATGAGTTCGGCACCCTCTGCTCCTCCACATGCTTCAGCCCACTCTTCTGTTGAGGATGATATCTCTCCTCCTCCCCTCTCGGTTCTGGATGAGTGGAGAGCGGATGAGACCTGTGTGCCGGACAAGGATCAACGTTGTTAAGAAGATTATGATGATCCTTCGCCCTTTGTCAAGTAATTGCTATTTGACAGTCCTTGTCACAGCCTTCTACGTCCCAAGATCCTGACAGAGCTTTCCTGGATTCATCTGGTCTGCCGCTGTTCGATCTCAGGACCATCAGGCATCCACGCTCCTCCAAGTGGCAGCTGCCGGACCATCTTGCTAAATATATTCACTACTGGCTCTGCAGACCCCTGGATCGGGAAGTGCGGCACCGGCTCAGGGTGGACTGTCCGAGACCCCTGATTCCGAACAAAGTTGCCATGACACCGATCTTTGATAACACCATGGTCATGTTCATGTCTCGTTCAGGACAGGACCCCAGGAAAGGCATGGAGAAGGGTTTGCTGCTGACTCAGGATAAACATCTGGTTATCGCTGTCCCTCTGGCTCAAATTCTTCATATGACAGATGACGCTTTGGCCCAGAGTACTCTCTTGGATCCCTGAGATTCACGATCTCTGTTGTGCCGTGTCTGGTGGAGAGGCTCCCTTCCTGATGCCGTTTTTTGCGTTCCATTACTTTGGAGCGCATAAGGATGTACTTCCTGCATAGCCGGAAATTAGCTGACGTGTAGGATGTATTTCCTCTTGCGATGGCCCCTGGCAACGAGAAGTTGGCTGTGATGTCATATGATATCTCGCAGGGTTTTTTGCGTCTGGATTGGAGGCTCCCAAACAACTATGGCATTTAAGAGACGGGTAACTTGGAGGTAGGTGATGATCCCAACTTTTAATTATTCATTTTTTGCCTATGAAATTTGATAAAGGGGGTGTACCCCGAAACGCGTCATCTGGCTTGAATGCTTAAATATACGTACTGACGTTCAGTTTCACTCTATGGCAATGTGTATGTATATTTTTTTAATAAAATTTTTTACGAAGTTCTAAGGATCCATCTTTTGATTGGGGGTCTTTTGAAGATGCAGCATCCATCCTTTGGAGAGGCTGAGTGGGGGCAGTCAGGTTCCCTCACTTGCTTATGCTGATCACTACTAGTGGTCTGGGAAATTGTGAGTACAGAGGTGTATTGGTGGAGGTCCTTTATTGGCAATTCATATTGAACTAGGGTGCGCCCTCTTTCTCTTTTTGTTTTGTTTGCATCGACTAAAGATCTCCTCTGGTACTCATGGGCTCCGGGCACTCGCAGATGCTATCTCTCTGCTTGGGACCAGTGGAGTCGCTGGTGTTTGGAAAGGGACCTTGATCCCTTTATGGCTCCTTTCTCTTGGATCCTGAATTTCCTGTCTCCTCTTTTTGGTTCTGGTAAATCTTTTCGGTCTCTCAAAGTCATGCATTCTGCTATTTCAGAGGCTCATGTTCCTATTTCAGAGGTTCCTGTAGGTCAGGATCAACTTGTTTGTCGACTTTTACGGGGGATGAAATTGTCGCATCCGCTGGCTCCTAAATACTCACATCTTTGGGATGTGCGTTGACTTATTCTCTTTTTACAATCTTGGCCGGCCGATGAGGGCTTGTCGTTACAGCAATTGTCAGAGAAGTTTGCTTTGTTGCTCTGTTTAGTTTCTTTTCATCGGGTGTCTGACATTCGAGCCTTTGACGTTGATAGGTTCACTTTTTCGCCGACGGGTATCACATTTTCAATTGCCAGGCATACTAAATCCGATTCAGTTTCGGTCTTTTGTCCGTTTTTTACGACGCAGCCCAAACTCTGTGTGGGGTCCGTTCTTCAGTCTTATGTGGAATGGACAAGGTCTCTTCACTACTCTTCTTCAGGGCAACTTCTTGTGTGTTACGTTAAACCACACAAAACGGTTTCTACTATTACTCTGGCCAGGTGGATCCATTGGATTTTGACTTTGGCAGGCATTGATCATTCTTTCGTTGCTCATTCCATACAGGGGGCAGCGGCCTCTACAGCTTTTCTTCGGGAGCTTCGTTGACGGACATTTTACGTTCAGCTGATTGGTTGAGGGAGACTACGTTTTGTACGTTTTATTTCCGTCCGGTGTCTCACGCTTCTTCTTCGTTATTTTCTGAGCGTTAAAACAGCAAAATACAAAGCCTCCTGTCATATACTAAAATTAAGATTATAACTATAAGTACACTAAAGCTAGCATAATCTTCAATCAATTTATGTGCTGGGCCAATATCCCCAAAGACTGTGAATGAATCTAGGTCCACACACTGTGATATGAATGGATCTAGTCCACACACTGTGATATGAATGGATCTAGGCAGAGAACACACCCTGTGATATGAATGGATCTAGTCCACACACTGTGATATGAATAGATCTTGTCCACACACTGTGATATGAATGGATCTAGGGAGAGTCCAGACACTGTGAGATGAATGGATCTAGTCCACACACTGTGATATGAATGGGTCTAGGCAGAGAACACACACTGTGATATGAATGGATCTAGGCAGAGTCCACACACTGTGATATGAATAGATCTAAGCAGAGCCCGCACACTGTGATATGAATGGATCTAGTCCACACACTGAGATATGAATATATGAATGGGTCTATGCAGAGTCCACACACTGTGATATGAATGGATCTAGGTAGAGTCCATACACTGTGAGATGAATGGATCTAGTCAGAGTCCACATACTGTGATATGAATGGGTCTATGCAGAGTCCACACACTGTGATATGAATGGATCTAGTCCACACACTGTGATATGAATGGATCTAGGCAGAGTCCACACACTGTGATATGAATGGATCTAGTCCACACACTGTGATGTGAATGGATCTAGGCAGAGTCCACACACTGTGATATGAATGGATCTCGGCAGAGTTCGCACACTGTGATATGAATGGATCTAGTCCACACACTGTGATATGAATGGATTTAAGCATAGTCCACACACTGTGATATGAATGTATCTAGGCAGAGTCCATACACTGTAATATGAATGTATCTAGGCAGAGTCCATACACTGTGATATGAATGTATCTAGGCAGAGTCCACACACTGTGATATGAATGAATCTAGTCCACACACTGTGGTTTGAATGGATCTAGTCCACATACTGTGATATGAATGGATCTAGGCAGAGTCCACACACTGTGATATGAATGAATCTAGTCCACACACTGTGATATGAATGGATCTAGTCCACACACTGTGATATGAATGGATCTAGTCCACACACTGTGATAAGAATGGATCTAGAGTCCAGACACTGAGGGCATTTCTAATAGCACAGAGAGGGGTATGTGTGGCATGGGACATAACTAATTAGCATACTGTGCAAGGAATTAGCATAAAATGTCAGACTGTGCCAGCAAAACCTAAAGGACGCTTTGTCAACAACTCTACATTTTACAGAGAAATGGCTAATACAACAAATAGGCAGAATTGAGATCACTTTAAAGGAGCAGTAAATTTTTTTAAGACAAAATATATATTGTAGGGCTTTTCCTGATGAATAAAATAATAGTGCTCCCACTGCATATTTGAAGAGTTATTACAGTTTAAACTTGTGCTTTTTTACATTAGCAGTGCCCTCTAGAGGTCAAATGCCAATGAGTTATTCTGTTACATTCTATTAGAGAGGAAAGCCAGTGAAAGACAGTTCTCCATAGAATGTGATATAATCAGCAGAGTGTAGGGTTGCCACCTTTTCTTCAAAAAAATACCGGCCATGGCTTTCCCTCCATAGATTTAACATTGGACAGAAGCCAATTTTTTACCGGCCTGCCGGTAAAATACCGGCTGGGTGGTAACCCTAGCAGAGTGACGTCCTGTCAGTTAGAACTGTCAGGAAGTAAACACAGTAAATTCACTTCCTGTCAGTTAAAACTATCAGGAAGTAAACACAGTAAATTCACGTCCTGTCAGTTAGAACTATCAGGAAGTAATCACAGTAAATTCACTTCCTGTCAGTTAGAACTATCAGGAAGTAAACACAGTAAATTCACTTCCTGTCAGTTAGAACTAAGGAAGTAATCACAGTAAATTCACTTCCTGTCAGTTAGAACTATCAGGAAGTAAACACAGTAAATTCACTTCCTGTCAGTTAGAACTAAGGAAGTAATCTCACTGTAATTCACTTCCTTACAATCTGAACTTTTATAACTTTTGAATAAAACAACTGACAGCAGTGAGAGTAACCTTGTTTTACTCATCAGGAAAAGCTGAATAATAAATAGGTTTTAAGAAAAAAAGGTTACTGCTCCTTTAAAGATAAATAAGGATATAAAAGTTTAATGATGAGTTTGATTTACTAATGACTACTGTATGATGAAATGCATGACACTGTCTCTGTATGGGAACCGAGCTTGCTGGGAGGACATGTACTAAGTCGGTGGTTCTCAACCTTTTTTTTGCTCAAGGCACCCCTAACACACAATCTGGAACTTTTGGGGCACCACTAACGTGTTTAATGTAATGTTTCTAGGGAATAATAAAGGGTACAATTCATGAATATCCAGATATTATTAGGTCTCACAATCATAGTAATAAAAATAAACATATTGTGCATAACAATTTCCATATTTCTACAATTTAAAAGTCAATATTCACATTTTTGTCAGTCTTCATAAAAAAACATGGGGCTCCCTAATCTGAGGTCCGCGGCACACCAAAGTGCCATTGCACCCTGGTTGAGAATCACTGTACTAAGTCAATTCTGGCCATAGGAGCCATTGATACAAAGTAACAAGCTGTTTCCTCCTCCCACTCTGAACGGTAACAGCCTCGCACGTGTTCTAAAATAATAGCCTTGTAACGGCCCTGATAATGTACATTCCTCATGATAACAGCAAGGACCAATCTATTACACTGCGATTCACCAACTTATTGGGCTTCGTTGGTTCAGTGAATGTAAAAGACAAATATTCCAATGATTAGTTTCTAGTTTATAAACAGAGTAGTTGAAGATCCCGTGTACACGGGCCGCAGTGCCACCCAGCAGCGGGCGCAGTGCGGTCATGCACAGTAGAGACTGCCCGCACCGCTGCTGATATGAAGTGGAGCACTTCGAATTCAGACCGTAGTCCTCTCTGTGCGCCGAAGGTGCGCAGAGAGGACTACGGTCTGAATTTCGGAGCCCCACTGCAATATCAGCCGCAGCGCAGGCAGTCTGTACTGTGCATGACTGCAGAGCGCAGCCGTCTCTACTGTGCATGACTGCAGAGCGCAGCCGTCTCTACTGCACATGACGGCTTCTGACAAACACATTTAGCTAATTATTATATAGGATATTCTGGCGACCTGAAGCTGATGTACTAAGAACTGGAGCTAACTCCTTGAATGCTTTAGAGATCTCTAATGCATTATAGAGGCCTCTCTAATATTTAAAGCGGAACTGTCACCAAACATAACACCCTCCCAAACAGGACTGGTGCAAGGATTTTTGCCACCCTAGGCAAAACCTAATTTTGTCGCCCCTTGTGTCCTACCCCTTTATGCCCCGCCCTGTACGTGTTTAAGTGTCAGTGTGTTTGTGTGTTCCCTATATAAGTGTCAGTTTGTGTTCTCTATATGTGTATGTGTGTGTCAGTATGTGTTCCCTGTATGTATAAGTGTGTCAGTGTGTGTTCCCTGTATGTATATGTGTGTCAGTGTGTGTTCCCTGTATGTATATAAGTGTGTCAGTGTGTGTTCCCTGTATGTATAAGTGTGTCAGTGTGTGTTCCCTGTATGTATATGTGTGTCAGTGTGTGTTCCCTGTATGGATATAAGTGTGTCAGTGTGTGTGAGTCTCTGTAAGCATATCAGTGTGTAAGTATGTGTGTGTGCTTCTCTATATGTGTATCAGTGTGACAGAGTGTATGTTCTCTATATGTGACTCCCCCCCTCTTGACTGGTGATCCCCCATTTGACCCTCTCTCTCCCCCTCTTGACTGTTGATCCCCCCTTTGACTCTCTCTCTCCCCCGTCTGACTGTTGATCCCCTCTTTGACTGTTATTCCCCCCTTTGACATTTTCTTCCCCCGTCTGACTCTTTATGCCCTCTTGACCCCCCCTTCCATTTACTCTTCCTGGTGCACATTCAATTTTTTTTCCCTCTCTCTCTCTTTCTCTCTCCGTTTCAGTGCCCTCACTTGGCTGGCTATTTTTTTAATGTAGCAAAGCGATGCCCGTTTCTCTCTGCCCCTCTGTTCCTTCAATCCTTGTCCAGGAGAGAGAGCGCAGTCATCTTTCCTCCGTTACATCGCTCTCCTCATCACTTACTTTCCACTTTTTCTCTAGCAGTACTTCTAAACAGCTGCCTGCAGCCAACAGCGACATGAAGGAGCAAGCAGGGCAATTAATACACAATAAAAGGCAACGTCCAGCACGGATAAGCGCACTGATAAGTACAGGACATTGCTTTTTACTGTGTATTTATTGCCCAGCTTGCGCTTTCATGTTGCTTTGGCTGCAGGCAGCTGTTTAGACACACTGCTGGAGGAAACGTGGAAGGCGGTGGGCATGCACATAATGCCACAGGGAGACCGCCGGTGCCACAGGCAAGCTGCATATTGGATTTTTGTAAGTGGCTTTTCTACAAACGGAACAAAGTTTAAAAAAAATTACATGACTTTTTATAGTTTTTTTGCTTCCATTTTCAAATGGCACAAGAAGTACAAACATGATAGTTCCCCTTTAAGTGATTGAAGTCTCCATTTAAATCTATGGGGATTTTGGAACTTGTTATTTGTTCTCTGTGGTACAGTTGCATCATTCTGGAATTACACCAGTTCTTTGGTAAGATTAGCCTCTGTATAGTGAATGTCCCCCATCGCTGTGATGAGATTGAAGCTGTCACTCTATTCTTTATATTTCACTTTTCATCTCAGTATCGTTTTGTTAAAGGGATCGGACCTGCTGATGAGGTTGGATGGCATTGTGAGCCCCAGCTGACCAACAAGAGGGCATCACTGGGATCTGAGAAGAGACCCCCAGCGCACCTCTTTTGGTTCGTGAGTGAGACTGAACTGCAGGGCCAAAGTCACTCAGTTCAGTCCCTGTGATGCTGTCCCATAGACCCTCTTTATGTGGATTAGAAGCCCAGCAGTGTGGGTTATGGGGAATGCACCCAGTTTGTGGTCAGAGTCACATATTTACAGTCGAGGGTGTCAGTTTTCTGCCCCTCCACATGAATGATAGGACCAGTTTTGGAGCTGTCCAGTGCACCCCATGTTTTTTTACTAAATCTTCTCTTATAGGAGATCCCATGGGAACAGACTTAGTAGAATGTGATAGGGGAGAAGCTGCCCTGGCAGAGGCACAACTCTGTGGGTTCCGGGAGCAGCTGAAAGGAACCACATCAGAATCGGGAAGCAATTCACAAGAGTAGTGTGCTTTCTCAGTTATGCAGGGGAAGTCAGAGCCTGACCGAAGTCCTAGACTGTCCCCAACACAAAAATAAAGTCTATCTATCTTCAGCTGGCTTGAGACACCATTCTTATAGGCCCCATGGAACTCCTGCCTAGTCTATACACACAATCCCACCCCCTCGTTCTGCTCCACAAGTTGAGTGACCAATCTAAAGACTGTGTATGACCGGCAAATCCAAACCATCCAATCCAGGAGATGTCGGGTATGTAAGTAACCACTGGAATGACAGTATATAATCTCCCGTCTCTCTCTGAGAAACATTAGCTTTCTCCAGCTACCTGGGACCAGCCAACCAATCCTGTGCTCCCAGAGGGCCTATTGTTCTCCAGAAGAGTTTTCATGTGCCTCCCCACTCACTGACACTGCTCAGCAATGCATTACCCACCTACCCTAGCACTGACGTCCTGTCTTATCCCTACATTACCTCGTCCACTCACTGACACTGCTCAGCAATGTATTACCTACCTCCCCTAGCACTGACTTCCTGTCTTATCCCTACATTACCTCCCCACTCACTGACACTGCTCAGCAATGCATTACCCATCTCCCCTAGCACTGACTTCCTGTCTTATCCCTACATTACCTCCCCACTCACTGACACTGCTCAGTAATGCATTACCCACCTCCCCTAGCACTGACTTCCTATCTTATCCCTACATTACCTCCCTACTCACTGACACTGCTCAGTAATGCATTGTCCACCTCCCCTAGCACTGACTTCCTGTGTTATCCCTACATTACCTCCCTCCCCACTCACTGACACTGCTCAGCAATACATTACCCACCTCCCCTAGTACTGACTTCCTGTCTTATCCCTACGTTACCTCCCATACTCACTGACACTGCTCAGTAATGCATTACCCACCTCCCCTAGCAGTGACTTCCTGTCTTATTCCTACATTACCTCCCCACTCACTGACACTGCTCAGCAATGCATTACCCACCTCCCCTAGCAGTGACTTCCTGTCTTATCCCTACATTACCTCCCACCTCACTGACACTGCTCAGTAATGTATTACCCACCTCCCCTAGCACTGACTTCCTGTCTTATCCCTACATTACCTCCCCACTCACTGACACTGCTCAGCAATGCATTACCCACCTCCCCTAGCACTGACTTCCTGTCTTATCCCTACATTACCTCCCCACTCACTGACACTGCTCAGTAATACATTACCCACCTCCCCTAGCACTGACTTCCTGTCTTATCCCTATATTACCTCCTCACTCACTGACACTGCTCAGCAATGCATTGCTCACCTCCCCTAGCATTGACTTCCTGTCTTATCCCTACATTATCTCTCCACTAACTGACACTGCTCAGCAATACATTACCCTCCTCCCCTAGTACTGACTTCCTGTCTTATCCCTACATTACCTCCCCACTCACTGACACTGCTCAGTAATGCATTGCCCACCTCTCCTAGCACTGACTTCCTGTCTTATCCCTACATTACCTCCCCACTCACTGACACTGCTCAGTAATGCATTACCCACCTCCCCTAGCACTGACTTCCTATCTTATCCCTACATTACCTCCCCACTCACTGACACTGCTCAGTAATGCATTGTCCACCTCCCCTAGCACTGACTTCCTGTGTTATCCCTACATTACCTCCCTCCCCACTCACTGACACTGCTCAGCAATACATTACCCACCTCCTCTAGTACTGACTTCCTGTCTTATCCCTACGTTACCTCCCCTACTCACTGACACTGCTCAGTAATGCATTACCCACCTCCCCTAGCAGTGACTTCCTGTCTTATCCCTACATTACCTCCCCACTCACTGACACTGCTCAGTAATGTATTACCCACCTCCCCTAGCACTGACTTCCTGTCTTATCTCTACATTACCTCCCCACTCACTGACACTGCTCAGCAATGCATTACCCACCTCACCTAGCACTGACTTCCTGTCTTATCCCTACATTACCTCCCCACTCACTGACACTGCTCAGTAATACATTACCCACCTCCCCTAGCACTGACTTCCTGTCTTATCCCTATATTACCTCCTCACTCACTGACACTGCTCAGCAATGCATTGCTCACCTCCCCTAGCACTGACTTCCTGTCTTATCCCTACATTACCTCCCCACTCACTGATACTGCTCAGCAATGCATTACCCACCTCCCCTAACACTGACTTCCTGTCTTATCCCTACATTACCTCCCCACTCACTGACACTGCTCAGTAATACATTACCCACCTCCCCTAGCACTGACTTCCTGTCTTATCCCTACATTACCTCCCCACTCACTGACACTGCTCAGTAATACATTACCCACCTCCCCTAGCACTGACTTCCTGTCTTATCCCTATATTACCTCCTCACTCACTGACACTGCTCAGTAATACATTACCCACCTCCCCTAGCACTGACTTCCTGTCTTATCCCTACATTACCTCCCCACTCACTGACACTGCTCAGCAATGCATTACCCACCTCCCCTAGCACTGACTTCCTGTCTTATCCCTACATTACCTCCCCACTCACTGACACTGCTCAGCAATACATTACCCTCCTCCCCTAGTACTGACTTCCTGTCTTATCCCTACATTACCTCCCCACTCACTGACACTGCTCAGTAATGCATTACCCACCTCCCCTAGCACTGACTTCCTGTCTTATTCCTACATTACCTCCCCACTCACTGACACTGCTCAGTAATGTATTACCCACCTCCCCTAGCACTGACTTCCTGTCTTATCCCTACATTACCTCCTCACTCACTGACACTGCTCAGTAATACATTACCCACCTCCCCTAGCACTGACTTCCTGTCTTATCCCTACATTACCTCCCCACTCACTGACACTGCTCAGTAATACATTACCCACCTCCCCTAGCACTGACTTCCTGTCTTATCCCTATATTACCTCCTCACTCACTGACACTGCTCAGTAATACATTACCCACCCCCCCTAGCACTGACTTCCTGTCTTATCCCTACATTACCTCCCCACTCACTGACACTGCTCAGCAATGCATTACCCACCTCCCCTAGCACTGACTTCCTGTCTTATCCCTACATTACCTCCCCACTCACTGACACTGCTCAGCAATACATTACCCTCCTCCCCTAGTACTGACTTCCTGTCTTATCCCTACATTACCTCCCCACTCACTGACACTGCTCAGCAATACATTACCCACCTCCCCTAGTACTGACTTCCTGTCTTATCCCTACATCACCTCCCCACTCACTGACACTGCTCAACAATGCATTACCCACCTCCCTTACCAATGAAAGTGTTAAGTGTCAGTGAGTGGGGAGATAATGTAAGGATAAGACAGGAAGTGCCTGCACGGCACGCCTTAATTACTATTATATACAGAAATAATGTAAAAACTCCTAAAGTGAATTTGGTTTGCCTGGAAATTGATCCACTATCATACTGCTGACAGTAAAGTAACAATGGAAACCAAAAACATACAGAAAGAGACTGGAACATTAGTATAAATTCACTAACCCTTTAAGGACCAGAAGAGTGTGAAACGCATTGGGAAGAAACATGTTGCGCATCCCTCTGGTCCTACAAATTTAAAGCAACACTAACACATAGAAATGAACTGGGGTTATATGCACTTAAATCCCCATTTCTCCAGGCAGAGTCTGTAGCAATTTTCCTTTTGTTATGTAGAAATCCAGTCTTACATATGGGGGCTACTACATTTGCCTATTCAAGGCTCCCATTATAATAACAATCTTGATATGTGTCTCAGAAGTGATAATTGTGTATTGGCTGTAATCGGGCTGAGATAGGTTAACAGATGTTTTCAATACAAGAGCATGTGGTTTCTAATCTCAGTACATTAACTGCCGTAGCTCTTGTCTTTCATTACAAACACCAAAAATTAACTAGATGCTGACCAACTAAGGCAGCCTACACTGCATTACGCTGCGAGAGACATATCCAAATGCATTCAATGCCTCTCTGGTACTCAAAGGGTTAAATAATCAGGTTTAGGTGGAACTAGTCATTGGAAGGACCCCCGGGCAAAACATTTTTTACGCCCCTAACACAAAAATAATTTCTACAGAGGAATAACTAGGAGTTATACATTTGAAAATGCAGCGGTTGAACCGCGAAACGCGAAATTGATTTTTGGTGTTTAATTTTATAATAAATATTACTTTTCTTTGCGGAAGCATCATATTTTTACCATTTGGATTTTTATATTTGGAAGATCCCTCGGAAGAGTCCCAAACCTTGAATGTCTTATGATCTCTGTCTGCCTATATTGCGGGGGACAATTATTTGCTGGCGTCTTATCCACAAACGTGTGAGTTTAATATTTATATATATTTTTTTTTTCTGCGATAAAGCACCCTCCCCCTATCCAGTCTCCTCCAATGACGGAGGATTTGTGCATGTAAGCTGGAGCCCTCTCATTGGCCAGAGACCAGTCCAGCTTACAGGCAGAAATCCTCCGTCATTGGAGGAGACTGGATCGAGGGAGGAGAGCAGAAGAAAAGTGACAGACTGTGGTACAGAGCTGTACCCACCGTCTGGAAGTAGGGAATAGGATAATGTTTACACAAATTGAATTTCGGCCAAATAATGATTTTAAAAAGAAAATTAACACAGTATTCCACTTAGTCACTATATAACCTAACTTTTAAGACAAACTTGTATAGGGGTGATAGATCCCCTTTATGGACTGGCAGCACGGCCAGCAGTTAAGGAACACATGGGATTTTTTTTCCGCGAATGGATTCAGGGCTCCCCGAACGGTGCGCATTCCATGACGTGCCAAGACCTTATGGCAAGTTTTCCTATGATGGCCCTGGCACACCATGGCTCCTTCAGGGGTTAAGGGCACCTACCACCTTAAAGGGATAGTAATACTTCATTTTAACTTTATTTTGTAGGCATTAAAAAAACACGAAGAACGATATAAGTCTTATCTCTGAAACCTTTATGGTTTACGAGATATTCACAAACAAAATATCCCCCCCCCTGTTCAACCAGATCAGAAGGGAGGTGCCCAGGTAGACTGCAGAGAGGGACAATCTTCAATTAAGATAATGGAAAAAGCTGAAAAACTTGTCAAGGGGGGAAGGGATTTCATTGTTTTCATACAAAGAAAATTGTCCCCTTCTGTTATCTGTCTGGTCTATGGACTGGATTCCACATCTGAGAAGAGATGGGTTACACTAGGTAAAAGGGGTGGGAGGGGAATCTTTGCTTGTGAATATCTCATAAACCATAAAGGTTTGAGAGATAAGACTTATATCGTTCTTCATGTTTTTTTAATGCCTACAAAATAAAATAAAGTTAAAACGAAGTATTACTATCCCTTTAATAGTGCCACATCGGTAGATCTGTACCCTGAAAGCAGACCTTCCGAGGAACCGGTGGCCACTTTGCGAGCCCCAGCGGACCACCACAGGGAAGAAGGATTGTCTGATTTGAGGCCCAGGGACCTCCTCTTTGGTCTCGAGGTAAGAGACTGAAATACAGAGGACTGGCAGATGAGTCTAGTTGATCTGTACAACACTGTCCTCATAGACTGATGTACCTGACTTGAAAGCTTAAAAGAACAAGTCTATGTAGACTGCGCAGGTAACCCAGGGGTTTATACCTGAGAGCCACAGACTTATGGGTTGCGTTCCCGTCAAGAAGGTCAATTTTCAGACCCCAAACAGCTGACAGGAGCCATTTTAGGGCTGCGCAGTGAAACACCAGTCTTCTCCTGTAGAAGCTCTCATAGGAACAGATTTTATGAAACATGAGAATTACCCTTTAAAAAAAATATCAACCAACTTCATTTTAAACACAAGGCGGTTGCTACAATGTTCCAATCATGATAAACGCAAAACCAAGTTGCATGTTTAAATAGAATCACCCCTCTCAACTTGGTTTGGCAAGTCCGTAGTGAAATAATTATTTTTACTAACGCAATCGCAGCTCTGCTGCAGAGCCGCCTGATGCAAATCAGACTGGATATCCCTGCAGTCAGTACAACGCTAACTTCAGGGAAGGGGGAGGGAGGGGGGAACTTTGCCTTCAGTTATCTCTCAAACCATAAAGGATTGAGAGATGACACTGGGGACAATTCAATTCTTTTTAACATGCCTACAATATGAGGATTAGTAATATTTAAGTATTACCATCCCTTTAACTACACTATCATGTATTACTATGGGTGGTTTATTAAAACATTTAACCCCTTAAGGACCAGCGGTTTAGGGAAATTACCTTCCCTTAAGGACCACTTTGATCCTTTCCTATGCGAAGGTACACTTGACCTCTTACGTGTTCCGGTGCGCTGAGCGGGGGTCAACCAACTTCATTTTAAACACAAAGCAGTTGCTACAATGTTCCAATCATGATAAACGCAAAACCAAGTTGCATGTTTAAATAGAATCACCCCTCTCAACTTGGTTCGGCAAGTCCGGAGCAGCCAATCACAACTCGATTTCAGCATACAAGGAGACACAGGAGGGGGAGCGCTGTACAAACTTGCCGGAGCTCACAGACCAATCAGGAGACTTCTATTCATATTAAAAGATCCACTTTATTTATAACCATGTTAAAAACATCATACCAGCAACGGAGATACAAGTGTACAAAACCATCAGTGATAGGAATCCACCTAACGCGTTTCATGAGTCAACACCCACTTAGTCATAGGCCTTCATTTTTAGATGTTAGGGTTCCTTTAAGAGTTCCACACTCTGGTATCTTTATGACAATACAAGGTCATATCTGTCCGGGCGACATTAGTTCCACATGGGATTCATTGTCTTCTTAACGCTGTGATCCTGGTGGGTAATCAGCTTAGTGATTTACAGGGAAACAACAGCATGGAGTGTAATAGGAACAAACTCCTTTCAGAAAATCATGCAGAAGATTAAAGGAATCCACTCTGAAGTGTGTACAGAGCAAACACCCAATGGCCCTTATCAATCAAAGGAAATTGAAGCAATTCTGGTCCAAACCAGTTTCTTAAACCTCTCTAGCATTCAAGGGGTTAAAACTACCCAGTTTAAAACTTCTGAGTGCCAGAGAGGCATCTGACGTATCGCAATGCAATGTATTAGCTAATTCTCTGGCACTCAAAGGGTCAAATGTATAGAAATGTTTTATTTGTTCCCTATGGTGGAGCTGGTTTAACCCAGATTTGCACTCCTTATTTCTATATAATATGGCCTCAATAAATATATTGATTCTTGTTTTCCTGAATGGTAACTTTATCTATTTGAGTCCTAGACTTGTGCCCAACACCTTTCACTGTCCGTTTTGGTGCTACACGGCTCCCCTAGTGGAATGATTGTGAATGGAAGATTACAAGCACTGGAAACAGGAAGTGCATGTCCACAAATGCATCTGTGATGCAAAGGGGTGGATAAACATGGGCTCCCAGTGCAGTGGACCCAGTTAGTGACATAGAGATCTTGGAAAAGCACTTAGATTCATCTTTAACAATTACTACTGAAGTAAATCATGACCAACTGTACCATAATGGGAAAATGACAAATTCCCATCAACTTAGCCCCTTAAAGGGACAGTAATGTTTCATAATAAAAGCAGATCTAATTAATCATCATATTTGGACTTTGGAGAGTGTTATTTCAGTACTTTCAGAGTTGTAGTTCAAGAGTAATTGAATGATAAAGTATCCCCCTCCCGCCCCTTTTACTGATGTAACACTGCTCAGCCAGATCAGAAGGGAGGTGCCCAGGTAGTTTGCAGAGAGGGACAATCTTCAATTAAGAGAAGGGAAAAAGCTGAAAAACTTGTCAAGGGGGGCAGGGCTTTCATTGTGCTCATAGGAAGAAGATTGTCCCCTTCTGTTATCTGTCTGGTCTATGGACTGGATTCCACATCTGAGAAGAGACGGATTACACTAGGTAAAAGGGGCGGGAGGGGAAACTTTGCTTGTGAATATCTCTCAAACCATAAAGGTTTGAGAGATAAGACTTATATCGTTCTTCATGTTTTTTTAATGCCTACAAAATAAAGATAAAATGAAGTATTACTATCCCTTTAAGTACCCATGATGTGCCAGGACCATCATGCGTAAACTTCCCTTAACCCGTTAAGGACTAAGGACATACATTTATGTCATGGGTAGAACGTGCCTAAAGGACCCATGACGTAAATGTACATCCTGTAATTCAGGACCGGCCGGTCCTTAAAGGGCAAAATTGGGCTTTTAATCCCTTGAAAACTAGAAAAGTCTCCTATACATTGGAGACCTCTAACAATGAGCGGGTGAAAGAGTCCCATCTAAAGGCATAGCGATGCTTAATATTGAGATATATATATGTGAAAGGGTTCCTGAGTAAAACAAGAGAAGCCCCACCTCTGAGAGATGTTTTATTCAAACATTATTGTAGCTGAAATGTGCATTTCTTGGTTGCAGTACACCTCCATGACCTGAAATGGTACACTGGTGCTGTTACATCATCCTATAGAGGCTCATAGTCAACTGACTGGAGCAGAGCTTTCCAAACTGTGTGTCGTGACACGTTAGTGTGTCATCTGCAGTGTGTAGGTGTGTCGCACAAACATAATGAGAAACCGTTGAGTCTATGTGAACTTGCATGCATTTTTATGCAGCAAAGATGCCGATTAGTACGATGCACTAGTATATTCCCCTTCCGTTGTATCAGTGTATGCACACCACAGTCGAGGTATCATACAGGTACTGCACATGCGCAGAATGCATAATCGGGTCGAAACAGCTGATTCCGCATCACTTCTGTTTACGCGGCCATACCTGAAGTGACGCAGTCAAGAAATTCCATGGGTCCAGTTTTTTGATAGAAAACCGTCCAAACAGGTAAAAATGCATTAAAAATTCTGCAGTTTTCTACTACTTACATGTGTGAAGTGTTCTTTTCAATGATGACAAACTTAAAGACCCTGAAATGTGGAAGCTTAAAAATGTTTCATGACAAAGTGAGAGCGTCTTTATCCAATATTCCTCCAAATAATAAAAAGCTGTGTTCATCCCATCGACCTCAGACATCTTATTAAAATTGTAAGAAGTAGTTATTGGTGTTATTCACATTTTTTAAATTCTTGCACATATTTACATATTGGTACTCATAAATGACAACAATCTTGGAAATATATGTTGTTATTTTACAAATTATATATTTTTAAAAATATAAATGAAAGGTCATCGTGAGATATGTTGTGTCCCCATTAGTGTTGAGCGAGCACCGCGATGCTCGGGTGCTCGGGTGCTCTGACCGAGCACCCCCTGCTGCTCGAGTGCTCGGCCGAGCACCCGAGCCCCATTCAAATGAATGGGAGCACTCGAGCATCAAACCAGGCACCCCCTGCTCTGATGAGCGGAGGGTGCCTGGTCAATGTCCCCCTTCATCTCCGCTATGCCCCTCTTCCACAATGTCCCCCTTCATCTCCTCTATGCCATAGAGGAGATGAAGGGGGACATTGTGGAAGAGGGGCATAGCGGAGATGAAGGGGGACATTGTGGAAGAGGGGCATAGACTCTATGCCCCTCTTCCACAATGTCCCCCTTCATCTCCGCTATGCCCCTCTTCCACAATGTCCCCCTTCATCTCCTCTATGGCATAGAGGAGATGAAGGGGGACATTGTGGAAGAGGGGCATAGCGGAGATGAAGGGGCACATTGTGACAGACGGGCATAGCGGAGATGAAGGGGGACATTGTGGAAGAGGGGCATAGAGTCTATGCCCCTCTTCCACAATGTCCCCCTTCATCTCCGCTATGCCCCCTTCATCTCCGCAATGCCCCTGTACCTCCATTCCCTGGTGGTCCAGCGGAGCGTCTTCGGATCTGTGCCTCTTCCGGCACAGATCCCCGCAACCCGAACATGTCGGGCGAGCACATGGCGGTACTCGTACGAGTACCGCCATGTGCCGAGCAGAGCGATGCTCGAGCCGATCCGAGCATCGGCCGAGCACGCTCGCTCAACATTAGTCCCCATACATTTCATTATTGTAATATATGTATGTGTCCATAACTCATATAAGGGGTTAGTTTAACCTTCGGTTTGCTTGTAAAACTGAATTACTGTGTCGGGAAATGATGCATTTCTGAAAAGTGTGTCACCAACATGAAAAGTTTGGAAAGCTCTGGACTAGAGGTATCCATAGACTACGGTGACAACAGCATCCCCATAAAATTTCAAGCCATGGAGGTATTAAACCCATAAAATACAATTTTAGGAATAACTTTTTGAATAAATAATTTCTCCACAGTGGGAGTGCCCTTGTTTTACTCAGCAAGATAAACCCTGTGATGTATATTTATTTTTTTCGATATTAAGCGATACTATCCCTAAATCATTGGGAATGTCTATTTGTGTACTAGGGTGCTGTTGCTTTTACATTGCTCCAGACTTTCTTATTCAATCAGCCTCATACTGTAAACAATAAACTGCACACTCAGCGGGAAATAAGGACAGCGATATAATACGGAACAGAGTTGTGGATTTCTTTTGGAACAAATGCAAAATTTAACGAAATTTTCAGGTTTCTTGACTCTCTAATTAAAATGACAAACGAATCGCACGGAACACGAAATTCCAAAAACCTGAACGATACATTCAGTTCATTCAATCAGATCTACCCTTTCATTCATTCCTTGGTTCATTCACATCTTACACCACATATAAACCCTTTGAGTGCCAGAGCAATGCGTTGTGTACCCCTCAAAGGGTTAATGTCAGAGGGTCAGTACTGTCCTTGACTCTCTGGGCCTCCAACATTGTCGGTATAAATATACAAAACATCACCCCTCCATCTATTCAATGACTGGCTAGCTAGAGGGGGGACAGTATGTGTATCCATGACCCCTCCTGCTAGATTCTGATTGGCTGGGAAAAAAACAAGCAGGAGAGAAACAGGGGCCGCCCCTTGTGTTGAATCCAAGTATAAATGTGCCTTCCCAGTGAACCACAGTGAGTAAATACTCACAAAATAAGTGCCTGTTACCCCACCTACATAGGAAACATCTAAAGCACCTTCTGGGGATTTCATGTATGGAGAGAAGAAAAAGAACAGAGGCGATTCTTTGCGCAGTATCTTCAGTGTAAGATGTAGGTTATTTGAAAACATTTCAAATAACCTACACATCTTGATAAAGCAGCTGTGAGCTCTGCGAAACGCGTTGAACTGTAGGATTTTCAAATATATTGATTTTATTATTTTAAATAAACCTGTGTTTTTCAAGAAACTGGATACTGAGTCTGGAGCGGTTCCTGTTTGATGAGGACAAGAGCAGTCTGTCATGGGCCCCAAGCAGAGACGGTAGGAAATTCTCTGCGAGACTGTTTTGCTGTGCATGTGCGTATATATATATATTTACTAGTTGAAGAGCCCGTTACACGGGCCACAGTGCCACTGCCACCCGGTCGCAGGCCAGTCACACGCAGTAGAGACTGCCCGCGCCTCGACTGATACAGAGCTGGATGCTCCTTTGGAGCGCCCAGCTCTGTATCAGCCGCTGCGCAGACAGTCTCTACTGCGCATGACTGCCGCACACGCAGCAGTGTCTACTGCGCATGTCACGGAGTTACACACGATTTAGCAAATTATCACATAGGATATATATATATATATATATATATATATATATATATATATATATATAAATAGTAGAACTAGGAATGGGATGGAGGCACTCACTCTGAATGAACTGAATGCCCAGGTGCACAGTCCTCTAAAAACAAATATTCATGAACAGAACGAGAGGCAGCACCAGTGGGTCTTATAATAAATGTTGTTTATTAGGCAAACAAGTACATAAAGGGTCAACGTTTCAGTCCCATAAAAGTACCTTTATCAAGACAATTGTCTTGATAAAGGTCCTTTTATGGGACCGTTACGTTGACCCTTTATGTACTTGTTTGCCTAATAAACAACATTTATTATAAGACCCACTGGTGCTGCCTCCCATTCTGTTCATATATATATAGTACTGTGCAAAAGTCTTAGACAGGTGTGAAAAAATGCTGAAAGTAAAAATGCTTTAAAAAAATAAACTGTTAATAGTTTATATTTTTCAGTTAACAAAAATGCAAAGTGAGCGAACAGAAGAAAAATCTAAATCAAATCAATATTTGGTGTGACCACCCTTTGCCTTCAAAACATCATCAGTTCTTCCAGGTACACTTGCATGCAGTTATTTTAACCCCTTAACGACCAGTGGTCCTGGGGTGTGTGTGGTCCTTTAAGGACCAGATATGGAATTTTGGCATGCCGCCCCACGTGAATGATCATGTGGGGCGGCACGCTGAACGGAGGGACTGAAAGAGATTGCTCCGGTCTTGTAGTGATCAAATTCAGTCCCCGGTATTACTCACCGCGCTCCTACAGGAGCGCAGTGAGTAATAGTACGTGACGTACCAGGACCGTCACTCGTCCTTAAGTGCTGGACCAGCGTGACGGTCTGGGTACGTCACCGGACGCGAAGGGGTTAAGGAACTTGGCAGGTAGGTTGTTCCAATCATCTTGGAAAATTAATCACAGTTCTTCTGTGAATTTAGGTCCCTCACAGGGGAGGGCTGGCAGCTTGCGGCCCAGGGGGCAAATACATTCAAGTGGCCCATTTCTATTTTCGTATGAGCCCACCCCCTTTTGTTCATTTTAAAACTGGCATTAATGTTGTGACGTAAGTCAGTTGATACCACATAGCTTACAGTTGAAATAGGGCTACACTAGTGCGCTACTACAAAGCTTACCTAGTGATACTATAGAGCTTACAATGGAAATGGTTTATGCTACTAGTTTAGCTCCATTTTAATTGTAAGCTCTGTGGTATCACTAATGTAGCTCCATTTACAGAAACAATTGGGAGATTTAGTGAGGTGCAGTGGCCTCCCAGCCCAGACATATCACCAGCCCAGGGGGCAATTGCCCCCCAGTCCAGCCCTCCCCTGGTCTCTCAGTTGGTTCTCTCTCTTCATGTAATCCCAGACAGACTCCATGATGTTGAGATCAGGGCTCTGTGGGGTCCATACCATCACTTCCAGGATTCCTTGTTCTTCTTTACGCTGAACATAGTTCTTAATGACTTTGGCTGTATATTTGGGGTCATTGTCATGCTGAAGAATAAATTTGGGGTCAATCAGATGCCTCCCTGATGGTACTGCATGATGGATAACTATCTGCCTGTAATTCTCAGCATTGACAATGCCATTAATTCTGACCAAATCCCCAACTCCATTTGCAGAAACGCAGCGCCAAGCTTGAAAGGAACCTCCACCATGCTTCACTGTTGCCTGCAGACACTCATTCTTGTACCACGCTCCGTCCCTTCGGCGGACAAACTGCTTTCTGCTACAACCAATTCGTTCAAATTGTGACTCATAAGTCCAGAACACCTGCTGCCATTTGTCTTCACCCCAGTTTCTGCGTTTTCGTGCAGAGTTCAGTCTCTTGGACTTCTGAGGTATGGCTTTCTGGCCTCAAGTCTTCCATGAAGACCACTTCTGATCAAACTTCTCCAGGCAGTAGAGGGGTGTACTAGGGTCCCACTGTTTTATGCCAATTCTGAGCTGATGGCACTGCTGGACATCTTCTGATTGTGAAGGGAACTAAGCATGATGTGTCTATCATCTGCTACACTAAGCTTCCTTGGCTGACCACTGCATCTACAGTCCTCAGTGTTGACCGTTTCTTTGTGCTTCCTCAAAGAGCTTGGACAGCAATCTGGAAACCCCTGCCTGCCTTGTAATTTCTGCCTGGGAGAAACCTTGATGATGCAGAACAACTACCTTGTGTCTTGTTGCTGTGCTCAGTGTTGCCATGGTGTATGACTTTTTACATTAAACTCTCTTCAGCAACCTCACCTTGTTAGATGAGTCTGGATGTTCCTCACCCAGTTGTATTCCTCCTACACAGCTGTTTCTGTTAATGATTGTGTTTCAACCCACATATTACACTGATTATCATTAACACCTGTTTAATATAATTGTTTAATCACACACCTGACTATTTGCCTACAAAATCCTTAACTTTGTGCAAGTGTACGTAGAGGAATTGATGCTGTATTGAAGGCAAAGGGTGATCACAACAAATATTGATTTGATTTAGATTATTTTCCTGTTCACTCACTTTACACTTTGTTAATTGATAAAAATAAACTATTAACATGCCTATTTTTGAAAGCATTCTTACTTTACATAATTTTTTCACACCTGCCTAAGACGTTTGCACAGTACTGTGTATATTTCATTATATTTGTGTGATAATGCACAGTCGGCTCCCCTTTCGTGTTTTATTCTGTTTCTGGGGATATCAGGCTGCTCCAGATCCAGCAACACTCAAAGAATATAGTCCGCTGTCAGAACAGGAAGCTCATTTGAAACTCGACCCCCCGGATCGTAAAGCATGTACAGAAATTCACAGTGGAGAGCGCCCCCAATAGTGTGATAACGTGAATATCATCAGTAAGGAGAAGTAAAGTGGCTACTCACAGACTCATTGGTCATCATAGGGTTAGCTGACATACAGGCCTAAAGAGTGATTAACCCGTCGTGGGTGACCTGGAAAAACCGATGCAAAACAGATTTCAGTGAAGGCGGCTCCAGTACCATAAATCCAATTTTTGTTAAACGAAATAGATACAAAAGTATAACAATAAAAAAATTAACCCCTTAATGACTGCCCGATCCGGGGCATGGACAGCCATTAAGAACTAGGAAGCTTTTTTTTAGTTTATTTGCTGAGCAAATTCTGGGACGGCAGAGCGGAGTGCAGCAGTGCTACTATCCCACCAAAATTCCATGACGTGCCAAGACCGTCACCGGTCCTTAAGTGCTTGGGTCTTTAAAGGGATACTAATACTTCATTTTAACTTTATTTTATTTTGTAGGCATTAAAAAAACATGAAGAATGATATAAGTCTTATCTCTCAAACCTTTATGGTTTGAAAGATATTCACAAGCAAAGTTTCCCCTCCTGCCCCTTTTACCTAGTGTAATCCATCTCTTCTCAGATGTGGAATGCAGTCCATAGACCAGACAGATAACAGAAGGGGACAATCTTCTTCCTGTGAGAACAATGAAAGCCCTGCCCCCCTTGACAAGTTTTTCAGCTTTTTCCCTTATCTTAATCGAAAATTGTCCCTCTCTGCAGTTTACCTGGGCACCTCCCTTCTGATCTGGCTGAGCAGTGTGACATCAGTAAAAGGGGCGGGAGGAGGATACTTTGTTACTGAATTACTCTTGAACTACAACTCTGACAGAATTGAAATAACACTCTCCAAAGTCCAAATACTATGATGATTAATTAGAGCTGCTTTTATTATGAAACATTACTATCCCTTTAAGGGGTTAATAAAATAAAGGTTAAAATGGCCCACAGATATGTAACATGTTTCAGGGTGATAACCAACACATTCTCAAAGACAAGGCCAAATCTGCTATAGGATGTTAGTGCCTTGTGTAACCCCAAAATCCCAGACAATGGAGTGTGGGAACTCATTAGAACAGGGATGGCCATATAAAAGCCAGTCCCTGTTCATTTTTTGCTCATAATGGATTGGACAAAGGCCCGAGCAGGACTAAGGAGGGGATTTTTAAAAAATATTATTTGTGGTCGGGGCTTCTAGCTGAATATGGATAGCTCAATATTGAGTGTTCCCTGTGGGTTCCGCCCCTGGGCACCTTCAAGTCCCCAGGGAAGTTTAAATGTGGTTAGTCTGTTAGAGGGATTACCTTGGTATTGAGTTATATAAAGAAGTGGGGTGGTTCAAGGGGGGGCCTCAATATGAATTAAGCTCCAGTGGGAGGAGCTGCTGCCTGTATTTAAATGCTTGTTGCCCCTCCCACAAATTCAGACAAGGCCTTATACTTACAAGAGGTGGTGGTGGTGGCGAGAGTGGAAGTGGGGTATTAGGTTGTTGTTTTTTTTCATTCATTCTCAGTTTATATTGAAGAGACTGGAGGACCAGGACAACAAGGACAAATCTGAACCTCAGACATCATGGTAAGTGTGTTGGTTGTTTAAGGTGTGGCGAGCCGGCATGGGTCATTATAGGTCTGGGGTAGGGGACATCATTTTATGGTCTTGTAAGCACTTAGTATAGCAATGAACGAATTTCATCTATCAATCTGGCCTAGGAGGCAAATACAATCCAGTTGCCCGTTTCTACTATCGTTCAAGCCCGCTGTCCCAGCCCTCCCAGTTTTGTTAATTTTAAAATTGGCATTAATGTTGTGTAGTAAGGTAAGTGATACCACAGAGCTTACAGTTGAAACTGGGCTACATTTCTGATACTACAGAGCTTACGATTTAAGGAAAGCTACACTAGTGATACCATAGAGCTTACAAGGGAAACGGGATATACCACTAGTGTAGATCCATTTAGATTGTAGCTCTTTAGTATCATTTGTGTAGCTTAATTTAAATTGTAAGCTCTGTGGTATCACTAATGTATCTCCATTTCAGTTGTAAGCTCTGTGGTATCACTAGTGTAGATCCATTTCAATTGTAAGCTCTGTGGTATCACTAGTGTAGATCCATTTCAATTGTAAGCTCTGTGGTATCACTAGTGTAGATCCATTTCAATTGTAAGCTCTGTGGTATCACTAGTGTAGCTCCATTTCAGTTGTAAGCTCTGTTGTATCCTTAGTTTATCTCCATACACAGCAGCAACCTAGAGACTGAGTGAGGCAGCGGCCCGCCAGCCCAGACTTATAATCAGCCCAGAGGGCAATCGACCCCCTGCACCCCGGCCCAGCCCTCCCCTGCTTCCCTCATATTCGGACCCTGACAATTTAATTAGAAGTCTGTAAAAATTCCCAATCCTGTGCTGTTTAGATTTAACAAGGGTAAGGGCTCTTTCACACAAGTGACTTTATAGCAAAACTTTTTTGTAGCAACTGAAGATGTTGGTGCATTTTTATTGCTGCAATATGAAGAGGATTTCCCAGCATCCCATTCTCTCAGTGTAACGGAAGTAATAACATTGCAGGGAAAATGCAGCTACCTGCAGCAGTTGTTCGATTTTAGTGCAGTTTCAATGCAATCCCATAGAAGTCAATCCGATCTACAGTTGTATTATCTCACTGTCTGAGGACAGTTGCAGGATGACACATCTGTCTGTGACACTCGCTGTGCTTCATTTCCTTTGTGAAAAGTTCCATCCAGAGGCGTAACTAGAAGTCACCGGCCCTGGTGCAAGAATTGCCATGGGCCCCCCCCACCCACATTGGCCACCTCCACATTGCCCCCCAATCTCCAGATTGCCCCTCAATCTCCAAATTGCCCCTTCCACAATGCCCCCTTCATCTCCACAATGCCCCTTCCACAATGCCCCCTTCATTTCCACATTGCCCCCTTCATCTCCACAATGCACCTTCCATAATGCCCCCTTCATCTCCACAATCCCCCTTCATCTCCACATTGCCCCTTCCACAATGCCCCCTTCATCTCCACAATGCCCCTTCCACAATGCCCCCTTCATCTCTACATTGCCCTTTCCACAATGCCCCCATCTCCACATTGCCCCTTCATCGCCACATTTCCCCTTCCATAATGCCCCTTCATCTCCACATTACCCCCATCTCCAAATTGCCCCTTCATCTCCACATTTCCCCTTCCACAATGCCCCTTAATCTCCACATTGCCCCTTCCACAATACCCCTAACTCCAGTCCCTGGTGGTCTAGCGGCGTGGCTTGACAGATCTGTGCCTCCTGCGGCACAGATCTCTAGAACTGAAGCTCCTGTGCGCGGTGCTCAATAATGCAGAGCGCTGGGAGATGATGTCATCTCCCAGCTCACTATATTACTAGAGCGGAGCTCCGGCAGCCGGAGTGGGAGATCAGTTAAGTTACAGACGGAGATGCAGGGGGCGACCGGGCCCCTGGAGTGATGGGCCCAGTCGCAGGTGCAACCCCTGTGACCCCTATTGTTACACCACTGGTTCCATAGATCGCAATGATTCACAACTTGTGCATTTTTTTACAATTTTCTGTCACTGAGAAAGTGCTTCTCACTGGTATCTTATTGAAGTGGCGCCCTCTATTCGGCGACCGTTGCAGAGTGACCCTTAAGCCTGAGACATCTGAATGTTGCCCTTTTGATGCCGGCGACATTATGATTTCGCCCTTTTGATGGTCGCCGAATAGAGGGTGACATTTCAGTAGTAAACCCTGCTCATATGAGAGAGGTCTGAGAATGAAACACAGTTAGGGTCAAGGAAATGTCTGAAATCCAACTGCACCATAATGCACAGAAACAGATTCCCCAAATACCCATTAAAATCAATGGAACCTTCCAGTTGTTCCCTAAGGAGCAGGGTCATATACACAAAATAAAAGAGGAATAATTCTGGAGCAAACCAGCTGCACCATAAGACTCAAACATTCCCAGTGACTTAAATTTGTCTTCTAACCCAAAAGCCATGAATGTTGGATAGGTCTTTGCAATGCATTGCACTCTTCTAACCTTTAAGGTGCTACACATCCCAATGAAAACAGTGGTAACCTTTATATGTCCCGTCTGGTGTAGTTGGTTTGCTCCCGACTCAGTCCATTCCCTCTCTGAACATCATCTTGACCAGGGCCGGATTTCCCAGCAGACAACGTAGGAAATGCCTAGAACGCCTCATTGTGAGGGGCGGTGCCTAATCTGTGCTGGCCACACCCATAATCTGAACTGTAGGTGTGGCCAGAGAAACCTCAATGTCCCTATAACAGTTGCATAACTCTTTACAAGCTATTATTTAACCCCTTGGATGCTAGAGAGATTTTCAATGCATTGCAAAGCAAACAAGGAGTCAGGACTTTTTGAGAACTTTTTTCTCCGTCAGGAATGAATGGATGAGACTGGGGGCAAGGGAGGAGTTGGGGTGCGGCCACAGGCGGAGCTAAAGGTGCCTAAAGTGCCTGGTCTGAAGGCGCCTAGGATGGAAATCTGGCATTGAGTGAAGTGAAGTCATTCTGGGGCAAGCCACCTGCCCCTTAAGGGACATAGGTGTTTATCCACTCGTTTTAACAGGGATTTTGTAATATTTTTTGATGATGACGATGATTATTATGTGTTTATTGAGCACCAACACATTGTGTAGCGCTGTACAGGAGATAAGAACATACAATGACTTACAGAACATGATCAAAACAAACGGCAGTGCGTTCCCTGTCCACAAGAGCTCACAATCTAGAGGTTTAGACAATGGCTTGTTCCAGGACGCCTCCACGTCTTCTTAGTACATCAATCTCAGTATATTATTTCATTAAGTGCTTTTTTTTAACCAGGAGGGGATTTGAGAGTAAAACTGCTGGCTTTGTGCACAAGGTCAAGACCTTTAACAACTTTGCAATAAGACCCTTTCATGTTCGTTTTTTTTTTTTCCCTTGAGACCTGTAACTTGTAGAGGAATCGAAGCCCATAAGACCGGGCGAGACAGGATTCTGTATTGTTGTGAAGTCTATGTTCTCTTTCCTTTTTTTTTCCCCCTAAACAAAACAGATCTGAACTGAACCAAGGAAACAAAAATGCATTGTTCCTCGCAGATGGAAGCGAGAGTCGCCTAGGTAACCAGATTAATCTGCTTTTCTCTGCCTTCCTCTCTTGTAGTGCAGTAATCGGTGGGCTCTTTTCACAAAAAAGCCAGCCTCAAAGCTAGGGGCTCTAACTAGGTTCCTAATTAGCTGCAATTTACAATGAAGACAACATGATGAGATAATAGAAATTTGCAAAATAATGACATACCTCAGCAAAATATTCCTCCTCCTAAGAACCATTTTTATACAAAAACAATAAAGAGGGCCCTTCTAAAGCAACGCTGGAAAATGGTGGCGTATTATGTGACACAGAACATTATTGTGCGCCTCTTGTTCCCCCAATCAACAGCTTATTGTTTGGCATCTTAAATAAAAATGACTCAAATACAGACCACATAATGATCTCCATTGCGCTAATATATACAGAGTAGTGAAAAATGTATCCGAGCCAACGCCAACAGGGCTGGCGGAGTATCAGGGCCCAGGGAAAAAAGGTGATTTACAATACAATGTAACAAGCAAAAAAATCAGCATAAAAGGGAGAGAGAAGAGAAGCCGGGTGATTGTTCTCAATCATACTTATCTGTTTTATTCCAGGGAGAACTTCCACTGACGGAACTAGTGTGGGCTATAAAGGTTACCTAGTTAATGAATATGATGGGTAAGGTTTATTTTCACGGGATGTTTTGTTGAACTCTGAGCTTTCTGTTGTGTTCGCCAACAATGCTCTTCTGATAGATCAAAGGGTATTGTTCAGAGAGACAGGAATGAATAGGTTGGGCCACATACAAGACTCCATTGGTTGCTGAACAACAGTTCCGTAATCTGGTTGAGGATGATGAGATTCGTAGTCCAACAACAACTGGATAACTGATAACAAAGAAGGAAAACAGCAAATAGGCCCAAGGCTCTTAGCAGTGCTTTTAAACAAAGAGTCGCAAAACATCCTGAACATCCTACAGTTTTTGAGAGAAGACTGAGACATATGTCAGACTGGAGAAGTGAACCACATTCAATATGTGAAACGCGTTAGGTGGATTAGTGTCTAGAGGTGTCTCAGTATGCTGTTACACTATAGTTGATGTTTTCAATGAAAAAATAAAAGATGTTTTATTACATCATTCTACTATCAATACTGGTCTTTCTGGAGGTATAGCAATTCATTTCTTAAAGGGATAGTAATGTTTCATAATAAAAGCAGCTCTAATTAATCATCATAGTATTTGGACTTTGGGGAGTGTTATTTCACTACTGTCTGAGTTGTAGTTCAAGAGTAATTCAATGATAAAGTATCCCCCTCCCGCCCCTTTTACTGATGTAACACTGCTCAGCCAGATCAGAAGGGAGGTGCCCAGGTAGACTGCAGAGAGGGACAATCTTCAATTAAGATAAGAGAAAAACCTGAAAAACGTATCAAGGGGGGCAGGGCTTTCATTGTTCTCATAGGAAGAAGATTGTCCCCTTCTGTTATCTGTCTGGTCTATGGACTGGATTCCACATCTGAGAAGAGATGGCTTACACTAGGTAAAAGGGGGGCAGGGCTTTCATTGTTCTCATAGGAAGAAGATTGTCCCCTTCTGTTATCTGTCTGGTCTATGGACTGGATTCCACATCTGAGAAGAGATGGCTTACACTAGGTAAAAGGGGCAGGAGGGGACACTTTACTTGTGAATATCTCTCAAACCATAAAGGTTTGAGAGATAAGACTTATATCATTCTTCATATTTTATTAATGCCTACAAAATAAAATAAAGTTAAAAGAAGTATTACTATGCCTTTAAGTTTAATTTAAAAACAGCCATTTTGATTAAAAAAAATCTTATAATTAAGGAACATTAAAACCTCCAAATAATAATGCTCCACTTACCTGAAATTGGGCAGAAAATCGTAATGGTCGTACTATTCTGTGTGAATTGCCTATCCAGAATTAATCTTGATTTTGTACTGAATATTATGTCCACGGAAAAACCTCCATTATCTAAACTCCTCCACTGTCATTTTCCTTCCTCCCTAAGATGTTTAGAGGGGACCTTAGCGGTCCTAGACTTCAGCCCAAAAGAATCATGTCTACCTTTGTGCGCAACGTCGTTCTCTAATTAAGGATTACTTTAGGGGAACTGATTCATACAGGTCATTAGGATTCTCGTCTCAGTTTAAGCTAAGTGTGTGCGGGGGGGTTATAAATATTGGGTGTTATGTAACGTTCCTTTCGTCACATTATATTATGTCCAGAGAGGAAAGGGGAAAGAACAGGTAGAAATGATTAATATCTCTTATGGGTAAAGTGTGGTTCCGTGTTAGCCATAGAAAATGTAGGAAATTGGTGGAGTGAAAATGATACCATTATTAGGTAACGGAGTGTCTCTAGGATGCAAGATTTCAAGATAACTTAGGTCTCTTCTTCAGGCATAATCAAAATAATTCTTGTTATTATTGTCATGCTTTAAATGGATTGTAATGTCTCTTTTAAATAAAATGCAATATTGTAGATATTACAAAAATAAACTAACTGATCCAAGTCCCGTCTCTCGGACCTTTATGGTTTGAGCGACATACGATGCTGAATTTCCTCCTCCTTTCCCTTTCACAGATGTCAGCTGTAAAGCTGACAGGAGATTTGAGTTCTGTGACTCAAAGGTGGCTCTTCAGCAGAGCCGAAATACCGCAACCTAAAAAAAAAATACTTCATGGAACGGTCTACAAAGTGTACCTGTTTCGCAAGCACACTGCGTAGACCGTTCCAGTAAAGTATTTCTTTCTAGATTGCGGTAATTCGTCTCTGCTGAAGAGCCGCCGGCTGATGTCTGTGAAAGGAGAAGGAGGGGGGAACTTTATCATCGTATATCTCTCAAACTATAAAGGTTTGAGAGACGGGACATGGATCAGTCAGTTTATTTTTGTAATATCTACAATATTACATTTTATTTAAAAGTGACATTACTAACCCTTTAAAGGGATAGTAATACTTAAAATGTAAAAAAAAATATGTTGTAGGGTTTATCCCACTGCTGAGAGGTGTTTTATTCAAAAGTTATTAATTTTCAAAGTTGAATTTTTTTAGGTTCAATATCACAGTGGCCTGAAATTGTACAGTGGCGCTGTTGCTACACCATCCTATGGACAACTCTGGTCAGTTGACCATAAAACTCCATAGGATGGTGTAGCAACAGCGCCACTGTACAATTTCAGGCCACTGTGATATTGCACCTAACAAATTCAACTTTGAAAATTAATAACTTTTGAATGAAAGACCTCTCAGCAGTGGGAGTACTCTTGTTTTACTCAGGGGGATAAACCCTACAACATATTTTTTTTTACATTTTAAGTATTACTATCCCTTTAAAGTGAGACCTAAGTTATCTTGAAAGCTGCATCCTAGAGACACTCGGCCAATAAAGGTATAATTTTTACTCTGGCAGCCCCCAAATTTTGTTCTAAAGTGAATTTTGAGTGGTGTTCATCATTGTAACAGGATACAATTCTACAGCAACGGAAACGGAAATTCCCCCCAATTCCCAGTGACTTATAAGTTACAGACACTTATTGCTCTTCTAACCCCCGAGTGTTAGAGATTGCTTTGCAATGCACTGGAGACCTCTAGCTTTCAAGGGTGTATAAAGCTGGATTTAATTCAGTGGAACTGTTCATTTCCCCAATGGACTGAGTATATTTTGCTGTAGAATTGCTCCTCTTTATCTTGATGAATATGTCCTTTTTCAGTAAGGCTTAGCATGTGGGAACTCCAAATTATTACCATGAGGCAGGGGTTAGTAGAATTTACTACAGGGAGAAATTGCTCAAAATAGGAGATAGGTTAACCCCTTAAGGACCATTGTTGTGCCAGGTCCTGGCACGGAATGGACTTCAGGGCTCCTGACGCTGCAGCACGCTGCTCCGGAAGCCCTGAACCGGAAGCGATTAAAAAAAAAAATGCCCCGTGGTCCTCAAGTGCCGGCTGCGTGTGCGCGTGCCAGTCCTTAAGGGGTTAAAAGATTTTTTGCACAAGATTTACTAAGAGGTTTACACTCAAAGGGCCATATGTTCAAAGGGATAACGGCAAAAAAATTTTGTACGAACGCCAAAAATAAGTAATTTAATGCATGAACGACATATTTTCTATACAGTATACTACGAAAAACTAGTAATGTCCGTTGTGTACGACACAATTCCAGAATTGCCGGTCAAAGGGGCGGGGCAAGGGCGTGGCTAAACTATTCTCCAGTGTCGTATAGAGGAAGAGAAAATTTGTTGTAACTAACGAAAAAAAAAATGTCTTGCAAAAGACAAAATTTGTACGTTACGAAAAAAGTGGAGGGAATGTGTAGGTCTGAATCTGAGAATTTTTGTCTTTAGTTAAGACTTTTTTGTCGTTAGTTAAGACTTTTTTTTGTCTTTACATACGACAATTTCAGTCAGGGCAAACAATATATTTCCAATCACAACCGACATTCTCTGAAAATATTAAAGGAGCAGTAAACTTTTTTATGAAAAAATATATATTGTAGGGATTTTCCTATTGAGTAAAATAAGGGTACTCCCACTGCCGAGATATTTATATTTCCAGAGTTATTACAGTTTAAACCCATGTTTTTTTACATTAGCAGTGCCCTCTAGTGGTCAAATTCTAATTAGATTTCCTGTTAGATTCTAATGGAGAGGAAAGTCGGAAAAGTCAGAGGCGTACAATTCTCCATAGATAGGGTTGCCACCTTTTCTTCAAAAAAATACCGGCCAAGGCATTCCCTCCATAGACTTAACATTGGAAAGAAGCCAATTTTTTACCGGCCTGCCGGTAAAATACCGGCTGGGTGGCAACCCTATCCATAGAATGTGATAGAAACTGCCTATCTCTTCCTGTCAGTTAGAACTATCAGGAAGTAAACACAGTAAATTCACTTCCTGTCAGTTAGAACTATCAGGAAGTAATCACAGTAAATTCACTTCCTGTCAGCTAGAACTATCAGGAAGTAAACAAAGTAAATTCACTTCCTGTCAGCTAGAACTATCAGGAAGTAAACAAAGTAAATTCACTTCCTGTCAGTTAGAACTATCAGGAAGTAAACACAGTAAATTCACTTCCTGTCAGTTAGAACTATCAGGAAGTAAACACAGTAAATTCACTTCCTGTCAGCTAGAACTATCAGGAAGTAAACAAAGTAAATTCACTTCCTGTCAGTTAGATCTATCAGAAAGTAAACACACAGTAAATTCACTTCCTAATTATTTAAACTGCTATAATTTTTGAATAAAACATCTGACAGCAATGGGAGTGACCTTGTTTTATACAGCAGGAAATTCTCTGTAAAAGATGTGTTTTCATAAGAAAAAGTTTACTGCTCCTTTAAAGATCCCAACGACACTGTACTTTGAAAAGTTGTTACAAATAACAAAAGCTATTTCGCTACTTCTTTGAACATATGGCCCAAAGTGTGAGATTTTCACAATGTCACGGAGAAAGAAACTGATGGTAATTTACCTTATGAAGCTAATATACCTTGATTTCACAATTTTCAGACTGTCATTTTTTTATTCTCTCTTCCTACACCTCTGTCAATGAGAAAAAATAGTCTTAAAAAGAGTGGTTTCATCCACCGTCATATTTTAACAAATTCTCAAAACAAATCCATCATGTTAACGACAAACATAAATGTTTGATCTTCCATATTTACTAGAGATGCACCGATACCACTTTTTTTAAGAATGAGTACGAGTACCGATACTTTTTTCAAGTAGTCACCGATACCAAGTACCGATACTTTTTTTGCGGTCAGTTTTCCAAGTACTTAAAGCGCATATATATATATATATATATATATATATATATATATATATATGCTTTAGGTACTTGGAAAACTGGCAAATGACCGCAACAAAAAGTATTGGTGAGTACTTGAAATATATACACACACACACACATACATACATACACACACTACCTCTTGACTGTCCCCTTTTGCCTCTTTCTCCCCCTCTTGATTCCCACCTTTTGCTTCATTCTCCCCCTCTTGAGCTCCCTCCTTTTGCCTTGGCTTTTTCTCTCCCTTTTGATCCCCCTTTGTCCCCCTCCTTGACTCTTGATCCCACTATTTTGCCTCTCTCTCCCTCCTGATCCCCCTCCTTTTTGCCTCTTCTTGGCCCCCCTCCTTTTGTCTCCTGATCTTTCCTCCTTTTGCCTTTTTTTTTTCTTAGTCCCTTTTGCCTCTTTCTCCCTCTTGACCCCCCTCTCTGCCTCTTTCACCACCCGCTGCCCCATCTTGCCTATTTTACCCTCCTCTGCCGGGTGCTCGCTGTTCTCTCGTGAGCCCCGGCTGAAGTCAGTGTCGGAGCGTTGCCATGGTAACCCGCGGCAATGCTCCGACGCTGCAGGAGGGAGAGAGGCGACCAGGGAACATTGTGAGTAGCTCCCCGGGCTCCCTCACTGCAGCACCGACCCTGACACAGGGTATCGGTGCTGGCATCGGCCGCATTTGCGCGAGTACAAGTACTCGCGCAAATGCTGGTATCGGCACCGATACCGATACCAGTATCAGTATCGGTGCAACCCTAATATTTACCTACTAAAATGGTCTTTTTTTTCACCAGATGATATTTATCTCTGAATGAAATCAGTCATTTTCAAAACAACAGTTTTATGTTTAAAAATATGTCGCTATATGCACTTCACCCATTTCCTCTACTGCCAATTTTTTCAGAAGATGACATTTTTGAATATAACGCCCAAAGTCTGAGACTTTTTTGTGGATTTTCTTTCACTCATTGCCTAGGTGTATATTAACTAATTCTGAAGAAAGGATACGACTGACACATCCCTGGCATGAATGGCAGCAAGAGAAATTGATTTGCTTTTAAAGTAGTTCTATCACATATAGATATCTAATGCTCATTAGATAGAGCATTTAGCAAAAAAGCTTAATATGTTATTCATTTACACAAAAAAAATGTTATCTGCGCAAAAATTCTAATTTAAAATGTGCCCAGCAGCCTACTTCCTGCTTGCCGCTCTGCCTCTGCTCCCGTCCCACTACCCAGCATCCTTCAATGACGGAGGCTTTCTTTCTCTAAGCTGGAGCGATCTCATTGGCAGAGATCGATATCTAGCCAATGAGATTTCTCCAGCTTAGAGACAGATATTCTCCGTCATCAAAGAATACTGGGTAGTGGGACGGGAGCAGCCTCTGTGCGGCAAGCAGAAGTAGGCTGCTGGGCACCTTTTAAACTTGAATGTTTGTATAGATAACGTTTTTTTTTTTTAAAAATGACTAACATATTACATTCTTTCGCTAAATGCTCTATCTAATGAGTATTAGATATCTATATGTGATAGATCCAGTTTAAAGGGATAGTAATACTTAAAATGTAAAAAAAATATGTTGTATGGTTTATCCCCCTGAGTAAAACAAGAGTACTCCCACTGCTGAAAGGTGTTTCATTCAAAAGTTATTAATTTTCAAAGTTGAATTTTTTAGCTGCAATATCACAGTGGCCTAAAATTGTACAGTGGCGCTGTTGCTACACGATCCTATGGACAGCTCTGGTCCCGGGTTCATAAATCTCCATAGGATGGTATAGCAACAGCGCCACTGTACAATTTCAGGCCACTGTGATATTGCACCTAAAAAATTAAACTTTGAAAATGAATAACTTTTGAATGAAAGATCTTTCAGCAGTGGGAGCACTCTTGTTTTACTCAGGGGGATAAACCCTACAGCATATTTTTTTTTACATTTTAAGTATTACATTTTCCTTTGCATGCTGGAACATCCATTAACTTGTTTTTTTTTGTTTTTTTTTTAAACTGGTGCCAAAAACTGTACTCCATATTCTAGGCCTAACCAAGGATTTATATAAAGGTAGAATTATATTCCCATCCCTTGCTTCTACACCTCTTTTTATACAGGCTAGTACCCTATTTGCTCTTGTAGCAGCTGAGTGACTCTGCACACTGCTGTGAAGTCTGTCGTCTATCAGTTCTCCTAAATCTTTCTCTAATGAGGATTCCCCAAGTTGTTTCCCATTTAGTGTATATGTAGTGTGTTTGTTTCTACAGCCCAAATGCATAACCTTACATTTATCTACATTAAATGTCATCTGTCACTTTTCTGCCCATTCACTCAGTTTATCTAAATCCTTCTACAGAGATAAAACATCCAGCTCTGTATGTATTTCCTTACATAGCTTAGTGTCATCAGCAAAGATAGAGATGCTACTTTTAATTCCCACTTCTAGATCATTAATAAACAAATTAAAAAGCATTGGGCTCAGGACTGAACCCTGCGGTACCCCGATTTGTACAATTTCTTATTCTCATTTTAGGGAATAAAGGTATATGGTAATCACTGATTAGTTTATGTATATATAATTGCAATATCCTATTTATGAGGAGTAGTATATACCTGAGTGCAATGTGCAGCCTATACAAGCTTATTGTAATGAGTTTATTGACTAATGTGGAGACTTCATTACGTTATTTTATTGCTGTAATATTAAGTTTATATACTCATAACACCAGTTCATTTAACAGTTTATATAGTGTTGTAATGTCCATTTTATATACTACTATTGTCAGTTTATCTACTAGTTTATATATAGCTGTATATACTGACTTTTTGAGCTCATAAACCAGTTTATATCTTGCTGTAATATCCTGAGTATTTGCCAGTTTATATACCCCTGTACTGGTCACTCTATCACAGAGTTTTTTCTGTGAATATTACAGGTTAACCTCTTAAGGACCGGCGCGCGCATGCGCGGCCGGCACTTGCGGACCACGGGGCTTTTTTTTCACTTCAGATTCATGGCTTTCAGAGCGGCGTTCAGCCGCGCCGGGAGCCCTGAACTCCATGACGTACCAGGACCGTCACTGGTCCTTAAAGGGATAGTAATACTTCAAAATTACTATCCCTTATATTGAAGCCCTTGCAAAACGGAATAAAATGCCACCAGCGGCATCTCTCAAATCTTTATGGTTTGGGAGATAGCCACTTTTAAACTTCGCTCCCCCCTGCCTCTCCGCTGACGTCAGCATTTTTGCGTCAGCAGGGAAATCCGCTCCCGGGACCGGCGGAGGCTCTTTAACACAAGATCCTTTACTAAAACGGTCTTTGTGTGCTTGGTTACTAAGCACATGTAGAAGACCGTTTTAGTGAAGGATCTTTTCTTCTATAATGAGATCTGGTTCTGCTGAAGAGCCTCCGCTTGATTCAAAGAAGGGATTTCCCTTCTGCTGCAAAAACGTTGACGTCAGCGGAGAGGCAGGGGGAGTGAAGTTTAAAAGTGGCTATCTCCCAAACCATAAAGGTTTGAGAGATGCCGCTGGTGGCATTTTATTCCGTTTTACAAGGGCTTCAATATAAGGGATGATAATTTTGAAGTATTACTATCCCTTTAAGTGCTGGACGGTCCTGGCACGGCAATGGTCCTTAAAGTGTTAAGAGTATGTTCTGTGCCCTATATCAGTGTAGGGGTCTGGGGTCAGGGATAATGGGCGGACTAGGGTAGCCTTGGTTGCTCTGCTTAGGGCCTGAGATGTAAACCGGACATTCAGTGGACCGTTCCTCTATTTAGAGATCTCGGACGTGTACTGATTTTGAACTGCAGGACTAACAGGGATTTCTACGGTTAGGAATATTCCTGTCACTGCAGTCCAGTTGAGTGTTTATCTTATAATGTTTTTTTCTGGATTATCTTTTATTTCTCTGTTTTTCTGTAGGAAGTTTAGATTTTTTTTTGTGACTAAAGTACAAAGATACATTGTCCGGGTGTTTAGAACAGGATTTGGGCCAGCTGTGGACATTCTTATGGTCAGTGTGTGAACCCTGGAAACAAACAAAACACTAATTGATACAAACTCTGGAGCAATTAGTTAACTCTTTGTGACATAAAAATGAAAATGGATGAATTCTTGCTCAAGCTAACTGTACGGTAGGAGCCGAAGAATAAGTCCCAATGTTTTAACCCCTCGGATGCTAGAGATGTCTACAATATATTTATCAGCAACATGTTGGAGACATTGCTACATCTAAGGGGTTAAATGGGACTTTTAACCACTGGAGGTCTCATATTCATTGTGAAATGACACAGACCATGTAATTGTCATAACATATATATATATTTTTTTTTTTAAACAAAAGTAGTTCTTCTGGTTACTGCTGAATCCTGTAATTCTTCTGAACTGGATTCATGTAAGAAGTGCAAATCTTTCTAAAAGGTGAGTATTGATTGATCTTTATCAGAATCAATATTATAGCCAGCAATCAATGCCAAATATTATATATACAGCGGCTATAACAACATAACGAGGTGATAAATGTCATCCACATGAAAAGGAATTCTCTTCTTTAATCACTACTAATTGTCACTATGAAAAGGACAGTAATGATAAAATACAAGCTTAATTTACATAAAAGAGAATGTTGTAATGCATACGCACAGACACACACACATTATATATTATATGCTATAGTACTATCTAGCATTTTATGATTCTTCAATAAATTTGTTAAAGGAGTCGCAATGCATGCTGTCTCTCTCTGCAACGGGGTTCTCCCAGGCTGAGTACATTTACATATAAATATTATATATATACACATACACACACAGTATATACACACAGTATGTATACACACACACAAATATATATATATATATATATATATACACACACACACACAAATATACACAGACACACACATTGTGTATATATACAGACAAACACACATACATATATACACACACACACATACACATAAACATACATACACATACACACATACCTACATACACACATAAACAGACAGACACGCACACATATAGATACATATACGAGACACATGCGCCATACCTCCCAACATTTCAAACTGCCAAAGAGGGACACTTGTGGTTTAGGGGTCGTGGCTGGGGGTGTGGTTGGTGGGTGTGGCATTACCAAGAATTTTTAGGCTAATTCATGACCTATTAACAGCTCCTTCTGTAACCTAATAAATGATTTATAATAAGACCAAAGTATTTTATTTACACAAACTAATTTATAAACTCATATACTGATGTTTAAATAAACAATAATGTGAGTTTTATTGTGGTAGAGCAATGTGATACTCTTATATACACACCACATAATCTGGTTTCCTAAAAAGAGGGACATCAGGGTGGGAAAGAGGGTCGGAGGGATTTGGGTCAAAAAGAGGGACACTTGGGAGGTGTGCATGTGCTCACACAAACACACACAACATGCACACACACACACACACATACATACACATACAAACATAAACACACACACATACATACACATACACACCTACATACACGCACACATGCAGACACACATATACATACATACACCAGACACATGCGCTCACACAAACATACACATAACATACACACACACCTGGGAACTCTCAGGGTTTTGACCCAAATCTCAGGATCTCAGGGTGAAGAGACAAAATCTCAGGGTGAGAGAGGTCTGTGTCACCTACTATATGAATTTCCTCAATTAAATGTTTCCTTAGCCTCTAAACTGGTGCCGTTAGTACCAGAAAGACAGTGGAAGATGTCCTGTTTGTGTTCAGGCAGTGAGTTATCCCAACTGTAGCATGTTAAAGGTCCCTTACACACGGGCCGGAGCACCTCTGTGTTAGAGCAAGCAGGCACATATCGCATAAAATCTACATCATAGGAAGCTTTAAGGGTTAATATTTCAAAGATCTCAGGGTCAGCTCATCTTGAAAGTTCCCAGGTATGCATACACACACACACACACATAAACAGACATACACACACACACATATACATACACCAGGCACATGCACACACGCACACACACACACATAAACAGACATACACAGATATATAACCACATATACCACCATGCAGACACACAAACACATGTGCTCACACACACGCACACATACATGCAAATATACACATAGACATATCCATACAGAAATACTCACATATACACACACCTGGGATCACTCAGCCTTTGATCCAGATCTCAGAGACTCAGGTTAAAGGGCCGAATTGTCAGGGTGAGACAATCCAGTGTTGCCCACTATCTGATCTGCACAAATTCATTGTTTCTTAAGTCTCTAAATTGGTTCCATTTGTACCAGAAAAAGCAGATGGAGACGTCCTACTTGTCTTGTGAGGGGTGAGTTAGTGATATCACTAAACTGGAGCCTGTAAATGGTTCTGTGAGGACTGACAGAGAGCCTCTGCGTTAGACTATGGAAAGACATATACCTTATGAGAAACTATATGGGTTAATAGTGCAAAGGTAAAGTAATTGTGACTAGGCGGCAGGACATAAATCATAAAGAAAAATAAAGACGCAGGAAACATGCGCAATCGCTATTTCCAGTGTGAAAACCACCAGGGAAGGTTTGCGCATGATTTTGTTGAATTTGAAAAATCAGGATTAGCAAACAACGGAGCATATTTTTTTTTTGTGGGCGCGACCAGGATTAACGAATCTGTCTGAGTGGAATAAACGAATGGGCCTAATGTTGGATTTTATACGTCTGTGTAGTGTTGTCGTAAAAGCTCATTTTTCATGAGCAATTCAAGAAGCGTTCGGTATATGTCTTTCTGGATTAGAATATGTGCAGGAAAAATGCCTTCAGAGCATCTGCACGTTTCTTGCATTCCGCCACGAGTGTCTGTCTGAAGCTCTTTGTTAAAGGGATAGTAATGGTCAATTTTAAGTTGATTTAATATTGTAGGCATTAAAAAAAGATTAACATCAATGTAAGTCTTATCTCTCAAACCTTTGTGGTTTGAGAGATATCACTTGCTGAAGTTACCTTTTCCTGGCTGTTTTACTCAAGTCTGCCATCTAGCTGACAGCTGCAGATTCCAATCGTTTGACCAGACAGAGGCTCTTCAGCAGAGCTGAAATCACTCTATTTAGAAATAAATACTTTATTGGAATGGTCTACAAAGTGTGCTTGCAAACCAGGCACATTTTGTAGACCATTCCAATAAAGTACTTATTTCTAAATAGAGTTATTTCAGCTCTGCTGAAGAGCCTCTGTCTGGTCAAACGATTGGAATCTGCAGCTGTCAGCTAGATGGCAGACTTGAGTAAAACAGCCAGGAAAAGGTAACTTTAGCAAGTTATACCTCTCAAACCATAAAGGTTTGAGAGATAAGACTTATACTGATGTTAATCTTTTTTTAATGTTAACCATTACTATCCCTTTAAAGGGTTAGTAATGCCCAAAGATAACTTTATGTTTTATTGTAGATTTAAAAATATATATATATATATATGTGCAGCAAATCCCATTACTCACCTTTATGATTTGAGAGATATTAGCCGCTAAAGTTCCCCCCTCCCTCCCCTTATCCTGACGTCAGCGCTCTAACAGCAGGAGGTCCCAGTCCGGGGACCAGCTGGTGGCTCTTCAGCAGAGCCAAAATAGCGTTCTTTAAAAATAATTACTTCATGGTTTGCAAGCATGCTTTGTAGACCGTTCCAATGAAGTATTTCTTTTTAAAGATTGCTGTTTCATCTCTGCTGAAGAGCCGCCTCGAGTCGGCCGACTCAAATCTCCTGCTGTCAGCTTTACAGCTGACGTCAGGCGAAGGGGAGGGAGGGGGAACTTTAGCGGCGAATATCACTCAGACCGTAAAGGTCTGAGAGATGAGATTTTCTGCACATAATAGATTTTTTTTCTTTAAAATCTACAGTAAAACAAAAAGTTATCTTTGGACATTACTAACCCTTTAAGGTGCAAGGATTTATATTGGACACTGAGGCCAACGTTTTGACTCCTACTCGAGCCTTCCTCAAGACACTAAATCATACTCTGAATTAAAAGGAGTGAATCCTTTGATTGGCAGAGGGGTATGTAACACATTGCTTTGCAATGCGTTGCATACCCCTCTGGCACTCAAAGGGTTAAACAACTCGTCAATCAGAAATCAAAGTCTTTACGTTTATATCTCTAGGAAGGCGGATGCGTGTTTTAAATCGACATCCGAAGGTTTTTTCTTTCTTACATGAAGTGACCGCCCTGTTCTTCACTCACAACAGCCCTCGTGTATAAAAGCTAACCGGGCGTAACCAGCTGCGCCGTGTAAATCTACCCGCTGATTAAGTGGGACTTTTAACCTCATGAATGCCTGAGAAATCTCAAATGCATTAGGCCTTTCCAGCATTCAAAGGATGAAGCATTCCTATTAACCCTTTTGGTGCCACAGAGGTGCTGCAAGGCGTTGGATACCTCTGCGGCACTCAAAGAGTTAAATCCATTGCCGTTTTGGGAACGTTTACTCCTCTCTTAACCTGCTGTTGCCTTGACCTAGAATGGATCCGTTCAAACTTCATCTCAGGTGGAAACTTTAAAGCCCCAACTGACTTAACCCCCTGATTGCTAGATGTGACTTCAACATCTTTCAAAGCAACGCATTTCTCTCTAGCTTTCCGGCGCCCCTGTCACCTTCCCTCAGTTTTGCATATTTGATAACTTCTTTAAAAACTGTCTATTTGCAAACTGGGACCTCCACAGATCTGCCCCAGGGACTCCGGGGAAAGAGGCTGATTCTGTGGTGGTGGGGAATTTCTTATGAAACTCCGCCCACTTCTCCTTCTTCTCACCATGTTCCTCCCACTTCTCCTCCTTCCCATCCTGTTCCGCCTACTTCTCCTCCTTCCCACCCTGTTCCTCCCACTTCTCCTCCTTCCCACCCTGTTCCTCTCACTTCCCTCCCACTTCTCCTCCTTCCCACCCTGTTCCTCCCACTTCCCTCCCACTTCTCCTCCTTCCCATCCTGTTCCTCCTACTTCTCCTCCTTCCCACCCTGTTCCTCCCACTTCTCCTCCTTCCCACCCTGTTCCTCTCACTTCCCTCCCACTTCTCCTCCTTCTCACCCTGTTCCTCCCACTTCCCACCCACTTCTCCTTCACACCCTGTTCCTCTCACTTCCCTCCCACTTCTCCTCCTTCCCACCCTGTTCCTCCCACTTCCCTCCCACTTCTCCTCCTTCCCACCCTGTTCCTCCCACTTGTCCTCCTTCCCATCCTGTTCCTCCCACTTCTCCTCCTTCCCACCCTGTTCCTCCCACTTCTCCTCCTTCCCACCCTGTTCCTCTCACTTCCCTCCCACATCTCCTCCTTCCCACCCTGTTCCTCCCACTTCCCTCCCACTTCTCCTCCTTCCCACCCTGTTCCTCCCACTTACTTCTCACTTCTCCTCCTTCCCACCCTGTTCCTCCCACTTCTCCTCCTTCCCACCCTGTTCCTCTCACTTCCCGCCCACTTCTCCTCCTTCCCACCCTGTTCCTCCCACTTCCCTACTACTTCTCCTCCTTCCCACCCTGTTCCTCCCACTTCCCACCCACTTTTCCTCCTTCCCACCCTGTTGCTCACACTTCCCTTCCACTCCAGCTCCTTCTCATCCTGCTCCTCCCACTTCCCTCCCGCTTCTTCGCCTTCTCATCCTGCTCCTCCCATTTCCCGCCCACTTCTCCTCCTTTCTACCCTATTCCTCCCACTTCCCTTCCACTTCTCCACCTTCTCACCCTGTTCCTCCCACTTCTGTTCCACTTCTCCTACTTCTCACCCTGCTCCTCCCACTTCTCCTTCCCATTCTGTTCCTCCTACTTTCCACCCACTTCTTCTCCTTCCCACCCTGTTCCTCCCACTTCCCTCCTACTTCTCCTCATCCGACCCTGTTCCTTCCATTTCTCTTCATCCCACCCTGTTCCACCCACTTCTCCTCCTTCCCAACTTGTTCCTCCCACTTCCCTTCCACTTCTGCTCCTTCTCATCCTGCCCCTCCCACTTCTCTCCCACTTCTCCTGCTTCTGCTGGACTTTTAACTAACATGACACACGGGCAGTTCTGAATTACATTTTCAAATATGTAAGAAAAGAAAATTCAAGGAGGCAGGTACAGTGCCATGTATATCAATGGGAATTTGGGGAATTTTTTACTGGTGCCCATTGAGGGAATTGGACTGACCTAGAAGTCGTTTCATTTTGCTTCATAATATAAAACAAACAGAAGTTATTCTGGGGTAAACCAACTGCGCTCTAGTGGACAAATGTTAAATTCAATTGGGCTTTTAACCGCTTGATTGCTAAAGAGGTTTGCAATGCATTACAAAACAATGTATTGGAGATCTCGCTAGCATTTAAAGGGATAGTAACGTTTCATAATAAAAGCAGCTCTAATTAATCATCATAGTATTTGGACTTTGGAGAGTGTTATTTCAATTCTGTCAGAGTTGTAGTTCAAGAGTAATTCAATGACAAAGTATCCCCCTCCCACCCCTTTTACTGATGTAACACTGCTCAGCCAGATCAGAAGGGAGGTGCCCAGGTAGACTGCAGAGAGGGACAATCTTCAATTAAGATAAGGGAAAAACCTGAAAAACTTGTGAAGGGGGGCAGGGCCTTCATTGTTCTCATAGGAAGAAGATTGTCCCCTGCTGTTATCTGTCTGGTCTATGGACTGAATTCCACATCTGAGAAGAGATGGCTTACGCTAGGTAAAAGGGGGGCAGGGCTGTTATTGTTCTCATAGGAAGAAGATTGTCCCCTGCTGTTATCTGTCTGGTCTATGGACTGGATTCCACATCTGAGAAGAGATGGCTTACACTAGGTAAAAGGGGCGGGAGGGGAACCTTTGCTTGTGAATATCTCTCAAACCATAAAGGTTTGAGAGATAAGACTTATATCGTTCTTCATGTTTTTTTAATGCCTACAAAATAAAATAAAATAAAGATAAAACGAAGTATTACTATCCCTTTAAGGGGTTAAAAAGTTCTATTCGTGTGCACCGGCATTGAGGAATTTTTAGTTCTCTCCTATGGTGCAACTGGTTGACCCCATAATAAATCCAGTTTGCCTTTATAAATAAAGGCCATTGTTTTGAAGTGTCCCCCCCATGTATAAAAATAAATGTAAAACATTCCTGTTGGAATTAGCTCGCTCGTTCAGATCTCTTACCTACAGGAAGAAAACAATTAAGTGAAACGGACGAGTAATCTCATTTTCCTTGTTTGGTTTTTTTTCCTCCTGAATGTATGGTTAGTGAGTGTTGCAATCAGGGCTGGGGCCTGCCATCATTCGACCTTAATTAAAAAAGACACAAGCACTGGGCGCTATGAATTAGAGATAGTACAAACGCCGTCACCCTGATTAATTCAAAGCTCATGTTGGATTAATAACTCCAAACACAGAACAAAAGGAAATTGTTATGTGAATTGCAGCCCTCCCAGGCCAGGCAAAGGTCGGATCACAGAATTTCAATTTCATCCGGAGTTGCTGAATCAAGTCCCTCAGAAGGAAGACCATGCGCACTCGTGAGAGATTTGCTTTGAGCGCTGGTCACCAGAGCAGCGAGGGAAAGCGAGGGATAATCCCAACTATCCACTATCTCCTCTGCTTTCTCCTGATGTGACAAACCTCATTAGCGCTAATCACTGCATAATGTCACATAATATAATAAATGACCATCTTTGAAATACAATAAGTATGTGTGGCATGGATGGCCAGAGCTAGGAAAACAGACTTTACTGATAATGATTTGTCGCTATTAAAAGTAGATGATTCAGTGACCAATGCTGATCAATGCTGGTGGTTTTATCAGCAGTTTGGGGGATCATTAACCTCTTAAAGGGATAGTAATACTTTGTTTTATCTTTATTTTATTTTGTAGGCATTAAAAAACATGAGGAACGATATAAGTCTTATCTCTCAAACCTTTATGGTTTGAGAGATATTCACAAGCAATGTTCCCCCTCCCGCCCCTTTTACCTAGTGTAAGCCATCTCTTCTCAGATGTGGAATCCAGTCCATAGACCAGACAGATAACAAAAGGGGACAATCTTCTTCCTATGAGAACAATGAAAGCCCTGCCCCCCTTGACAAGTTTTTCAGGTTTTTCCCTTATGTTAATTGAAGATTGTCCCTTTCTGCAGTCTACCTGGGCACCTCCCTTCTGATCTGGCTGAACAGTGTTACATCAGTAAAAGGGGCGGGAGGGGGATACTTTGTCATTGAATTACTCTTGTACTACAACTCTGACAGTACTGAAATAACACTCTCCAAAGTCCAAATACTATGATGATTAATTTGAGCTGGTTTTATTATGAAACATTACTATCCCTTTAAGGACTAAAGGCGTATATGTACGTCACGGAGTGAACATGCGAAAAGGAACCATGATGTAATGTACGTCCTGGAACTGAGGGGTCCCTGTGTGGCTGCACAACGTTCGGGGGCCTCTGATTCCAGTAATAAAAAAACGGCTGGCCGCGTGACCATGCAGCTGGTCCTTAAGGTGTTAAACTGCACCCCTCAGCGAACAGCAAGGTTGAATTCAAAGCTGAAGTATTCAGCTTTCGGCCATAACCTTCGTGGGGCACCAGAGAGCCTCCATTATCGCTCTGTGTTGGGTTTTCAGGATAGATTGAGAGCATGCAGATCTCCTATTCATATTGTGCAGCGGACATGGCGGGCGTCATTACAGCATGTTCACAATGTCGCGGGCATCTAAACGTGTGTAATACTGTCTGTTCCTTCTATTATTACTTTTCTATTTTCACCTATTTCTTCTCTTTTTTTTACACCTTTATGGCACCGACACTGAACTTCATGAATTTCCCTATCAGAATGCAGGGATAGTGCAGAGCACTCAGTGCTACAGATATAGTGATACAATGTAACGCTATCCCTGCCGTAGCAAAGCCTGCTTCTTGTCTATTAAATAGAGAACACGGAACACTCAGTGCTGATGGGATAGTGATACAGTGTAACATTCCTGCAGCAGAAAAGCCTGCCTCCGGTCTATTAAATAGAGAACATGGAGCACTCAGTGCTGATGGGATAGTGATACAATGTAACATTCCTGCAGCAGAAAAGCCTGTCTCCGGTCTATTAAATACTGAGAACAGAGCACTCAGTGCTACAGGGATAGTGATACAATGTAACACTATCCCTGCAGCAGAAAAGCCTGTCTCCGGTCTATTAAATACAGCATACACAATGCTCAGTGCTGCAGGGATTGTGTTACATTGTATCACTTTCCTGCTTTTACAATTCCTGTCAGAAACAAACAGATCCAGAGGAGTGTAAGGGACATAAATGTGTTACAGAAAAAAGAGAGGATACATAAATCAAAATAAAATAAAAGTACACTTGCAGAAAATGTGACGTCAACAAAAGGTTACTGTCCCTTTAAGGATGTGTATATAGGATAGGAATGAGTCATTTCAGTTCATCTAGAGATAAAACACACAGGACCTTGTGTATAAACGTGTATGGATTTGGGACAAATTAAGTGCACTATGGGTGTCACATACATTTCCATTTATATAAAGGGGTCTTTTAACCAATTGAGGGCTACAGAATCTCCAACACATTGCAAAGCTGGCAGGGGATGCTGGGAACTGTAGTCCCCAACAGTTGGAGATCTGGCATATGACTTCCCCTGCTCCAGTGCATGCCCTGAAGTGCAGCCGTGTGAGTTGTGGGCTAACGGCAAATTAGCGGCTCTGCAGATTTCTACAGCCTCTCGTTTATCCCTTCCAGCAAAACGTCCTTCTGATCCTCTCAGTACAGGGCGATTGTCACTCCGTATTGTTCTATAGTATCAGCTTATTACATATCATTCCTATCAGTACAGGGCGATTGTCACTCCGTATTGTTCTATAGTATGAACTTATTACATATCATTCCTATCAGTACAGGGAAATTGTCACTCCGTATTGTTCTATAGTATGAACTTATTACATATCATTCCTATCAGTACAGGGAAATTGTCACTCCGTATTGTTCTATAGTATCAGCTTATTACATATCATTCCTATCAGTACAGGGAAATTGTCACTCCGTATTGTTCTATAGTATGAACTTATTACATATCATTCCTATCAGTACAGGGAAATTGTCACTCCGTATTGTTCTATAGTATGAACTTATTACATATCATTCCTATCAGTACAGGGCGATTGTCACTCCGTATTGTTCTATAGTATCAGCTTATTACATATCATTCCTATCAGTACAGGGAAATTGTCACTCCGTATTGTTCTATAGTATGAACTTATTACATATCATTCCTATCAGGACAGGGGATTGTCACTACGTATTGTTCTATAGTATGAACTTATTACATATCATTCCTATCAGTACAGGGGGATTGTCACTCCGTATTGTTCTATAGTATGAACTTATTACATATCATTCCTATCAGGACAGGGGATTGTCACTCCGTATTGTTCTATAGTATGAACTTATTGCATATCATTCCTATCAGGACAGGGAGATTGTCACTCCGTATTGTTCTATAGTATGAACTTATTACATATCATTCCTATCAGTACAGGGCGATTGTCACTCCGTATTGTTCTATAGTATGAACTTATTACATATCATTCCTCTCAGTACAGGGGGATTGTCACTACGTATTGTTCTATAGTATGAACTTAGTACATATCATTCCTCTCAGTACAGGGCGATTGTCACTCCGTATTGTTCTATAGTATGAACTTATTACATATCATTCCTATCAGTACAGGGGGATTGTCACTCCGTATTGTTCTATAGTATGAACTTATTACATATCATTCCTATCAGTACAGGGGGATTGTCACTCCGTATTGTTCTATAGTATGAACTTATTACATATCATTCCTCTCAGTACAGGGCGATTGTCACTCCGTATTGTTCTATAGTATGAAGTTATTACATATCATTCCTATCAGGACAGGGCGATTGTCACTCCGTATTGTTCTATAGTATGAACTTATTACATATCATTCCTCTCAGTACAGGGGGATTGTCACTCCGTATTGTTCTATAGTATGAACTTAGTACATATCATTCCTATCAGGACAGGGAGATTGTCACTCCGTTTTGTTCTATAGTATGAACTTATTACATATCATTCCTATCAGTACAGGGCGATTGTCACTCCGTATTGTTCTATAGTATGAACTTATTACATATCATTCCTATCAGTACAGGGGGATTGTCACTCCGTATTGTTCTATAGTATGAACTTAGTACATATCATTCCTATCAGGACAGGGAGATTGTCACTCCGTATTGTTCTATAGTATGAACTTATTACATATCATTCCTCTCAGTACAGGGGGATTGTCACTCCGTATTGTTCTATAGTATGAACTTAGTACATATCATTCCTATCAGGACAGGGAGATTGTCACTCCGTTTTGTTCTATAGTATGAACTTATTACATATCATTCCTATCAGGACAGGGCGATTGTCACTCCGTATTGTTCTATAGTATGAACTTATTACATATCATTCCTATCAGTACAGGGGATTGTCACTCCATATTGTTCTATAGTATGAACTTATTACATATCATTCCTATCAGTACAGGGCGATTGTCACTCCGTATTGTTCTATAGTATGAACTTATTACATATCATTCCTATCAGTACAGGGGATTGTCACTCCGTATTGTTCTATAGTATGAACTTATTACATATCATTCCTATCAGTACATGGGGATTGTCACTCCGTATTGTTCTATAGTATGAACTTATTACATATCATTCCTATCAGGACAGGGGGATTGTCACTCCGTATTGTTCTATAGTATGAACTTATTACATATCATTCCTATCAGTACAGGGAGATTGTCACTCCGTATTGTTCTATAGTATGAACTTATTACATATCATTCCTATCATTACAGGGGGATTGTCATTCCGTATTGTTCTATAGTATGAAGTTATTACATATCATTCCTATCAGTACAGGGCGATTGTCACTCCGTATTGTTCTATAGTATGAACTTATTACATATCATTCCTATCAGTACAGGGGATTGTCACTCCGTATTGTTCTATAGTATGAACTTATTACATATCATTCCTATCAGTACATGGGGATTGTCACTCCGTATTGTTCTATAGTATGAACTTATTACACATCATTCCTATCAGGACAGGGGGATTGTCACTCCGTATTGTTCTATAGTATGAACTTATTACATATCATTCCTATCAGTACAGGGGATTGTCACTCCGTATTGTTCTATAGTATGAACTTATTACATATCATTCCTATCAGTACAGGGAGATTGTCACTCCGTATTGTTCTATAGTATGAACTTATTACATATCATTCCTATTATTACAGGGGGATTGTCATTCCATATTGTTCTATAGTATGAAGTTATTACATATCATTCCTATCAGGACAGGAAGATTGTCACTCCGTATTGTTCTATAGTATGAACTTATTACATATCATTCCTCTCAGTACAGCGGGATTCTCACTCCGTATTGTTCTATAGTATGAAATTAGTACATATCATTCCTATCAGGACAGGGGATTGTCACTCCGTATTGTTCTATGGTATGAACTTATTACATATCTTTTCTATCAGGACAGGGCGATTATCGCTCTGTATTGTTTTATAGTATGAACTTATATCATATGATTGTATCATTCCTATCAGGACAGGGTGATACTTATTACATATGATAGTATCATTCCTATCAGGACAGGGTGATACTTATTTCATATGATAGTATCATTCCTATCAGGACAGGGTGATACTTATTACATATGGTAGTATCATTCCTAACAGGACAGGGTGATATTTATTACATATGGTAGTATCATTCCTAACAGGACAGATTGATTGTCACTCTGTATCATTTTATAGTATGAACTTATTACATATGATTGTATTAGTCCTATCAGGACATGGAGATTGCTACTCCTTATCGTTTTTTTAGTATGAACTTATTACATATGATTGTATTATGATTGTATTATTGCTGTCAGGACAGGGGGATTGATAATCTGTAGGGAGGGAGAACAGTGTGGAATGTTAGTAACTGGCTGTCCTGGAGAGGCAGGTGGGAGGGAGAACATTGTGGAATGTTACTAGCTGGCTGTCCTGGAGAAGAAAGTAAGATGGAGAACATTGTGGAATGTTAGTGTCTGACTGGTAGGAAGTGGACGGTAGTAGGCAAAGTAGTGTGGAATGTTACTATCTGGCTGTACCTCAGAGGCAGGTAGGAGGGAGAGTAGTGTGGAATGTGAGTATCTGGCTGTACCTCAGAGGCAGGAAGGAGGGAGAGTAGTGTGGAATGTTAGTATCTGGCTGTACATCAGAGGCAGGTAGGAGGGAGAGCAGTGTGGAATGTTAGTATCTGGCTGTACCTCAGAGGCAAGTAGGAGGGAGTGCAGTGTGGAATGTTAGTATCTGGCTGTACATCAGAGGCAGGTAGGAGGGAGAGCAGTGTGGAATATTAGTATCTGGCTGTATATCAGAGGCAGGTAGGAGGGAGAGCAGTGTGGAATGTTAGTATCTGGCTGTATATCAGAGGGAAGTAGGAGGGAGAGCAGTGTGGAATGTTAGTATCTGGCTGTACATCAGAGGCAGGGAGGAGGGAGATCAGTGTGGAATGTTAGTATCTGGCTGTATATCAGAGGCAGGTAGGAGGGAGAGCAGTGTGGAATGTTAGTATCTTGCTGTATCTCAGAGGCAGGTAGGAGGGAGAGCAGTGTGGAATGTTAGTATCTGGCTGTACCTCAGAGGCAGGTAGGATGGAGAGCAGTGTGGAATGTTAGAATCTGGCTTACATCAGAGGCAGGTAGGAGGGAGAGCAGTGTGGAATGTTAGTATCTGTCTGTACATCAGAGGCAGGTGGGAGGGAGAGCAGTGTGGAATGTTAGTATCTGGCTGTACATCAGAGGCAGGTAGGAGGGAGAGCAGTGTGGAATGTTAGTATCTGGCTGTACATCAGAGGGAAGTAGGAGGAAGAGCAGTGTGGAATGCTAGTATCTGGCTGAACATCAGAGGGAAGTAGGAGGGAGAGCAGTGTGGAATGTTAGTATCTGGCTGAACATCAGAGGGAAGTAGGAGGAAGAGCAGTGTGGAATGTTAGTATCTGGCTGCACATCAGAGGGAAGTAGAAGGGAGAGCAGTGTGGAATGTTAGTATCTGGCTGAACATCAGAGGGAAGTAGGAGGGAGAGCAGTGTGGAATGTTAGTATCTGGCTGTACATCAGAGGCAGGTAGGAGGGAGAGCAGTGTGGAATGTTAGTATCTGGCTGTATATCAGAGGCAGGTAGGAGGGAGAGCAGTGTGGAATGTTAGTATTTGGCTGTATATCAGAGGGAAGTAGGAGGGAGAGCAGTGTGGAATGTTAGTATCTGGCTGTACATCAGAGGCAGGTAGGAGGGAGAGCAGTGTGGAATGTTAGTATCTGGCTGTATATCAGAGGCAGGTAGGAGGGAGAGCAGTGTGGAATGTTAGTATCTTGCTGTATCTCAGAGGCAGGTAGGAGGGAGAGCAATGTGGAATGTCAGTATCTGGCTGTACCTCAGAGGCAGGTAGGATGGAGAGCAGTGTGGAATGTTAGAATCTGGCTTACATCAGAGTCAGGTAGGAGGGAGAGCAGTGTGGAATGTTAGTATCTGTCTGTACATCAGAGGCAGGTGGGAGGGAGAGCAGTGTGGAATGTTAGTATCTGGCTGTACATCAGAGGGAAGTAGGAGGGAGAGCAGTGTGGAATGTTAGAATCTGGCTGTACATCAGAGGGAAGTAGGAGGGAGAGCAGTGTGGAATGTTAGTATCTTGCTGTATCTCAGAGGCAGGTAGGAGGGAGAGCAGTGTGGAATGTTAGAATCTGGCTGTATATGAGAGGGAAGTAGGAGGAAGAGCAGTGTGGAATGTTAGTATCTGGCTGTACATCAGAGGCAGGTAGGAGGGAGAGTAGTGTGGAATGTTAGTATCTGGCTGCACATCAGAGGCAGGTAGGAGGGAGAGCAGTGTGGAATGTTAGTATCTGGCTGTACATCAGAGGCAGGTAGGAGGGAGAGCAGTGTGGAATGTTAGTATCTGGCTGTACATCAGAGGCAAGTAGGAGGGGGAGCAGTGTGGAATGTTAGTATCTGGCTGTACATCAGAGGGAAGTAGGAGGGAGAGCAGTGTGGAATGTTAGTATCTGGCTGATATCAGAGGCAGGTAGGAGGGAGAGCAGTGTGGAATGTTAGTATCTGGCTGTACATCAGAGGCAAGTAGGAGGGGGAGCAGTGTGGAATGTTAGTATCTGGCTGTACATCAGAGGGAAGTAGGAGGGAGAGCAGTGTGGAATGTTAGTATCTGGCTGTACCTCAGAGGCAAGTAGGAGGGAGAGCAGTGTGGAATGTTAGTATCTGGCTGTACATCAGAGGCAGGTAGGAGGGAGAGCAGTGTGGAATGTTAGTATCTGGCTGTATATCAGAGGCAGGTAGGAGGGAGAGCAGTGTGGAATGTTAGTATCTTGCTGTATCTCAGAGGCAGGTAGGAGGGAGAGCAATGTGGAATGTCAGTATCTGGCTGTACCTCAGAGGCAGGTAGGATGGAGAGCAGTGTGGAATGTTAGAATCTGGCTTACATCAGAGGCAGGTGGGAGGGAGAGCAGTGTGGAATGTTAGTATCTGGCTGTACATCAGAGGGAAGTAGGAGGGAGAGCAGTGTGGAATGTTAGAATCTGGCTGTACATCAGAGGGAAGTAGGAGGGAGAGCAGTGTGGAATGTTAGTATCTTGCTGTATCTCAGAGGCAGGTAGGAGGGAGAGCAGTGTGGAATGTTAGAATCTGGCTGTGTATCAGAGGGAAGTAGGAGGAAGAGCAGTGTGGAATGTTAGTATCTGGCTGTACATCAGAGGCAGGTAGGAGGGAGAGCAGTGTGGAATGTTAGTATCTGGCTGTACATCAGAGGCAAGTAGGAGGGGGAGCAGTGTGGAATGTTAGTATCTGGCTGTACATCAGAGGGAAGTAGGAGGGAGAGTAGTGTGGAATGTTAGTATCTGGCTGCACATCAGAGGCAGGTAGGAGGGAGAGCAGTGTGGAATGTTAGTATCTGGCTGTACATCAGAGGCAGGTAGGAGGGAGAGCAGTGTGGAATGTTAGTATCTGGCTGTACATCAGAGGCAAGTTGGAGGGGGAGCAGTGTGGAATGTTAGTATCTGGCTGTACATCAGAGGGAAGTAGGAGGGAGAGCAGTGTGGAATGTTAGTATCTGGCTGATATCAGAGGCAGGTAGGAGGGAGAGCAGTGTGGAATGTTAGTATCTGGCTGTACATCAGAGGCAAGTAGGAGGGGGAGCAGTGTGGAATGTTAGTATCTGGCTGTACATCAGAGGGAAGTAGGAGGGAGAGCAGTGTGGAATGTTAGTATCTGGCTGTACCTCAGAGGCAAGTAGGAGGGAGAGCAGTGTGGAATGTTAGTATCTGGCTGTACATCAGAGGCAGGTAGGAGGGAGAGCAGTGTGGAATGTTAGTATCTGGCTGTATATCAGAGGCAGGTAGGAGGGAGAGCAGTGTGGAATGTTAGTATCTTGCTGTATCTCAGAGGCAGGTAGGAGGGAGAGCAATGTGGAATGTCAGTATCTGGCTGTACCTCAGAGGCAGGTAGGATGGAGAGCAGTGTGGAATGTTAGAATCTGGCTTACATCAGAGGCAGGTAGGAGGGAGAGCAGTGTGGAATGTTAGTATCTGTCTGTACATCAGAGGCAGGTGGGAGGGAGAGCAGTGTGGAATGTTAGTATCTGGCTGTACATCAGAGGGAAGTAGGAGGGAGAGCAGTGTGGAATGTTAGAATCTGGCTGTACATCAGAGGGAAGTAGGAGGGAGAGCAGTGTGGAATGTTAGTATCTTGCTGTATCTCAGAGGCAGGTAGGAGGGAGAGCAGTGTGGAATGTTAGAATCTGGCTGTATATCAGAGGGAAGTAGGAGGAAGAGCAGTGTGGAATGTTAGTATCTGGCTGTACATCAGAGGCAGGTAGGAGGGAGAGCAGTGTGGAATGTTAGTATCTGGCTGTACATCAGAGGCAAGTAGGAGGGGGAGCAGTGTGGAATGTTAGTATCTGGCTGTACATCAGAGGAAAGTAGGAGGGAGAGTAGTGTGGAATGTTAGTATCTGGCTGCACATCAGAGGCAGGTAGGAGGGAGAGCAGTGTGGAATGTTAGTATCTGGCTGTACATCAGAGGCAGGTAGGAGGGAGAGCAGTGTGGAATGTTAGTATCTGGCTGTACATCAGAGGGAAGTAGGAGGGAGAGCAGTGTGGAATGTTAGTATCTGGCTGATATCAGAGGCAGGTAGGAGGGAGAGCAGTGTGGAATGTTAGTATCTGGCTGTACATCAGAGGCAAGTAGGAGGGAGAGCAGTGTGGAATGTTAGTATCTGGCTGTACATCAGAGGCAAGTAGGAGGGAGAGCAGTGTGGAATGTTAGTATCTGGATGTACCTCAGAGGGAAGTAGGAGGGAGAGCAGTGTGGAATGCATAAACAGAAATAAAGCAACGTAACTCAAAAACTATTTTTTAATGAAACCTATATAGCACAGACGTAGGTGTTTTTGAAAGTTGTATCAGAATCACCTATTTGTTACAAGGTGAGAACTGCACTGTGAAGGTGTGTCAGTGTTTGTGTTCTTTAATGCAGAATTTATTTTGACATGAAAGGAAGCCCTACATTATTTTGGTAAACCTCTATAAACGATGGCTGCTTATGACTGCGTTCCAGTTCCTCAGAGGTTATGAAAGGGTTCCACAGAGCCCCTGCTTTCCATTTCACTTGCTTTGTCAGTAAAGCTGATTTTTCCATAACCGAGGCAATCCGCACCCTTATTAATCAATGGCGGAGTGTTGGCGGTTTGTTTTTCTCTACACAGCTGAGCAGAACTTGGTATTTACAGTTTACTTCCTCTCGCTATGAATCCACGTATTCATTCGGATTCTTTTTATACTGAGATTCCTAAGAAACTGACTGAGACGGCAACACATCAAGGAGATAAGTCACAAGATGTAGCCTGTTTTGTTTTAATTGATCCAATGTTGTGTTTACCAAGAACAGTGACAGGCAACCAGATTCACCCTATGGGTCATGTATGTGGCCCTTACCAAAGGGCCTCATATTATGGTTTAAAGGAATAGTACCATTTAATTTGACTTTATGTATCCTAGGTAAAGCGTTGTACCGTGTTAGCTGTAGAAAAACCAGGAAACTGGAGTAGATTCAAAGTGATACCTTTATTGGATAACTAAGATATATTTTTCAATATGCATTAAAGCAGAACTACCAACTTAGTTAACCCCTTAAGGACTACGTGACGTGGTATGACTGTCACGGTCCTTATACCCTTAAGGACCAGTGACGGTCATAGCACGTCACATACTTTTTACTTACAGCGCTCTACCGGGAGAGCTGTAAGTAAAAACGGACCGTAAAATTGATCGATCCAAGATCGGAGCGGTCTCTCTTAGGCCTCCAAGCTGAGCGCCGGTACGCGTAACAGGTCACGTGTACCGGCGCGTCGGCAAAGATCAAAGCGGTCCTTAAGGGAAGGTAACTTCCCTGGAACGCTGGTACATAAAGGGATAGTAATACTTCATTTTAACTTTATTTTATTTTGTAGGCATTAAAAAAACCTGAAGAATGATATAAGTCTTATCTCTCAAATGTTAATGGTTTATGAGGTATTCACAAGCAAAGTTTCCCCTCCTGTCCCTTTTACGTAGTGTAAGCCATCTCTTCTCAGATGTGAATGCAGTCCATAGACCAGACAGATAACAGCAGGGGACAATGTTCTTCCTATGAGAACAATGAAAGCCCTGCCCCCTTGACAAGTTTTTCAGGTTTTTCCCTTATCTTAATTGAAGATTGTCCCTCTCTGCAGTCTACCTGGGCATTTCCCTTCTGATCTGGCTGAGCAGTGTTACATCAGTAAAAGGGGCGGGAGGGGGATACTTTGTCATTGAATTACTCTGGAACTACATCTCTGACAGAACTGAAATAACACTCTCCAAAGTCCAAATACTATGATGATTAATTAAAGCTGTTTTTATTATGAAACATTACTATCCCTTTAAGGGGTTAAAGTCGCCCTGCAATAACTAGGCAGATGGAGTCTTGCTTAATAATAGTTATCTTACTTCTAAAAACTCCATGATGCTAGAGAAAGCCTTACTCTTCCGAGACTGACGCCAGGTTAGTGCAGTCTGCGTGCCTGCGCCGTCAGTCGCTTCCAGTGCGGTTCGGGCCAGTGCAATGCTTCTCAAGGGAGACAGGGACTGACAGCGCAAGCGCGCAGACAAGATGACTGAACTGATACCTGGCTTCCGGTCTCGGAATATTAAGGCTTTCTGTAACATTGTGTAGTTTTTAGAGGTAAGATAACTATTATTAAAGGGATAGTAATGTCAGAAAAAAAGTGTTAACTATATGGTAGAAACAATTAAAAGAGAGCACTTACACTTATTCGTATCTCTCAGATCGTTATGTTTGAGAGATATAGGAAAATAAAGTTCTCCGCTCCCTCCCCTTTCTGCTTGACGAGCTGTAAAGCTGTCAGAAGCAGATTCTGGTCGTTTGACCAGATGTGGCTCTTCAGCAGCAACGATATAACGATATCTAAAGATAAATACTTCATTTGGAATGGTCTACAAAGTGGGCCTGGCTTGCAAGCATGCTTTGTAGACTGTTTCAATGAAGTATTTATTTCTAAATAGCGTGATTCCAGCTCTGCTGAAGAGCCTCTGTCTGGTCAAATGACTGGAATCTGCAGCTGTCAGCTAGATAGCAGACTTGAGTGAAACAGACAGGAAAAGGTAACTTTAGCAAGTTATATCTCTCACACCATAAAGGTTTGAGAGATAAGACTTACATTGATGTTAATCTTATTTTAATGTCTACAATATTAAATCAACTTAAAATTAACCATTACTGTCCCTTTAAGCTAGTCGCCATCTGCCTAATTATTGCAGGGTGACTTTAACTAAGTTGGTAGTTCCGCTTTAAGTATATTCTTTAGGCATAATAAGAATAATTAATCTTATTATTATTATTATTATTATGATTGAAGTACAGACCTAAGTTGTCTTGAAAGCTTGAATGCTAGAACTATTCCATTAAAGGTATCACTTTGACTCTACACCAGTCTCCTGCTTTTTCTACAGCTAACACGTACCTCACTTTACCTAGGATATGTAAAGTCAATTGAATGGCACTATTCCTTTAACATAATGTGAGGCCCTTTGGTGGACTTAAAGGGATAGTAATACTCCGTTTTAACTTTATTTTATTTTGTAGGCATTAAAAAAACATGAAGAACGATATAAGTCTTATCTCTCAAACCTTTATGGTCTGAGAGATATTCACAAGCAAAGTTTCCCCTCCTGCCCCTTTTACCTAGTGTAAGCCATCTCTTCTCAGATGTGGAATCCAGTCCATAGACCAGACAGATAACAGCAGGGGACAATCTTCTTCCCATGAGAACAATGAAAGCCCTGCTCCCCTTGACAAGTTTTTCAGCTTTTTCCCTTATCTTAATTGAAGATTGTCCCTCTCTGCAGTCTACCTGGGCACCTCCCTTCTGCTCTGGCTGAACTGGGGGGGGGGGGGGAGATGCTTTGCTTGTGAATATCTCTTAAACCATGAAGGTTTGAGAGATAAGAATTATATCGTTCTTCATGTTTTTTTAATGCCTACAAAATAAAATAAAGTTAAAACGAAGTATTACTATCCCTTTAAAGGGATAGTAATACTTAAAGGGATAGTAATACTTGCAAATTACTAATCCCCATATTGTAGCTTTGTTAAAAAGAAACTTATTGCCCCCAGTGTCATCTCTCAGACCCTTATGGTTTGAAAGATGTTAGCACTTAAAGTTCCCCCCTCCCTCCCCCTTCCCTGACTGAACGCTGACTGCAGGGATATCTGGTATTTCTTGCATCAGGCGGCTCTGCAGCATTGCCGAGATTGCTTTTATAAAAAATAAATCTTTCACTAAAACCGTCTTCTACGTGTGCTTGCAAACCAAGCACATGTAGAAGACCATTTCAGTGAAAGAATTCTTTTTTATAAACGCGATCTCGGCTCAGCTGCAGAACCGCCTGATGCACATAAGACTGTCGTACGACAGCTTCCCCTGCAGTCAGCGTTCAGTCAGGGAAGGGGGAGGGGGGAACTTTGAGCGCTATTATCTCTCAAACCATAAGGGTCTGAGAGATGACAATGGGGGTAATAAGTTTCTTTTTAACAAAGCTACAATATGGGGATTAGTAATTTTCAAGTGTTACTATCCCTTTAAGGGCCACATACATGACCCATAGGGTGAATCTGTTTGCCTGTTACTGTTCTTGGTAAACACAACATTGGATTAGTTCAAACAAAATAAACAATGTCTTTTTACTTATCTCCTTGTTTTGTTGCCATCTCAGTCAGTTTCTTAGGACTCAGTATAAAAAAAATCCCAATGAATATGTGAATTCATAGCGAGAGGCAGTAAGCTGTAAATACCAAGTTCTGCCTATACATATTCTGCAAGTACAAATCATTTAAAGTCGATTGCCTATTATTATTATTCCATTTTTTTTTATTTTCATCTATTTTTTTATTTGACACTTTCACAGATTCCTGGATCTGTCTTCAGAGAGTTTTCTGTCAGGGACTATAAAAGAAAGAAGAGTGATACAATGTAACAGAAAAGCCTGCCTCCACTACAGCATACTCAGTGCTACATTGTATCACAGTTCTAATCTGACTCACCAGTCTGGAAAGAGAGCTCACTGTCATGGACATGTAAACAAAAAAAAATACATCATGGTGAAAAAAAAAATAAAAAAAATATATGTGATTTTATATATTATGCACCTGCAAAACATATAGTCAGAATATAGCGAAAAATACTTATTTGTTGAGTAAATAGGGTATTCCTTTAAGTGCCAGAGGGAGTGTGCAACGTACTGCAAAACAATGCGTTGTGCACCCCCTCTGGAACTTAAAGGGTTAAATTCTAGAAACCTGTCACGAGACATAGATTTAGAAAATAGGGATAGAATAGTGTACAGGGTGTGTGTTGGTTTTTGGGGGTGAAATGGAGTGTGTGAGAGGTGATAGAGGGCAATGATCTCGTCTTCCCACTGTATCGCAGAACAGACTGGAGAAAGCACGGAGGGCCTTATGAGGCCCTGGGGCCACTTGTTACCCATCACTGATCTAGAGCATGTTGAATGTTATTAACCTGGGCAGTGTACACAATGAAAAATGGAGCAATTCTAGTGCATGTCATCAGCACCAAAGGGGACAAATGAAAAAATAAATTCCCATTGATAAATTGTTTTTTTTAACCTCTTGAATGCTAGACAAGTCTCCAACTCATTGTGGAGGTGTTTCTCACCTACACTTGTGGTTGGTTTGACCCAAAATTTTTCTGCTTTTATCTTTCTGCCTATGGCCTTTAGGGCTGCACTCATTAACCCACTGACTGCTAGAAATGTGTCTGTGACCTCTCCAGCATTGGGTTAAAAACCCCATTTGAAGTGGAACTTTCACCCTCAAGGCAATTTATGTTATTAAATGTATTAAAACTACCGATAGATGGCTGAGTTATTATTATTTTTTTAAATCGCAATATTTTAACCCCTTAAAGGGGTAGTAATGTTTCATAATAAAAGCAGCTCCAATTAATAATCATAGTATTGGGCCATGGAGAGTGTTATATCAATACTGTCAGAGTTGTAGTACAGGAGTAATTGAATGATAAAGTATCCTCCTCCTGCCCCTTTTACTGATGTAACACTGCTCACCTCAGAGCAGCAAGACTGTCCGGATGGATCGCAGAGAGGGACAATCTTCAGTGATCATAAGGAAAAACCTGTCAAGGGGGGCAGGGTTTTCTTTATTATCACAGTAAGAAGATTGTCCTTTGCTGTGATCTGTCCGGTCATGTGACCAGGTTCCACATCTGAGGGGAGGCGGCTTACACTAGGTAAAAGGGGCGGGAGGGGGATACTTTATCATTCAATTACTCTTGTACTACAACTCTGATAGAACTGAAATAACACTCTCCATGGCCCTAGTACTATGAAGATTAATTGGAGCTGCTTTTATTGTGAAACATTACTATCCTTTTAACGACTGCCCGAACTGGAGGTGGGCGGCCCTAGAGGACCAATGAACTTTTTTTTTTTATAATGTAGTTTTTTTCCCCATTGAGACCTCTCTAGCATTCAGTGAGTTAGAATCCCCATTTAAATCAATTGAGATTTGTTTTTGTCGTTTATGACGAAACTAAATTGACCCAGAATTTCTCCACTTTCCCTCTTGTGCGTGTGGCTTTTTGTGTTAAACAAGTCCTGTTGTGGAATGTGACTTTTATCATTATTTACTGATAAGGTTGCTAAGATTATCAGACAATAGAAGCTGCGGGCCCCTTGTTAGCTTAGAAAAATAATCCTATCTGAACTTTGCTCTGAGCCGACTGTGTGCACATGTGTTTTCTTACCTGCCGTGGAGTACAATGTGATTGGGGGAAACAGAAAGGCAACAAAAAAACAATTCACTTGCCACCCAAAACGTGAAAGTCATAAAGTTAACCCTTTGAGTGCCAGAGGGGTACGCAAAACATTGCAATGCCCTCTGGCATTCAAAGAGTTAAAGACCATTAACCGTCTGAGCACCGGAGGCCATACCTGGGAACCTCAGGGCTTAACCCACAGACTCAGTGTTTTAACCTCTTAATGACCACTGACGTGCCAGGACCGTCACGGCGGTCTGGCACTTAAGGACCAGTGACGGTCCTTGCACGTCATGTAGTTCAGGGCTGCACGCCGCTCCAGAAGCCCTGAACTGGAAATGAAAAAAAAATAGCCTCGTGGTCCTCAAGTGCCGGCTGCGTGTGCGTGCGCCGGTCCTTAAGGGGTTAAGGACTCATGACGTTCCAGAGCCGTCATGGATAAACTTGCCATAGGCACGTCATGGGATTCAGGGCTCCCCACGTTTCTACACACCATTGGGGGAGCCCTGAATCGGACCCAAGATAAAAAAAAAAAGCGCTACATGGTCATTAAGTGGAGGCTCACAGCAGATCCTTACGGGGTTAAACCAAACCTTAGGGTCTCAGTGTAAACAGCCAAATTCTTATGATGAGCGAGACCAGTGTTTTCTGCAAAATTATTTACTCCAATTTGCTGCTTATTTAACATTGAGTGCAACGCATTGCTTCCCTACTTGGGGAATCCTCATTAGAGAAAGATTTAGGATACTGATAGACAATAGACTTCACAGCAGTGTGCAGAGTCACTCAGCTGCTGCAACAGCAAATAGAGTACTAGCCTGCATAAAAAGAGGTGTAGATGCAAGGGATGCTAATATTATCCTACCTCTGTATAAATCCTTGGTTAGGCCTCATCTAGAATATGGAGAACAATTTTGGGCGCCAGTTCTTATAAAATACATTATGGAACTGTAAAAGGTGCAGAGACATGGAACAAAACTGATAAAGGGATTGGAGGATCTGAGTTATAAAGACTAGCCAAACTGGGTTTGTTTACATTAGAGAAGAGACGTCTAAGGGGTGATGGACGCGTGTCTATTTCAGCCTCATCAGCTAATGTTACTCCTCAGGCACTCAAAGGGTTAACTGAGTGACATTTCTACCAGAAAGACATATGGAGAAGCAATGCTTTGTTTAGTCTGTATAAGATATCTCAGAACTGCAGTTTGTAAAAGTGTTCCTATCACCTTGAATTTTCTTAATATATTTGAAAACTTTATTCAAAACCGTCCATGTGTCACATTAAACAAATTTCCAGCAGATGTCTAGTTGAAGAGCTATTACCACTTTTATTTCTGGGGAAAGTGAAAGTGAAAGTTTCCTGGTACTGCACAGAGCTTCATTAGCATATGAAATGTCAGTGAAAATGCTCATTAGTATATGACGCTTCAATGAAAAGGCACCATTACAATATGAAACATCATTGAAAATCTTAATTAGCATGTGAAATGTCACTGGTACCACAATTATCAGATATTAGCATATGGTAAGAAGTGTGAATATCTCCTTAACTGTACATTTGCTGGTGTTTTGGATAACGTCACATATAGACAGTTTTTAATGAAGTTTTCAGATATGCACTCTTGAATTAAGGTGACAGGTCCACTTTAAAGGACTGATTGGATCATCTCTGAGTTAGAGAAAACATTGTCATAGCACCTAGAATCTACTTTCTCAGGGCAAGCTCATTTCTAATGTTCCCTGGAATGACAATGGCTGAATGTTTGTCTGGAACTTAAAAGACAACTGATATCACCTAATAATAATAACCCCCGCCCCCACTGACCTTAGAATGACCAGAACATCCCAACGGCCCCTGTGAATGTTGCCCTGGTAACTTGGATCAAGAGATAACATGTTCACTCAGTGCTGGATGTCAGGTCCATGGGGGCAGACATTACAGTTACTGGCAGGATGTCAGGTCAATGGAGGCGGACATGACGGTTACTGGCAGGATGTCAGGTCTATGAAGGCGGACATGACAGTTACTGGCAGGATGTTAGGTCCATGGAAGCAGACATGACAGTTACTGGCAGGATATCAGGTCCATGGGAGCGGACATGACAGTTACTGGCAGGATGTCAGGTCCATGGAGGCGGACATGACAGTTACTGGCAGGACCACAAGACCCTAATGCTTCTCAATAAGTTTTTCAAAAAAAATAGTAAAACTAGAACATGGGGTCATGCTCTACAGGTAGAGGGTGGGAAATTCAGAATTAATGTGTTAGAACTACTCTATTTATCTATCTATCTATCTATCTATCTATCTATCTATCTCATATCTATCTATCTATCTATCTATCTATCTATCTATCTATCTATCTATTTATCTATATCATATCTATCTATCTCATATCTACCTATCTATCTATTTATCTATCTATCTATCTATCTATCTATCTATCTATCTCATATCTATCTATCTATCTATCTATCTATCTATCTATCTATCTCATATCTATCTATCTATCTATCTATCTATCTATCTATCTATTTATCTATATCATATCTATCTATCTATCTATCTATCTATCTCATATCTATCTATCTATCTATCTATCTATCTATCTATCTATCTATCTATTTATCTATATCATATCTATCTATCTATCTATCTATCTATCTATCTATCTATCTCTCTCATATCTACCTATCTATCCCATATCTATCTATAGATCTATCTATCTATCTATCTATCTATCTATCTATATATATCATATCTGTCTATCTCATGTATATATATATCTAGCTTTCTCATATCTATTAATCTCATATCTGTCTATCTATTTTTCTCATATCTATCTATCTATCTATCTATCTCATATCATATCTATCTATATATGTATATCATATCTATCTATCTATCTATCTATCTATCTATCTATCTCATATCATATCTATCTATATATGTATATCATATCTATCTATCTATCTATCTATCTATCTATCTATCTATCTATCTATCATCTATCTATTTATCTATCATCTATCTATTTATCTATCCCATATCTATCTATCTATCTATCTATCTATCTATCTATCTATCTATCTATATGTCTCATATCTATCTATCTATCTATCTATCTATCTATCTATCTATCTATCTATCTCATATCTATCTATCTATCTCATATCTATCTATCTATCTCATATCATATCTATCTATATATGTATATCATATCTATCTATCTATCTATCTATCTATCTATCTATCTATCTATCTATCATCTATCTATTTATCCATCCCATATCTATCTATCTATCTATCTATCTATCTATCTATCTATCATCTATCTATTTATCTATCCCATATCTATCTATCTATCTATCTATCTATCTATCTATCTATCTATATGTCTCATATCTATCTATCTATCTATCTATCTATCTATCTATCTATCTATCTATCTCATATCATATCATATCTATCTATCTATCTCATATCATATCTATCTATATATGTATATCTATCTATCTATCTATCTATCTATCTATCTATCTATCTATCATCTATCTATTTATCTATCTATCTATCTATCTATCTATCTATCTATCTATCTATCTATCTATACAAACTCTAGCAAATGCTGGACAGCATTGCCCATGTTGCTCACCGCTCTAGAGACAAAGGGTTAATTTTACCTACCTGCATATTTTTAAACCCTTTGCCTAGTAATAGCTGGAGTAACCTATTAACCCTTTGAGCTCCAGAATGCATTGCGTACCCCTCTGGCACTCAAAGAGGTTAATCATTTGGAATGAAGAACTGCAAAAGAGAGAGAAAAACTAGTGAAAACATGACTATTTCCTTATAAAATACTAAGAATCTTCCCCGTGTCCTTGCATACCGCACACATTCCAGATGGCAATAAATGATTGTATTGTTCTGGGTTATCATCCTCTTGTCTGATATATGATGTGCTGTGTTACTGATAAGGACGGGAGGTGTGACTGTTTATTGGTTGATTGAGCACAAGGGTCTCGCCCAAGTACAAATATCCTGTAATGCATTGTAAATACATAAAAGCAAATGATATACCTGCAATTCACTGGAAATCTCTATAGCTCCCAATGGGTTTAATAATAGCCCGTAAAGTGGTAAATATAAACTGGCGCAGGGACTTTGAGATTGCTGTGGCCACACCCAGAATTCAGTGAGTGGGTGTGTCCTGCACTGCTGAGGCACCGCCCCTCAGAATTTGGAGCTCTAAGGAGCTTCCTGAGAGGCCTAATGGTAAATCCAGTCCTGATGATATAACAGTATTGGTGACACGTATTGTACAGAGAATCTGTCCCTGTTGGCAGTGGGGTAATCAGTCATTACAGGGCCCAGCTGAAATACTTTTCTTGGGCTCCACTACAAAAATATTTATAATGAGAACATGCTTGTGTTTGAACAGTTTGTTATTTTATTACATTTTGCCTAAGAACACGTAGAGAGAGCGGCCTTCTCCTTTACTTGTACATACCTCCCAACATTTCAAATTGCCAAAGAGGGACACTTGTGTTTTAGGGGGGTGTTGCTGTGGGCATGGCTGATGGGCGGGGTATTTACCGATAATGTTTAGGTTATCTCATGACCTCTTGACACCTCCTTGTGTAACCTAATAAATGACTTATAACAAGACCAAAGTATTTTATTTACACAGAATAATATATAAACACATATACTGATATTTAAACAAACATTAAAGTAAGTTTTATTGCTGTAGAGCAATGTGATACACTTATATACACACCTAAAAAGAGGGACATCAGGGTTGGAAAGAGGGACAGAGGGATTTGGGTCTAAAAGAGGGACTGTCCCTCCTAAAGAGGGACACTTGGGAGATATGCTTGTATGACAGACTGATACCGTAAGCAAACCCCCAAGCGGAGGTGGGTTATTGTCTCCATTTGCTTGTTTAGTCAGCGATATGGGAGTATTCCCCCCTCTGACATGTTAACCACGTGAGTGTGTTTTATATGTTACTAGTTGAATAGCCTGTTACATGACATTTCTACTGCGCATGACTGCAGCACGCGCAGCAGTGTCTACTGCGTATGATGCGGCGTTACACACGATTTAGCAAATTATTATATAGGATATTGCTGTGAAATTATCATACAGTATTAAGATATCAATATCAATATCTTGGTTTTTTACTGTGTTCATGTGAGGAGATCCTTAAATCCTCCACCGCTGGGGGGGTGGTCTGCATTCCCCTGATCTACTACAGTTATACCCAAATCTAATCCACAGGACACACCAACAGGTCAGCTTTAAATGATATTTCTAATTAAGCACAGGTCGTGCAGTTACAATGACTGATCCACTGACTGATTCACTTGTGATTGTGGGAGGAGATCCTCAGATCCTCGCCGGTAGGGTGGGATGAAGACAGGTTTGATCGTGTCTGTACTAAGGCTGAGTTCACATGACTATTTGCATTGACCCTTCTTATCAGCACGACAATTGTGTGAAAAAAAGACTTGTAATGCTTTTGTGTTGTGTTGTAACAGTAACATAGTTAAACAGTACCATAGTAACACAGTAACTTAGTAACACAATAACCTAGTATCATAGTAACACAGTAGCACAGTAACACATTAACACAGCAAATAGTAACATAGTAACACAATAACACAGTAGCATAGTAACACAGTAACTTAGTGACACAATAACTTAGTATCACAGTAACACAGTAGCACAGTAACTCATTAACACAGCAATACAGCAACATTGTAACATAGTAAAACAGTAACATAGTAACACAGTAACTTAGTAACACAATAACCTAGTATCACAGTAACACAGTAGCACAGTAACACAGTAACACATTAACACAGCAATACAGCAACATAGTAACACGGTAACCCAGTAACACAGTAATATAGTAACACAGCAACATAGTAGCATAGTAACGCAGTAGCATAGTAACACAGTAGCACAGTAACACAGCAACACAGTAACATAGTAACACAATAACATAGTAAAACAGTAACACTGTAGAATACTAACACATTAGCATAGTAAAATAGTAACATAGTAACAAAGTTACTTAGTAACATAGTAATAAAATAACATAGTAACACAGTAACATAGTAACACATACCTTAGTAACATAGCAACACAGTAACATCGTAATATAGTAACACAGTAACATAGTAATATAGTAACACAGTAATATAGTAACACAGTGACATAGTAACACAGTAATATAGTAACACATACCTTAGTAACATAGCAACACAGTAACATCGTAATATAGTAACACAGTAACATAGTAACACAGTGACATAGTAACACAGTAATATAGTAACACAGTGACATAGTAACACAGTAATATAGTAACATAGTTATTATGATAAAACACCCCATATTATTGGGAACTTGGGGAATATGTATTTGTCTGCTAACGTGCAGCTGTTCTCCTCCGGTTCCTCCAGATTCCTCCGATTCCTCCGATTCCTTGTACAACATCAGCCTTAATGTCTACATTTGTCTAGAGTTTAAAAACAATTATTTTTACTCAGCTTCAAACATGCAAAAAGGAAAAACGAAGAAAGTAACAAGAATAATTTGGTGTTTTATTCAAGGGACAGTTGGCACAATCAGCCACAAAACGTATGGTCTATATTTAAAACGAACAAAATATTCAGCAATCTGTTTAGAAAAGAAAGAGAGTTTTGTCATTGTGATTTTTTTCCTATTGTAAGGGACAATGGGGGAGATTTATAAAAAAGCATTCTTAGTACTTTTTAAAGGGATAGTAATACTTTGTTTTAACTTTATTTTGTTTTGTAGGCATTAAAAAAGCATGAAGAACGATATAAGTCTTATCTCCCAGACCTTTATTGTTTGAGAGATATTCACAAGAAAAGTTTCCCCTCCTGCCCCTTTTACCTAGTGTAAGCCATCTCTTCTCAGATGTGGAATCCAGTCCATAGACCAGACAGATAACAGAAGGGGACAATCTTCTTCCTATGGGAACAATGAAAGCCCTGCCCCTTTTACCTAGTGTAAGCCATCCCTTCTCAGATGTGGAATCCAGTCCATAGACCAGACAGATAACAGAAGGGGACAATCTTCTTCCTATGAGAACTATGAAAGCCCTGCCCCCCTTGACAAGTTTTTCAGGTTTTTCCCTTATCTTAATTGAAGATTGTCCCTCTCTGCAGTCTACCTGGGCACCTCCCTTCTGATCTGGCTGAGCAGTGTTACATCAGTAAAAGGGACGGGAGGGGGATACTTTGTCATTGAATTACTCTTGAACTACAACTCTGACAGAATTGAAATAACACTCTCCAAAGTCCAAATACTATTATGATTAATTAGAGCTGCTTTTATTATGAAACATTACTATCCCTTTAAAGAATTGTCCTTAACCCTTTCAGTGCCAGAGGGGTACGCAACGGTACCCTTCTGGCACTGAATGGGTTAAGTCATGGCAACTGGCGATAATGTCAGGTCTGATTTATAAACGAGTGAAGGTGTCTTTATAAATATGGCATTATTATTCTGATGTGAATACCTGGAATGCTGCCTTAACCCCTTAACCATGATGGTCCTGGCATGTCATGGGTTGGACGTACAATAAAGACACATGGTGTGCTAGGACCGTCATGGATTTCAGGGGTCCCCGTGCGGGTGCACACTATTCAGATAGAAAATAAATAATAAATGCTCCGTGGTCCTTAAGTGCCGACTGTGAGCGCGCACGGCTGGTTCTTAAGGGGTTAACAACAGATTATACCCGGCGTTAAGATTCTGGTGAAAATTCTGTAGCAAAATTGTCACAGTTAACGACATTTCTTTATAAATTCGCGGCTCCAGAATTTTCGCCGGCTGTGCCGTCTCTCTTTTCCCTGAAACACAATTACGTAGCGTTACGGCTTCCAAAACTGGCGTAAGCGTCTTTATAAATACTGAACTTCAGTTTTAGCTCAAATTATAGACATTTCTCTCTCTCTGGTCCACTTTTATACATCTCACCCAGTGGCCATATTTATAAAGAAAACTGGAGTTATTCTGGAGTAAACCAACTGTACAATAGGAGACAACTAAAAATTCCTGTTAATTGAATTGGACTTTTAACCATTGAATGCAAGAGAAGTCTCCAATGTATTGTGAAGCAATGCACTGGAGACCTCTCTAGCATTCAAAGGGTTAAAGATTTCTATTCAAGTGCATCGGAATTTGGGAATTTTAATGCTCCCCCAGTTTCAGTTGGTTTACTCCAGAATGCTTTATAAATATGGGCCATTAAAATCCGCCCCACAAAACCGAGTTGCTTCTGTATTTAACTCACTGAGATCCAGAGAGTTGCGTTGCACATTCTGCAGACACTCAAAGGGTTAAATGAGTCTTTCTGATCCCCCAACAAGAGGACATTGGGAATTTGAGCCGTACAATGCCATATACGGTCAGATCTCTGACAGTCCCATTATAATATGTTTTAAAAATGGCACCAATGGAATTTGCCTTGGATAGATGCCTTACAAAATAATACTAAGTGCCTTATAATGGGAAACAAGATAGTCTCATGAAAACCTTTAATTCTGACAGTGGGAACTATATAAATCATCTGCATACAATGCCGCAGAGAAGGCTGGATTGTACTGTTGTATATTTACATTTTTCTTACACGCAGAAAAAAAAATTGTCCCCATCAGAAACTTGTATAAAACACTGCTATCGTGGCTTCTGTGTCGCGCTGGGTATACGCATGTTCTTAAAGTAGACCTGTCACCTTTAATTCTAGATTGCACGTTCAAAAACATAATCCAGAACTAGGTATCCTGTTAGCCTAAAGACAAACACGTGCATAATTTAAGATAGTGGCTCTCACATTTGAAACTTTTGTTTCAAATTAACCCTTTGAGTGTCAGAGAGTTAGCCAGTGCTGGATTTCTCTCTAGCACTCAAAGGGTTAAATCCAAGTGGAGCCCCCCCCCCCAAAAAAAAATAAACCTTTAACCCTCTGAGTGTCAGAGGGGTACGCAATGCATTGTGTTGGGTTAACTTGTTCGTTTAAAACCACACAAAGGGCAGTAAAAGGATGGCAATACTTAAAGTGTAAAAAAAAAAAATGTAGTGTTTATACCCTTGAGTAAAACAAGGGAACTCCCACTGCTGAAAGGTTTTTTATTTAAAAGTCATTACAGCTCAAACTTAAATTTGTTAGGTGCTGTATCCCAGTGGCCTGAAATGTTACAGTGGTGCTGTTGTTACACCACCCTATGGCGATTTATCGTCAGCTGACCAGAGCTGCCCATAGAATGGTGTAGCAACAGCGCCACTGTACAATTTCAGGGTACTGTGAGACTGCACCTATAAAAATTCAAGTTTGAGCTGTAATAAAATTTGAGTAAAACACCTTTCTGTTGTGACAGTTCTCTTGTTTTACTCAGGGGTATAAACCCTAAAACATATATATTTTTTTACATTTTAAGTATTACTATCCCTTTACTTTTCAATTGCATATTTGAAAACATCGTTTAACCCTTTGATTGCCAGATTGGTAAGAAAAACATTGCCGAGCAGTGCGTTGCGTACCCCTCTAGCACTCAAAGCGTTAAAACTATGTACCATGTTAGCCAAAGGACAAACAGATGCATAATTTAGGATAGTGGTTCTCACATGAAAAACTTTTGTCTCAAATTAAATCCAAGTGGAGCCTTAAAATCAAACCCTCTGACTTGCATCTAAGGGGTTAATGGACACAATAACAAATGTAGTTGAATGTTAATGGGTACAAATGATTGAGATCTTGCCTATTAGGCTACTATATGTCAGGTAAGAGGTACCGGGTATTTGATAATTATTTGTTTCCTTAGAGGAATTTAGGTTGTAGTATTTATTAACCCACACGGAGGGTTTTAAGAGAAAGTTTTTGGAAAACACAAGGGCATTATGTGAAATGCATCAATATTGCACGCATTTCATGGTAGTCATAGAACTAAATGTACACAGCCTTGTTCTACTGTCCACCATTGTTAATGATAGTAATAATTAATAATAAGTATTCTATCCAAGTGTTTCACCAGGAAGTATCCATTGAGACTATCTTTTGTTTTCAAGTATGTCCTTGGGTAAAAATGTTATTATTACTCAAGTTAACCCTTTTAACCCTCTGAGTGTCAGAGTGGTACGCAACGCATTGCAAAGCAATGCGTTGCGTACCCCTCTGGCACTCAAAGGGTTAATGCCAAAAGGTTATCCAACACATTTACGTTGGATAACCCTCTGGCACTCAAACGGTCAATTGTACTAATTTTATTTACCTCTGTAGGATGAAAGGCTGATGACCCTACCAGGACTAGATCCTGCGACCCATCAATTACATATATTACAAGGGACCATTTGCACTTCTTCAGGGAACCCTGGGGCTCTATAACGCACAGCTTAAGAACCACTGGTTTAGTAGATACTGATTCTTCTGTTTCCTCACGGTTAGTTCTCTGAGTGCAATGCTGTACGCTAATTAACCACTTAAAGTGTTAAGTTGTCAGGGCGGCACAAACCTTAACAGGCACGTGCACACATAGACAACAAGGGGGGCTTGAGCACCTGCCCTTTTTGTCCAAAGTGCCCCCGTGCCCTTTTAAGAAAAAAAAAGCAAAAACACTTTTATCTCATCCCAGTCTGTTTTTCAATTTTGATTACCGCTGGGGGGGCTGCTCTCCTCTCCTCTTACGTGTGAGGGAATTAAAATATGTTGGTAAGGAAGTCAGAGTTGTGTTAATATAGTTAACATTCTTTTCTCTTTTTTTAAATATATATTTTGAGTAAATAATTATGAGAAGTGCCCTTTTGTTCATTTGAGCCCCTGCCCCCCAAAATGTCTGTGCACGTCCCTGAACCTTAACCCATTAATGACCGCCCGATCTGGCAGTCTCGTGATGGATTCTGGTATGGCAGTGCAACATGAAGCCAATCTGCCGTCTCAGAATTCCATGACTTGCCTGAACCATCACCGGTCCTTAATGCAAATCCACTGGTGATGCGCCAGGACCAACCCTAAGGTGTTAAAGAGACAGTAACGCCTAAATCTAAACTAGCTCACAAGAGTGGGCATGTGTCTTGGACTACCACTATTCTAGTACAGTTGCTCAGGGGTTAATACTTACAAACTCACACATCTAACATATTCGTATAGGGTCAGTGGAAGTCCTATTTTTCCTCTGGCAACTGGTAATATGGGGCTTGAAAGGGACAAACTTCCTGACTTTTCAAACCCGATATTACTACCGTTACAAGGATATGATACTCCCACTTTCCTCCTGATAAAGGATATTATGGCTAGGATCAGACAATAGAATTAGAGAAATATACGTGAGTGTGTGTGATGTAGATGAAATATGGTAAAAAAAAATGGAACAAATATGCTGATGGGGCATCTAAGGAGTTAAAATACCATAGTCTGAAAAGTCATTGTATTAGTGGCTGGAAACCCCGAGTCTGTCTATTAAGTTCAATGACACAAAAAACTCTCTGATGGTCATAAAAAAGAATTCCCCATCAACAGACCGGATTGTTTTTTGGGGAAACAAAGAATCCTATTCATCTGTTGGTATAAATGACTGCAGTGGAGTTCAGCCTGTCCTCCCACCCCCCTTCCCCAAACACAATAGCTTTGAAAACAAAAGGGAGATTATTAGGTTAAAAAATGCAGTCGTCCGAATTGCCCCCCTGCCTTCAGGAGCCATTTTCCCATCACATCTGGTGAGCATGTGTGGCGACTATTAATAAAGCCTTTCCTGAGTGACTTAACAATTAGTAGTGGCTGTTTTTCACCTCTCAGACACAAAACAATCCCTTCATTTTAAGCTTAATGTTACCTCTGGGACTTTCATCATATCAATAAAAACTCTCAGACCAGAGCCGGGAAATTAGGGGATCTTTCTGTCTCTGATGGTGATAGAACCGGAGGATCTGTGGGGCGAGAGGAGACAAATACTAATTCCTCATATCTTAATAGATGGAAATGGGATTTTAGCATTCAAGGGGTTAAATGACAAATTACATCTTAAAGGGATAGTAATACTTCGTTTTAACTTTATTTTATTTTGTAGGCATTAAAAAAACATGAAGAACGATATAAGTCTTATCTCTCAAACCTTTATGGTTTAAGAGATATTCACAAACAAAGTATCCCCCCCCGTTCAGCCAGATCAGAAGGGAGGTGCCCAGGTAGACTGCAGAGAGGGACAATCTTCAATTAAGATAATGGAAAAACCTGAAAAGCTTGTCAAGGGGGGCAGGGCTTTCATTGTTCTCATAGGAAGAAGATTGTCCCCTTCTGTTATCTGTCTGGTCTATGGACTGGATTCCACATCTGAGAAGAGATGACTTACACTAGGTAAAAGGGGCGGGAGGGGAAACTTTGCTTGTGAATATCTCTCAAACCATAAAGGTTTGAGAGATAAGACTTATATCATTCTTCATGTTTTTTAATGCCTACGAAATAACATAAAGTTAAAACGAAGTATTACTATCCCTATAAGTCATTTTTTTTATTTGTCTCCTTGGATGACGTTTCCTCCAGAATTATTTCATTTCACTTTAGAACAGCCCTGTTTAGGAGACACGGGTATAAATCTTCATTAACCCTTTGAGTGCCAGAGGGGGCACGCAATGCATTGCATTGCAATGCGTTGCGTACCCCTCTGGCACTCAAAGGGTTAATTGAATCCTTGTTACATCCTTGTCATTGTGATCCATAGTGATACATAAATAAACTGACCCCATGATATAGTGACGTCCAGATACACTGACATATTTTACACATTTAATCTTTCACACCTTTGTACTTGGATTACTTTATACATATAATTTAATACATTGAGGCTTCGATACCTTGGCACTGACTTCTAACCTTGGCACCAGGTTGTACTGAGTCAGATACATTTCTGCTGTCATCAAACTTTGGCACCAGGTTACACTGAGGTAGCTATATTGCCATGTCATCTAACCTTGGTGCTAGATTACCCTGAGTTTTATACAATGGCACTGTAATCAAACCTTGGTACTAGATTACACTGAATCTGATACAATGACACTGCCATCTAACCTTTGTACTAGATTACACTCAGTCTGATACATTGCCACTGAGATCTAACCTTGTCGCCAGATTACGCTGAGTCTGATATATTACTGGTGACATCTAACCTTGGAAAGAGATTACATTAAATTAGATACACTGACACTGACATCTAACCTTGGTACCAGATCATGTTGAGTCTGATATGTTGTCGCTGACATATAACCTTGTCCCCAGATTACATTGAGTCTGATACACTGACACTGAAATCTAACCTTGGTACTAGATTACACTGAATCTGATGCAATGACACTGCCATCTAATCTTTGTACTAGATTACATTGAATCTGATACAATGACACTGCCATCTAATCTTTGTACTAGATTACACTCAGTCTGATACATTTCCACTGAGATCTAACCTTGTCGCCAGATTACGCTGAGTCTGATACATTACTGGTGACATCTAACTTTGAAAAGAGATTTCATTAAATTAGATACACTGACACTGACATCTAACCTTGGTACCAGATCATGTTGAGTCATATGTTGGCGATGACATCTAACCTTGTCACCAGATTACATTGAGTCTGATACACTGACACTGAAATCTAGCCTTGTCACCATCAGATTACACTGAATTTCATAAATGATGTCTGACACTGACATCTAACCTTGGTACTCGATTACACTGAACCAGAGGCACTGCCTCTGTCATCTAATCTTGGTACAGTTTACACGGAACCAGATACATTTATGCTGACATTTAAAGGGATAGTAATGTTTCATAATAAAAGCAGCTCTAATTAATCATCATAGTATTTGGACTTTGGAGAGTGTTATTTCAATTCTGTCAGAGCTGTAGTTCAAGAGTAATTCAATGATAAAGTATCCCCCTCCCGCCCCTTTTACTGATGTAACACTGTTCAGCCAGATCAGAAGGGAGGTGCCCAGGTAGACTGCAGAGAGGGACAATCTTCAATTAAGATAAGGGAAAAACCTGAAAAACTTGTCAAGGGGGGCAGGGCTTTCATTGTTCTCATAGGATGAAGATTGTCCCCTTCTGTTATCTGTCTGGTCTATGGACTGCATTCCACATCTGAGAAGAGATGGCTTACACTAGGTAAAAAGGGGCGGGAGGGGGAAACTTTGCTTGTGAATATCTCTTAAACCATAAAGGTTTGAGGGATAAGACTTATATCGTTCTTCATGTTTTTTTAATGCCTACAAAATAAAATAAAGTTAAAACGAAGTATTACTATCCCTTTAACATTGACAACAGATTACACTGAGTCTGATACATTGCCTCTTACATCTAACCTCAGAAAGAGATTACATTGAGTCTGATACATTGACACTGACATCAAACATTGGCTGCAGATTACACTGAGTCTGATACACTGACACTGACATCTACCTTTGGGACCAGTCTGATACATTGTGGGGAATGGAGGAATAATTGATTCTCTAGCATTGTTCTTGCCTGTGGCCAGTTCACTACACTACTTACACAGTAAATCCTCCCTTTAACACAGGGCTATCCGTAGGATGGTGTAGCAACAGTGCCACTGTAATATGTCAGTCCATTATAGGTATAGCAATCCTTAAAATGTTTAAAAAAAACAAAAACAAAAAAAAAAACAATATATATATATATATATATATATATATATATATATATATATATGTTGTAGGGTTTATCTCTCTGAGTAAAACAAGGGTACTCCCACTGCTGAGAGGAGCTGTTTATTCAAAAGGTATTACAGCTCAAACTTGATTTTTTTAGTTTTTTAGTTGCAATATCACAGTGGCCTGAAATTGTATAGTGGCACTGTTTCTACACCATCCTATGGACAGCTCTGGTCACTTGACCATAAAACTCCATAAGATGGTGTAGCAACAGTGCCACTGTAACATTTCAGGCCCCTGAGAAACTGCAGCTAAAAAAAAATCAAGTTTGAGCAGCAATTACTTTTGAATAAAACACCTTCCGGCTGTGGGAGTTCCCATGTTTTACTCAGGAGGATAAACACTACTATATGTATTTTTACATATTAAGTATTACTATCCCTTGAAGATACTGCATCTGAAAAATTCAAGTTTGAGCTGCAATGATTTTTGAATAAAACATCTTCTACTCAGGAGGATATTCCCTATAATGCATATATTTCTACATAATCAGTGTTACTGTCCCTTTAACTTTCTTTTAAAGTCAACATTAGTGTTTATTTGTCCAATAAGGTGCAGTTGGCTTTCCTCCAAAATGACTCCATTTCTCCTCAATGCATCAGCCTCCCTGAAACGTAAACATCGTACCTTGGCACCAGTTTATCAGGGCAGCTGTCTGGGGTTTGCAGCTTTATGACTAATGCCCAGAGAGTCATTCCCTGGTATCCACGCCAGGCCACCCGTCAGCGGAGATTACACCTTCAGAATCAAACCCAGAAATAATCCCTCTCCTGACTTTGCACACGATTTATCAAAACGAATGATATGCAAACCGAGCGCCTCTATCAGAACAAATTTAAATATGAATTACAGGGTGTAAATCTCCTCTTTGTACAGACACACGGAATGAAAAATTATAATTGGGGAAAAACATCCGTTTAATCATAGCAATAAGTTAAAAAAAAGACAAGAGGAAAAAAAAACAAGAATTAATAATGAAATATAAATGCATTAAACATTTGCCAGCAGAAAAAGTGGATCATTAATTAACACTTTGAGGGCCAGTGGGCTGCTCAACGCATTGCAACACCATTTTGGTGAGACTGCACCCTACGTAGGACACCACTCTGGTAGATCCTGCTGAATACTATGGCCAACTCACACCCTAAGGGTTAGTGATGATCGAGCACCCCAATGCTCGGGTGTTCGGGTGCTCTGACCGAGCGCCCCCGGAGGCTCGAGTGCTCGGCCGAGCACCCGAGCCCCATTGAAGTCAATGGGAGGACTCGAGCATTACACCAGGCACCCCCTTCTCTGATGAGGGGAGGGTGCCTGGTCCATAGGAAAAGGTCAGAAAATGATGGAAACACCACAGAAATGGTTCAGGGACAGCATAGGGAGGATGTCTGGATGCATCTTGGACTCCAACGTCGCTGCTGGGAACGATGTTTCGCCCGTAGTACGCCATTGAACAGTGAACGGAATATGTGACGTTAATTTGTGAATTTGCACACTAAACAATATGTGACGTTAATCTGCGGCTAGGCACACTAAACAGAATGTGCTGCTAATCTGCGGCTAGGCACAGTGAACGGAATATGTGACGTTTATTTTTTACACTTTGCACACTAAACAGAATGTGCTGCTAATCTGCGGCTAGGCACAGTGAACGGAATATGTGACGTTTTTTTTTTAAATCTGTGCCCCCCCAAACAAAATATAACTGCTGCCCCCACACACAACAGTCCTAAAAAGGACTTTTGGGTCTTTATATGTTGTTCCAACACTTTTCTTCTCCCTACACTGACTTTCCCTTCCTATCCTCATCTCTCCCTGGCTAAGACTGAGCCGAACTCGCTGGTCAGGTGCTATACAGCACCCGACCACGGGTTCTGGCCAGCCAATCAGTGTAATGCCAGCAGCCAACATGGCTGCTGGCATTACACTGATGTCAGAGCCTCCCCGCACGTTTATTGGCTGCGCAGCAGCCGTGAAACGTGCGGCGAGGAGACCCGAACATGGCGGGCGAGCACATGCGGTACTCGTACGAGTACCGCCATGTGCCGAGCAGAGCGATGCTCGAGCCGAACCGAGCTTCGGCCGAGCATGCTCGCTCAACACTACTAAGGGTAACAGAGGAATACAGCCATGGACCTCTTTCTGACAGTGCCTGGAGAGATCAGAAGGCAGATATCGCTGTTGATACCTTTATTGGATAACTAAGCAGATTTAGGATGCAAGCTTTCAAGACCTCTCAGGTCTGTTCCTCAGGCAGGTTATACAGATAAATATGAAAACATCTCTCATATATACAAGTACACACTCACTGAGGAGGCCCAACAAGGCAGAAAAGTAGGTCTGGGGTTAGCTTGTTCAGAGGGGAATTGCCTGGCACTGCAATGCTATGGATAGCTCTCTGGAAATCAAAGGGGGAGATCCATTAAAGGGATAGTAATACTTGCAAATTACTAATCCCCATATTGTAGCTTTGTTAAAAATTATTGCCCCCAGTGTAATCTCTCAGACCCTTATGGTTTGAGAGATGATAACGCTCAAAGTCCCCTCCCACCTTCCCTGACTGAACGCTGACTGCGGGGGAAGCTGTCATACGACAGTCTTATGTGCATCAGGCGGCTCTGCAGCAGAGTCGAGATCACGTTTATAAAAAATAATTTCACTGAAACGGTCTTCTATGTGTGCTTGGTTTGTGCTTGGTTTGCAAGCACACGTAGAAAGCCATTTTAGTGAAAGATTTCTTTTTTATAAACGCGATCTCGGCAATGCTGCAGAGCCGCCTGATGCAAGTACTACCGGATATCCCTGCAGTCAGCGTTCAGTCAGGGAAGGGGGAGAGAGGGGGGAACTTTGAGTGATATCATCTCTCACACCATAAAGGTCTGAGAGATGACACTGGGGGCAATAAGTTTCTTTTTAACAAAGCTACAATATGGGGATTAGTAATCTGCAAGTATTACTATCCCTTTAAGTATTACTATCCCTTTAAGTATTACTATCCTTTTAATTGGTGGTAAAGAGGTAATAAAGTGGAGATGACTTCTCCAGTTTATCACTTCTCCAATTTCTGTCTTATTCTCTGGAACCTTTGCACTAAGATTTCTTCAACTTTGGAGACGTTAGTCCGTAGTCTGTATAGAATAACAGAGGAACTGACGACGTGGCAAAATTGGAGAAGTTCTCTCCTCTTCATCACCTCCTTATCACTACTTAGAGAATCTCCTCCAAAGGGTCACAGTCAGTTTTCAAGTTTTACTAAGCCTGATCCTGTGGGAACCCCTGAATGACTCCTTTCAACTGTGTCTGGGGACAGAAAACTGAAACCCATTGGACAAATGCAGCCTGAAAATCTGTGGGTGTCAGTGTGCATCCTTCATAGACTCACTGTGTAGCGCTTTGAAGCCAGATAAATAGGAACTATTGGGACTGCATCAACCGCGAAAATCTTGTCTTGAGGGATGCTGGGTGTCACTATACACTCTTGTTGGGCCACAATGTACCACAATCATACCTGGGAACTTCCAATTGAGGTCTACCCGGAGGGGAGTGCTCTGGTGCAGCAGGGGGTGACTATAATGACGTGAATCGCGTCAAAAAGGGGCAGAGCTTGACGCGAGTTGAGGGGGCAGGGCTTAAAGGTGTCACACAGAAGTCTGGGGAAGGAGGAACACCGGGAAAAACAGCAGATGTGGGCAGAGTTTCAACAGAAACTCCCCACATCCAGAGGAATCAGCTTCTGCCCCGGAGACCCTGTAAAGCTCTGTCAAAACTGGAGTCTCCAGGGCAAATCGGGAGAGTTCCCAGGTATGATCACAATGCAGCCCTGGATTCATTTGTGGGTCTACTGCCAGACGAACAGATCTGCCCATAAGGTGATATCTGAGTGACAGCTGCACTTTAAGACCACCGTTCCCCACTGTTCTTTTCCAGATTAATCCTTATGATTTCATTCATTTCTCCTGGACGTGGCCAGCAGGCAACAATGTTTTTCCTATCACTTCCACACAATGGTGAATTGTAAAACAGATGTCACTCTTCCCTTGTGATACTGTACAAGCCACCGCTTTATCTGTTCCACAGATCCCGTTTGTTACAGTTTTACTCTGTGCTTTTCACAGCGATAAAACTCCTCTAAATAACAGATCTACTGGGAGTGTCCTGGGATTAACGTGAGTAGATCAGTTATTACTAGATACAGTTCTCCTGGCAAACAAAACGGCGCAATGACACCTCTGGAGCGCTAAGTGTTGTTGCACACCTTTTGGCACTTAAAGGGTTAACTGGAAAGTATCTCCAGAAAAAAAAAACAACTTTCAGAACACAGTAGAAAAAAAAAAAAGTAGAATTTTTGACGCAAACCAAAATCAAATGTCCTTTCGTTAAAAAAATAAAATAATAATAATCATAAATATTACAACTGTGGAGCAATTTTTGGGGCAAAACAACTGTGAAAAAAAATAGAAATATTTCAGATTTCGTTTGCTTTTAGCCCTTTGAATGCCAGAGGGGTACGCAATGCATTGCTTTGCAATGCGTTGCGTACCCCTCTGGCACTCAAAGGGTTAACCCTTCGAATGCTAGAGACCTGTCTAGCCTTCATGGGGCGGATACCAGACATTTAAATCAATGTGAAATCGATGAAGCACAGGCGCTTTGGGTGGAATTGTTCCAGTTTTGTTTCACTTTGGACATGTGACCCATGGGGGGGGGGTGTAAGACTGTAACGCTCCGCTATGTGTTGGCGATCTCTCTCTCGTATTACACAAAGTAAAAAACATATTTATATGGATTGGAATGTTGGCAGATGTATTTAATCCCTATTGCGCAGATAGTACATCCCAGATTTGCTCCATTTACTTTGTTCTTATGGCCCATAGTGTTTAGGGTATAGAATGATCACATGATGTTCTGTACAGGGACGTAACTACAGGGGTGCAGAGGGTTTGTGTCTAATAGAGCTAATCTGCCCCAGGGGCCAGTAGGTCCAAGTTATATTATAGTGTCGGGCCCTAAACATGCAGCACTGGGGCCCTGTAATACCTCCTTATACCACTGAGTGCACTTCTCTAGGGTTCTGTATTCATAATGACACACGTGGGGCAACGCTGACTCAAATGCAATAACAATTACTAGTGAATTATCAATATGTTGGCAACATAGCTGGGAACTCTCCGGATTTGCCCTGAGACCTCTGTTTTTACAGTGAATTACCGGGTCACCGGGGACAGAGGATGATTCTGTGGTGGTGGGGAGTTTCTTATGAAACACTGCCCATTTCTCCTCCTTCCCACCCTGTTCCTCCCACTTCTCCTCCTTCTCACCCTGTTCCTCCCACTTCTCCCCCATTTCTCCTCCTTCCCACCCTGTTCCTCCCACTTCCCTCCCACTTCTCCTCCTTCCCACCCTGTTCCTCCCACTTCCCTCCCACTTCTCCTCCTTCTCACCCTGTTCCTCCCACTTCCCTCCCACTTCTCCTCCTTCCCACCCTGTTCCTCCCACTTCTCCCCCATTTCTCCTCCTTCCCACCCTGTTCCTCCCACTTCCCACCCACTTCTCCTCCTTCCCACCCTGTTCCTCCCACTTCCCTCCCACTTCTCCTCCTTCTCACCCTGTTCCTCCCACTTCCCTCCCACTTCTCCTCCTTCTCACCCTGTTCCTCCCACTTCCCTCCCACTTCTCCTCCTTCCCACCCTGTTCCTCCCACTTCCCTCCCACTTCTCCTCCTTCTCACCCTGTTCCTCCCACTCCCCTCCCACTTCTCCTCCTTCCCACCCTGTTCCTCCCACTTCCCACCCATTGCTCCTCCTTCCCACCTTGTTCCTCCTACTTCCTGGCCATTTCTCCTCCTTCTCACCCTGTTCCTCCCATTTCTCCTACTTCTCATCCTGTTCCTCCCATTTCTCCTACTTCTCATCCTGTTCCTCCCACTTCCCTCCCACGTTTACTCCTTCTCATCCTGTTCCTCCCACTTCCCTCCCACTTTTACTCCTTCTCACCCTGTTCCTCCCACTTCCCTCCCACTTCTCCTCCTTCCCACCCTGCTCCTCCCACTTCCCTCCCACTTCTCCTCCTTCCCACCCCATTCCTCCCACTTCCCTCCCACTTCTCCTCCTTCTCACCCTGTTCCTCCCACTTCCCACACACTTCTCCTCCTTCTCACGCTATCCCTCTCACTTCTCTTCCTTTCCACCCTGTTCCTCCCACTTCTCCTCCTTCCCACCCTGTTCCTCACTCTTCCCCCCAATTCTACTCCTTCCCCACTCTGTTCCTCCTACTTCCCACCACTTTTCCTCCTTCTCACCCTGTTCCTCCCACTTCCCGCCCACTTCTCCTCCTTTCCACCCTGCTCCTCAAACTTCTCATCCTTCCCACCCCGTTCCTCCCACTTCCCTCCCACTTCTCCTCCTTCCCACCCTGTTCCTCCCACTTCCTTCCCACTTCTCCTCCTTCCCACCCTGTTCCTCCCACTTCCCTCCCACTTCTCCTCCTTCCCACCCTGTTCCTCCCACTTCCCACCCACATTTCTTCCTTTCCACCCTGTTCCTCCTACTTCCTTCCCACTTCTCCTCCTTCCCACCCTGTTCTTCCCACTTCACGCCCACTTCTGCTCCTTCCCACCCCGTTCTGCCCACTTCTCCTCCCACTTCTCCTCCTTCCTACCCTGTTATGCCCACTTTTCCTCCCACTTATACCATTTTATTAGACAGCCTGTTAAGCCCTGCCCCACTCATGATTAAGCCCCACCCCTTTGTGACACAAATCAAGACATTTATATCCTCCCACCAGCACCACACGACTCCCCTATGGGGACTCTAGAAGAAAAGGTTCTCACGGATGGTTGGAGGCCGTCCTAGCATTCAAGGGCTTTAATGGAACAGTAAACTTTTAGTATGAAAATCAATGTTATAGGACTTTCCCCGCTGAGTAAAACAAGGGTTATCTCACTACAGACAGTTGTATTATTCAAAAGTTATAACAGTTCAAATTATCAGGAAATGAATTACAGTGTGATTACTTCGGAAAGCCCCAACTGATAGGAAGTGACTCAGCAGTTTCGTTCACATTCTAGGGAGAACCATTTGTCAGTGACTTTCCTCTTCCATTGAATGCAACAGAATAACTACCTGATATATGACCACTACAGGACACTGATAATGGAAAGACACAAAAGTATAAACTGTAATAATTCTGGGAAGATGCATCTCTCATCAGTGGAAGTTGTACAGTACATGTTTTTGTTCATTAAAAGAGTTTACTGTTCCTTTAAATCCCCATGTACCTCTAGGACAATGTCTATTTGTTTCCCAAGATTGCAGTTGTTTTTCTGTAGAATTCCTCCCTTTTATCTTTGTACATGTGGTGCCAGCAGGCTCATTGTTCGCCCCGTATGAATCTCTGGGAATGAGCGGGTCACATGTTCTGGTTTTCGGTGGAACAATAAGAGGAGATTCGCTGGTCAGATGCAAGTCTCCTGTCCTTATCACATGCTTCCAATGTTACAGATAATTTGGACGCAGACAGAGAGTTGTGATGTTCTAAATGCTGCAACGTCATAATTCCTGTCTGGGGGGGGGGGGGCGCAGGGTCTAGTCCGCCCCCCCCCGACTCTAATGCACAGAATACACTGAGTCTGAGGAAAAAACTAAATTTGAGCAGTTCTGAGGAAAGCTATTTAAAAACAATTGAAATGAAGCGTTTAACCCCTTTTAACCCTCTAACGCATTGCACTGACCTATATAGCATTCAGGGAAGCAATCTCCCCCTGGACCGACCATATGTCTGGGCCAGTGGGCCACTACCTCACTTAATCTCCATCTTGTTGCTGTAAGTGAAGCTACACTAGTGATACCACAGAGCTTACAATTGAAACAGAGCTACACTAGTGATACCACAGAGATACAATCCAAATGGATCTACACTAGTGATACCACAGAGATACAATCCAAATGGATCTACACTAGTGATACTACAGAGCTACAATCCAAATGGATCTACACTAGTGATACCACAGAGGTACAGTCCAAATGGATCTACACTAGTGATACCACAGAGCTACAATCCAAATGGATCTACACTAGTGATACCACAGAGCTACAATCCAAATGGATCTACACTAGTGATACCACAGAGCTAGAATCCAAATGGATCTACACTAGTGATACCACAGAGCTACAATCCAAATGGAACTACACTAGTGATACTACAGAGCTACAATCCAAATGGATCTACACTAGTGATACCACAGAGCTACAATCCAAATGGATCTACACTAGTGATACCACAGAACTACAATCCAAATGGAACTACACTAGTGATACCACAGAACTACAGTCCAAATAGATCTACACTAGTGATACCACAGAGCTACAGTCCAAATGGATCTACACTAGTGATACCACAGAGCTACAATCCAAATGGATCTACACTAGTGATACCACAGAGCTACAGTCCAAATGGATCTACACTAGTGATACCACAGAGCTACAATCCAAATGGATCTACACTAGTGATACCACAGAGCTACAATCCAAATGGATCTACACTAGTGATACTACAGAGCTACAATCCAAATGGATCTACACTAGTGATACCACAGAGATACAATCCAAATGGATCTACACTAGTGATACCACAGAGCTACAATCCAAATGGAACTACACTAGTGTTACCACAGAGCTACAATCCAAATGGATCTACACTAGTGATACCACAGAGCTACAATCCAAATGGATCTACACTAGTGATACCACAGAGCTACAGTCCAAATAGATCTACACTAGTGATACCACAGAGCTACAGTCCAAATGGATCTACACTAGTGATACCACAGAGCTACAATCCAAATGGATCTACACTAGTGATACCACAGAGCTACAATCCAAATGGATCTACACTAGTGATACCACAGAGCTACAATCCAAATGGATCTACACTAGTGATACTACAGAGCTACAATCCAAATGGATCTACACTAGTGATACCACAGAGACACAATCCAAATGGATCTACACTAGTGATACTACAGAGCTACAATCCAAATGGATCTACACTAGTGATACCACAGAGATACAATCCAAATGGATCTACACTAGTGATACTACAGAGCTACAATCCAAATGGATCTACACTAGTGATACCACAGAACTACAATCCAAATGGATCTACACTAGTGATACCACAGAGCTAGAATCCAAATGGATCTACACTAGTGATACCACAGAGCTACAATCCAAATGGATCTACACTAGTGATACCACAGAGCTACAATCCAAATGAATCTACACTACTGATACCACAGAACTACAATCCAAATGGGTCTACACTAGTGATACCACAGAGCTACAATCCAAATGGATCTACACTAGTGATACCACAGAGCTACAATCCAAATGGAACTACACTAGTGATACCACAGAGCTACAATCCAAATGGAACTACACTAGTGATACCACAGAGCTACAATCCAAATGGATCTACACTAGTGATACCACAGAGCTACAGTCCAAATGGATCTACACTAGTGATACCACGGAGCTATAATCCAAATGGATCTACACTAGTGATATCACAGAGCTACAATCCAAATGGAACTACATTAGTGATACCACAGAGCTACAATCCAAATGGATCTACACTAGAGATACCACAGAGCTACAATCCAAATGGAACTACACTAGTGATACCACAGAGGTACAGTCCAAATAGATATACACTACTGATACCACAGAGCTACAATCCAAATGGATCTACACTAGTGATACCACAGAGCTACAATCCAAATGGATCTACACTAGTGATACCACAGAGCTACAATCCAAATGGAGATACAGTAGTGATACCACAGAGCTACAATCCAAATGGAACTACTCTAGTGATACCACAGAGATACAATTCAAATGGATCTACACTAGTGATACCACAGAGCTACAATCCAAATGGAACTACACTAGTGATATCACAGAGCTACAATCCAAATGGAACTACACTAGTGATACCACAGAGCTACAATCCAAATGGATCTACACTAGTGATATCACAGAGCTACAATCCAAATGGAACTACACTAGTGATACCACAGAGATACAATCCAAATGGATCTACACTAGTGATACCACAGAGCTACAATCCAAATGGATCTACACTAGTGATACCACAGAGCTACAATCCAAATGGATCTACACTAGTGATACCACAGAGCTACAATCCAAATGGATCTACACTAGTGATACCACAGAGCTACAATCCAAATGGAGATACAGTAGTGATACCACAGAGCTACAATCCAAATGGAAATACACTAGTGATACCACAGAGCTACAATCCAAATGGATCTACACTAGTGATACCACAGAGCTACAATCCAAATGGAGATACAGTAGTGATAACACAGAGCTACAATCCAAATGGAACTACACTACTGATACCACAGAGCTACAATCCAAATGGAGATACAGTAGTGATACCACAGAGCTACAATCCAAATGGAACTACACTAGTTATACCACAGAGCTACAATCCAAATGGATCTACACTAGTGATACCACAGAACTACAATCCAAATGGATCTACACTAGTGATACCACAGAGCTACAATCCAAATGGATCTACACTAGTGATACCACAGAGCTACAATCCAAATGGAACTGCACTAGTGATACCACAGAGCTACAATCCAAATGGATCTACACTAGTGATACCACAGAGCTACAATCCAAATGGATCTACACTAGTGATACCACAGAGCTACAATCCAAATGGATCTACACTAGTGATACTACAGAGCTACAATCCAAATGGATCTACACTAGTGATATCACAGAGCTACAGTCCAAATGGAACTACACTAGTGATACCACAGAGCTACAATCCAAATGGATCTACACTAGTGATACCACAGAGCTACAATCCAAATGGAGTTACACTAGTGATACCACAGAGCTACAATCCAAATGGATCTACACTAGTGATACCACAGAGCTACAATCCAAATGGAACTACACTAGTGATACCACAGAGCTACAATCCAAATGGAACTACACTAGTGATACCACAGAGCTACAATCCAAATAGATCTACACTAGTGATACCACAGAGCTACAATCCAAATAGATCTACACTAGTGATACCACAGAGATACAATCCAAATGGATCTACACTAGTGATACCACAGAGCTACAATCCAAATGGAACTACACTAGTGATACCACAGAGCTACAATCCAAATGGAACTACACTAGTGATACCACAGAGCTACAATCCAAATGGAACTACACTAGTGATACCACAGAGCTACAATCCAAATGGATCTACACTAGTGACACCACAGAACTACAATCCAAATGGATCTACACTAGTGATACCACAGAGCTACAATCCAAATGGATCTACACTAGTGATACCACAGAGCTACAATCCAAATGGACCTACACTAGTGATACCACAGAGCTACAATCCAAATGGATCTACACTAGTGATACAACAGAGCTACAATCCAAATGGAGTTACACTAGTGATACCACAGAGCTACAATCCAAATGGATCTACACTAGTGATACCACAGAGCTACAATCCAAATGGATCTACACTAGTGATACCACAGAACTACAATCCAAATGGATCTACACTAGTGATACCACAGAGCTACAATCCAAATGGATCTACACTAGGGATACCACAGAGCTGCAATCCAAATGGATCTACACTAGTGATACCACAGAGGTACAATCCAAATGGATCTACACTAGTGATACCACAGAGGTACAATCCAAATGGATCTACACTAGTGATACCACAGAACTACAGTCCAAATGGATCTACACTAGTGATACCACAGAGCTACAATCCAAATGGAACTACACTAGTGATACCACAGAGCTACAATCGAAATGGAACTACACTAGTGATACTACAGAGCTACAATCCAAATGGATCTACACTAGTGATATCACAGAGCTACAATCCAAATGGAACTACACTAGTGATACCACAGAGCTACAATCCAAATGGATCTACACTAGTGATACCACAGAGCTACAATCCAAATGGAACTACACTAGTGATACCACAGAGCTACAATCCAAATGGAGATACAGTAGTGATACCACAGAGCTACAATCCAAATGGAACTACACTAGTGATACCACAGAGCTACAATCCAAATGGATCTACACTAGTGATACCACAGAGCTACAATCCAAATGGATCTACACTAGTGATACCACAGAGCTACAATCCAAATGGATCTACACTAGTGATACCACAGAACTACAATCCAAATGGATCTACACTAGTGATACCACAGAGCTACAATCCAAATGGAGTTACACTAGTGATACCACAGAGCTACAATCCAAATGGATCTACACTAGTGATACCACAGAGCTACAATCCAAATGGATCTACACTAGTGATACCACAGAACTACAATCCAAATGGATCTACACTAGTGATACCACAGAGCTACAATCCAAATGGATCTACACTAGTGGTACCACAGAGGTACAATCCAAATGGATCTACACTAGTGATGCCACAGAACTACAGTCCAAATGGATCTACACTAGTGATACCACAGAGCTACAATCCAAATGGATCTACACTAGTGATACCACAGAGGTACAATCCAAATGGATCTACACTAGTGATACCACAGAACTACAATCCAAATGGATCTACACTAGTGATACCACAGAACTACAATCCAAATGGATCTACACTAGTGATACCACAGAGCTACAATCCAAATGGATCTACACTAGTGATACCAAAGAGCTACAACCCAACTGGAACTACACTAGTGATACCACAGAGGTACAACCCAAATGGATCTACACTAGTTATACTACAGAGGTACAACCCAAATGGATCTACACTAGTGATACCACAGAGCTACAATCCAAATGGAACTACACTAGTGATACCACAGAGCTACAATCCAAATGGATCTACACTAGTGATACAACAGAGCTACAATCCAAATGGAGTTACACTAGTGATACCACAGAGCTACAATCCAAATGGATCTACACTAGTGATACCACAGAGCTACAATCCAAATAGATCTACACTAGTGATACCACAGAGCTACAATCCAAATGGATCTACACTAGTGATACCACAGAGCTACAATCCAAATGGATCTACACTAGTGATACCACAGAACTACAATCCAAATGGATCTACACTAGTGATACCACAGAGCTACAATCCAAATGGATCTACACTAGTGATACCACAGAACTACAGTCCAAATGGATCTACACTACTGATACCACAGAGCGACAATCCAAATGGATCTACACTGGTGATACCACAGAGCTACAATCCAAATGGATCTACACTAGGGATACCACAGAGCTGCAATCCAAATGGATCTACACTAGTGATACCACAGAGGTACAATCCAAATGGATCTACACTAGTGATACCACAGAGGTACAATCCAAATGGATCTACACTAGTGATACCACAGAACTACAGTCCAAATGGATCTACACTAGTGATACCACAGAGCTACAATCCAAATGGAACTACACTAGTGATACCACAGAGCTACAATCGAAATGGAACTACACTAGTGATACCACAGAGCTACAATCCAAATGGATCTACACTAGTGATATCACAGAGCTACAATCCAAATGGAACTACACTAGTGATACCACAGAGCTACAATCCAAATGGATCTACACTAGTGATACCACAGAGCTACAATCCAAATGGAACTACACTAGTGATACCACAGAGCTACAATCCAAATGGAGATACAGTAGTGATACCACAGAGCTACAATCCAAATGGAACTACACTAGTGATACTACAGAGCTACAATCCAAATGGATCTACACTAGTGATACCACAGAGCTACAATCCAAATGGATCTACACTAGTGATACCACAGAGCTACAATCCAAATGGATCTACACTAGTGATACCACAGAACTACAATCCAAATGGATCTACACTAGTGATACCACAGAGCTACAATCCAAATGGAGTTACACTAGTGATACCACAGAGCTACAATCCAAATGGATCTACACTAGTGATACCACAGAGCTACAATCCAAATGGATCTACACTAGTGATACCACAGAACTACAATCCAAATGGATCTACACTAGTGATACCACAGAGCTACAATCCAAATGGATCTACACTAGTGGTACCACAGAGGTACAATCCAAATGGATCTACACTAGTGATGCCACAGAACTACAGTCCAAATGGATCTACACTAGTGATACCACAGAGCTACAATCCAAATGGATCTACACTAGTGATACCACAGAGGTACAATCCAAATGGATCTACACTAGTGATACCACAGAACTACAATCCAAATGGATCTACACTAGTGATACCACAGAACTACAATCCAAATGGATGTACACTAGTGATACCACAGAGCTACAATCCAAATGGATCTACACTAGTGATACCACAGAGGTACAATCCAAATGGATCTACACTAGTGATACCACAGAACTACAATCCAAATGGATCTACACTAGTGATACCACAGAGCTACAATCCAAATGGATCTACACTAGTGATACCACAGAGGTACAATCCAAATGGATCTACACTAGTGATACCACAGAACTACAGTTCAAATGGATCTACACTAGTGATACCACAGAGCTACAATCCAAATGGAACTACACTAGTGATACCACAGAGGTACAATCCAAATGGAACTACACTAGTGATACCACAGAGTTACAGTCCAAATGGATCTACACTAGTGATACCACAGAGTTACAGTCCAAATGGATCTACACTAGTGATACAACAGAGCTACAATCCAAATGGATCTACACTAGTGATACCACAGAGCTACAATCCAAATGGATCTACACTAGTGATACCACAGAGCTACAATCCAAATGGAACTACACTAGTGATACCACAGAGGTACAATCCAAATGGATCTACACTAGTGATACCACAGAGTTACAATCCAAATGGAACTACACTAGTGATACCACAGAGTTACAGTCCAAATGGATCTACACTAGTGATACCACAGAGTTACAGTCCAAATGGAACTACACTAGTGATACCACAGAGCTACAATCCAAATGGAACTACACTAGTGATACCACAGAGTTACAGTCCAAATGGAACTACACTAGTGATACCACAGAGCTACAATCCAAATGGAACTACACTAGTGATACCACAGAGCTACAGTCCAAATGGATCTACACTAGTGATACCACAGAGTTACAGTCCAAATGGAACTACACTAGTGATACCACAGAGCTATAATCCAAATGGATCTACACTAGTGATACCCCAGAGTTACAATCCAAATGGAACTACACTAGTGATACCACAGAACTACAATCCAAATGGAACTACACTAGTGATACCACAGAGGTACAATCCAAATGGATCTACACTAGTGATATCACAGAGATACAATCCAAATGGAACTACACTAGTGATACCACAGAGTTACAGTCCAAATGGAACTACACTAGTGATACCACAGAGCTACAATCCAAATGGAACTACACTAGTGATACCACAGAGCTACAATCCAAATGGAACTACACTAGTGATACCACAGAGCTACAATCCAAATGGAACTACACTAGTGATACCACAGAGCTACAGTCCAAATGGAACTACACTAGTGATACCACAGAGCTACAGTCCAAATGGAACTACACTAGTGATACCACAGAGCTACAATCCAAATGGAACTACACTAGTGATACCACAGAGCTACAATCCAAATGGATCTACACTAGTGATACCACAGAGCTACAATCCAAATGGAACTACAGTAGTGATACCACAGAGCTACAATCCAAATGGAACTACACTAGTGATACCACAGAGCTACAATCCAAATGGATCTACACTAGTGATACCACAGAGCTACAATCCAAATGGAACTACACTAGTGATACCACAGAGCTACAGTCCAAATGGATCTACACTAGTGATACCACAGAACTACAGTCCAAATGGATCTACACTAGTGATACCACAGAACTACAGTCCAAATGGATCTACACTAGTGATACCACAGAGCTACAGTCCAAATGGATCTACACTAGTGATATCACAGAGCTACAATCCAAATGGAACTACACTAGTGATACCACAGAGCTACAATCCAAATGGATCTACACTAGTGATACCACAGAACTACAGTCCAAATGGATCTACACTAGTGATACCACAGAGCTACAATCCAAATGGATCTACACTAGCGATACCACGGAGCTACAATCCAAATGGATCTATACTAGTGATACCACAGAGCTACAATCCAAATGGATCTACACTAGTGATACCACAGAGCTACAATCCAAAATGGAACTACACTAGTGATACCACAGAGCTACAATCCAAATGGATCTACAGTAGTGATACCACAGAACTACAGTCCAAATGGATCTACACTAGTAATACCACAGAGCTACAATCCAAATGGATCTACACTAGTTATACCACAGAGCTACAATCCAAATGGAACTACACTAGTGATACCACAGAGCTACAATCCAAATGAATCTACACTAGTGATACCACAGAGCTACAATCCAAATGGATCTACACTAGTGATACCACAGAGCTACAATCCAAATGGAACTACACTAGTGATACCACAGAGCTACAATCCAAATGGAACTACACTAGTGATACAACAGAGCTACAATCCAAATGGATCTACACTAGTGATACCACAGAGCTACAATCCAAATGGATCTACACTAGTGATACCACAGAGCTACAATTCAAATAGATCTACACTAGTGATACCACAGAGCTACAATCCAAATGGAACTACACTAGTGATACCACAGAGATACAATCCAAATGGATCTACACTAATGATACCACAGAGCTACAATCCAAATGGATCTACACTAGTGATACCACAGAGATGCAATCCAAATGGAACTACACTAGCGGTACCACAGAGCTACAATCCAAATGGATCTACACTAGTGATACCACAGAACTACAATCCAAATGGATCTACACTAGTGATACCACAGAGCTACAATCCAAATGGATCTACACTAGTGATACCACAGAGCTACAATCCAAATGGAACTACACTAGTGATACCACAGAACTACAATCCAAATGGATCTACACTAGTGATACCACAGAGCTACAATCCAAATGGAACTACACTAGTGATACCACAGAGATACAATCCAAATGGATCTACACTAATGATACCACAGAGCTACAATCCAAATGGATCTACACTAGTGATACCACAGAGATACAATCCAAATGGAACTACACTAGCGGTACCACAGAGCTACAATCCAAATGGATCTACACTAGTGATACCACAGAACTACAATCCAAATGGATCTACACTAGTGATACCACAGAGCTACAATCCAAATGGATCTACACTAGTGATACCACAGAGCTACAATCCAAATGGAACTACACTAGTGATACCTCAGAACTACAATCCAAATGGATCTACACTAGTGATACCACAGAGCTACAATCCAAATGGAACTACACTAGTGATACCACAGAACTACAATCCAAATGGATCTACACTAGTGATACCACAGAGCTACAGTCCAAATGGAACTACACTAGTGATACCACAGAGCTTACAAGTGAAATGGAGCTACACTAGTGATACCATAGAGCTTACAATCCAAATGGAGCTACACTAGTGATACCACAGAGCTACAATCCAAATGGAACTACACTAGTGATACCACAGAGCTACAATCCAAATGGATCTACACTAGTGATACCACAGAGCTACAATCCAAATGGATCTACACTAGTGATACCACAGAGCTACAATCCAAATGGAGTTACACTAGTGATACCACAGAGCTACAATCCAAATGGATGTACACTAGTGATACCACAGAGCTACAATCCAAATGGAGTTACACTAGTGATACCACAGAGCTTACAATCCAAATGGATCTACACTAGTGATACCACAGAGCTACAATCCAAATGGATCTACACTAGTGATACCAAAGAGCTACAACCCAACTGGAACTACACTAGTGATACCACAGAGATACAATCCAAATGGATCTACACTAATGATACCACAGAGCTACAATCCAAATGGATCTACACTAGTGATACCACAGAGATACAATCCAAATGGAACTACACTAGCGGTACCACAGAGCTACAATCCAAATGGATCTACACTAGTGATACCACAGAACTACAATCCAAATGGATCTACACTAGTGATACCACAGAGCTACAATCCAAATGGATCTACACTAGTGATACCACAGAGCTACAATCCAAATGGAACTACACTAGTGATACCACAGAACTACAATCCAAATGGATCTACACTAGTGATACCACAGAGCTACAATCCAAATGGAACTACACTAGTGATACCACAGAACTACAATCCAAATGGATCTACACTAGTGATACCACAGAGCTACAGTCCAAATGGAACTACACTAGTGATACCACAGAGCTTACAAGTGAAATGGAGCTACACTAGTGATACCATAGAGCTTACAATCCAAATGGAGCTACACTAGTGATACCACAGAGCTACAATCCAAATGGAACTACACTAGTGATACCACAGAGCTACAATCCAAATGGATCTACACTAGTGATACCACAGAGCTACAATCCAAATGGATCTACACTAGTGATACCACAGAGCTACAATCCAAATGGAGTTACACTAGTGATACCACAGAGCTACAATCCAAATGGATGTACACTAGTGATACCACAGAGCTACAATCCAAATGGAGTTACACTAGTGATACCACAGAGCTTACAATCCAAATGGATCTACACTAGTGATACCACAGAGCTACAATCCAAATGGATCTACACTAGTGATACCACAGAGCTACAATCCAAATGGAACTACACTAGTGATACCACAGAGCTTACCATCCAAATGGATCTACACTAGTGATACCACAGAGCTACAATCCAAATGAATCTACACTACTGATACCACAGAACTACAATCCAAATGGATCTACACTAGTGATACCACAGAGGTACAATCCAAATGGATCTACACTAGTGATACCACAGAGGTACAATCCAAATGGATCTACACTAGTGATACCACAGAGCTACAATCCAAATGGATCTACACTAGTGATACCACAGAGCTACAATCCAAATGGATCTACACTAGTGATACCACAGAGCTACAATCCAAATGAATCTACACTACTGATACCACAGAACTACAATCCAAATGGATCTACACTAGTGATACCACATAGGTACAATCCAAATGGATCTACACTAGTGATACCACAGAGGTACAACCCAAATGGATCTACACTAGTGATACTACAGAGGTACAACCCAAATGGATCTACACTAGTGATACCACAGAGCTACAATCCAAATGGAACTACACTAGTGATACCACAGAGCTACAATCCAAATGGATCTACACTAGTGATACCACAGAGCTACAATCCAAATGGATCTACACTAGTGATACCACAGAGCTACAATCCAAATGGATCTACACTAGTGATACCACAGAGCTACAATCCAAATGAATCTACACTACTGATACCACAGAACTACAATCCAAATGGATCTACACTAGTGATACCACAGAGGTACAATCCAAATGGATCTACACTAGTGATACCACAGAGGTACAATCCAAATGGATCTACACTAGTGATACCACAGAGGTACAATCCAGATGGATCTATACTAGTGATACCACAGAGCTACAATCCAAATGGATCTACACTAGTGATACCACCGAGCTACAATCCAAATGGAACTACACTAGTGATACCACAGAGCTACAATCCAAATAGATCTACACTAGTGATACCACAGAGCTACAGTCTAAATGGAACTACACTAGTGATACCACAGAACTACAATCCAAATGGAACTACACTAGTGATTCCACAGAACTACAATCCAAATGGAACTACACTAGTGATACCACAGAGCTACAATCCAAATGGATCTACACTAGTTATACCACAGAGGTACAATCCAAATGGAACTACACTAGTGATACCACAGAGCTACAATCCAAATGGATCTACATTAGTGATACCACAGAGCTACAATCCAAGTGGAGCTACACTAGTGATACCACAGAGCTACTATCCAAATGGATCTACACTAGTGATACCACAGAGCTACAATCCAAATGGATCTACACTAGTGATACCACAGAGCTATAATCCAAATGGATCTACACTAGTGATACCACAGAGCTACAATCCAAATGGATATACACTAGTGATACCACAGAGCTACAGTCCAAATGGAGCTACACTAGTGATACCACAGAGCTACAATCCAAAAGGAACTATACTAGTGATACCACAGAGCTAGTATCCAAATGGAAGTACACTAGTGATACCACAGAGCTACAATCCAAATGGATCTACACTAGTGATACCACAGAGCTACAATACAAATGGAACTACACTAGTGATACCACAGAGCTACAATCCAAATGGAACTACACTAGTGATACCACAGAGCTACAGTCCAAATGGATCTACACTAGTGATACCACAGAGCTACAATCCAAATGGATCTACACTAGTGATACCACAGAGCTACAATCCAAATGGATCTACACTAGTGATACCACAGAACTACAATCCAAATGGAACTACACTAGTGATACCACAGAACTACAATCCAAATGGAACTACACTAGTGATACCACAGAACTACAATCCAAATGGAACTACACTAGTGATACCACAGAGCTACAGTCTAAATGGATCTACACTAGTGATACCACAGAGGTACAGTCTAAATGGAACTACACTAGTGATACCACAGAGCTACAATCCAAATGGATCTAAACTAGTGATACCACAGAGCTACAATCCAAATGGAACTACACTAGTGATACCACAGAGCTACAGTCTAAATGGATCTACACTAGTGATACCACAGAGCTACAATCCAAATGGATCTACACTAGTGATACCACAGAGCTACAATTCAAATGGAACTACACTAATGATACCACAGAGATACAATCCAAATGGGTGTACACTAGTGATACCACAGAGCTACAATCCATATGGAACTACACTAGTGATACCACAGAGATACAATCCAAATGGATCTACACTAGTGATACCACAGAGCTACAATCCAAATGGAACTACACTAGTGATACCACAGAGCTACAATCCAAATGGATCTACACTAGTGATACCACAGAGCTACAATCCAAATGGATCTACACTAGTGATACCACAGAGCTACAGTCAAAATGGATCTACACTAGTGATACCACAGAGCTACAATCCAAATGGAACTACACTAGTGATACCACAGAGCTACAATCCAAATGGAACTACACTAGTGATACCACAGAGGTACAATCCAAATGGATCTACACTAGTGATACCACAGAGCTACAATCCAACTGGATCTACACTAGTGATACCACAGAGCTACAATCCAAATGGAACTACACTAGTGACACCATAGAGCTACAATCCAAATGGAACTACACTAGTGATACCACAGAGCTACAATCCAAATGGATCTACACTACTGATACCACAGAACTACAATCCAAATGGATCTACACTAGTGATACCACAGAACTAGAATCCAAATGGATCTACACTAGTGATACCACAGAGCTACAATCCAAATGGAACTACAGTAGTGATACCACAGAGCTACAATCCAAATGGATCTACACTAGTGATACCACAGAGCTACAATCCAAATGGATCTACACTAGTGACTAGTGATGAGCGAGCATGCTCGGCCGAAGCTCGGTTCGGCTCGAGCATCGCTCTGCTCGGCACATGGCGGTACTCGTACGAGTACCGCATGTGCTTGCCCGCCATGTTCGGGTCTCCTCCCCGCACGTTTCGCGGCTGCTGCGCAGCCAATAAACTTGCAGGGAGGCTCTGACATCAGTGTAATGCCAGCAGCCATGTTGGGTGCTGGAATTACACTGATTGGCTGGCCAGAACCCGTGATCGGGTGCTGTATAGCACCTGACCAGCGAGTTCGGCTCAGTCTTAGCCAGGGAGAGATGAGGATAGGAAGGGAAAGTCAGTGTAGGGAGAAGAAAAGCGAGTTTGTTAAAAAAAAAGACCCAAAAGTCCTTTTTAGGACTACTGTGTGTGGGGGCAGCAGTTTATTTTGTGTGGGGGGGCAGAGATATAAAAAAAAAAACTTCACATATTCTGTTCACTGTGCCTAGCCGCAGATTAGCAGCACATTCTGTTTAGTGTGCAAAGTTGCAGATTAGAGCACATTCTGTTCAGTGTGCAAAGTTGCAGATTAGCAGCACATTCTTTTTAGTGTGCAAAGTTTCAGATTAGGAGAACATTTTGTTAAGTGTTCAAACTGTAAAATATCAAAGTCACATATTCAATTAACTGTGCGTAGCCGCAGTTAAGAAGAACATTCTGTTTACTGTGCAAAGTTGCATATTAGGAGAACATTCTGTTAACTGTGCAAACTGTAAAATATCAAAGTCACATATTCCATTCACTGTGCGTAGCCGCAGTTAAGAAGCACATTCTGTGTAGTGTGCAAAGTTGCATATTAGGAGAACATTCTGTTAACTGTGCAAACTGTAAAATATCAAAGTCACATATTCCATTCACTGTGCGTAGCCGCAGTTAAGAAGCACATTCTGTGTAGTGTGCAAAGTGGCATATTAGGAGAACATTCTGTTAACTGTTCAAACTGTAAAATATCAAAGTCACATATTCCATTCACTGTGCGTAGCCGCAGTTAAGAAGCACATTCTGTGTAGTGTGCAAAGTGGCATATTAGGAGAACATTCTGTTAAGTGTTCAAACTGTAAAATATCAAAGTCACATATTCCATTCACTGTGCGTAGCCGCAGTTAAGAAGAACATTCTGTTTACTGTGCAAAGTTGCATATTAGGAGAACATTCTGTTAACTGTGCAAACTGTAAAATATCAAAGTCACATATTCCATTCACTGTGCGTAGCCGCAGTTAAGAAGAACATTCTGTTTACTGTGCAAAGTTGCATATTAGGAGAACATTCTGTTAAGTGTTCAAACTGTAAAATATCAAAGTCACATATTCCATTCACTGTGCGTAGCCGCAGTTAAGAAGAACATTCTGTTTACTGTGCAAAGTTGCATATTAGGAGAACATTCTGTTAAGTGTTCAAACTGTAAAATATCAAAGTCACATATTCCATTCACTGTGCGTAGCCACAGTTAAGAAGAACATTCTGTGTAGTGTGCAAAGTGGCATATTAGGAGAACATTCTGTTAAGTGTTCAAACTGTAAAATATCAAAGTCACATATTCCATTCACTGTGCGTAGCCGCAGTTAAGAAGAACATTCTGTTTACTGTGCAAAGTTGCATATTAGGAGAACATTCTGTTAACTGTGCAAACTGTAAAATATCAAAGTCACATATTCCATTCACTGTGCGTAGCCGCAGTTAAGAAGAACATTCTGTTTACTGTGCAAAGTTGCATATTAGGAGAACATTCTGTTAAGTGTTCAAACTGTAAAATATCAAAGTCACATATTCCATTCACTGTGCGTAGCCGCAGTTAAGAAGAACATTCTGTTTACTGTGCAAAGTTGCAGATTTGCAGCACATATTCCGTGTAATATGAAGAAGGCGGGTAAAAAGGGACGGGGAAGTGGACGTGATCCTGATAGTTCAGGGCGCGGGTCAGGACGCGTAGAAACTGTGCCTGGTGCCAGAGCACAAGACAGAAAGACATCCACCATACCTAGCTTCATGTCTCAGTTTACAGGGCGTCGCAGGACATCACTCTCGAGGTCCGACCACTGCGAACAGGTGGTCGGTTGGATGTCAGCTGATACTGCTTCCAGTCGGTTAAGCAACACCCTGTCTTCCACCAAGTCCACTCTCAGTAGCCAAGAGTCTGGTCAACATAATCCTCACCCTGATCATACTTCCTCCCACCATAGAGGATCTGGTCAAAGAAGTGATCCCACACTGGGATATAGTGAGGAGCTCGTCTCATCACCAATCCTTAATTTGAACCTCTCTCCAAGCACGCTTGCAGAGGAACATGACATCTTGTGCCCTGATTCACAACCTCTAGAGGGTACCCAATCACAAGAAGATGACAGAGGTGAACGGCATTTAAGGTCAAAGGAAGTGGGTGATGATGATGATGATGAGACACAGTTGCCATTAAATCAACCACTATTACTGTCTCAAGACCTTGATGAGGAGGATGATATACAGTTGTCAATGACTGAGTATGTGGTGGGATCAAGACATGAGGAGGATGATCAGAGTGAGGAAGTGGAGGAGGACTTGGTGGACGATGAGGTGACTGACCCCACCTGGGAAGGTGTAGAGCCGAGCGATGACAGCAGTCCTGAGGGTGAGCCATCTGCAGCACCGCAACAGGCTGGAAGAGGCAGTGGTGTGGCTACAGAAAGAAGGCGGACCGCACCAAACCGGCCCGCAAATGTTCCACGGAGCACCCCCTTGCGTAAATCTCCCTTGCCAAGGGGTAGGTGTTCCGCGGTATGGCGTTTTTTTAAGGAAAGTGCGGACGACAAAAGAATTGTAGTTTGCAACCTGTGCAACACCAGAATGAGCCGAGGCATGAACACTAGAAACCTCACCACCACCAGCATGATCCGACACATGGCATCCAAGCACCGTAATAAGTGGGAGGAACGCCCGGATCGCCAATCTGTGTCTGCAGGCCACACCACTGCCTCCTCTTCCCCTGTTTTCGGTGCCGGCCAATCGCCTGTCGAAGGCGCAGGCCCGCATACCTCCCGCCCTGCACCTGTACCATCTGAAGCACCATCAGCGACCACATCCACTTCCCTGTCCCAGCACAGCGTCCAAATGTCGTTACCCCAGGCATTTGAGCGCAAGCGAAAATACCCAGCCACCCACCCACAGGCCATAGCACTAACCTCACACCTTTCCAAATTACTGGCCATCGAAATGCTGCCATTTAGGCTTGTGGAGACTGAGTCCTTCCGCAGCCTGATGGCAGCAGCTGTCCCTCGGTATGCAGTCCCCAGCCGCCACTACTTTTCCCGGTGTGCCGTCCCCGCCTTACACCACCATGTGTCCCGTAACATCACCCGTGCCCTGACCAACGCAGTTACTGGGAAGGTCCACTTAACGACTGACACATGGACAAGTGCTTGTGGCCAGGGACGCTACATTTCCCTGACGGCACACTGGGTGAATGTCGTGGAGGCTGGGAGCGACTCGGACCCTGGGATGGCACAGGTGCTACCCACGCCGAGGATTGCGGGCCCTACCTCCATCAGGGTTTCCGCCAGCACCTACGTTATTGGCTCCTCCTCCTCCGTTTCCACCTCCGAATTCTCTGCGCGCAGCGCCACTCACCCATCAGCCGGTAGCTGGAAGCAGTGTAGCACTGCAGTGGGGAAGCGTCAACAGGCCGTGCTGAAGCTGATCTGCCTTGGGGACAAACAGCACACGGCCTCAGAGCTGTTACAGGGGATTAGTCACCAGACCGAGCAGTGGCTCTCGCCACTCAACCTGCAACCAGGCATGGTTGTGTGTGATAATGGGCGTAACTTGGTGGCGGCTTTGGAGCTCGGCAAGCTCACACACGTACCATGCCTAGCGCATGTATTTAATTTAGTGGTTCAGCGATTTCTAAAAACCTACCCCAATTTGCATGATCTCTTGACCAAGGTGCGCCGCGTGTGTGCACATTTCCGTAAGTCATCTAACAGCTTCAGCCGGCCTGTTGAAGCTGCAGCAGCGCTTACAATTGCCAGCTCACCGGCTGCTGTGTGACGTGAGCACGCGCTGGAACTCCACCTTCCACATGTTGGCCCGGCTTTGTGAGCAGCAGAGGGCAGTAGTGGAGTACCAGCTGTTACACGGTCGTCGCCTCTCCGTTCAACTTCCTGTAATCAGAAGTGAGGAGTGGGAATGGATGTCAGACCTCTGTGAGGTTTTACACAATTTTGAGGAATCGACACAGATGGTGAGCGGCGATAACGCTATTATCAGTGTAACCATCCCACTTCTGTGTCTACTGAAACGCTCGCTGCTCACAATTAAAACCGACGCTTTGCATGTGGAAGAGGTGGAAATGCAGGAGGAAGAGCTTACACAAGGTGATAGCCAGAGCACCCTCACTTCGTCTTCTCAGCGACAATTGGAGGAGGCGGAGGAGGAGGAGGAGGAGGAGGAAGACACGGTTGCCTCCGCTACAGAGGGTAGCCATGGAACTTTAGTTCCATCTCTTCAGCGTGGGTGGGCAGAAGAGGAGGAAGAGGATGAGGAGATTGAGAGTCATCCTCCTGGTGAGGACAGCGAAATCTTGCCTGTTGGTACTCTGGCACACATGGCTGACTTTATGTTAGGCTGCCTTTCCCGTGACACACGCGTTATACGCATTTTAGACAACACGGATTACTGGGTGTTCACCCTTCTGGACCCCCGCTACAAAGAGAATTTCTCATCTCTCATTCCTCCGGTGGAGAGGACAAGCAAAATGGTGCAATACCAGAAGGTTCTTGTCGAAAAATTGCTCCAAAATTTTCCATCTGACAACACTGGCGGCAGAGTACGTGCTACCTTGGCCAACCGAGAAGGGGAGAAAAGGGGAGCACACAGCAGTTCCGACAAAGGCAGGGCAACACTCTCCAAGGCGTGGGACACCTTCATGACACCCCGCCAGCACCCTCACCCTGATGCGCAGCCTAGTGTCACAAGGAGGGAAAAGTTTTGGAAGATGGTGAAGGAGTACGTAGCAGACCGTGTCAGCGTCCTCAATGATCCCTCTGTGCCTTACAACTACTGGGTGTCCAAGCTGGACACGTGGTATGAACTGGCACTCTACGCCTTGGAGGTGCTGGCCTGCCCTGCCGCCAGCGTTCTGTCTGAGCGGGTATTTAGTGCTGCTGGTGGCATCATAACAGATAAGCGTATCCGCCTTTCCACCGAAAATGCTGATAGGTTGACACTTATAAAAATGAACAAGGCCTGGATTTCCCCTGACTTCTCCACTCCACTGGAGGAAAGCCCCGGGTGAACATAAACTCACTTTATATATGTTATTTACAATGATGGGAATACTCTGTATTCCCATTCACCCCTTCCACCCAAAAAACGGGTATATGGTTGACTCTCTTCCATATGCCCAGTGATATAATTTTTATATAGGGCCAGCTCACCAGCGGGCCCAGTGATATAATTTTTATATAGGGCCAGCTCACCAGCGGGCGCAGTTTGACAATTTTTGTATAGGTCAGATCACCAGCGGGCCTTCTCATATAATGTTTTATTGGGTCAGCTCTCTAGCGGGCCCTCTCATATAATGTTTTATAGCGTCAGCTCACTAGCGGGCCTTCGCATATAATGTTTAGGATGGTCAGCTCCGCAGCAGACCCTCACCCATAATGTTTTAGATGGTCGGCTCAGCGCACGTTTCCCTCTTAATCATGGCCCCAGTTCAGAAAAATCGAGGAAATTTTTGGGAGAATTTGCCTTTGCGCACGTTTCCCTCTTAATCATGGCCTCAGTTCAGAAAAATCAAGGAAATTTTTTGCAGAATTTGCAGATGATATACAAGTAAATATACAGCAAATACTGTTTGGTAACAATTTTTCGCCTAAAGTCGTTTTTATCTTCCTTTTTGTGTGTTTTACGGTCAGTCTGTAAAAATGGCGTACTACGGGCGAAAGATCGTTCCCAGCAGCGATGTTGGAGGCCAAGATGCATCCAGACATCCTCCCTATGCTGTCCCTGAACCATTTCTGTGGTGTTTCCATCATTTTCTGCCCTTTTCCTATGGACCAGGCACCCTCCCCTCATCAGAGCAGGGGGTGCCTGGTGTAATGCTCGAGTCCTCCCATTGACTTCAATGGGGCTCGGGTGCTCGGCCGAGCACTCGAGCCTCCGGGGGCGCTCGGTCAGAGCACCCGAACACCCGAGCATTGGGGTGCTCGCTCATCACTACTAGTGACACCACAGAGTTACAATCCAAATGGATCTACACTAGTGATACCACAGAGCTACAATCCAAATGGATCTACACTAGTGATACCACAGAGCTACAATCCAAATGGATCTACACTAGTGATACCACAGAGCTACAATCCAAATGGATCTACACTACTGATACCACAGAACTACAATCCAAATGGATCTACACTAGTGATACCACAGAACTACAATCCAAATGGATCTACACTAGTGATACCACAGAGCTACAATCCAAATGGATCTACACTAGTGATACCACAGAGGTACAATCCAAATGGATCTACACTAGTGATACCACAGAGCTACAATCCAAATGGATCTACACTAGTGATATCACAGAGATACAATTGAAATGGATCTACAGAGTTACAACCCAAATTAAGCTACCATAGTAGCATAATGCATTTCCCTTGTAAACTCTATGGCATCAGTACCTTAGCGCATTGTGAGCTTTACATCATGATATTAACGACACTTTTAAAATTAACAAAAGGGGGTGGACTGGGAGAGGGGTGCTGAAAAGATAGTAGAAATGGGCCACTTGATCATATTTGCCCTCAGGACTACAAGTTGCCAGCCCTCCCCTGATAGCATTGGAATCCAATGTGCGGCCCGTGGGCCAGGTTGTGGCCCCCCTGAGATTTTTTAAAAGCTATATCTTTATCTAATTAACTAGCACACATGGAGGTTATTCCTTCCTCTAGATTGTAAGCTCTCACGAGCAGGGCCTTCTGATCCTTCTGTTCTCCACATCTGATTGTACTATTTGATACCTCTGTATTCCATTCCCTATTGTACAGCGCTGCAGAATTAGTTGGCGCTATATAAATAAAGATTAATAACAATAATAATAGGATCTCCAAGGCTGGATAAATCTTAGCGGATCGGCTCCATAGAATAACATAGAAAGTGGAGAAGTGATATCTATCACCTCTTTATCACGTCACACCCCAGGACGAGTAGGTAGCAAAACCTGGTTCACTTTTAAAAGGTCACATGCGAAACCTTTTACTGCATTCACCATGTCGCCAGGATAAAAATGGCGACCTGAGAATCTCACAGTGCATGAAAGAGTGAGATTCTCACGTTGCGCTATGTAAAGTCGCAATCTGGTCATGTCTGGTACTTCTGTGAATGTTACCTGGTTCTCTGCCCTGATCCCGACTCACAACCTGGCTCTCTCTCAGCTAGCTGGCTCTTTCTGCAGGAACCCAGGAGCCTGTCTCTCTTCTCATCGGTTGCCCCCTCCTTCTGTTAAACGAGGTGTACACCAGGGAGATGCAGGGGCCGCTGTCCGTCTCGCTGCCAGCTCCACAGGAGGAAGGGGATGATGCAGTGCCCTCCCAAATCTCCCTTCTTGCCCTTTGCCCCACATACCTGAGATCTGGCAAGCGTCGGTGACCCCTGGCCAGCAGATCACCCTCTTCTACCAGCGACCCCAACCCCACGGACAGCCTGGACAGCTACTTGACAGAGGTAGCAGACATGACCAGATTGCAACATTTCATAGCTAGCTGAGAGAGAGCCGGGTCGGGATCAGGCCAGACAAAACAGGTAATATTAATAGAAGTACCAGACATGACCAGATTGCAACATTTCATAGCTAGCTGAGAGAGAGCCGGGTCGGGATCAGGCCAGATAAACAGGTAGTATTGACAGACCTACCAGACATGACCAGATTGAGACTTTCCATAGCGCAACCTGAGAATCTTGCGCTTTTGTGCACTGTGAGATTCTCAGATCGCCATTTTTATCCTGGTGACATGGTGAATGCAGTAAAAGGTTGCATGTTCTTTCTCGTGCAACCTTTTAAAAGGCTACTGTAAAACCTAATGCCCTGCCTGCCAGTACTGTACAGTTCAAGAGTAGATGTTTATTAGATATCTATATTGTAATTGACCTGATCTGTAATAAATAATTACACATTTTTGAGTAGTTGACAAACTAAAACAATAAAACAAATGAAAAAAATGCACCCCTCGCAGTTCTGGCTTTCTGATAAAGTGGCCCACAACTGCAAATACTGGGACTCCCTATCAAGGTGCCCGTGATTGTTGCACTTCCTTGTCAGTCACCATTAGGGGGCTCCTATTGGTTGTCTGCCTTTATCCCTCCTCAGTCTGTCTATTTAATCCTGGTCTGGGCACCCTATGGTTGCCCTTTCGTGGTGTCTCTGACCACTTTAGCCTTGACTATGTTCCAGTATTCGTTAGTACCTGTAGCTGTGTTCCTGAGTTCCAGAATGCATCTTGTTCCTGAAATCTCCTGTCTGCAGAGTTGTTCCAGAGTGGTTCCGGCCTAGTCCTGAGAGGTTGATGTTTCCTGCTGATCGCCTTCACTGAGACTTCCTTATTGCTTGGTTTCCTGCGAGTTCCTGTCGTCTCTTGTCCAGCCAGATGTATCCCTGATGCCTGGTCGCTTTGGCGACATTCTTAGTTCCGGCGTGCGGACGCTGGTTTGCTCCAGAGCCTTGCGGCTATGCACTTTACTGTTGGTTCCAGCGTGTGGACACTGGTTTGCTCCAAAGCCTTGCGGCTATACCCATTACTGTTGGTTCCAGTGTGCGGACGCTGGTTGGCTCCAAAGCCTTGCGGCTATACCCATTACTGTTGGTTCCAGCGTGTGGACCATGGTTTGCTCCAAAGCCTTGCGGCTATACCCATTACTGTTGGTTCCAGCGTGTGGACCCTGGTTTGCTCCAAAGCCTCTCGGCTATACACATTACTGTTGGTTCCAGCGTGCGGACGCTGGTTTGCTCCAAAACCTCGCGGCTATATACATTACTGTTGGTTCCAGCGTGCGGACGTTGGTTGGCTCCAAAGCCTCGCGGCTATATACATTACTGTTGGTTCCAGCGTGCGGACGTTGGTTGGCTCCAAAGCCTCGCGGCTATACACATTACTGTTGGTTCCAGCGTGCGGACGCTGGTTTGCTCCAAAGCCTTGCGGCTATATACATTACTGTTGGTTCCAGCGTGCGGACGTTGGTTGGCTCCAAAGCCTCGCGGCTATACACATTACTGTTGGTTCCAGCGTGCGGACGCTGGTTTGCTCCAAAGCCTTGCGGCTATATACATTACTGTTGGTTCCAGCGTGCGGACGTTGGTTGGCTCCAAAGCCTCGCAGCTATATACATTACTGTTGGTTCCAGCGTGCGGACGTTGGTTGGCTCCAAAGCCTCGCAGCTATATACATTACTGTTGGTTCCAGCGTGCGGACGCTGGTTTGCTCCAAAGCCTCGCGGCTATACACATTACTGTTGGTTCCAGCGTGCGGACGCTGGTTTGCTCCTAAGCCTTGCAGTATTGGCAAGGCCGGTAGAGCCTATTGCATTAGATCTCTGGCTGTCTTGCCCGGTATATTGGCAAGACCGGTAGAGCCTACGCAAGCTCCTTTGGGCTGCCTTGCCCGGTATTGGTAAGGCCGGTAGAACCTGGTACATATTCCATCTGCAGGTTGCCTTACCCGGTATTGGCAAGGTCGGTAGAGCCTATTGTATTAGATTGACTGGCTGTCTTGCCCGTATATTTGGCAAGACCGGTAGAACCTGTAATTCGTATCTCTCAATTATTGTACGTTGTATGTCATGTTGGAATCCTAAGGGATCATTTTTTAAATTATTTTCAATAAAGTTGTGTTTTTACCTAACTTTGTGTCTGAGAGTCGTAACAAACCGTGACACTCCCCTGCTCTATAGTATTCAAGGGGTTAAACATCTAATTTAAATCAATGGGGATTTGCAGAATTTGTATGTGTTCCCTACGGTGTGGCAGGTGTGGGCCAATCTTATACATTATGACCAGTGCACAGAGCAGCCCAATGGCACCATTACTGACATGAAGATTAGCACCAAGTTGGCAAAAAGACTCAGGGCTTTAGCCATGAAACCTGAGACATACCTCCCAATACGTCAAATGGCCAAAGAGGGACATTGGTTTTAGGTTGTGCTGCTGGGGATGGGACTGGTAGGGTCATTTCATAATCTACTGACATGGGGCTCGATTCTATTCCCAGCGCTAAAATAAAACAGGCATTGTGGTTTTTTTTAAGTCAGGTTTTAGTATCCTATTACCGGACTTTTGAAAACGAAATCAGCAGTAATCATACGTACCGCCAGACAAAAAAAAGCCCATAGGAAACAACTAAAAACAAAGTTCAAGTAGTATCCTATTACCCACGTTCAGTATCAGCGCCTCTTTTGTGGTTACATTTAGGTTGGGAATTCTGCGCCTCAGAGGTTGAGGAGTAGAAGCCATAATGACAGTTTCAAAACCATCGTTGTTTGAACAAAAGCAGTGCAGAATACAGTATACAGCATAGAAATCCGACATAGAGTGCCCCCCTTCGACATATTAACCTCCCCTTTTAAAATTCGACTTACAGTGCTTTCTTTCACCACTTTAATTCAACAAATTTTGTTCACATTCCATATTTTAACCCTTTCCCTTCAAAATTTGACTACAGTAATCCCATGACTTTCTTTCACCATTTAAATTCTCCTTTTTATAATAGTTTCACTTATTGTTATGTAAATTGTGTCACACTTATTCAGTAACCTTCCTCACAACAGTAAAGGAGGGGTTAGTATCACTTCTTACTGTAACATTAACACATCAAATGGCTTTAGCCATCGAATAGTAGGAGTGAGAGATCTTTTACACTTAGCACAGCAAGTTATACATTCTTGCACAGGAATCACTGTGACACTGTATTTTGCAGTAAAATTGGAGAATAAACAGTGTTGAATGGGGGCAATATTATTTGAGTTAAAATGGAGACAGAAGCTCATAGGAACACTATAAGTTGAATTTTAAAGGGGAAGGGTTAAAATGTCGAATGTGAACAATTTTTTTTCGAATTTAAATGGTGAAAGAAAGTCATGGGAGCACTGTAGTCGAATTTTAAAGGAGGAGGGGTTAAAATGTTGAATGTGAACAATATTTGTCAAATTTAAATGGTGAAAGAAAGTCATGGGAGCACTGTAGTCGAATTTTCAAGGGGAAGGGTTAAAATGCGATATGCGAACAATATTCGTCAAATTAATATGGTGAAAGAAAGCGCTGTAAGTCAACTTTTAAAATCGGGGTTTATTTGTCAAAGGGGGCCCTCTATGTCGGATTTTGATAATGTGGGGAACACATCTAACACTGAACATAATCTTATGTCGTCAAACATATGCCTATTTCCTTGGACTTTGACATTTTGCGTAGTTTTTTAAGGCGGTAGTTGAATAAAAGCAGACATCACCAATTTTGTTAGTACTCTGAAATGTGCTGTCTACACCAGTTTTGTTTTACTTTGGTTCTGCAGTAGAATACCGACGTAACACGTTTGCAAAATTCATGTTGCTTTTTTTCTTGTAATGCCGGTTTTAGCGCGGGTAATAGAATCGAGCCAATGATGTTTAGAACAAGACCAAAGTATTTTATTCACACAGACTAATGTGTAAACACATATCCTGAACTTATAGGATCAGTAAACCTTTTTTTATGAAAAAATATATATTGAATGGCTTTTCCTGTTGAATAATATAAGGGTATTCCCACTGCTGATAGATGCATATTTCCAGAGTTATTACTGTTTAAACCTGTGTATTTTTACATTAGCAGTGCCCTCTAGTGATCAAATTCCAATTAGTTATTCTGTTACATTCTAATGGAGAGGAAAGTCAGTGACATACAATTCTACATAGAATGTGATAGAAACTGCTGAGTCACTTCCTGTCAGTTAGAACTATCAGGAAGTAAACACAGTAAATTCACTTCCTGTCAGTTAGATCTATCAGGAAGTAAACACAGTAAATTCACTTCCTGTCAGTTAGAACTATCAGGAAGTAAACACAGTAAATTCACTTCTTGATTATTTGAACAGTTATAAAGTTTGAATAAAACAACTGACAGCAGTGGGACTAGCCTTATTTTACGCAGCAGAAAAAGCTCTATAACATACGGAAGAGCCCTGGGGCCAAAAAAAATAAAATCTAATTTTGACTTTTAAAGCCAAAATTTTGACTTTTAAAGTCAAAATTTCGACTTTTAAACTCAGAATTTTGACTTTTAGAGTCAAAATTTTGACTTTTAAAGGGAGAGTAATACTTCATTTTAACTTTATTTTATTTTGTAGGCATTAAAAAAACATGAAGAACGATATAAGTCTTATCTCTCAAACCTTTATGGTTTATGAGATATTCACAAGCAAAGTTTCCCCTCCCGCCCCTTTTACCTAGTGTAAGCCATCTCTTCTCAGATGTGGAATGTAGTCCATAGACCAGACAGATAACAGAAGGGGACAATCTTCTTCCTATGAGAACAATGAAATCCCTTCCCGACCCTTTTACCTAGTGTAAGCCATCTCTTCTCAGATGTGGACTCCAGTCCATAGACCAGACAGATAACAGCAGGGGACAATCTTCTTTGTATGAAAACAATGAAAGCCCTTCCCCCCTTGACAAGTTTTTCAGGTTTTTCCATTATCTTAATTGAAGATTGTCCCTCTCTGCAGTCTACCTGGGCACCTCCCTTCTGATCTGGTTGAACAGGGGGTGGGGGGAAACTTTGTTTGTGAATATCTCATAAACCATAAAGGTTTCAGAGATAAGACTTATATCATTCTTCATGTTTTTTTAATGCCTACAAAATAAAATAAAGTTAAAACAAAGTATTACTATCCCTTTAAAGTCAAAGTCTGAAAGTCATAATTTTGTGTTTTAAAGTCACAATTGTTCGCTCCAGGTGTCTGTGGGTCAGTAGGCTGCCTCTTATTTCTGCCCATGGTCACAAGGATTGTGTCACGGATTCACCAAAAACGTTCAGTAGTCAGTACAGTATAGTTAAATACAAAATTTATTAATACTAGAAAAGTAGACCACACTATATACACAAGTAGCAAGCAGAGGGTTACAAGCCAGGGAACACTGCTAATAGTAGGCTGCCAAGCTTGACCACTCTGCTGGAGACTAGGCCTCAGCCACTGGTAGTCTCTGCAGGAACCAGGAGCAGGAAAAGGAACAGGAACGCAGGATCTTGATCCAATGTCGCTGGAGTAGTGACTCACGCTTACTGTCAGTATGGAGCGGTAACTGACCCACCCCTGCAGTCAGTATGGAGGGATGACTGACCCATGCCTGCAGTCAGTATGGAGGGATGACTGACCCACGCCTGCAGTCAGTATGGAGCAAGGACTGACCCAAGCCTGCAGTCAGTATCAGAGCTAGTCTACCAGAGCCCGAAGTCCGCACTAGATAGGGTGTCTGCTAGGTATAAGGGACAAACGTAAGAACAGTCAGACAGAGCCACAAGTCGGCACCAGAGGGGGTAGTCAGACAAGCCAGGTCATACACAGTTCAGGTAGTCAGCCAGAGCCACAGATCTAAACTAGGTTGGGTGTCCACTATAGGGATAAGCAAAAGAGTAGCAGATAAACCCACAGGTCAGCACCAGGTTGGGTGTCCACTATTAGGATAGACAAAAGAATAGTCAGACAGAGCCGCAGGTCAGCACCAGGTTGGATGGAAGACTAGCCAGGTCATACACAGAGCCCAGGTAATAGAACTGCTATGAACAACAACTTAAGGGCAACTGGTATAAACTTCAGTCTGCCCTTTAAACCCATGAGCAGGAAGTAGCAGGGAGGAGCAAAAGGGAGATACAGCATAAATCAGGGTCTGTGACATTCTGACGCTTTGCACCGGTAATTGACGTACCCGTGCATCTTGAGTCATTTGAGCGACAATATTTTGTAAATGATGCATCTTGGCGATACGCCCGAAAGTCACGTCACCGCAGTTAACGATGCTGCGGTACTATCACCCAGCCCGTGGACACGGGTGTCATCTGATACTACATACTGCGCTCAGACCAGGCGCCCAGCAAGACGCCTGGAATGCTGCTGCGCCAATCACCAGGAGGCTTCTTATCCAACGGCGCCAAGAGCGCGCCGTTGGGTGTTAGGTACTGTAACAGAGTGTCTGATTTTGCTAATTTCATGGGTCACTGGCACAGAGCTAAGCTCTTACACGGCCATCTTGTCTCCCAGCCAGACACGCCCCAAACCATAAAGGTTTGAGAGATCGGACTGAGTGCAATTAATTTATTTATTTTACTATGTACAGTATTAAATGTCATTTAATCAATCTATTACTATCACTTTAAACAAACACGAGTTGTATTGCTGTAGGTCAATGTGCTACACTTATATACAAACTATACATTCTGATTTCCAAAAAGGGGGACACCGTGGTAGGAAACAGGGACAGAGGGCTTTGCGTCTCAGACTGTTACTGTCCCTCTTAAAAAGGAGACTTGAGAGGGATGCAGCATGGTTTTAATACCCAAGTTAGTACTTAGGCAGGCTCAGCACCAATAAACCAATTCAAGCACCTATTTTAGAACTGAATTAATTTTTTACAGCTCCCTAGTATCATATAGATATATTCTGCCTCTCAGGCCCTTCAGTTCATATACCCCTTTGTAGAACAGTCATATGTTCCCTGCATTGAGCAGTAACTGTAACTTATTGTTCCTGCAGAACGCAGAACACTGACATCTATTGTGTCTTTTCAAATCTCAGTCATCCATTGCAAATCTGGTTATTTGCCCAAACACCAAAGGCCCACTCATTGTGAACCTTTTCCTAAATCCTCTGTTCTCTTTATTTATTTAAACATTTGGATTTTTTTTTTGGTTACTGTAATGTTTTACTTAAAAAAAATAAATAAATAAAACAAGTTGAACATGTTGTGTTTTGAGTCCTGGCTCAAAGACTCGGGTATGAAATTATTCTTAATGCAAAAAAAATATCTGATTTTCTGGGGTCCTTTTAGAATATTTGTGTGAATGTCCGGAACGAAAATAAATGGGAAAACTGTGAATTTGCTGATGAAATCTGATCACCTGTAAATATTCTCAGAACTTTAACCTCATCCTGACAATTGACTTACCAGGTATGTCCCGCAATAACTGTCACTTAGTGACACAGGACGTACCTGGTAAGTCCCAGAATCCGGGTCTCCGTGCGGCTGCACACCGTTCTGGGACTCAGGACTCGTTTGAAAAGAAAAAAAAAATTGTTAGCCGGGAGTTAAGGTGACAGCAAAAAACAACCCAAGTGATTCCTCTACTGTGAACATTTCTCTCTTAAAGAAATAGTAATGTTTCATAATAAAAGCCGCTCTAATTAATCATCATAGTACATGGACTTTGGAGAGTGTTATTTCAATTCTGTCAGAATTATAGTTCAAGAGTAATTCAATGACAAAGTATCCCCCTCCCACCCCTTTTACTGATGTAACACTGCTCAGCCAGATCAGAAGGGAGGTGCCCATGTAGACTGCAGAGAGGGACAATCTTCAATTAAGATAAGGGAAAAACCTGAAAAACTTGTCAAGGGGGGGCAGGGCTTTCATTGTTCTCATAGGAAGGAGATTGTCCCCTTCTGTTATCTGTCTGGTCTATGGACTGCATTCCACATCTGAGAAGAGATGGCTTACACTAGGTAAAAGGGGCGGGAGGGGAAACTTTGCTTGTGAATATCTCTCAAACCATAAAGGTTTGAGAGATAAGACTTATATCGTTCTTCATGTTTTTTTAATGCCTACAAAATAAAATAAAGATAAAACGAAGTATTACTATCCCTTTAAAAACATAAACATTTCTAATGTCCCATAAAGTTTCCTTCATTGAATTAACAATTTGCCATACTGCTTTATCCCCATCTCTAAATCCTAATCCAGATCCATAAATGACCGTTTCATAAGAAAGGACTTTACCTGATACAAAACATTTTACAAACGTTATAATTTTAGACCACATATCTCAGGCCTATGGGCAGTTCCATAGCAAGTGCATAACTGTCTCATCCTGTCTACAAGAATCTCTAGGACATTTGGCGATTGGTGCCATACACTTAGGCCTATGTGGGCCTCATCGGTTTGGTTCAGCTGGGCAGGTGCCCATGTCTGGGATACCCTTCTACTTAGGGAGACCTACAACAAATGTGAGGATCACCCATTGAGCAAGAACCAGATAAAGTCTCTTCTTCTAATGCCTGGCGGCCTCTCAGTGGTGCTACAAGCTGATTCTCTTGTGCAGAGAGGATCGGAAGTGGTTGTTGAACCACGAAATGCATTAACCCTTTGAGTGCCAGAGGGGTACGCAACGCTGTGCTTTGCAATGCATTGCATGCCCTTCTGGCATTCAAAGGGTTAAGCCAGTGTCCATTTAGGTTGATTTTATTTTACCACAACTCTTATTGGTTGAATTGATTTTTAGAGTTTTATTGATTTTTGTTTTTGCATATTATACATTTTTTAAAATTAAATACAACATATGCTAAATAGCAGTTACTGACGTCAGTTTTCTGAACCCCATATTCTGGGATGTGGCCAAGAATATCCGTTTGCATCTGTATTAATTGGGTTGTGTCAATAAGAGTGTCACCTAGAACTGGTTGATACATCTTGCTTACTACAGATTGAGATTGGGGCTGTTACAGACTGGGGTATGAGACAGTACAAGCGGTTATCCCTGGAGGCTGGCTAACGTCTCAGAATAAAGTGAGTACATTTCCTAAAGTCTACATTCATAGGGTGTCGGTGATGGATCACGTTGTTTGAATACTGCACTGAAAGGGAATCATCCGCGTCGTTTGTGCAGAGAGGATTTGCCGGACATTTCGGAGCTGGACTGCCTGCGGATGGGACCAGTCTGATATGGACATGGAGATTTCCTCTCCGCAATGGCACATGGGAGTGAACAATGTGATTTGTAGCCTCTCTGAGAGGCCACCATGCCTTAGAACAAAGAACTTTATTTTGTTCGTTCTCTGTGAGTGCCCGTCACAATATTTCTTTGTATCTCTCCCAATGCTGGAGAGATCCTCACTGCATTACTTACTTAAAGGGATAGTAATACTTCGTTTTATCTTTATTTTATTTTGTAGGCATTAAAAAAACATGAAGAACGATACGTCTCATCTCTCAAACCTTTATGGTTTGAGAGATATTCACAAGCAAAGTTTCCCCTCTCACCCCTTTTACCTAAAGTAAACCATCTCTTCTCAGATGAGGAGTCCAGTCCATAGACCAGACAGATAACAGAAGGGGGCAATCTTCTTCCTATGAGAACAATGAAAGCCCTGCCCCCCTTGACAAGTTTTTCAGGTTTTTCCCTTATCTTGATTGAAGATTGTCCCTCTCTGCAGTCTACCTGGGCACCTCCCTTCTGATCTGGCTGAGCAGTGTTACATCAGTAAAAGGGGCGGGAGGGGGACACTTTATCATTCAATTACTCTTGTACTACAACTCTGACAGAACTGAAATAACACTCTCCAAAGTCCAAATACTATGATGATTAATTAGAGCTGCTTTTATTATGAAACATTACTATCCCTTTAACACAGGCCTGCGGGGCATTGGTTTTGCTTTCCATTGGAAACAATTCTAAAGTTAGAAATTGATCACCGATAACTGGCGTATTGCCCTGCGTTTACCACCAAGCATCGCTCCGCTGTTCGGTTTTGGGAATAGTTAAAGTTGTCAGACTTAGGTGGAGAGAAGCCCTGGGGGGACCTGTATGTGAGGACTGTAAATGTATAATACTCTACTGCCAGAGCTGGGACTAGCAGAGATTAACCCCAGGGACGTACACAGATATTTTGGGGGACAGGGGCTCAAATGAAAAAAAGGGCACTTCTCATAATTGTTTATTCAAAATATATATTAAAAAAAAAAAAAAGAATTTACATCTCAGGAGCCTGTAGGCACAGAAATCTGAAGCGCCCCCCCCCCCCCATTGGTCATCTCCACTGGACACCTCCACAATGCTCCTAATCTCCACATTGCCCACCATCATCTCCATATTGCCCTCACATTGTCCCCTGTCAGCTCCATATTGCCCCCATCAGCTCCACATTGCCCCCATCATCTCCATATTGCCCTTACATTGTCCCCTATCAGCTCCATATTGCCCCCATCAGCTCCACATTGCCCCTATCATCTCCATATTGCCCTCATCAGCTACATATTGCCATCAACTCCAACTTACCCTCACATACATTGCCCCATCATCTCTACATTGCCATCATCTCCATCTTGCCCCCCATCATCTCCATCTTGCCCCCATCAGATCCATATTGCCCCATCATTTCCACATTGCCCCCCAGTGTCCGTTTCCTACCTCTTCCCTGGTGGTCCAGCGGCAGGAGAGGTCTGTATGTGCCTCCCTTGGAACAGACCTGTAGCTGCTGGAGCTCCCGTGCAGTCTTCTCTTCATGCAGAGCGCTGGAAGATGATGTCATCTCCCAGCTCTCTGTAATACTAAAGAGCTGACGAGGGAGCGCAGCATCTACAGGTCTGTCCTGAAGGAGGAACAGACCTGACTGGGCGGTGGGGGGGGTTAGTGCTGGCGGAGAGGCAACTTTTTTTTTGTTTTTTTGTTAAAAGGGCACAAGGGCACTTTGGACAAAAAGGGCAGGTGCTCAAGCCCCCCTTGGTGTCTATGTGTGCATGTGCCTGTTTAACCCTTTGTGTGCCAGAGAAGTATACAACGCGTTGCAATGAAACATGTCCAATACCTCTCTGGCACTCAAGAGGTTAACTAGTAAAGAAAGGAGATTTTAAATAAAAATATACTGCCAGAGCCGGGACTAACAGAGATTAACCTTTTCATTGTCAGAGAGGTATCCATTGTATTGCATTGCGTTGGATGCCTCCCTGGCGGTCAAAGGGTTAACTACTAAAGAAAGGAGCTTTAACCCTTTGAGTGCCAGAGGGGTATGCAACACAATTTTTCTACAATGCGTTGCATGCCCCTCTGACACTCAAAGGGTTAAAATATGCATTTTTTTTTTTTTTTTTTCATGGTTAGTTCACCTTCAACCAGTTGATTTTTTAGGCAATGCTTTGGGGACCTCTCCAGTATTCAAGGGGTTAAATAATTTCTACTTGATTTGATATTGCCGAGAAAGTGGCATAATCATTACCATCTCTGACTCATTAAAAACAGAGCAGATTTACAGCCGCTCTTATGTATTATATCCAGGGGAGACCTGCGTCGCTCATTGCCTTTTATCACCTGCATGCCCGGGTCTCAGGAATAAATAAAATTATCATTATAAAATCATTTAGCGCCTGCATTTCTTAACAAGCGAGGGGGCATTTTACTATCTGGTTCTCACAGGACACAGATAATTCAGCTTTATGATGCACTAAGACACCACCTGCTCTAAAGCACCAGACTCTCGTGTGCTGCCACCAGCGCATTCTGCTAATTGCTTCTAAAATAATGATTACAATTCCCAGCTTTCCGTGGAAAAAGTTACAATCAGACACTTCTAGCCGTCACCTGTATGGGACGCCTGGATCACAGCAAGCTGGTCACCACCTGGTGGTCAAAAACTGACCAGACGTCGCCGATATCCAGGATTAACCCTTTCTTTGGTAAAGGTATTTGCACACCTGGGAAGTTCATCCTCTTTGGACCCCGGAGAGAGCTCATGTGTTATGACCAGGGGTTTGTAAATGATGTGACTCGAGTCATAAAGGGTATGAGGGCTTAACAGGGTGGGTGTAGTTTATCATCATTATGTCATAAAGTGGGTGGGAAGTAGATGGGAAGTGGGAGGAATGGGTGAGAAGGAGGAGAAGTGGGTAGGAAGTGGAAGGAACAGGGTGGGAAGGAGGAGAAGTGGGCAGGAAGTGGAAGGAACAGGGTGGGAAGGAGGAGAAGTCGGCAGGAAGTGGAAGGAACAGGGTGGAAGGAGGAGAAGTCGGCAGGAAGTGGAAGGAACAGGGTGGGGAGGAGGAGAAGTGGGCAGGAAGTGGGAGGAACAGGGTGGGGAGGAGGAGAAGTGGGAAGGAAGCGGGAGGAACAGGGTGGGAAGGAGGAGAAGTGGGCAGGAAGTGGGTGGAGCAACGTGAGAAGGAGGAGAAGTGGGCAGGAAGTGGGAGGAACAGGGTGAGAATGAAGAGAAGTGGGTGGGAAGTAGGAGGGACAGAGTGGGACGGAGGAGAAGTGGGCAGGAAGTGGGAGGAACAGGGTGGGGAGGAGGAGAAGTGGGTGGGAAGTGGGAGGAACAGGGTGGGAAGGAGGAGAAGTAGGCAGTAAGTGGGAGGAACAGGGTGGGAAGGAGGAGAAGTGGGTGGGAAGTGGGAGGAACAGGGTGGGAAAGAGGAGAAGTGGGCAGTAAGTGGGAGGAACAGGGTGGGAAGGAGGAGAAGTGGGCAGTAAGTGGGTGGAACAGGGTGGGAAGGAGGATAAGTGGGCATGAAGTAGGTGGAACAGGGTGGGAAGGAGAAGAAGTGGGCAGGAAGTAGGTGGAACAGGGTGGGAAGGGGGAGAAGTGGGCAGGAAGTAGGTGGAACAGGGTGGGAAGGAGAAGAAGTGGGTGGGAAGTGGGAGAAACAGGGTGGGAAGGAGGATAAGTGGGCATGAAATAGGTGGAACAGGGTGGGAAGGAGAAGAAGTGGGCAGGAAGTAGGTGGAACAGAGTGGGAAGGAGGAGAAGTGGGAGGGAAGTGGCAGGAACAGGGTGAGAAGGAGAAGAAGTGGGCAGGAAGTAGGTGGAACAGAGTGGGAAGGAGAAGAAGTGGGTGGGAAGTGGGAAGACAGGGTGGGAAGCAGGAGAAGTGGGCGGGAAGTGGGAGGAACAGGGTGAGAGGGGGAAATGTGGGTGGAGTTTCACAGGAAACTCACCACTGACAGAGAATCAGCCTTTGTCCCTGGACACCCGGTAATTAACTGCCTCCAGGGAAGATGCAGAGAGTTCCACGTACGGGTATTCACAGCTCCTTACTCCATAATGCATTGCACACCTCTTTGGCACGCGAAGTATTAACATATCATATGACAAATTAATATCACTAACTCGCATTGAACAACTGATAGCGCCCACATCTTGCACTGATTAACTGGTCATCCATAGATGACGCTGATTTGCAGTATGATGGAGATATTAGTGCAGGGGCGTCCAGGCTTTATCAATTGTGGGTCACATGATCGGAAATCAAAATGTGTCCTTGACCTGCAGGCTTTATCTTTGTTTTTGGGTAATTACATTAAAGCAACTATTTCATTTCTCCTTTCTTCCTTTTTCAGTGATGTGAGCGCCCTCTACCTGTAGTCAGGAAAAAGGGTCTGTGATTAAACTGTATATGTAAATGAACTTAGTAAGTGTTCACTAGTCTATATTTTCTGTCCATCTGAACAGCTGCCTCGGGTTAAGGGAACACTAACACCTGTGGTTACATACATTTACATTCCTTTTACTTCCTGCAGAAACTGTTAATAATATTATCTATTTGTTTTTTTAAAGCTGAAAATGTAGTCTTACATGTGCTCCGAGGGAGCAGACATTACTGCTTTTTTTTTCAGAACTCCAAGTACCACAGAAATCTTGAGTATATTGTCCGGCATTGTCTATAAATGGGCTGAGATAACAGCTTTTCTGAATACAAGAGCAACGAAGGCTAATTACAATAATTCAACCAACTAGCTCTTATCTTTCATTACAAACAGCAAAAACTAAACTAAATAAATACTTTCTGAATAGTATAATTTGCACATTTAGGATTATTTCTTAGGTATGTAACGTATGAATAATTAATGATTTTATATGTATATTAGTGTAAGTACGTTATTTTAAACTGATATCAACCTATTTTATTTATAGTGGATTAAAAAAGATGGTCAGCACAGGGGTATATAAACTATTAAATAAACTGGTCAGATTAGTACTTAATCCCTTAACCCCTTAACGACCCTTGACGGTCATAGTACGTCAAGGGTCGATTTGACTTAACGACCGATGACGTACTATGACCGTCATCGAGTTCCGGGCTCCCCCACGGCTGCACGCCGTTCAGGGAGTCCGGGACGCAACGGAGCAATAAAAAAAAATTGCTCCGTGGTCGTTAAGTCACGTCCGCTTCCGGATTCCCCGGTCGTTAAGGGGTTAAGGACTGTCGCGTGCGCACGCGGCTGACACATAAGGACCAAGGAGCATTTTTTTTTTTTTCAATCTGATTCAGGGTGCGGGGAACCCTGAAATCCATTATGTACATGTATGCCCATCATCATTAAAGTGTTAAAGGGATAGTAATACTTTGTTTTATCTTTATTTTATTTTGTAGGCATTAAAAAAACATGAAGAACGATATAAGTCTTATCTCTCAAACCTTTATGGTTTGAGAGATATTCACAAGCAAAGTTTCCCCTCCCGCCCCTTTTACCTAGTGTAAGCCATCTCTTCTCAGATGTGGAATGCAGACCATAGACCAGACAGATAACAGAAGGGGAAAATCTTCTTCCTATGAGAACAATGAAAGCCCTTCCCCCCCCCTTGACAAGTTTTTCAGGTTTTTCCCTTATCTTAATCGAAGATTGTCCCTCTCTGCAGTCTACCTGGGCACCTCCCTTCTGATCTGGCTGAGCAGTGTTACATCAGTAAAAGGGGTGGGAGGGGGATACTTTGTCATTGAATTACTCTTGTACTACAACTCTGACAGAACTGAAATAACACTTTCCAAAGTCCAAATACTATGATGATTAATTAGAGCTCCTTTTATTATGAAACATTACTATCCCTTTAACATCCACATTTCAGCAATATACAAACTGGCCAAATCAGTGATAAACTGGACACTGCAACAATGTATAAAGTGGTATATAAACTGGCCAAATTAGTATATTAACTGACATGATATCAATACACAAAATGATAGATCAACTGGCCATGTTCTATATATACTGGACAATACACCGTTATATACACTGATAAATAACCTGGCCAAATTATTAGCTAAACTGGACATTACAGCCATACAGAAAATGATAGATAAACTGGACATTTTTTATATGAACTGGACATTACACCGTTATATAAACTGATACATAATCTAGTCAAATTAGTAGATAAACTGGACATTACAGCAATATACAAAATGATAGATACACTGGACAGTACAGGAATACACAAAATGATAGATACACTGGACATATTTTATATAAACTGGACAATATACCATTATATACACTGGTAAATAAACTGGCCAAATTAGTAGATAAACTGGACAGTACAACAACACATAAAATGATAGATAGACTGGACATGTTTTTATATACAGTGGACAATACACCATTATATACACTGGTAAATACCTGGCCAAATTAGTAGACAAACTGGAAATTACAGCAATATACAATCTAGTAATCAAAATATAAACTGGGAATTACAATAATATATTATAAATATATATAATATAAATTACATATAAACTAGTAAATAAACTGAGCAAATTAGCATATAAACTGGACATTACAGAAATACATAAACTGGTAAATAAAATGGCCAAATTAGTATATAAAATGTACATTACAGCAATCCATCAACTGGTTGATAAACTGAACTAATTAGTACCTAAACTGGACATTTCACTAATATATAAACTGGTAAACAAACTGACTCATCTAGTAAATAACCTGGATATTACAGCGTTATATAAACTGGTAAACAAACTGACTCAACTAGTATATAACCTGGACATTACAGCGCTATATAAACTGGTAAACAAACTGACTTATCTAGTATATAACCTGGACATTACAGCTCTATATAAACTGGTAAACAAACTGACGTAACTAGTATATAACCTGGACATTACAGCATTATGTAAACTGGTAAACAAACTGACTTATCTAGTATATAACCTGGACATTACAGCCCTATATAAACTGGTAAACAAACTGACTCAACTAGTATATAACCTGGACATTACAGCGCTATATAAACTGGTAAACAAACTGACTTATCTAGTATATAACCTGGACATTACAGCGTTATATAAACTGGTAAACAAACTGACTCAACTAGTGTATAACCTGGACATTACAGCGTTATATAAACTGGTAAACAAACTGACTTATCTAGTGTATAACCTGGACATTACAGCGCTATATAAACTGGTAAACAAACTGACTTAACTAGTGTATAACCTGGACATTACAGCGTTATATAAACTGGTAAACAAACTGACTTATCTAGTATATAACCTGGACATTACAGCGCTATATAAACTGGTAAACAAACTGACGTATCTAGTATATAACCTGGACATTACAGCGCTATATAAACTGGTAAACAAACTGACTTATCTAGTGTATAACCTGGACATTACAGCGTTATATAAACTGGTAAACAAACTGACTTAACTAGTGTATAGCCTGGACATTACAGCGTTATATAAACTGGTAAACAAACTGACTTATCTAGTGTATAACCTGGACATTTTAGAGTTATATAAACTGGTAAACAAACTGACTTATCTAGTATGTAACCTGGACATTACAGCGTTATATAAACTGGTAAACAAACTGACTTATCTAGTATATAACCTGGACATTACAGCGTTATATAAACTGGTAAACAAACAGGCTTATCTAGTATATAACCTGGACATTACAGCACTATATAAACTGGCAAACAAACTGACTCATCTAGTATATAACCTGGACATTACAGCGCTATATAAACTGGTAAACAAACTGACTTAACTAGTATATAACCTGAACATTACAGCATTATGTAAACTGGTAAACAAACTGACTTATCTAGTATATAACCTGGCCATTACAGTGTTATGTAAACTGGTAAACAAACTGACTTATCTAGTATATAACCTGGAATTACAGCGTTATATAAACTGTTAAACAAACTGACTTATCTAGTATATAACCTGGACATTACAGCGTTATATAAACTGGTAAACAAACTGACTTAACTAGTATATAACCTGGCCATTACAGCGTTATATAAACTGGTAAACAAACTGACTTAAATAGTATATAACCTGGATATTACAGTGTTGTATAAACTGATAAACAAACTGACTTATCTAGTATATAACCTGGACATTACAGCGTTATATAAACTGTTAAACAAACTGACTTAAATAGTATATAACCTGGATATTACAGCATTATATAAACTGGTAAACAAACTGAGTTATCTAGTATATAACCTGGACATTACATCGTTATATAAACTGGTAAACAAACTGACTTAACTAGTATATAACCTGGACATTACAGCATTATATAAACTGGTAAGCAAACTGACTTATCTAGTATATAACCTGGACATTACAGCGTTATATAAAGTGGTAAACAAACTGACTTATCTAGTATATAACCTGGACATTACAGCGTTATATAAAGTGGTAAACAAACTGACTTATCTAGTATATAACCTGGACATTACAGCGTTATATAAAGTGGTAAACAAACTGACTTATCTAGTATATAACCTGGACATTACAGCGTTATATAAAGTGGTAAACAAACTGACTTATCTAGTATATAACCTGGACATTACAGCGTTATATAAAGTGGTAAACAAACTGACTTAACTAGTAAATAACCTGGACATTGCAGCGTTATATAAACTGGTAAACAAACTGACTTATCTATTATATAACCTGGACATTACAGCGTTATATAAAGTGGTAAACAAACTTTTAGAACATGAAATGAACACCACGGCAATATATAAACTAGTAAATAAACTCACCAAATTAGTACCAAAACTGGACATTTCAGCAATATCTAAAGTGGCAAATAATCTGGAAAAATAAGTGTATAAACTGGACATTTCAGCAATATGTAAACTGGTAAACAAACAGGCTAAACTAGTATATAAACTGGATATTACATCCTATATCATAGTTCGCTAAGTGTGTGTTTGTCAGAAGCTGTAATGCGCAGTAGAGACGGCTGCGTGCACTGCAGTCATGCGCAGTACAGACTGCCCGCGCCGCGGCTGATAACAGAGCAGGGCTCCGAATTCAGACTGTGGAGTATATAAGTATATAAACTGGACATTTCCACAATATATAAATTGGTAAACAAATGGGCTAAACTAGTATATAATCTGGACATTTCATCAATAAATAAACTGGTAAACAAACTGGCTAAACAAGTATATAAACTGGACATTAGGACATTATATAAATAAACAAACGGGCTAAATTAGTATATATACTGGACATTACAGTATAGTATATGAAATGTACACCACAGCAATATATAAACTAGTAAATAAACTGACCAAATTATTACAAAAACCGGACATTTCAGCAATATCTAAAGTGGCAAATAAACTGGATAAATAAGTGTATAAACTGGACATTTCAACAATATGTAAACTGGTATAAAATGGGCTAAACTAGTATATAAAATGGACATTTCAGCAATAAATAAATTGGTAAAAATGTGGGCTAAACTAATATATAAACTGGACATTTCGGCAATTTATAAAGTGGTAAACAAATTGGCTAAACTAGTATATAAACTGGATATTACAGCCTTATATAAACTTATAAACAAACTGGTTAAACTAGTATATAAACTGGACATTACATCATTATATAGATAAGTAAACAAACGGGCTAAATTAGTATATATACTGCATATTACAGCATTATATAAACTGGTAAACAAACTTTTCTAAAGTAGTATATGAAATGAACACCACAGCAATATATTAACCCCTTAAGGACCCATGGACCGCCATGGGTTGTTATACCCTTAAGGACCCATGATGATCGTGGACCATCATGGAATTCCGGGCTCCCCACGCGGCTGCACGCCTCTCGGGGAATCTGGAATCGGATTTGCTAAAAAAAAAAAAAAAAAATGGTCCCTGGTCCTTAAGTGACAGCTGTGTGTGCGTGCGGCCGTTCCTTAAGGGGTTAATACTAAAACTTGACATTACAGCAATATCTAAAGTGGCAAATAAACTAGACAATTACGTATATAAACTGGACACTTCAGCAATATATAAATTGATAAACAAACGCTAAGCTAGTAAGTAAACTGGACATTACATAATTATATAAATTGGTAAACAAACTGGCTAAACTAGTATATAAACTGGACATTACATAATTGTATAAATTGGTAAACAAATTGGCTAAACTAGTATATAAACTGGACATTACAGCATCATATAAATTGGTAAACAAACTGGCTAAGCTAGTATAGAAACTGAACATTACAGAAATAAATACACTGGTAAAATAAACATTTCCAAATTAGCACATAATCTGGATAATTACAGGAATATATAAAATGGCAAATAAACTCTTTCAAATCAGCATATATAATCTGGACTTTACAGCAATATTTCAGCCGGTAAATAAGAACCGCGGTTGAAGACGGCAGCTTGATCCACAAGCTTCTGGGTATTGATGGCCTTTTATGCTTATTTCTCTCATTACAGAGACAGATAACCTCTCTAATTTGGGGCATCTCTCAACCGAATGCCGGGGGGCAGGAAACGAGGTTTGAAAAAATCTGCAGAGCGGAAGATTTTGGACTATCTGCCGGTATGCCATGGGGCAGGGTCGGCCTTGACACCTCGATTAAAACTTACTGTGGTGACTCTATATGCCCTTCTCCTCCCTTAACCCCACAAACGGGACCAGCCTATACAGTCAGATGTGGAAACACTGATACCTATTCCTGACAATAATAGTACAGCTGTGACATGACACAATCCTTTACCATCACCAAAGGAGATTTGGCGCAGTTTGTTACTAAGGACGACATGCGTATGTTCCTTTTGGATATAAGAGCAGACATAAGCCAGGCAGTTGAATTGGAGTTCTCTGACCTGAGGAAAGATTTATCCAAGCTAGGCCAATGTATAAATCTCTTAGAGGAAGACAGAGAGGCGTCTTGGCACCAAATCCATTTGGTAGAACAGAGGTTGGCAAATTTGATCTGCCGTTTTAGCCTTGAACCACTCATATTTCAAGTACGGCCCCTCACCTATTTCGCACTTGTTACTCTGCCTGCTCTAAATTAGTGAATCCAACTAGGGCCCTCACCTGTGACTTACATGTTCTCCCATTATACGATAGTGTGGTTGATTTATCCATACTCTCTTGTTTACCCTCCACCCGCCCCACAGACCTTCCATGGTTTTGGAGTCCATTGGCCATTATACTCTCACCAGTGTTTATAGGTACGTAATACTTCTTCTACTTTTGTCTTTTTTTCTTTCTCTCTTTCCCTTTTCATCTGCCCTTTCTGTCCACCCTCTTCTCTCCCTCTACCTACTCACGGACATGGCAATTTGGAACTGCTGATTCCCAGTAAGTCATTACATAGAAGTAGATTTTCTGCCTTTCCTTCCTTTGGCAAGACTTGGCACCATTAAATTTGTATTATGGCCCAGACTACGTTGACACTTACCTCTCTGAATACTAGAGGCCTAAACATTCCTGAGAAACGATCTATGCTCCTGAGGGAGGCGCAGAGACTTGTGACTGATATTTTATTGGTCCAGGAAACTCATTTTGAGGCACAGAACCACCCATCTCATTTAAACAGGAACTAAAGCACCCCTTGGAACCATGAAGGTGACTATGAAGATCCAGAAGGTAGATATATATTCATTAAAGGGCAGGTATATGGTAAAACCTACACGATTGCAAATGTCTACACTTCTAATTCTGGGGCTATATGCTTCTTTGCTTCTTTATTACAAGAGCTTGATCACTTTCACATGGGCCACCTCATTCTTGGAGGTGACCTCAATGTAGCATTAGAGCCACTGCTTGATAGTTCAACTGGGAAGTCTCAATACTCTCTGTTAGCACTCCAGAATCTCTGTCATTTATTCCAGTCTTCTTACATTTTGGATGCTTGGAGCTCCCTACACATCCACATACGAAGAACTATACCTACATCTCAGTCAGTCACAATACGCATTCTATATTAGACTTTTTTTAGTAGATCAGTCTCAATTACATTGTATCAATCAGGCGAATATAGAGCCTTCCTACCTCTTTGATCATGCTCCTATCATTTATCATCCTATCATCCTATACTTTCCCTCCTTTCCTAAAGGTGCTCCGTGCTGGAAACTGAATGACACCTTTTTAACTGAGTCTCCAGTGCTAGCTCAACTGACAACTAAACTTGTAGACTTCTTTGTCACCAACTCCACTCCAGGCATGTCCAATACTGTTATATGGGAAGCACACAAATGCTAAAGTAGAGGAGAGCTGATTAGACTCAGCGCAATTAAAAAACGACAGGCAACAAGGGACATCCAATGCCTGATTTTGGAGATTCAGCAAAAGGAATGCTTGCATAGAAAATCCAACCCCTGTAACCCTCTCAGCATTATCTGAAACAAGGGACAAGCTAAGTACTATCTTAAAGGCACAAACCTTGCGCTCCTATCACTGGCAGAAATTTAAAACTTATATGTTTGGTAATTCATGTAGCAAAACCCTTGCTTGTCTAGTTCAGATCAAGCAGGCACAACACTATATCTCTAAGATTAGAGACAAGACTGGTTCACTCACACACTCATTCCCTGATATGGCAGTAGCATTCCAGGATTACTTTCAATCTCTTTACAATATTCCTTTGTCCCCTTTACAAACAGATTCCCTGTCTTGGCACGCTACTATGCATGATTTCCTCAACAAGTATAACTGTCCCCGGCTTTCTCTTCTGGATTCTGAAGCTCTTGATATCCCTATTACTGAACAGGAGGTTCTGAGTGCCATCTCCTGTACCCTTCTGAGGAAAAGTCCCAGACCTGACGTGATCACCTTGTTGTACTTAGGACGTTTAAAGACACCCTAAGCCCGCATCTTGCCAAGATGTTTAACAGTATAGCCTTTGGTTCAGCCTGGCCTACCCAGTCCTTAGAGGCTCATATATCCCTTATACCCAAACCAGGCAAAGACCCTTCAATATGTAGCAGCTATAGGCCCATCTCCCTCCTTAACGCAGATGTGAAACTCCTGGCCAAGGTTCTAGCTACCAGACTGCAACGCTTTCTCCCCTCTTTGATACATCGGAATTAGGCGGGATTTGTCCCAGGTAGGGAGACAACACGTCTAAGGCGATATCTCTGATGCACACAGCTATACAGAAACTCATCCCAGCTATCCTGGTCTCTATTGAGGCCTTTGACCAGATAGCCTGGCCTTATCTGCGAGCCATGCTGGAATATCTAGGTCTGGGTCCCAAGAGTCTCATGGTGATAATGAGCTTTTATACAGTGCCATCCGCCAGAGTGAAAGTCAATGGATATCTTTCTGACCCTTTTCATATTATGAATGGGATCAGGCAGGGCTGCCCTTTATCTCCCCTACTGTTTGTCCTAGCATTAGAGCCTCTATTACACTCTATTAGATATAATGATTCTATTGCTGGTCTACCTACTTCCAACTCCACAACCAAGCTCACTTGCTTTGCAGATGATATCCTTCTTTTCCTTACCCGACCTAGGCAGTCATTGGCACATCTGATTCCTTTACTTTCCCATTAGGGCTTTTTATCTCATTTCAAAGTCAATGTTAACAAATCGGAAATATTGAACCTTAATTTACCATCGGAGAAAGCTTCTTATCTCCAACATGCCTTCCCTTATAGATGGCCTTCTCATAGCATCAAATACTTGGGGATGACTCTTACTCGTAACCCTAAGGACCTTCTTAAAGCCAATACTGGAATACTCTCTTTGTTTCTTAGTTTGGGAGGGTACACCTATCCAAGATGATCTTGCTCCCAAAAATGTTGTATTTTTTCAACTCATATTCCCTTACATTATATTAATAAACTTCAGAGTATTCTCAACAACTTTTTCTGGAGATTCAAAAAACCAAGGTTATCGTTACCATTTCTCAGGCTCCCACTCAATGGTGGCCTAGGCGTTCCTGATATCCTAACTTACTACAATGCATCTTCTCTCTTGAAACTCAATGATCTGCAACTCCTGCCCCCCAAGGAGTGGGTGACATGTTCACAACTTTTCACACAAAATATTGCAATCAATAACATCTGTTTGTTTGACCCACAGTCCTTTCCATATTCGTGCTCCCAACATATTATTCTGGGCCATCTACTAACCTTTTGGTCCAAGATCAATTCACGTTATTCATTTTCGCCCTTCCCTTCCCCCCAAACCTCGATAGAATACATCCTGGCATTTCCCCCAGGTCAGGTTCCTGATTCCTTCAACAAATGGTGTGACTTGCATTTAGGTACAGTAGGGCCTTGCGGTGTGATGTCAGATTACACTCTTTTCAATACCTACAAGATTTTTTCCCTGCCTGCTAATCGCCTCTGGCAATATCACCAGATTAACCATTTTCTCTCCTCGAATCCACCGAATCCTGCCTTGTCTATTGTGATTTTGAAGCTTTCTTTCTCAATCCTAAGATTATGGATCTGTTACAGCTTACCTTAGTTTCAGCGTCACCTACAGGCGCGAGGCTTCAAGCATGCAGCAGGCCTCTGTTTTATGTGTTTGCTTCCTGTAGTCTCCTCCTACCTACTTCCTCCCTCTGAGCTGCTCCTCCTACCTACTTCCTGAGGAGGGGTTTAAAAGGCAGTCTGAGTCCTGACTCAGTTGCCCTTGTGTTGTTGTTCATAGCAGTTCTCTTACCTTGGGCTCTGTGTATGACCTGGCTAGTCTTCCATCCAACCTGGTGCTGACCTGTGGCTCTCTCTGACTATTCATTTGTGTATCCCTATTAGTGGACATCCAACCTGGTGCAGATCTGTGGCTCTGGCTGACTACCTGAACTGTGCATGATCTGGCTTGTCTGACTACCCCCTCTGGTGCTGACTTGTGGCTCTGTCTGACTACTCTTATGTTTGCTCCTTTACCTAGCAGACACCCAACCTAGTGCAGACCTGGGGCTCTGGTAGACTAGCTCTGATACTAACTGCAGGCTTGAGTCAGTTATCTACTCCCTCTCTGACTGCAGGCTGAGTCAGAGTCCTCTCCTTACTGACGGCAGGCGTGCGTCGGTACATCTCCTACTTTCTCTCTACCCATTTCTCCCCTGACTTGGTTCTTTTTCCACTAGGTCATTTCTCCACTTTTCTTCTTCTCTCTACAGCTCCCTTTTCTTTCCTCAAGTCCCCCTCCATGGTGTCCCAGGATGGGGATTCCATTAGTGCCTTATGTGCAAGCCTGTTGACTGAGCACCGCATTGAATTACTACCCATTTCCTTTGCTTACCTTTTCCCTTTCCAATTCTCTTGCCTTCTTCTCAGCTACTGATTCCAATTCCTAATAATACTCTCTGGAGCGTGTCTCCGTTACCACTTTGACTGTATTCAGTGATTTATGCTGTCTATGTTTTCATGCAACTTTTTCTGCTGTTTCTGTACATGAATTTTCTTCATGTTAGTTAAAATTGTTCAACTTATCTAATGTACGTACCTATTTTTTGTATTGAAGGATGTGCCTTTGTGGTTTTGTACTCTGATATTACATAATGAAGCTTTTTGGAAAAAAAAATAAACTGGTTAATAAACTAACCAAATTAGTCTGTAAACTCGACATCTCAGCTGCATAAAAACTGATAAAGTGGCTGCGATTTACCAGGAGGAGGTGTCTGGTGCAGGGAAATTGGGATTTTCTGGTCCTGCCCACCACTCAGCACAGTGGGTGTGGCCTGATTTACTGCTAACGTGTGGCCTGTATTACCGCTATAGCCTCTCCCTCCTCTCTGCAACATATAGTTTAAATGGTGTTTCTCTGGGGAAATCTACTAATGAAAAGGATTTGGGAGTAATGGTAGACAATAGACTTAACAGTAGCATGCAGTGCCAGCTGGCAGCTGCAAAGGCCAATAAGATATTGGCATGTATTAAAATGGGTATTGACTCAAGGGAGGAAGATATAATTATGCCTCTTTACAGGTCCATGGTAAGACCCCACCTAGAATATGCTGTTCAATTCTGGGCGCCCTTTCTGAAGAAGGACATTATGGAACTAGAGAGAGTGCAGAGGAGGGCTACAAAACTAGTAAGGGGAATGGAAAGTTTTAGTTATGAAGAGAGGCTAGAAAAGTTAAACTTGTACACACTAGAGAAACGGCGTCTTAGAGGGGATATGATAACACTATATAAATATGTTCAGGGCCCATACAAAGGGCTTTCAAAAGACCTGTTCATTAACAGAACAGTACACAGGACAAGGGGCCACCCGCTTAGACTTGAGGAAAGGAGATTTAATCTACAACAGCGGAAGGGTTTCTTTACAGTAAGGACAATAAAGGTATGGAATTCACTGCCTGAGGAGGTGGTGCTATCAATTACATTAGATGCCTTTAAAAAGGGCCTGGATACTTATTTAAAAGAGCAGAACATAGAGGGCTATGTACGGTAGTATTGGGATTAATATTTAGTTAGGGCTTGTTGATCCAGGGAGAAATCTGATTGCCATTTGGAGTCAGATGCCTTCTTTTGGGTCAGTGATGGTAAACAGGAATAGGAAAAGGCTTGAACTGGATGGACGCAAGTCTTTTTTCAACCTAAATTACTATGTAACTATGTAACGCTGGTCCCCTAGGTGGACTGGTATAAGGGGGAATCTAGCCCTGCTCACTAACGTCCGTATTCCCCAGTCTACAGATGTGCAATTCTGCACATTCCCATTGATTTAACTTGTGCTCTCAACTTCTTGAATGCTACAGCGGTCTCCAATGCATTGCTCAGTAAGGGCATTAAAGCCCCATTTAAATAAATGTGAATGTAAATTTCCATTGCCACCCCGTGAAACAGTTGGTTTGTTCCACAATTGCTCCTCTTTAGTTTGGAGAAAACGGCCCTAAAACACTAAATAAAGTCCCAGACATTACAATGTCTGAACAGATCATTTTCCTCTACAACAACAATCCGACCACATTTGTCTTTTTCCAAACTTTCTTTCACTTGAAATGACTGAGATTATTCCATTTGTGAAAACGGTATTTTTGTTACCACACCCAAAAACCAGCGAAATGAAAAGTAAAAAGAAGCTTTTTCATTTCTTGGTTTTAAACAATTTGTCTTTTGGCTGGAGGCTCCTTACAGCACGAGTCCCTGCACAGCAACAACTAATTAGAGGGGAACCGTAACCTAGGACTAACTGGCTCTTTATTTTATTAATAGATCAACTTACCTAGGTAGAAGTCCATCACACAGCAGTCAGGTGTATCTATATAATTACCGTGTGTAACAGAAGCACTTACCTAGGTAGGAGTCCATCACACAGCAGTCAGGTGTATCTATATAATTACCGTGTGTAACAGAAGCACTTACCTAGGTAGGAGTCCGTCACACAGCAGTCAGGTGTATCTATATCATTACTGTGTGTAACAGAAACACTTACCTAGGTAGGAGTCCATCACACAGCAGTCAGGTGTATCTATATCATTACCGTGTGTAACAGAAGCACTTACCTAGGTAGGAGTCCATCACACAGCAGTCAGGTGTATCTATATAATTACTGTGTGTAACAGAAGCACTTACCTAGGTAGAAGTCCATCACACAGCAGTCAGGTGTATCTATATAATTACCGTGTGTAACAGAAGCACTTACCTAGGTAGGAGTCCATCACACAGCAGTCAGGTGTATATCTATATAATTACTGTGTGTAACAGAAGCACTTACCTAGGTAGGAGTCCATCATACAGCAGTCAGGTGTATCTATATAATTACTGTGTGTAACAGAAGCACTTACCTAGGTAGGAGTCCATCACACAGCAGTCAGGTATATATCTATATAATTACTGTGTGTAACAGAAGCACTTACCTAGGTAGGAGTCCATCACACAGCAGTCAGGCGTATCTGTATAATTACTGTGTGTAACAGAAGCACTTACCTAGGTAGGAGTCCATCACACAGCGGTCAGGTGTATCTATATAATTACTGTGTGTAACAGAAGCACTTACCTAGGTAGGAGTCCATCACACAGCAGTCAGGCGTATCTATATAATTACTGTGTGTAACAGAAGTACTTACCTAGGTAGGAGTCCATCACACAGCAGTCAGGTGTATCTATATAATTACTGTGTGTAACAGAAGCACTTACCTAGGTAGGAGTCCATCACACAGCAGTCAGGTGTATCTATATAATTACTGTGTGTAACAGAAGTACTTACCTAGGTAGGAGTCCATCATACAGCAGTCAGGTGTATCTATATAATTACTGTGTGTAACAGAAGCACTTACCTAGGTAGGAGTCCATCACACAGCAGTCAGGTATATATCTATATAATTACTGTGTGTAACAGAAGCACTTACCTAGGTAGGAGTCCATCACACAGCAGTCAGGTGTATCTATATAATTACTGTGTGTAACAGAAGCACTTACCTAGGTAGGAGTCCATTATACAGCAGTCAGGTGTATCTATATAATTACTGTATGTAACAGAAGGACTTACCTAGGTAGGAGTCCGTCATACTGTAGTCAGGCGTATCTATATAATTACTGTGTGTAACAGAAGCACTTACCTAGGTAGGAGTCCATCACACAGCAGTCAGGTGTATCTATATAATTACTGTGTGTAACAGAAGGACTTACCTAGGTAGGAGTCCATCATACAGCAGTCAGGTGTATCTATATAATTACTGTGTGTAACAGAAGGACTTACCTAGGTAGGAGTCCATCACACAGCAGTCAGGTGTATCTATATAATTACTGTGTGTAACAGAAGCACTTACCTAGGTAGGAGTCCACCACACAGCAGTCAGGTGTATCTATATAATTACCGTGTGTAACAGAAGCACTTACCTAGGTAGGAGTCCATCACACAGCAGTCAGGTGTATCTATATAATTACTGTGTGTAACAGAAGGACTTACCTAGGTAGGAGTCCATCACACAGCAGTCAGGTGTATCTATATAATTACTGTGTGTAACAGAAGCACTTACCTAGGTAGGAGTCCACCACACAGCAGTCAGGTGTATCTATATAATTACCGTGTGTAACAGAAGCACTTACCTAGGTAGGAGTCCATCACACAGCAGTCAGGTGTATCTATATAATTACTGTGTGTAACAGAAGGACTTACCTAGGTAGGAGTCCATCACACAGCAGTCAGGTGTATCTATATTATTACTGTGTGTAACAGAAGTACTTACCTAGGTAGGAGTCCATCATACAGCAGTCAGGTGTATGTATATAATTACTATGTGTAACAGAAGTACTTACCTAGGTAGGAGTCCATCATACAGCAGTCAGGTGTATGTATATAATTACTGTGTGTAACAGAAGTGCTTACCTAGGTAGGAGTCCGTCACACAGCAGTCAGGTGTATCTATATAATTACTGTGTGTAACAGAAGCACTTACCTAGGTAGGAGTCCATCACACAGCAGTCAGGTGTATCTATATAATTACTGTGTGTAACAGAAGCACTTACCTAGGTAGGAGTCCATCATACAGCAGTCAGGTGTATCTCTATAATTACTGTGTGTAACAGAAGCACTTACCTAGGTAGGAGTCCATCACACAGCAGTCAGGTGTATATCTATATAATTACTGTGTGTAACAGAAGCACTTACCTAGGTAGGAGTCCATCATACAGCAGTCAGGTATATATCTATATAATTACTGTGTGTAACAGAAGTACTTACCTAGGTAGCAGTCCATCACACAGCAGTCAGGTGTATCTATATAATTACTGTGTGTAACAGAAGCACTTACCTAGGTAGGAGTCCATCACACAGCAGTCAGGTGTATCTATATAATTACTGTGTGTAACAGAAGCACTTACCTAGGTAGGAGTCCATCACACAGCAGTCAGGTGTATCTATATAATTACTGTGTGTAACAGAAGTACTTACCTAGGTAGGAGTCCACCATACAGCAGTCAGGTGTATCTATATAATTACTGTGTGTAACAGAAGGACTTACCTAGGTAGGAGTCAATCACACAGCAGTCAGGTGTATATCTATATAATTACTGTGTGTAACAGAAGGACTTACCTAGGTAGGAGTCCATCATACAGCAGTCAGGTGTATCTATATAATTACTGTGTGTAACAGAAGTACTTACCTAGGTAGGAGTCCACCATACAGCAGTCAGGTGTATCTATATAATTACTGTGTGTAACAGAAGGACTTACCTAGGTAGGAGTCAATCACACAGCAGTCAGGTGTATCTATATAATTACTGTGTGTAACAGAAGCACTTACCTAGGTAGGAGTCCATCACACAGCAGTCAGGTGTATCTATATAATTACTGTGTGTAACAGAAGCACTTACCTAGGTAGGAGTCCATCATACAGCAGTCAGGTATATCTATATCATTACTGTGTGTGACATAAGCGCTTACCTAGGTAGGAGTCCGTCACACCGCAGTCAGGTGTATCTATATCATTACTGTGTGTGACATAAGCGCTTACCTAGGTAGGAGTCCGTCACACCGCAGTCAGGTGTATATCTATATCATTACTGTGTGTGACAGAAGCACTTACCTAGGTAGGAGTCCATCATACAGCAGTCAGGTGTATCTATATCATTACTGTGTGTAACAAAAGCACTTACCTAGGGAGGAGTCCGTCACACAGCAGTCAGGTGTATATCTATATCATTACTGTGTGTGACAGAAGCACTTACCTAGGGAGGAGTCTGTCACACAGCAGTCAGGTGTATATCTATATCATTACTGTGTGTGACAGAAGCACTTACCTAGGTAGGAGTCCATCACACAGCAGTCAGGTGTATCTTTATAATTACTGTGTGTTACAGAAGCACTTACCTAGGTAGGAGTCCAACATACAACAGTCAGGTGTATCTATATAATTACTGTGTGTAACAGAAGCACTTACCTAGGTAGGAGTCCATCACACAGCAGTCAGGTGTATATCTATATAATTACTGTGTGTAACAGAAGCACTTACCTAGGTAGTAGTGTTGAGCGAGCGTGCTCGGCCGATGCTCGGATCGGCTCGAGCATCGCTCTGCTCGGCACATGGCGGTACTCGTCGAGTACCGCCATGTGCTCTCCCGCCATGTTCGGGTGGCGGGGATCTGTGCCGGAAGAGGCACAGATCAGAAGACGCTCCGCTGGACCACCAGGGACTGGAGGTACGGGGGCATTGCGGAGATGAAGGGGGCATAGCGGAGATGAAGGGGGACATTGTGGAAGAGGGGCATAGACTCTATGCCCCTCTTCCACAATGTCCCCCTTCATCTCCGCTATGCCCCTCTTCCACAATGTCCCCCTTCATCTCCGCTATGCCCCTCTTCCACAATGTCCCCCTTCATCTCCTCTATGGCATAGAGGAGATGAAGGGGGACATTGTGGAAGAGGGGCATAGCGGAGATGAAGGGGGACATTGTGGAAGAGGGGCATAGCGGAGATGAAGGGGGACATTGTGGAAGAGGGGCATAGCGGAGATGAAGGGGGACATTGTGGAAGAGGGGCATAGCGGAGATGAAGGGGGACATTGCGGAGATGAAGGGGGACATTGTGGAGATGAAGGGGGCATTCAGAGATGAAGGGGGCATAGCGGAGATGAAGGGGGGCATTGACCAGGCACCCTCCCCTCATCAGAGCAGGGGGTGCCTGGTGAAATGCTCGTGTCGCCCCATGCTTTTCAATGGGGCTCGGGTGCTCGGCCGAGCACTCGAGCCTCAGGGGGTGCTCGGTCAGAGCACCCGAGCACCCGAGCATCGGGGTGCTCGCTCAACACTACTAGGTAGGAGTACGTCACACAGCAGTCAGGTGTATCTATATAATTGCTGTGTGTAACAGAAGCACTTACCTAGGTAGGAGTCCATCATACAGCAGTCAGGTGTATCTATATAATTACTGTGTGTAACAGAAGCACTTACCTAGGTAGGAGTCCAACATACAGCAGTCAGGTGTATCTCTATAATTACTGTGTGTAACAGAAGCACTTACCTAGGTAGGAGTCCATCACACAGCAGTCAGGTGTATATCTATATAATTACTGTGTGTAACAGAAGCACTTACCTAGGTAGGAGTCCATCATACAGCAGTCAGGTATATATCTATATAATTACTGTGTGTAACAGAAGTACTTACCTAGGTAGCAGTCCATCACACAGCAGTCAGGCGTATCTATATAATTACTGTGTGTAACAGAAGCACTTACCTAGGTAGCAGTCCATCACACAGCAGTCAGGCGTATCTATATAATTACTGTGTGTAACAGAAGCACTTACCTAGGTAGGAGTCCATCATACAGCAGTCAGGTGTATCTATATTATTACTGTGTGTAACAGAAGTACTTACCTAGGTAGGAGTCCACCATACAGCAGTCAGGTGTATCTATATAATTTGTGGATTTTCCTAACAGTGTGTGACGGAAAGTCGGAATTTTATTAAAGACACGGAGACGAATATTATGCTATAATCTTTCCCGCTACTCCAAATAGCAGCAGAGGAAACTGTTTATTCACACAGACAATCAAAGAAAAAGCTGTAGGGCATCTTCCTCCCTTTTAGGCACTCCCCCAAACCCTATAAAAGGTGATGTCTTCTGTGACTCCTCCTCTTTCGAAAAACCAGCGACCAAACAGAACGAACCGGAACAACTCCATCGGGGAAACTAAACCAGACTCCAAACCGGAATCAACAAACTCAGGACAGCGTCCACCATATTCCGCCATAAAGTGAACGATACACGGCCACGTAGCAGATCACCCTGAAACAGAACAGAAGAAAACAATGAACAGGGAGGGATCCCAGGGAGGGATAATATTCGTCTCCGTGTCTTTAATAAAATTCCGACTTTCCGTCACACACTGTTAGGAAAATCCACGAATTTTATTGCATTCCACGGAGACTTCATATCATGCTAGTTTAAAGCTGCATAACAACATCATTAGACACATGAGACACAGGTTTAAAATAGAACTCCCTAAATGTAGATTCCCGAGACCAATCAGCAGCTCTCAAGTCTCGGTAAGCTCAAAGATCTTGGTAAGAGGACCAAACACATCAAGGAGTTTATCCTCGCAAATCCTCAGGGATCTATCCATACCTCTGTGGGGGTCTTTGCCACCCTTCCCAATAAACTTGACAATCTTGGGATCCAACTCGGGAGCCTCACCCAACAAGAAACAATACTCATCTGTTTGGGAGCAGCAGAGAAAGAGGAGGAGTCACAGAAGACATCACCTTTTATAGGGTTTGGGGGAGTGCCTAAAAGGGAGGAAGATGCCCTACAGCTTTTTCTTTGATTGTCTGTGTGAATAAACAGTTTCCTCTGCTGCTATTTGGAGTAGCGGGAAAGATTATAGCATAATATGAAGTCTCCGTGGAATGCAATAAAATTACTGTGTGTAACAGAAGTAGTTACCTAGGTAGGAGTCCATCATACAGCAGTCAGGTATATATCTATATAATTACTGTGTGTAACAGAAGTACTTACCTAGGTAGGAGTCCATCATACAGCAGTCAGGTATATATCTATATAATTACTGTGTGTAACAGAAGTACTTACCTAGGTAGGAGTCCATCATACAGCAGTCAGGTGTATCTATATAATTACCGTGTGTAAAAGAAGCACTTACCTAGGTAGGAGTCCATCAGACAGCAGTCAGGTGTATCTATATAATTACTGTGTGTAACAGAAGCACTAACATAGGGAGGAGTCCATCATACAGCAGTCAGGTGTATCTATATAATTACTGTGTCTAACAGAAGTACTTACCTAGGTAGGAGTCCATCATACAGCAGTCAGGTGTATCTATATAATAACCGAGTGTAAAAGAAGAACTTACCTAGGTAGGAGTCCATCAGACAGCAGTCAGGTGTATCTATATAATTACTGTGTGTAACAGAAGCACTTACCTAGGTAGGAGTCCATCATACAGCAGTCAGGTGTATCTATATAATTACTGTGTGTAACAGAAGCACTTACCTAGGTAGGAGTCCATCAGACAGCAGTCAGGTGTATCTATATAATTACCGTGTGTAACAGAAGCACTAACCTAGGGAGGAGTCCATCATACAGCAGTCAGGTGTATGTATATAATTACCGTGTGTAACAGAAGCACTTACCTAGGTAGGAGTCCATCATAGAGCAGTCAGGTGTATGTATATAATTACTGTGTGTAACAGAAGGACTTACCTAGGTAGGAGTCCATCATACAGCAGTCAGGTGTATCTATATAATTACTGTGTGTAACAGAAGCACTTACCTAGGTAGGAGTCCATCACACAGCGGTCAGGTGTATCTATATAATTACTGTGTGTAACAGAAGCACTTACCTAGGTAGGAGTCCACCACACAGCAGTCAGGTGTATCTATATAATTACCGTGTGTAACAGAAGCACTTACCTAGGTAGGAGTCCATCACACAGCGGTCAGGTGTATCTATATAATTACTGTGTGTAACAGAAGCACTTACCTAGGTAGGAGTCCACCACACAGCAGTCAGGTGTATCTATATAATTACCGTGTGTAACAGAAGTACTTACCTAGGTAGGAGTCCATCACACAGCAGTCAGGTGTATCTATATAATTACCGTGTGTAACAGAAGGACTTACCTAGGTAGGAGTCCGTCACACAGCAGTCAGGTGTATCTATATAATTACTGTGTGTAACAGAAGGACTTACCTAGGTAGGAGTCAATCACACAGCAGTCAGGTGTATATCTATATAATTACTGTGTGTAACAGAAGGACTTACCTAGGTAGGAGTCCATCATACAGCAGTCAGGTGTATCTATATAATTACTGTGTGTAACAGAAGGACTTACCTAGGTAGGAGTCCATCATACAGCAGTCAGGTGTATCTATATAATTACTGTGTGTAACAGAAGCACTAACCTAGGGAGGAGTCCATCATACAGCAGTCAGGTGTATGTATATAATTACTGTGTGTAACAGAAGCACTTACCTAGGTAGGAGTCCATCATAGAGCAGTCAGGTGTATGTATATAATTACTGTGTGTAACAGAAGGACTTACCTAGGTAGGAGTCCATCATACAGCAGTCAGGTGTATCTATATAATTACTGTGTGTAACAGAAGCACTTACCTAGGTAGGAGTCCATCACACAGCGGTCAGGTGTATCTATATAATTACTGTGTGTAACAGAAGCACTTACCTAGGTAGGAGTCCACCACACAGCAGTCAGGTGTATCTATATAATTACCGTGTGTAACAGAAGCACTTACCTAGGTAGGAGTCCATCACACAGCGGTCAGGTGTATCTATATAATTACTGTGTGTAACAGAAGCACTTACCTAGGTAGGAGTCCACCACACAGCAGTCAGGTGTATCTATATAATTACCGTGTGTAACAGAAGTACTTACCTAGGTAGGAGTCCATCACACAGCAGTCAGGTGTATCTATATAATTACCGTGTGTAACAGAAGGACTTACCTAGGTAGGAGTCCGTCACACAGCAGTCAGGTGTATCTATATAATTACTGTGTGTAACAGAAGGACTTACCTAGGTAGGAGTCAATCACACAGCAGTCAGGTGTATATCTATATAATTACTGTGTGTAACAGAAGGACTTACCTAGGTAGGAGTCCATCATACAGCAGTCAGGTGTATCTATATAATTACTGTGTGTAACAGAAGGACTTACCTAGGTAGGAGTCCATCATACAGCAGTCAGGTGTATCTATATAATTACTGTGTGTAACAGAAGCACTAACCTAGGGAGGAGTCCATCATACAGCAGTCAGGTGTATGTATATAATTACTGTGTGTAACAGAAGCACTTACCTAGGTAGGAGTCCATCATAGAGCAGTCAGGTGTATGTATATAATTACTGTGTGTAACAGAAGGACTTACCTAGGTAGGAGTCCATCATACAGCAGTCAGGTGTATCTATATAATTACTGTGTGTAACAGAAGGACTTACCTAGGTAGGAGTCCATCATACAGCAGTCAGGTGTATCTATATAATTACTGTGTGTAACAGAAGTACTTACCTAGGTAGGAGTCCATCACACAGCAGTCAGGTGTATATCTATATAATTACTGTGTGTAACAGAAGGACTTACCTAGGTAGGAGTCCATCATACAGCAGTCAGGTGTATCTATATAATTACTGTGTGTAACAGAAGGACTTACCTAGGTAGGAGTCCATCATACAGCAGTCAGGTGTATCTATATAATTACTGTGTGTAACAGAAGGACTTACCTAGGTAGGAGTCCATCATACAGCAGTCAGGTGTATCTATATAATTACTGTGTGTAACAGAAGCACTAACCTAGGGAGGAGTCCATCATACAGCAGTCAGGTGTATGTATATAATTACTGTGTGTAACAGAAGCACTTACCTAGGTAGGAGTCCATCATAGAGCAGTCAGGTGTATGTATATAATTACTGTGTGTAACAGAAGGACTTACCTAGGTAGGAGTCCATCATACAGCAGTCAGGTGTATCTATATAATTACTGTGTGTAACAGAAGCACTTACCTAGGTAGGAGTCCATCACACAGCGGTCAGGTGTATCTATATAATTACTGTGTGTAACAGAAGCACTTACCTAGGTAGGAGTCCACCACACAGCAGTCAGGTGTATCTATATAATTACCGTGTGTAACAGAAGCACTTACCTAGGTAGGAGTCCATCACACAGCGGTCAGGTGTATCTATATAATTACTGTGTGTAACAGAAGCACTTACCTAGGTAGGAGTCCACCACACAGCAGTCAGGTGTATCTATATAATTACCGTGTGTAACAGAAGTACTTACCTAGGTAGGAGTCCATCACACAGCAGTCAGGTGTATCTATATAATTACTGTGTGTAACAGAAGGACTTACCTAGGTAGGAGTCCGTCACACAGCAGTCAGGTGTATCTATATAATTACTGTGTGTAACAGAAGCACTTACCTAGGTAGGAGTCCATCATACAGCAGTCAGGTGTATCTATATAATTACTGTGTGTAACAGAAGGACTTACCTAGGTAGGAGTCCGTCACACAGCAGTCAGGCGTATCTATATAATTACTGTGTGTAACAGAAGCACTAACCTAGGGAGGAGTCCATCATACAGCAGTCAGGTGTATGTATATAATTACTGTGTGTAACAGAAGCACTTACCTAGGTAGGAGTCCATCATAGAGCAGTCAGGTGTATGTATATAATTACTGTGTGTAACAGAAGGACTTACCTAGGTAGGAGTCCATCATACAGCAGTCAGGTGTATCTATATAATTACTGTGTGTAACAGAAGGACTTACCTAGGTAGGAGTCCATCATACAGCAGTCAGGTGTATCTATATAATTACTGTGTGTAACAGAAGTACTTACCTAGGTAGGAGTCCATCACACAGCAGTCAGGTGTATATCTATATAATTACTGTGTGTAACAGAAGGACTTACCTAGGTAGGAGTCCATCATACAGCAGTCAGGTGTATCTATATAATTACTGTGTGTAACAGAAGGACTTACCTAGGTAGGAGTCCATCATACAGCAGTCAGGTGTATCTATATAATTACTGTGTGTAACAGAAGGACTTACCTAGGTAGGAGTCCATCATACAGCAGTCAGGTGTATCTATATAATTACTGTGTGTAACAGAAGCACTAACCTAGGGAGGAGTCCATCATACAGCAGTCAGGTGTATGTATATAATTACTGTGTGTAACAGAAGCACTTACCTAGGTAGGAGTCCATCATAGAGCAGTCAGGTGTATGTATATAATTACTGTGTGTAACAGAAGGACTTACCTAGGTAGGAGTCCATCATACAGCAGTCAGGTGTATCTATATAATTACTGTGTGTAACAGAAGCACTTACCTAGGTAGGAGTCCATCACACAGCGGTCAGGTGTATCTATATAATTACTGTGTGTAACAGAAGCACTTACCTAGGTAGGAGTCCACCACACAGCAGTCAGGTGTATCTATATAATTACCGTGTGTAACAGAAGCACTTACCTAGGTAGGAGTCCATCACACAGCGGTCAGGTGTATCTATATAATTACTGTGTGTAACAGAAGCACTTACCTAGGTAGGAGTCCACCACACAGCAGTCAGGTGTATCTATATAATTACCGTGTGTAACAGAAGTACTTACCTAGGTAGGAGTCCATCACACAGCAGTCAGGTGTATCTATATAATTATTGTGTGTAACAGAAGGACTTACCTAGGTAGGAGTCCGTCACACAGCAGTCAGGTGTATCTATATAATTACTGTGTGTAACAGAAGCACTTACCTAGGTAGGAGTCCATCATACAGCAGTCAGGTGTATCTATATAATTACTGTGTGTAACAGAAGGACTTACCTAGGTAGGAGTCCATCATACAGCAGTCAGGCGTATCTATATAATTACTGTGTGTAACAGAAGGACTTACCTAGGTAGGAGTCCGTCACACAGCAGTCAGGCGTATCTATATAATTACTGTGTGTAACAGAAGGACTTACCTAGGTAGGAGTCCATCATACAGCAGTCAGGTGTATCTATATAATTACTGTGTGTAACAGAAGGACTTACCTAGGTAGGAGTCCATCATACAGCAGTCAGGTGTATCTATATAATTACTGTGTGTAACAGAAGTACTTACCTAGGTAGGAGTCCATCACACAGCAGTCAGGTGTATATCTATATAATTACTGTGTGTAACAGAAGGACTTACCTAGGTAGGAGTCCATCATACAGCAGTCAGGTGTATCTATATAATTACTGTGTGTAACAGAAGGACTTACCTAGGTAGGAGTCCATCATACAGCAGTCAGGTGTATCTATATAATTACTGTGTGTAACAGAAGGACTTACCTAGGTAGGAGTCCATCATACAGCAGTCAGGTGTATCTATATAATTACTGTGTGTAACAGAAGCACTTACCTAGGTAGGAGTCCAACATACAGCAGTCAGGTGTATCTATTAATTACTGTGTGTGACAGAAGCGCTTACCTAGGTAGGAGTCCATCATACAGCAGTCAGGTGTATCTATATAATTACTGTGTGTAACAGAAGGACTTACCTAGGTAGGAGTCCATCATACAGCAGTCAGGTGTATCTATATAATTACTGTGTGTAACAGAATCACTTACCTAGGTAGGAGTCCATCACACAGCAGTCAGGTGTATCTATATCATTACTGTGTGTAACAGAAGCACTTACCTAGGTAGGAGTCAAACATACAGCAGTCAGGTGTATCTATATCATTACTGTGTGTAACAGAAGGACTTACCTAGGTAGGAGTCCATCATACAGCAGTCAGGTGTATCTATATCATTACTGTGTGTAACAGAAGCACTTACCTAGGTAGGAGTCCAACATACAGCAGTCAGGTGTATCTATATAATTACTGTGTGTAACAGAAGCACTTACCTAGGTAGGAGTCCACCACACAGCAGTCAGGTGTATCTATATAATTACCGTGTGTAACAGAAGTACTTACCTAGGTAGGAGTCCATCACACAGCAGTCAGGTGTATCTATATAATTACCGTGTGTAACAGAAGGACTTACCTAGGTAGGAGTCCGTCACACAGCAGTCAGGTGTATCTATATAGTTACCGTGTGTAACAGAAGCACTTACCTAGGTAGGAGTCCATCATACAGCAGTCAGGTGTATCTATATAATTACTGTGTGTAACAGAAGCACTTACCTAGGTAGGAGTCCACCACACAGCGGTCAGGTGTATCTATAGAATTACTGTGTGTAACAGAAGCACTTACCTAGGTAGGAGTCCATCACACAGCGGTCAGGTGTATCTATATAATTACTGTGTGTAACAGAAGCACTTACCTAGGTAGGAGTCCACCACACAGCAGTCAGGTGTATCTATATAATTACCGTGTGTAACAGAAGTATTTACCTAGGTAGGAGTCCATCACACAGCAGTCAGGTGTATCTATATAATTACCGTGTGTAACAGAAGGACTTACCTAGGTAGGAGTCCACCACACAGCAGTCAGGTGTATCTATATAATTACCGTGTGTAACAGAAGTACTTACCTAGGTAGGAGTCCATCACACAGCAGTCAGGTGTATCTATATAATTACCGTGTGTAACAGAAGGACTTACCTAGGTAGGAGTCCGTCACACAGCAGTCAGGTGTATCTATATAATTACTGTGTGTAACAGAAGCACTTACCTAGGTAGGAGTCCATCATACAGCAGTCAGGTGTATCTATATAATTACTGTGTGTAACAGAAGGACTTACCTAGGTAGGAGTCTATCATACAGCAGTCAGGCGTATCTATATAATTACTGTGTGTAACAGAAGGACTTACCTAGGTAGGAGTCCGTCACAGAGCAGTCAGGTGTATCTATATAATTACTGTGTGTAACAGAAGCACTTACCTAGGTAGGAGTCCGTCACACAGCAGTCAGGCGTATCTATATAATTACTGTGTGTAACAGAAGGACTTACCTAGGTAGGAGTCCATCATACAGCAGTCAGGTGTATCTATATAATTACTGTGTGTGACAGAAGTACTTACCTAGGTAGGAGTCCATCACACAGCAGTCAGATGTATATCTATATAATTACTGTGTGTAATAGAAGGACTTACCTAGGTAGGAGTCCATCATACAGCAGTCAGGTGTATCTATATAATTACTGTGTGTAACAGAAGGACTTACCTAGGTAGGAGTCCATCATACAGCAGTCAGGTGTATCTATATAATCACTGTGTGTAACAGAAGGACTTACCTAGGTAGGAGTCCATCATACAGCAGTCAGGTGTATCTATATAATTACTGTGTGTAACAGAAGCACTTACCTAGGTAGGAGTCCAACATACAGCAGTCAGGTGTATCTATATAATTACTGTGTGTGACAGAAGCGCTTACCTAGGTAGGAGTCCATCACACAGCAGTCAGGTGTATCTGTATAATTACTGTGTGTAACAGAAGCACTTACCTAGGTAGGAGTCCATCATACAGCAGTCAGGTGTATCTATATAATCAGTGTGTAACAGAAGCACTTACCTAGGTAGGAGTCCGTCATACAGCAGTCAGGTGTATCTATATAATTACTGTGTAACAGAAGCACTTACCTAGGTAGGAGTCCATCATACAGCAGTCAGGTGTAAATCTATATAATTACTGTGTGTGACAGAAGTACTTACCTAGGTAGGAGTCCTTCACACAGCAGTCAGGTGTATATCTATATAATTACTGTGTGTAATAGAAGGACTTACCTAGGTAGGAGTCCATCATACAGCAGTCAGGTGTATCTATATAATTACTGTGTGTAACAGAAGGACTTACCTAGGTAGGAGTCCATCATACAGCAGTCAGGTGTATCTATATAATCACTGTGTGTAACAGAAGGACTTACCTAGGTAGGAGTCCATCATACAGCAGTCAGGTGTATCTATATAATTACTGTGTGTAACAGAAGCACTTACCTAGGTAGGAGTCCAACATACAGCAGTCAGGTGTATCTATATAATTACTGTGTCTGACAGAAGCGCTTACCTAGGTAGGAGTCCATCACACAGCAGTCAGGTGTATATCTATATAATTACTGTGTGTAACAGAAGGACTTACCTAGGTAGGAGTCCATCATACAGCAGTCAGGTGTATGTATATAATTACTGTGTGTAACAGAAGGACTTACCTAGGTAGGAGTCCGTCACACAGCAGTCAGGTGTATGTATATATATATATCATTACTGTGTGTAACAGAAGCACTTACCTAGGTAGGAGTCCATCACACAGCAGTCAGGTGTATCTATATAATTACTGTGTGTAACAGAAGAACTTACCTAGGTAGGAGTCCATCATACAGCAGTCAGGTGTATCTATATAATTACTGTGTGTAACAGAAGCACTTACCTAGGTAGGAGTCCATCATACAGCAGTCAGGTGTATCTATATAATTACTGTGTGTAACAGAAGCACTTACCTAGGTAGGAGTCCATCATACAGCAGTCAGGCGTATCTATATAATTACTGTGTGTAACAGAAGCACTTACCTAGGTAGGAGTCCGTCACACAGCAGTCAGGTGTATCTATATAATTACTGTGTGTAACAGAAGCACTTACCTAGGTAGGAGTCCATCACACAGCAGTCAGGTGTATCTATATAATTACTGTGTGTAACAGAAGGACTTACCTAGGTAGGAGTCCATCATACAGCAGTCAGGTGTATCTATATAATTACTGTGTGTAACAGAATCACTTACCTAGGTAGGAGTCCATCACACAGCAGTCAGGTGTATCTATATCATTACTGTGTGTAACAGAAGCACTTACCTAGGTAGGAGTCCAACATACAGCAGTCAGGTGTATCTATATAATTACTGTGTGTAACAGAAGGACTTACCTAGGTAGGAGTCCATCATACAGCAGTCAGGTGTATCTATATAATTACTTTGTGTAACAGAAGCACTTACCTAGGTAGGAGTCCATCATACAGCAGTCAGGTGTATATCTATATAATTACTGTGTGTAACAGAAGCACTTACCTAGGTAGGAGTCCATCATACAGCAGTCAGGTGTAAATCTATATAATTACTGTCTGTATCAGAAGCACTTACCTAGGTAGGAGTCCATCATACAGCAGTCAGGTGTATATCTATATAATTACTGTCTGTAACAGAAGCACTTACCTAGATAGGAGTCCATCACACAGCAGTCAGGTGTATCTATATAATTACTGTGTGTGTGACAGAAGGACTTATTCAGCTATTAGATCTTCATAGAATAACAATTAGGTATATCTATATATTTACTGGAGGGGATGTACTAATCTATTCCCTGTCACTCATCCATCAGTTTAAAACTGTATGAGATTTATAGGTATATAATAATTATTTTCCCAGTTATACACCTCTCTGTTAGCAGCACAATGAAAGACAGTTCATGTTGCAAGAAAAATATTGTCACCAAATGACTGAATATCCACCAGGTACCTATGGATTAGAACAGCTCTGGTTCTCCATTACAGAGCTCATGTATCTATCAGCAGCCTATCCACTTCTAGCGTTTGATGTGAAATGAGTATCAGCTTAATTACTTTAGGAAATACAAGAGCCATGTAAAAAATAAAGTTCAGAGTATATAATAGCCCTTTACCGGTCTTGGCATGTGAAACTCCATTATCCAAGGGAATTTCCTCCATATCAGGGAAGTCTCTAAGTGATAGCTGTCCATTAAAGGGATAGGAATTCTTCATTTTATCTTTATTTTATTTTGTAGGCAATAAAAAAACATGAAGAACGAAATAAGTCTTATCTCTCAAACCTTTATGGTTTGAGAGATATTCACAAGCAAAGTTTCCCCTCCCGCCCCTTTTACCTAGTGTAAGCCATCTCTTCTCAGATGTGGAATCCAGTCCATAGACCAGACAGATAACAGAAGGGGACAATCTTCTTCCTATGAGAACAATGAAAGACCTGCCCCCCTTGACAAGTTTTTCAGGGTTTTCCCTTATCTTAATTGAAGATTGTCCCTCTCTGCAGTCTACCTGGGCACCTCCCTTCTGATCTGGCTGAGCAGTGTTACATCAGTAAAAGGGGTGGGAGGGGGACACTTTGTCATTGAATTACTCTTGTACTACAACTCTGACAGTATTGAAATAACACTCTCCAAAGTCCAAATACTATGATGATTAATTAGAGCTGTTTTTATTATGAAACATAACTATCCCTTTAAAACCCCCTTTTAAATTAATGGAAATTTGAGAAATATTATTTGTCCACTATGGTTCAATTGATTTGCCTCACACGTCTTTCCTTTGTGCACGTAGCTCTTACAGTTTGGAACCTCTATTATCCACAAGGGTTGAGTCACGCAAGTCTTCCAGGTGTATAATGGATTCTGCAGAGAACCCAAATGTCATCAGAACACGACAATATCCTCTTGTATTCCGTCTCACCAAGTCTCACCTCCCTTAATTAAATTCACCTTGACGTGTTGGGAGAGAAAGTGAAAAAGACAAGACAAATATTATATATCATTTAAAGAGTCTTTTATTTCCAGAAACCTGCAATAGAAACAAGATAAAAAAAGTGTCCTAGGCTGTTTTTTCGATGGCAAATACAGCTGTCTGTGGAGTGCGTGGGGCTCTGGGAATTTGGAAACTGGATGCACAAGAGGATTTGGTACGACTCCGTTCTTATATTGTTTTACACAAAAACCATTAACCAATTCATTACCTTGGATTTATTTTTAGTTGGGTGGAATGCTCATTAACAATGTAATACAATGGAGACATTCCTAAAGTAGGGTTACAGGAACAGTACTTCAAAAATACAAGTTACTCATAAGGGGAAACATGACTTTAAAATAAGTGGATCTTAAACTGTTTGTGTATATGTGTATGTGGGTGAGTGCGTGTGTATATGGGTGAGTGTGTGTGTGTATGTAGGTGAGTGCGTGTGTGTATATGGGTGAGTGTGTGTGTAAATGGGTGAGTGCATGTGTATATGGGGGAGTGTGTGTGTGTGTGTATGTGGGTGAGTACGTGTGTATATGGGTGAGTGTGTGTATGTGGGTGAGTGCGTGTGTATATGGGTGAGTGCATGTGTGTGTGTGTGTGTATGTGGGTGAGTGCGTGTGTATATGGGTGAGTATGTGTGTGTGTGTGTGTGTGTGTATTTGGGTGAGTGCCTGTGTATATGGGTGAGTATGTGTGTGTGTATGTGGGTGAGTGCGTGTGTATATGGGTGAGTGTGTGTGTATATGGGTGAGTATGTGTATGTGGGTGAGTGCGTGTGTATATGGGTGAGTGAATGTGTGTGTGTGTATGTGGGTGAGTGCGTGTGTATATGGAGTATGTGTGGGTGTATGTGGGTGGGTGAGTGCGTGTGTATATGGGTGAGTGAGTGCGTGTGTGTTTATGTGGGTGAGTGCGTGTGTATAGGGGTGAGTGTGTGTGTGTATGTGGGTGAGTGCGTGTGTATATGGGTGAGTGTGTGTGTGTATTTGGGTGAGTGCCTGTGTATATGGGTGAGTATGTGTGTGTGTATGTGGGTGAGTGCGTGTGTATATGGGTGAGTGTGTGTGTATATGGGTGAGTATGTGTATGTGGGTGAGTGCGTGTGTATATGGGTGAGTGAATGTGTGTGTGTATGTGGGTGAGTGCGTGTGTATATGGGTGAGTATGTGTGTGTGTGTATGTGGGTGAGTGCGTGTGTATGTGGGTGAGTGCGTGTGTAAATGGGTGAGTGTGTGTGTGTGTGTATGTGGGTGAGTGCGTGTGTATATGGGTGAGTGTGTGTGTGTATGTGGGTGAGTGCGTGTGTATATGGGTGAGTATGTGTATGTGGGTGAGTGCGTGTGTATATGGGTGAGTGCGTGTGTGTATGTGGGTGAATGTGTGCATGTATATGTGTGTATGTTTGTGTGTATGTACATTACTGTGCAAAAGTTTTAGGCGGGTGTGAAAAAATGCAGTAAAGTAAGAATGCTTTAAAAAAATAGACATGTTAATAGTTTATTTTTATCTGACCAGACTTCTGAGGACAGTAGATGGGTGTTCCAGGGTCCACTTCTGAGCAGCACTGCTGGACATCTTCCAATTATAAAAGAAAGTAAGCATGATGTGTCTTTCATCTGCTGCACTAAGTTTCCTTGGCCGACCACTGCGTCTACGATCCTCAACGCTGCCCGTTTCTTTGTGCTTCTTCAAAAGATCTTGGACAGCACATCTAGAAACCCCTGTCTGCTTTGAAATCTCTGCCTGGGACAGACCTTGCTGATGCAGTATAACTACCTTGTGTCTTGTTGCTGTGCTCAGTCTTGCCATGGTGTATGACTTTTGACGTTAAACTGTTTTCAGCAACCCCACCTTGTCAGCTGAGTTTGGCTGTTCCTCATCCAGTGTTATTCCTCTTACACAGCTGTTTCTGTTTCAGTTAATGATTGTGTTACAACCCACATAATAAACTGATGATCATTAGCACCTGTTTGGGATAATTGTTTAATCATACACCTGACTATATTCCTACAAAATCCCTGACTTTGTGCAAGTTACCTAGAAGAACTGATGCTGTTTTGAAGGCAAAGGGGATCACACCAAATATTGATTTGATTTAGATTTTTCTTCTGTTCACTCACTATGCATTTTGTTAATTAATAAAAATACACTATTATGTCTATTTTTGAAAGCATTCTTACATTACAACATTTTCCCCACCTGCCTAAAACTTTTGCACAGTACTGTATAAGTGTGTATGTATGCGTGTCTTTGTGTATGTATGTGTGTGTGTGTGTATGTAGGTATGGGTGTGTATATGTATTTGTGTGTATGTATATGTGTATATGTATGTGTGTATGTATGTGTGTGTATGTATGTATGTATGTATGTGTGGGTGTCTGTATGTGTGTGTGTGTGTTTTTCTGTATGTTTGTGGGTGTATATATCTGTATGTGTATGTATAGCTGTGTGTGTATGTGTGTGTATGCATTTATGTGTTTATGTGTGTGCATGCATTAGTGCCTTTAACCCCTTAACGACCCTTGACGGTCATAGTACGTCAAGGGTCGATTTGACTTAACGACCGATGACGTACTATGACCGTCATCGAGTTCCGGGCTCCCCCCGCGGCTGCACGCCGTTCGGGGAGTCCGGAACGCAACGGAGCAAAAAAAATGTTTTGCTCCGTGGTCGTTGAGTCGCGTCCGCGGCCGGATTCCCCGGTCGTTAAGGGGTTAAAGTGTTAGTAATGTCCAAAAAAAAATTTTTTTTGCATATAGGAGAGCTTAAAAAGCTGATCTAAATGCAAAAAAACTTATCTCTCAAACCGCTCTGGTTTAAGAGATACAGGCGTTTAAAGTTCGCTGTTTCCTACTGACAGGTGTAAAGCTGTCAGCAGGAGATCCGTGTCAGTCGACACGGAGGCGCTTGAGAAGTGCCGGGATCTCGTTATTTACTACGAATCCCTTCACTGGAATGGTCTAAAACGTGTGCCATTACAATGAAGGGATTCCGTGTAAGTAACGAGATCGCGGCACTTCTCAAGCGCCAGCATGTCGACTGACACGAATCTCCTGCTGACAGCTTTACACCTGTCAGTAGGAAACAGTGAACTTTAAACGCCTGTATCGCTTAAACCATAGCGTTTGAGAGATACGTTTTTTTGCATTTAGCTCAGCTTTTTAAGCTCTCCTATATGCAAAAAACTTTTTTTGGACATTACTAACACTTTAAAGCAGAACTATCATCCTATATAATAATTCGCTAAAACGTGTGTAACGCCACAATCATGTGCAGTAGAGACTGCCAGTGACAAGGCTAATACAGAGAGGGGAGCTCCAAAGGAGCTTCCCGCTCTGTATCAGCCGCGGCGCGGACAGTCTCTGCTGAACATGATTGCACCGCGACTGGCTGGCACTGTATCAGTCACGGCGTGGGCAGTCTCTACTATGCATGACTGCCCCGCGACCGACTTGCAGTGGCACTGTGGCCCGTGTAACAAGCTCTTCGACTAGTATTCATATAATTGACCCCCAATTAATTGTTAGTATATGGGTAATCATGGTAATAGTGTCAAAGTGTTTGTTAAGTGCCGGCATTATTTGCAATCATAATTTCATATGGGACTTACATCAACACGAAAGCGCAGACATCTTGGCGAAGTGGGATCTGTGCACTTGTGCTGTCCACCCCTGTCTGTACCGCACAGTACAATGCAACTCCCTCTTTGGCAAGTAACCTATCAATGATGAGACAGGGATGGACAGCGCAGGTGTACCAATCCCACTTCTCCGAGACGTCTAAGCTATCGTGTTGATGTAAGCCCCATACGAAGCCATGATTGCAAATAATGCCGGCACTTAACAAACACGAAACTAGTTCCTTGATTACCAGTATACTAAAGATGATTTGGGGGTCAGTTATAAGTGCATGATAGTGTCGCTTTAACCGTTTGCCTGTCAGTGGGTTCAGAGCAACGTGATGTATTTTGCTTCCGACAAAACATTGAGAAGCTTTAAAATGATTTGTTTTCTCTCGTTTTTGTGTTTCATAGTTATTCATACGGCCAGAGGGGAGAAGTGACAAAGTGGTTGATATTCCACCTCACACGAACAGTCAGATTTACACCTAAATCATTTGTTTAATATTAATAATCTGATTATAAACGTCAGTCTGTTTGTTACCGATCTCTGCTTTGTTTTCTAGTGAAAAGACATTTGGTAAATATCAGGTGAATGGGGCTCGGATCTCACACCTGTCAAAGCCAAACCGTCACTTCCCGGTGCAAAGCGAGGCGCCAGGAATATTGTAGATTATTTCTTAATGCTCGAGGATATGAGGTCTTGGAAAATATTTTTAACTGCTTGTGTGCTGGTAAGGGCTCCAGAGAACTGTTAAAGGAAAAAGAATATAATAGCACAGTGAGGGGGGTGTTTAGCCTGCAGCAGAGATAATTAGCATACTGTGCAGGGAATTAGCATACAGTGTCAGACTGTGTCACCAACACAAAAAGGTTAACCCTTTAAGTGCCAGAGGCATACGCAAGGCATTGCTCTGCAATGCGTTGCATACCCCTCTGGCATTCAAAGGGTTAATTTCTTAAAATCTATTTATTTTAGGAACAATGTCCAGTACAATATGTAGGCAGATTTTACCTCTCTGTAAAACTAAACTTGTCTTAAGTTGACAGGTGCACTTTAAATGGAGCTTTTTAACTCTTTGTATGCTAGGGAGGCCTTTGATACTTCGATTTCCAATGTGTTGGAGTCCACTCCACATTTACAGCAGTGGAAATGTTTGTGTTCCCCATGGTATAGGTGGTTTGATCCACAATTGCTCCACTTTTTCTTTGTGAAATGCTTTGGAAACCTTTCTAGCATTCAAGGGGTTAAGAGGCCAATTTAAATGAATGTGAAAATTGTGATTATTAATTTGTTGGTGCAGTTGCCACAAAAGCACATTCTGAACATTTTGCATAGTTTATTAGAGCTTAAAGGAATAGTAATGTTTCAAATTAAAAGAAGCTCTGATTAATCATCATAGTATTTGGTCCATGGAGAGTGTTATATCAATACTGTCAGAGTTGTAGTTCAGGAGTAGTTGAATGATAAAGTATCACCCTCCCATCCCTTGAAACATTAATATCCCTGCATGTGCTGCTTTTTGACAACCCGGGGAAGCAATTTTCCTTTGCACACCTTACTTCCTGTCCTACGCAGTACAATATATCCCCCTGATCAAGTAGTGAGGAGTGGAACAAAAATTGCTTCCCCAAGTCTCCTGAAAAACAGCACATGCAATAAAAATGTTATCTGATGCAGCTGGAAAGTCACATATTGTCAAGTCCTGACCTGCAGGTACTAACAGTCTGGGACATATGTGTCCTAATATAGCTGGAGAGCCACTAGTTGCCCAGTCCTGGTCTATTTTGTTTAATTAGAGATGCAGGTGTTTTACTAACAGTTCTGGGATATATAACAATGATACAATGTACCTTTAAATGTTGGGCATACAGATAAGTTTCAGAACAAATGCAATAAGGATGTGTAGTTTTTTAACTGCATGCCTTAGAAAACCAAGTCTACGAATCCAACAATGCACTTACTAAAACTGCACCCTGTATATATAAATATATATAAATATATATATATATATATATATATATATATAAATATATATATATATATATATATATATATATATGTATATATAGCTGGGGTATCAGTGTATGTGGGAGTCTGTTACTACCCTTGGAAAGCAGAACGAGGCTGGGGTGTCAGACAGTTTTTATGTGTGGTTCTGGGACTACCAGTGGACATTGTAACAAGGTTGGGGTGTCAGACAGTGTATGGTTGGGTCTGTGAAAACCAGTGGGACGGTGGAACAAGGCTGGGGTGCCAGACAGTGTATATTTGGGTCTGTGACTACCAGTGGATAATGGAACACAGCTGTGTCAGACAGTGATTCTGTGGCTATCAAGGGATCAAGGATAGAGTTCCAAAAGTATATGTGTAATTCTGCGGCTACCAGTGGAACAGTGGAACAAGGATGAGGGGGGTGGGCAGAATATATATGTGCTATTTTGCTGCTATCATTGGACAGGAGAACAAGGCTGAGGTTCCAGACAATACAGCAAAAGCTGTGACACTAGAGTTACAGAACCATTCATATAATATCTGGCACCCCTGCCGTGTTACACGGTCCACTGGTAGTCACAGAACCAAACATACTCTGTCTGAGACCCCGGGCTTGTTCTGCTGTTCACTGGTAGTCACAGACTCACATATACACCATCTGACACCACAGCCTTGTTCCACTGTCCCACTCGTAGCCACAGACCACACATACACTGTCTGACATCCCAGCCTTGTCCCACTGGTAGCCACAGACCACACATACACTGTCTGACACCCCAGCCTTGTTCCACTGTCCACTGGTAGTCACAGACCCACACATACACTGTTTGACACCCCAGTCTTCTTCCATTGTCCACTGGTAGTCACAAACCCACACATACACTTTCTGACACCCCATCTTTGTTCCACTGTCCACTGGTAGTCACAGGCTCACACATACACTGTCTGACACCCCAGCCTTGTTCTACTGGTAGTCACAGACCCACACATACACTGTCTGACACCCCAGCCTTGTTCTACTGGTAGTCACAGACCCACACATACACTGTCTGACACGCCAGCCTTGTTCCACTGGTAGTCACAGACCCACACATACACTGTCTGACACCCCAGCCTTGTTCCACTGGTAGTCACAGGCCACACATACACTGTCTGATACCCCAGCCTTGTTCCACTGGTAGTCACAGACCCACACATACACTGTCTGATACCCCAGCCTTGTTCCACTGGTAGTCACAGACCCACACATACACTGTCTGACACCCCAGCCTTGGTCTACTGGTAGTCACAGACTCACATATACACCATCTGACACCACAGCCTTGTTCCACTGTCCCACTGGTAGCCACAGACCACACATACACTGTCTGACATCCCGGCCTTGTTCCACTGGTAGTCACAGACCACACATACACTGTCTGACATCCCAGCCTTGTCCCATTGGTAGCCACAGACCACACATACACTGTCTGACACCCCAGCCTTGTTCCACTGTCCACTGGTAGTCACAGACCCACACATACACTCTCTGACACCCCAGCTTTGTTCCACTGTCCACTGGTAGTCACAGACCCACACATACACTGTTTGACACCCCAGTCTTCTTCCATTGTCCACTGGTAGTCACAAACCCACACATACCCTGTCTGACACCCCATCTTTGTTCCACTGTCCACTGGTAGTCACAGACTCACACATACACTGTCTGACACCCCAGCCTTGTTCTACTGGTAGTCACAGACTCACACATACACTGTCTGATACCACAGCCTTGTTCCACTGGTAGTCACAGACCCACACATACACTGTCTGACACCCCAGCCTTGTTCCACTGGTAGTCACAGACCACACATACACTGTCTGATACCCCAGCCTTGTTCCACTGGTAGTCACAGACCCACACATACACTGTCTGATACCCCAGCCTTGTTCCACTGGTAGTCACAGACCCACACATACACTGTCTGACACCCCAGCCTTGGTCTACTGGTAGTCACAGACTCACATATACACCATCTGACACCACAGCCTTGTTCCACCGTCCCACTGGTAGTCACAGACCCACATGTACACTGTCTGACACCTCAGCCTTGTTCCACTGGTAGTCACAGACCCACACATACACTGTCTGACACCCCAGCCTTGTTCCACTGGTAGTCACAGACCGACACATACACTGTCTGATACCCCATCCTTGTTCCACTGGTAGTCACAGACCCACACATACACTGTCTGACACCCCAGCCTTGTTCCACTGGTATCACAGACCCACACATACACTGTCTGATACCCCAGCCTTGTTCCACTGGTAGTCACAGACCCACACATACACTGTCTGACACCCCAGCCTTGTTCCACTGGTAGTCACAGACCACACATACACGTCTGACACCCCAGCCTTGTTCCACTGGTAGTCACAGACCACACATACACGTCTGACACCCCAGCCTTGTTCCACTGGTAGTCACAGACCACACATACACGTCTGACACCCCAGCCTTGTTCCACTGGTAGTCACAGACCACACATACACTGTCTGACACCCCAGCCTTGTTCCACTGGTAGTCACAGACCACACATACACTGTCTGATACCCCAGCCTTGTTCCACTGGTATCACAGACCCACACATACACGTCTGACACCCCAGCCTTGTTACACTGGTAGTCACAGACCCACACATACACTGTCTGGCACCCCAGCCTTGTTCCACTGGTAGTCACAGACCCACACATACACTGTCTGACAACCCAGCCTTGTTACACTGGTAGTCACAGACCCACACATACACTGTCTGGCACCCCAGCCTTGTTCCACTGGTAGTCACAGACCCACACATACACTGTCTGACACCCCAGCCTTGTTCCACTGGTAGTCACAGACCCACACATACACTGTCTGACACCCCAGCCTTGTTCCACTAGTAGTCACAGACCCACACATACACTGTCTGACACCGCAGCCTTGTTCCACTGGTAGTCACAGACCACACATACACGTCTGACACCCCAGCCTTGTTCCACTGGTAGTCACAGACCACACATACACTGTCTGACACCCCAGCCTTGTTCCACTGGTAGTCACAGACCACACATACACTGTCTGATACCCCAGCCTTGTTCCACTGGTATCACAGACCCACACATACACGTCTGACACCCCAGCCTTGTTACACTGGTAGTCACAGACCCACACATACACTGTCTGGCACCCCAGCATTGTTCCACTGGTAGTCACAGACCCACACATACACTGTCTGACAACCCAGCCTTGTTACACTGGTAGTCACAGACCCACACATACACTGTCTGGCACCCCAGCCTTGTTCCACTGGTAGTCACAGACCCACACATACACTGTCTGACACCCCAGCCTTGTTCCACTGGTAGTCACAGACCCACACATACACTGTCTGACACCCCAGCCTTGTTCCACTAGTAGTCACAGACCCACACATACACTGTCTGACACCCCAGCCTTGTCCCACTGGTAGTCACAGACCCACACATACACTGTCTGACACCCCAGCCTTGTTCCACTAGTAGTCACAGACCCACACATACACTGTCTGACACCCCAGTCTTGTTCCATTGTCCAGTAGTAACCACATAATTACACAGTGACATAAAATAATACTAATGTGATACGTTTAAGGAAAAACTAAAATATAATTTGACTTGGTCGGAGCAGGTCTGTGTAATAATTTACTAATTCTGTAGCCAAGTCAGGATTTTGTGCCAGAGTTATATAAAGCGCAATGTGACCCGCGGGCACTTACATGAGAATCTTCCCAGGAATTGTGTTTTCTCCTGGTAAGTGGGTGATCCCTGGGGAAGTAATGCCTGTCAGGAATCCTGCCAAACAGAAGGCTGAGGTTCCTCATTTACCCGTCTGGTTTTATTATTCACACGCAGCAACACGCAGAGGTAAAGGGCTGAATAAAGAAATCCTTATTTTTATAGTTAAAACACACTTCTGGGTATACTTCTTGCTTAATAAGTATTTGTGGTTTACACGTCAGACTTCAAGGTGACTGAGCAGCAAGGAAAGGGGTTATTTAACCACTTGGGTGCCAAATGAATGTGCAATGCATTGCAAAGAGCACACACACAGACATACAGACAAAAACACACACACACAAACACACATACTCAAATTCATGTACACACACACATATACACACACACATATACACACACATAAACACACACACACATACACCCACAAACACATACACAAAGAGAGACACACATACACACACTCACGCACACATACATGCACACACACATATGCACGCACACACACACACACACACACAAACACACATACATAAATTCATGTACACACACACCTATATACACACATACACACATATAAACACACATAAATACACACACACATACACCCACAAACACACACAGAAAGAGAGACACACATACACACACTCACACACACATACACACTCATATACATCCACACACACACATACATGCACACACTCATATGCAAACACTCATACGCACACACATACACACACACACACACACATACAAGCACATGCAGTGCAGGATAGGGTTACATTTTCAGGAAGTCATCCAGGGTCCAGAAGCATGTATGTAAAGTGTATTAAATGATAGTGCCATACAGTATTTCATCATAAGTTATTTTCCTTGCTGTAGTTTTAGAAACGGTCAGGAACATTGACACTTAAAGAGACAGTCCAACATTTCCACAGGAGGGCAGTATAACGTGAGTGATTAAAAGAACCCCTTATCTGGGGAGACCCCTGTAGAGATAATGTTCAAAACAGGAGAGAAATCATATTGTTTTAGATTTATAAATTGTGGGAAAAAAATCTTAGTCTTGATATTCATAATGGAGGTGGACCAATATGATTATTACTAATATAGGTGCAAGACCCAACAGTCCATGCTATTTACACCAAGATGTTCCTCTTTACTCCTTTCATGTTTAGGGGAGAACATGTGGCAGTGTATGTGCTATTGCTGTAACTAGTCATTGGAGGGTCCCGGAAAAAACATTGTTTTTGGGCGCCATATCGCAATAATTATTAGAACCTATTGGACCTTGGGGAGATGGGGTCCCCTTGAATGCTGGGCCCTGGCAAAACAGCACCCTCTGCACCCCCTTTAGTTACGTCCCTGGTATGTGCCTCATTTCTCAAGATGTACTAACAAGGTGAAGAGGAAATTGATGTAACAAGGTGGAAAGGCAATTAATGTAACGTGGTGCAAAGGTAATCGATAGAACAAGGTGGATAGGTAATTTATGTAACATGATACAGAGGTAATCGATAGAAAAAGGTGGATAGGTAATTAATGTAACATGATACAGAGGTAATCGATAGAAAAAGGTGGATAGGTAATTAATGTAACATGATACAGAGGTAATCGATAAAAAAAGGTGGATAGGCAATTAATGTAATGTGGGGCAAAGGTAATCGATAGAACAAGGTGTATAGGTAATTTATGTAACATGATACAGAGGTAATCGATAGAAAAAGGTGGATAGGTAATTTATGTAACATGATACAGAGGTAATCGATAGAAAAAGGTGGATAGGTAATTAATGTAACATGGTGCAAAGGTAATCGATAGAATAAGGTGGATAGGTAATTTATGTAACATGATACAGAGGTAATCGATAGAAAAAGGTGGATAGGTAATTAATGTAACGTGGTGCAAAGGTAATCGATAGAACAAGGTGCAGAGGTAATTTATGTAACATGATACATAGGTAATCGATAGAAAAAGGTGGATAGGTAATTAATGTACCCTGATACAGAGGTAATCGATAGAACAAAGTGGATAGGCAATTAATGTAACATGGGGCAAAGGTAATCGTTAGAACAAGGTGGATAGGTAATTTATGTAAAATGATACAGAGGTAATCAATAGAAAAAGGTGGATAGGTAATTAATGTACCCTGATACAGAGGTAATCGATAGAAAAAGGTGGATAGGCAATTAATGTAACATGTTACAGAGGTAATCGATAAAAAAAGGTGGATAGGCAATTAATGTAACGTGGTGCAAAGGAAATCGATAGAACAAGGTGGATGGGGAATTTATGTAACATGATACAGAGGTAATCGATAGAAAAAGGTGGATAGGCAATTAATGTAACATGGTGCAAAGGAAATCGATAGAACAAGGTGGATGGGTAATTTATGTAACATGATACAGAGGTAATCGATAGAAAAAGGTGGATAGGTAATTTATGTAACATGATATAGAGGTAATCGATAGAAAAAGGTGGATAGGTAATTTATGTAACATGATACAGAGGTAATCGATAGAAAAAGGTGGATAGGCAATTAATGTAACGTGGGGCAAAGGTAATCGATAGAACAAGGTGTATAGGTAATTTATGTAACATGATACAGAGGTAATCGATAGAAAAAGGTGGATAGGTAATTTATGTAACATGATATAGAGGTAATCGATAGAAAAAGGTGGATAGGTAATTAATGTAACATGGTGCAAAAGTAATCGATAGAATAAGGTGAATTGGTAATTTATGTAACATGATATAGAGGTAATCGATAGAAAAAGGTGGATAGGTAATTAATGTAACATGGTGCAAAAGTAATCGATAGAATAAGGTGAATTGGTAATTTATGTAACATGATACAGAGGTAATCAATAGAAAAAGGTGGATAGGTAATTAATGTAATGTGGTGCAAAGGTAATCGATAGAACAAGGTGCAGAGGTAATTTATGTAACATGATACAGAGGTAATCGATAGAAAAAGGTGGATATGTAATTAATGTACCCTGATACAGAGGTAATCGATAGAACAAAGTGGATAGGCAATTAATGTAACATGGGGCAAAGGTAATCGTTAGAACAAGGTGGATAGGTAATTTATGTAACATGATACAGAGGTAATCGATAGAAAAAGGTGGATAGGTAATTAATGTACCCTGATACAGAGGTAATCGATAGAACAAGGTGGATAGGCAAATAATGTAACGTAGTGCAAAGGAAATCGGTAGAACAAGGTGGATGGGTAATTTATGTAACATGATACAGAGGTAATCGATAGAACAAGGTGTAGAGGTAATTGATGGAACAAGGTGCAGAGGTAATCGATAGAACAAGGTGCAGAGGTAATTGATGGAACAAGCTGCAGAGGATATTGATAGGACCAGGTGCAGAGGATAACAGTCTTGCACTTTCCTTTACATGATATAGGGGAGGTGTTTGGGGTTTTACTCAAATTGATGTGGGATGAATGCACACCTGGGAGCCTTCTTGTTCGAAAGTTCTGGGCGTGGGAATGTCCATATTATGGATCTGCATCATAAACTGTGTAGGGCTTGATTAAGGAGGGCAGGATTGGGAGGAGAGGAGGTGGGGGTTCCCTTAAAATGTGAAGAATATGGTGAATAGTGACCAGAACTAGGCCCTATCCCAAGAGACCCGGATAATTAAGTATAAACACTGGCGTCTCTGGGTCAGGATTGGAGAATTCCCAGGTGTACACATTGCTATGTAAATACTGGTAAAGGAACATTTAGACCGCAGTATGGTGTCCTTTGAAATTTGGTCTGAGATACCAATGAAAATGGGTTTAACCAACTTTAAAAGAGTGAGTTTTACAATGCCAAATCCAATTTTAAAGGACATTCAGTGCATGTAATCTACAAAGATAAAAATGAACAAGAAAGATGGAATTTGTTCACATTTAATTTAGATAAATATATGCCTCAATATATACCACTGGGGAATAAATACAAGAGGAGCAAATTAAGACCAATGCGGCTTTATAGATAGAATCAAAGGGAAATGTGAACTAAGAAGCAAGCTTCAAACTGTTTAAGTTAGAAGGGTCAGAGGCATCATTTAAAACTATAAAGAATGTAAAAGAATCTGGAAACAAGCAATTATGCTAACTAGACCTGAAAATTAGAAAAATATTGCAAAGGTGAGAAAGACAAATACTAAACAAGGGCTCAAAATTTCCACTCACCACTAGCCAATGGCGAGTGAAAATTCAGCCCTGGCGAGTAGAAATTCAGCCCTGGTGGGTATGCTATGGCTTGCATGGGTGAGTAACTTTTCAGGTCTGGCTAGTAGCAAAGGACTTCAAATTTTAAGCCCTGTCTAAACAATTCTAGTATAGAAATAAAAAAAAAAATGAAGGTTGATATTGGTCCTCCTAAAACTGAGACAGGTAAATTGATAAGTAAGGATAAGGCATTCGTTCCTCTGGATATATAAAAGGAAACAACAGTGGCATGTTATGGGCAAACAGAGAACCACAGGATTTCCTCCATCATGTACATGGCTTACTGAGGGCAAAGTTAAAGGGATAGTAATGTTTCATAATAAAAGCAGCTCTAATTAATCATCATAGTATTTGGACTTTGTAGAGTGTTATATCAATTCTGTCAGAGTTGTAGTACAAGAATAATTCAATGACAAAGTATCCCCCTCCCGCCCCTTTTACTGATGTAAAACTGCTCAGCCAGATCAGAAGCGAGGTGCCCAGGTAGATTGCAGAGAGGGACAATCTTCAATTAAGATAAGGGAAAAACCTGAAAAACTTGTCAAGGGGGGCAGGGCCTTCATTGTTCTCATAGGAAGAAGATTGTCCCCTTCTGTTATGTCTGGTCTATGGACTGGATTCCACATCTGAGAAGAGATGGCTTACACTAGGTAAAAGGGGCGGGAGGGGAAACTTTGCTTGTGAATATCTCTCAAACCATAAAGGTTTGAGAGATAAGACTTATATCGTTCTTCCTGTTTTTTTTAATGCCTATAAAATAAAGATAAAACAAAGTATTACTATCCCTTTAAGAAGAGACTGGAAAAGGTTATGGGGAATTTAAGTACCTGGACCTGATAACAACACCCAAGGGTACATAAGGAACGTAGACACATATTTATAAAAGCAATAACTGGAGTTATTCTGGATTAAACCAACTGCATCATAAGGGACACAAAAAAATTCCTTTTAAATTGGGATTTTAACCCCTTGAGTGTTAAAGAGGTCTCCATTGCATTGAGAAGCAATGCATTAGAGACCTTTCTAGCATTCAAGGGGTTAAAAAGCTTTGTTCAAGTGCATGGCAATTTAGGAATGTTTATTGTCACCTGTTGTGCGGTTGGTTTACTCCAGAATAACTCTAGTTTACTTTTATAAATATGGGCCTTAGTTCAGTTATAGCAAAACCATTACACTTAATATTGTATTGGTTCACTATCAGCAGTCATAGTGCACTGTGATTGGAGGAAAGCAGATGTAGTACCAGTAATCGAAAATGTGTAAGATCTAAAGCAGGATATTATAGACCTGTGAGCTTGACTTCCGTAGCAGGTAAGATATTAGAAGGGTTACTAACTGACAGTATCCTCTTTATCACACCTTACTACATCTCTCATGTAGTCTATAACTAAATCTCTCCAATAGAATAACATAGGGACTGGAGAGTTTATATCACTGGAGAAGTTATCTCCTCTTTATCACACCTTAGTACATCTCCCCTGTAGTCTATAACTAAAGATCTCCCATAGAATAACATAGGAACTGGAGGGTTTATATCACTGGAGAAGTTATCTCCTCTTTATCACACCTTAGTGCATCTCCCCTGTAGTCTATAACTAAATCTCTCCCATAGAATAACATAGGAACTGGAGAGTTTATCACACTGGAGAAGTTATCTCCTCTTTATCACACCTTAGTACATCTCCCCTGTAGTCTATAACTAAAGATCTCCCATAGAATAACATAGGAACTGGAGAGTTTATATCACTGGAGAAGTTATCTCCTCTTTATCACACCTTAGTACATCTCCCCTGTAGTTTATAACTAAATCTCTCCCATAGAAGAACATAGGAACTGGAGAGTTTATCTCACTGGAGAAGTTATCTCCTCTTGATCACACCTTAGTACATCTCCCCTGTAGTCTATAACTAAATCTCTCCCATAGAATAACATAGGAACTGGAGAGTTTATCTCACTGGTGAAGTTATCTCCTCTTTATCACACCTTAGTACATCTCCCCTGTAGTCTATAACTAAATCTCTCCCATAGAATAACATAGGAAGTGGAGAGTTTATCTCACTGGAGAAGTTATCTCCTCTTTATCACACCTTAGTACATCTCCCCTGTAGTCTATAACTAAATATCTCCCATATAATAACATAGGGACTGGAGAGTTTATCTCACTGTAGAAGTTATCTCCTCTTTATCACACCTTAGTACATCTCTCCTGTAGTCTATAACTAAATCTCTCCCATAGAATAACATAGGAACTGGAGAGTTTTTCTCACTGGAGAAGTTATCTCCTCTTTATCACACCTTAGTACATCTCCCCTGTAGTCTATAACTAAATCTCTCCCATAGAATAACATAGGGACTGGAGAGTTTATCTCACTGGAGAAGTTATCTCCTCTTTATCACACCTTAGTACATCTCCCCTGTAGTCTATAACTAAATATCTCCCATAGAATAACATAGGAACTGGAGAGTTTATCTCACTGGTGAAGTTATCTCCTCTTTATCACACCTTAGTACATCTCCCCTGTAGTCTATAACTAAATCTCTCCCATAGAATAACATAGGAACTGGAGAGTTTATCTCACTGGAGAAGTTATCTCCTCTTTATCACACCTTAGTACATCTCCCCTGTAGTCTATAACTAAATATTTCCCATATCATAACATAGGGACTGGAGAGTTTATCTCACTGGAGAAGTTATCTCCTCTTTATCACACCTTAGTACATCTCTCCTGTAGTCTATAACTAAATCTCTCGCATAGAATAACACAGGAATTGGAGAATTTATCACACTGGAGAAGTTATCTCCTCTTTATCACACCTTAGTACATCTCCCCTGTAGTCTATAACTAAATCTCTCCCATAGAGTAACATAGGAACTGGAGAGTTTTTCTCACTGGAGAAGTTATCTCCTCTTTATCACACCTTAGTACATCTCCCCTGTAGTCTATAACTAAATCTCTCCCATAGAATAACATAGGGACTGGAGAGTTTATCTCACTGGGGAAGTTATGTCCTCTTTATCACACCTTAGTACATCTCCCCTGTAGTCTATAACTAAACCTCTCCCATAGAATAACATAGGGACTGGAGAGTTTATCTCACTGGGGAAGTTATCTCCTCTTTATCACACCTTAGTACGTCTCCCCTGTAGTCTATAACTAAATATCTCCTATAGAATAACATAGGAACTAGAGAGTTTATCTCACTGGAGAAGTTATCCCCTCTTTATCACACCATAGTACATCTCTCCTGTAGTCTATAACTAAATATCTCCTATAGAATAACATAGGAAGTGGAGGGTTTATCTCACTGGAGAAGTTATCTCCTCTTTATCACACCTTAGTACATCTCTCCTGTAGTCTATAACTAAATCTCTCCCATAGAATAACATAGGAACTGGAGAGTTTATCTCACTGGAGAAGTAATCTCCTCTGTATCACACCTTAGTACATCTCCCCTGTAGTCTATAACTAAATCTCTCCCATCAAATAACATAGGAACTGTAGAGTTTATCTCACTGGAGAAGTTATCTCCTCTTTATCACACCTTAGTACATCTCCCCCTGTAGTCTATAACTAAATCTCTCCCATAGAATAACATAGGAACTGGAGAGTTTATCTCAGACCGGAGAAGTTATCCTCTCTTTATCACACCTTAGTACATCTCCCCTGTAGTCTATAACTAAATCTCTCACATAGAATAACATAAGAAGTGGAGGGTTTATCTCACTGGAGAAGTTATCTCCTCTGTATCACACCTTAGTACATCTCCCCTGTAGTCTATAACTAAAGATCTCCCATAGAATAACATAGGAAGTGGGGAGTTTCTCTCTCTGGAGAAGTTATCTCCTCCTTATCACACCTTAGTACATCTCCCCCTGTAGTCTATAACTAAATATCTCCCATATAATAACATAGGAACTGTAGAGTTTAGCTCACTGGAGAAGTTATCTCCTCTTTATCACACCATAGTACATCTCCCCCTGTAGTCTATAACTAAATATCTCCCATAGAATAACATAGGAACTGTAGAGTTTAGCTCACTGGAGAAGTTATCTCCTCTTTATCACACCATAGTACATCTCTCCTGTAGTCTATAACTAAATATCTCCTATAGAATAACATAGGAACTGGAGAGTTTATCTCAGACCGGAGAAGTTATCCTCTCTTTATCACACCTTAGTACATCTCCCCTGTAGTCTATAACTAAATCTCTCACATAGAATAACATAAGAAGTGGAGGGTTTATCTCACTGGAGAAGTTATCTCCTCTTTATCACACCTTAGTACATCTCCCCTGTAGTCTATAACTAAAGATCTCCCATAGAATAACATAGGAAGTGGGGAGTTTATCTCACTGGAGAAGTTATCTCCTCTTTATCACACCTTAGTACATCTCCCCTGTAGTCTATAACTAAATCTCTCCCATAGAATAACATAGGAACTGGAGGGTTAATCTCACTGGATAAGTTATCTCCTCTTTATCACACCTTAGTACATCTCCCCTGTAGTCTATAACTAAATCTCTCCCATAGAATAACATAGGAAGTGGAGGGTTTATCTCACTGGAGAAGTTATCTCCTCTTTATCACACCTTAGTACATCTCCCCTGTAGTCTATAAGTAAAGATCTCCCATAGAATAACATAGGAACTGGAGAGTTTATATCACTGGAGAAGTTATCTCCTCTTTATCACACCTTAGTACATCTCCCCTGTAGTCTATAACTAAATATCTCCCATAGAATAACATAGGAACTGGAGAGTTTATCTCACTGGAGAAGTTATCTCCTCTTTATCACACCTTAGTACATCTCCCCTGTAGTCTATAACTAAATCTCTCCCATAGAATAACATCGGAAGTGGGGAGTTTCTCTCTCTGGAGAAGTTATCTCCTCTGTATCACACCTTAGTACATCTCTCCTGTAGTCTATAACTAGAGATCTCACATAGAATAACATAGGAACTGGAGAGTTTATCTCACTGGAGAAGTTATCTCCTCTTTATCACACCTTAGTACATCTCCCCTGTAGTCTATAACTAAACCTCTCCCATAGAATAACATAGGGACTGGAGAGTTTATCTCACTGGGGAAGTTATCTCCTCTTTATCACACCTTAGTACGTCTCCCCTGTAGTCTATAACTAAATCTCTCCCATAGAATAAGATAGGAACTAGAGAGTTTATCTCACTGGAGAAGTTATATCCTCTTTATCACACCTTAGTACATCTCCCCTGTAGTCTATAACTAAAGATCTCCCATAGAATAATATAGGAACTGGAGAGTTTATCTCACTGGAGAAGATATCTCCTCTTTATCACACCTTAGTACATCTCACCTGTAGTCTATAACTAAATCTGTCCCATAGAATAACATAGGAACTGGAGAGTTTATCTCACTGGGGAAGTTATCCCCTCTTTATCACACCTTAGTACATCTCCCCCTGTAGTCTATAACTAAAGATCTCCCATAGAATAACATAGGAACTGGAGAGTTTATCTCACTGGAGAAGATATCTCCTCTTTATCACACCTTAGTACATCTCCCCTGTAGTCCATAACTAAATATCTCCCATAGAATAACATAGGAACTGGAGACTTTATCTCACTGGAGAAGTTATCCCCTCTTTATCACACCTTAGTTCATCTCCCCTGTAGTCTGTAAATAAATCTCTCCCATAGAATAACATAGGAACTGGAGAGTTTATCTCACTGGAGAAGTTGTCTCCTCTTTAGCACACCTTAGTACATCTCCCCTGTAGTCTGTAACTAAATCTCTCCATATAATAACATAGGATCTGGAGAGTTTATCTCACTGGAGAAGTTATCTCCTCTTTATCACACCTTAGTACATCTCCCTGTAGTCTATAACTAAATATCTCCCATAGAGTAACATAGGAACTGGAGAGTTTATCTCACTGTAGAAGTTATCTCCTCTTTATCACTGATTAGTACATCTCCCCTGTAGTCTATAACTAAATCTCTCCCATAGAATAACATAGGAACTGGAGAGTTTATCTCACTGGATAAGTGATCTCCTCTTTATCACACCTTAGTACATCTCCCCTGTAGTCTAGAACTAAATCTCTTCCATAGAATAACATAGGAACTGGAGAGTTTATCTCACTGGATAAGTTATCTCCTCCATATCACACCTTAGTACATCTCCCCTGTAGTCCATACCTAAATATCTCCCATATAATAACATAGGAACTGGAGAGTTTATCTCACTGGGGAAGTTATCCCCTCTTTATCACACCTTAGTACATCTCCCCCTGTAGTCTATAACTAAAGATCTCCCATAGAATAACATAGGAACTGGAGAGTTTATCTCACTGGAGAAGATATCGCCTCTTTATCACACCTTAGTACATCTCCCCTGTAGTCTATAACTAAATCTCTCCCATAGAATAACATAGGAACTGGAGAGTTTATCACACTGGAGAAGTTATCTCCTCTTTATCACACCTTAGTACATCTCCCCTGTAGTCTGTAACTAAAGATCTCCCATAGAATAACATAGGAACTGGAGAGTTTATCTCACTGGAGAAGTTATCTCCTCTTTATCACACCTTAGTACATCTCCCCTGTAGTCTGTAACTAAATCTCTCCCATATAATAACATAGGAACTGGAGAGTTTATCTCACTGGAGAAGTTATCTCCTCTTTATCACACCTTAGTACATCTCCCTGTAGTCTATAACTAAATATCTCCCATAGAATAACATAGGAACTGGAGAGTTTATCTCACTGGAGAAGTTATCTCCTCTTTATCACACCTTAGTACATCTCCCTGTAGTCTATAACTAAATCTCTCCCATAGAATAACATAGGAACTGGAGAGTTTATCTCACTGGGGAAGTTATCCCCTCTTTATCACACCTTAGTACATCTCCCCCTGTAGTCTATAACTAAAGATCTCCCATAGAATAACATAGGAACTGGAGAGTTTATCTCACTGGAGAAGATATCGCCTCTTTATCACACCTTAGTACATCTCCCCTGTAGTCTATAACTAAATCTCTCCCATAGAATAACATAGGAACTGGAGAGTTTATCACACTGGAGAAGTTATCTCCTCTTTATCACACCTTAGTACATCTCCCCTGTAGTCTGTAACTAAAGATCTCCCATAGAATAACATAGGAACTGGAGAGTTTATCTCACTGGAGAAGTTATCTCCTCTTTATCACACCTTAGTACATCTCCCCTGTAGTCTGTAACTAAATCTCTCCCATATAATAACATAGGAACTGGAGAGTTTATCTCACTGGAGAAGTTATCTCCTCTTTATCACACCTTAGTACATCTCCCTGTAGTCTATAACTAAATATCTCCCATAGAATAACATAGGAACTGGAGAGTTTATCTCACTGGAGAAGTTATCTCCTCTTTATCACACCTTAGTACATCTCCCTGTAGTCTATAACTAAATATCTCCCATAGAATAACATAGGAACTGGAGAGTTTATCTCACTGGAGAAGTTATCTCCTCTTTATCACACCTTAGTACATCTCCCCTGTAGTCTATAACTAAAGATCTCCCATAGAATAACATAGGAAGTGGGGAGTTTCTCTCTCTGGAGAAGTTATCTCCTCCTTATCACACCTTAGTACATCTCCCCCTGTAGTCTATAACTAAATATCTCCCATATAATAACATAGGAACTGTAGAGTTTAGCTCACTGGAGAAGTTGTCTCCTCTTTATCACACCATAGTACATCTCTCCTGTAGTCTATAACTAAATATCTCCTATAGAATAACATAGGAACTGGAGAGTTTATCTCACTGGAGAAGTTATCTCCTCTTTATCACACCTTAGTACATCTCCCCTGTAGTCTATAACTAAAGATCTCCCATCGAATAACATAGGAAGTGGGGAGTTTATCTCACTGGAGAAGTTATCTCCTCTTTATCACACCTTAGTACATCTCCCCTGTAGTCTATAACTAAATCTCTCCCATAGAATAACATAGGAACTGGAGGGTTAATCTCACTGGATAAGTTATCTCCTCTTTATCACACCTTAGTACATCTCCCCTGTAGTCTATAACTAAATCTCTCCCATAGAATAACATAGGAAGTGGAGGGTTTATCTCACTGGAGAAGTTATCTCCTCTTTATCACACCTTAGTACATCTCCCCTGTAGTCTATAACTAAAGATCTCCCATAGAATAACATAGGAACTGGAGAGTTTATATCACTGGAGAAGTTATCTCCTCTTTATCACACCTTAGTACATCTCCCCTGTAGTCTATAACTAAATATCTCCCATAGAATAACATAGGAACTGGAGAGTTTATCTCACTGGAGAAGTTATCTCCTCTTTATCACACCTTAGTACATCTCCCATGTAGTCTATAACTAAATCTCTCCCATAGAATAACATTGGAAGTGGGGAGTTTCTCTCTCTGGAGAAGTTATCTCCTCTGTATCACACCTTAGTACATCTCCCCTGTAGTCTATAACTAGAGATCTCACATAGAATAACATAGGAACTGGAGAGTTTATCTCACTGGAGAAGTTATCTCCTCTTTATCACACCTTAGTACATCTCCCCTGTAGTCTATAACTAAACCTCTCCCATAGAATAACATAGGGACTGGAGAGTTTATCTCACTGGGGAAGTTATCTCCTCTTTATCACACCTTAGTACGTCTCCCCTGTAGTCTATAACTAAATCTCTCCCATAGAATAAGATATGAACTAGAGAGTTTATCTCACTGGAGAAGTTATATCCTCTTTATCACACCTTAGTACATCTCCCCTGTAGTCTATAACTAAAGATCTCCTCATAGAATAATATAGGAACTGGAGAGTTTATCTCACTGGAGAAGATATCTCCTCTTTATCACACCTTAGTACATCTCACCTGTAGTCTATAACTAAATCTGTCCCATAGAATAACATAGGAACTGGAGAGTTTATCTCACTGGAGAAGATATCTCCTCTTTATCACACCTTAGTACATCTCCCCTGTAGTCCATAACTAAATATCTCCCATAGAATAACATAGGAACTGGAGACTTTATCTCACTGGAGAAGTTATCCCCTCTTTATCACACCTTAGTTCATCTCCCCTGTAGTCTGTAACTAAATCTCTCCCATAGAATAACATAGGAACTGGAGAGTTTATCTCACTGGAGAAGTTGTCTCCTCTTTATCACACCTTAGTACATCTCCCCTGTAGTCTGTAACTAAATCTCTCCATATAATAACATAGGATCTGGAGACTTTATCTCACTGGAGAAGTTATCCCCTCTTTATCACACCTTAGTTCATCTCCCCTGTAGTCTGTAACTAAATCTCTCCCATAGAATAACATAGGAACTGGAGAGTTTATCTCACTGGAGAAGTTGTCTCCTCTTTATCACACCTTAGTACATCTCCCCTGTAGTCTGTAACTAAATCTCTCCATATAATAACATAGGATCTGGAGAGTTTATCTCACTGGAGAAGATATCTCCTCTTTATCACACCTTAGTACATCTCCCTGTAGTCTATAACTAAATATCTCCCATAGAATAACATAGGAACTGGAGAGTTTATCTCACTGGAGAAGTTATCTCCTCTTTATCACTGATTAGTACATCTCCCCTGTAGTCTATAACTAAATCTCTCCCATAGAATAACATAGGAACTGGAGAGTTTATCTCACTGGATAAGTGATCTCCTCTTTATCACACCTTAGTACATCTCCCCTGTAGTCTAGAACTAAATCTCTTCCATAGAATAACATAGGAACTGGAGAGTTTATCTCACTGGATAAGTTATCTCCTCTATATCACACCTTAGTACATCTCCCCTGTAGTCCATACCTAAATATCTCCCATATAATAACATAGGAACTGGGTAGTTTATCTAACTGGAGAAGATATCTCCTCTTTATCACACCTTAGTACATCTCACCTGTAGTCTATAACTAAATCTCTCCCATAGAATAACATAGGAACTGGAGAGTTTATCTCACTGGGGAAGTTATCCCCTCTTTATCACACCTTAGTACATCTCCCCCTGTAGTCTATAACTAAAGATCTCCCATATAATAACATAGGAACTGGAGAGTTTGTCTCACTGGAGAAGATATCGCCTCTTTATCACACCTTAGTACATCTCCCCTGTAGTCTATAACTAAATATCTCCCATATAATAACATAGGAACTGGGGAGTTTATCTCACTGGAGAAGATATCTCCTCTTTATCACACCTTAGTACATCTCACCTGTAGTCTATAACTAAATCTCTCCCATAGAATAACATAGGAACTGGAGAGTTTATCACACTGGAGAAGTTATCTCCTCTTTATCACACCTTAGTACATCTCCCCTGTAGTCTATAACTAAAGATCTCCCATAAAATAACATAGGAACTGGAGAGTTTATCTCACTGGAGAAGTTATCTCCTCTTTATCACACCTTAGTACATCTCCCCTGTAGTCTATAACTAAATCTCTCCCATAGATTAACATAGGAACTGGAGAGTTTATCTCACTGGAGAAGTTATCTCCTCTTTATCACACCTTAGTACATCTCCCCTGTAGTCTATAACTAAATCTATCCCATAGAATAACATAGGAACTGGAGAGTTTATCTCACTGGAGAAGTTATCTCCTCTTTATCACACCTTAGTACATCTCCCCTGTAGTCTATAACTAAATCTCTCTCATATAATAACATAGGAACTGGAGAGTTTCTCTCTCTGGAGAAATTATCTCCTCTTTATCACACCTTAGTACATCTCCCCTGTAGTCTATAACTAAATCTCTCCCATAGAATAACATAGGAACTGGAGAGTTTCTCTCTCTGGGGAAGTTATCTCCTCTTTATCACACCTTAGTACATCTCCCTGTAGTCTATAACTAATCTCTCCCATAGAATAACATAGGAACTGGAGAGTTTATCTCACTGGAGAAGTTATCTCCTCTTTATCACACCTTAGTACATCTCTCCTGTAGTCTAGAACTAAATCTCTCCCATATAATAACATAGGAACTGGAGAGTTTATCACACTGGAGAAGTTATCTCCTCTTTATCACACCTTAGTACATCTCCCCCTGTAGTCTATAACTAAATCTCTCCCATATAATAACATAGGAACTGGAGAGTTTATCACACTGGAGAAGTTATCTCCTCTTTATCACACCTTAGTACATCTCCCCTGTAGTCTATAACTAAATCTCTCCCATAGAATAACATAGGAACTGGGGAGTTTATCTCACTGGAGAAGTTATCTCCTCTTTATCACACCTTAGTACATCTCCCCTGTAGTCTATAACTAAATCTCTCCCATAGAATAACATAGGAACTGGAGAGTTTATCTCACTGTAGAAGTCATCTCCTCTTTATCACACCTTAGTACATCTCCCCTGTAGTCTATAACTAGAGATCTCACATAGAATAACATAGGAACTGGAGAGTTTATCTCACTGGAGAAGTTATCTCCTCTTTATCACACCTTAGTACATCTCCCCTGTAGTCTATGACTAATTCTCTCCCATAGAATAACATAGGAACTGGAGAGTTTATCTCACTGGAGAAGTTATCACCTCTTTATCGCACCTTAGTACATCTCCCCTGTAGTCTATAACTAAATCTCTCCCATATAATAACATAGGAAGTGGGGAGTTTCTCTCTCTGGAGAAGTTATCTCCTCTTTATCACACCTTAGTACATCTCCCCTGTAGTCTATAACTAAATCTCTCCCATAGAATAACATAGGAACTGGAGAGTTTCTCTCTCTGGAGAAGTTATCTCCTCTTTATCACACCTTAGTACATCTCCCCTGTAGTCTATAACTAAATCTCTCCCATAGAATAACATAGGAACTGGAGAGTTTATCTCACTGGAGAAGTTATCTCCTCTTTATCACACCTTAGTACATCTCCCCTGTAGTCTATAACTAAATCTCTCCCATAGAATAACATAGGAACTGGAGAGTTTATCACACTGGAGAAGTTATCTCCTCTTTATCACACCTTAGTACATCTCCCCTGTAGTCTATAACTAAATCTCTCCCATAGAATAACATAGGAACTGGAGAGTTTATCACATTGGAGAAGTTATCTCCTCTTTATCACACCTTAGTACATCTCCCCTGTAGTCTATAACTAAATCTCTCCCATAGAATAACATAGGAACTGGAGAGTTTATCTCACTGGAGAAGTTATCTCCTCTTTATCACACCTTAGTACATCTCCATTGTAGTCTATAACTAAATCTCTCCCATAGAATAACATAGGAACTGGAGAGTTTATCTCACTGGAGAAGTTATCTCCTCTTTATCACACCTTAGTACATCTCCATTGTAGTCTATAACTAAATCTCTACCATATAATAACATAGGAAGTGGGGAGTTTCTCTCTCTGGAGAAGTATAGCCATATAATTTAGCAGCCTGCTCCTCTCTCTCTCTCTGTGTATACATCTAGATCAGAGGTTCTCAGCCCTCAGTGGCCACTAACAGGCCAGGACTTAGGAATTTCCCTGCTAGAACACGTGTGTTGATCAGAGGTTCAGTCGTATTGATTAACTCACCTGTGCTCTTAAAGGAAATTCTTAAAGGGATAGTAATGTCAGAAAAAAAGTAATAACTATATGATATATACAATTAAAAGAGAATACTTGCACTTATTTGTATCTCTCAAACCGTTATGGTTTGAGAGATATAGGAAAATAAAGTTCTCTGGTCCCTCCCCTTTCTGCTTGACGAGCTGTAAAGCTGTCAGAAGCAGATTCTGGTCACTTGACCAGATGTGGCTCTTCAGCAGCGCTGATATAACGATATCTAAAGATAAATACTTAATTTGGAATGGTCTACAAAGTGTGCCTGGCTTGCAGGCATACTTTGCAGACCGTTACAATTAAGTATTTATTTCTTAATAGCGTGATTTCAGCTCTGCTGAAGAGCCTCTGTCTGGTGAAATGACTGGAATCTGCAGCTGTCAGCTAGATAGCAGACTTGAGTACAACAGCCAGGAAAAGGTAACTTTAGCAAGTTATATCTCTCACACCATAAAGGTTTGAGAGATAAGACTTACATTGATGTTAATCTTTTTTTAATGTCTGCAATATTAAATCAACTTAAAATTAACCATTACTATCCCTTTAAATCCTGGCCTGTTAGTAGCCACTGAGGACACGGGTTGAGAACCATTGATCTAGTGATCGGTAATACACACATAGTACAGGGGATGTTTACATGTTTGAGATACAGAAATCATCAAAATGAGATGAGCTGAGACCTGCTGCAGGCAACACTCCACGTGCGCTGTTGTTATAGGGACTAACGGTTGTGAGTAAAGTGGATATAATATCGTTATCTCATTATACAGGAATTCCTGGGAAGTCACACTCTCTGGGGTGAATTTACAGGTAGAATTCTGCTCTAAAACAGACACTGGGGTTGATTTTCAAGAGCGACACCTGCCTGATACCGTTTTACTGAGCTACTTATGACAAAAGTACTACCCTTAACCCTCTGAGTGCCAGAGGAGTAGGCAATGCATTGCAATGCGTTGCCTACCCTTCTGGCACTCAAAAGGTTAAAAGGTTTGTATTTCATAAGATGTGAAAAAAATATATTGATATATATATTGCAGTGTTATTCACCTGAGTAAAACAAGGGCTGAGAGATGTTTTTATTGTGCTCAGTTGGGTGCAATACCTACACGGCCTGAAATTATACAGCGGTTCTGTTGTTACACCAGTCCGTGGTCAGCTCTGGTCAGTCTGCACAATAAACCTCAATAAGATGGTGAAGCAACAGCACCACTGGTACATGTCAGGCCATGGAGGTGCACTGCACCTGAAAAAGTGCATGTTTGATTAGCAATAACTTTTGAATAAAGCATCTCTCAGTGGTGGGGGTGCCCTTGTTTACTCAGCAGAATTACAGGGTGATATATATTTTCCCACACTACGCGATACTATGCTGTTAACACTGCCTGTGCCAAGGGGCGGGTGGAAGAACAGTTTATTGGCGTTTCCCATAATTCATACCTTTTTTAACATCGTATATTAACACTTCAAATACCAGTGCGCTGACTAGCACATCACTCTGGTCCACAGATGGTTAATCAAAGGGCAGCAGAGAAGATGGACCTTTGCGCTATTTTCCTGGCACGCTGTGGGAGGAGGTTCTTGTTAGAGTAACCCTTTCACTGCCAGAGAGGTATCACACACAATCAGCTCCAATGCTTTGGATACCTCTCTGGCACACAAGTGGTTAAAGTCTTAAAACCCCTTAAGGACCAGCGGTCCCAGGGTGTGCTGTCCCTTAAGGACCACATAGGAAACTTCAACGTGCCGTCCCATGTGACTGATCACGTGGGACGTCACGCCGAACGGGGGACTGAAAGAGATTGCTCCGGTCTTGGAGCAATCAACTTCAGTCCCCTGTATTACTCACTGTGCTCCTACAGGAGTGCGGTGAGTAAAAGTACGTGACGTACCAGGACCGTCACTGGTCCTTAAGTGTCGGACCAGCGTGAGGTCCTGCCACATCAATGGTCCTTAAGGGGTTAATATAGGAGAACTGTGTGCGCCAGCGTGGACTAAAGTGATCTGACGCTCTAGTACATACCGTGAAGTGACAGCGATCCGACAATCTAGTACGTACCATGAAGCGACATTGATCCGACACTCTAGTACGTACCATGAAGCGACAGCGATCCGACGGTCTAGTACGTACCATGAAGCGACAGCAATCCGACACTGTAGTAAGTACCATGAAGCAACATCGATTCAACACTCTAGTACGTACCATGAAGCGACAGCAATCCGACACTGTAGTAAATACCATGAAGTGACATCGATTCAACAATCTAGTACGTACCATGAAGCAACAGCGATCCAATGCTCTAATACGTACTATGAAGCGAAAGCGATCCAACGCTCTAGTACATACGATGAAGCGACAGGGATCCGATGCTCTAGTACATACCATGAAGCAACAGTGATCTGATGCTCTAGTACATGCCATGAAGCGATAGTGATCTGTCACTCTAGTACGTACCATGAAGCAACAGCATTCCGACAATCTAGTACATACCATGAAGCGAAAGCGATCCGACACTCTAGTACATACCATGAGGCGACAGTGATCCAACGCTCTAGTAAATACCATGAAGCAACAGTGATCCGACGGTCTAGTACATACTATGAAGCAACAGCGATCCAATGCTCTAGTACGTATTATGAAGCAAAAGCGATCCAACGCTCTAGTACATACCATGAAGCGACAGTGATCCGATGCTCTAGTACATACTATGAAGCGACAGCAATCCTACACTCTAGCACATACCATAAAGCGACAGCAATCCGACACTGTAGTAAGTACCATGAAGCAACATCGATTCAACACTCTAGTACATACCATGAAGCGACAGCAATCCAACACTGTAGTAAGTACCATGAAGTGACATCGATTCAGCACTCTAGTACGTACCATGAAGCAACAGCGATCCAATGCTCTAATACTTACTATGAAGCGAAAGTGATCCAACGCTCTAGTACATACCATGAAGCGACAGCGATCCGACACTCTAGTACATACCATGAGGCGACAGTGATCCAACGCTCTAGTAAATACAATGAAGCAATAGCGATCCGACGGTCTAGTACATACTATGAAGCAACAGCGATCCAATGCTCTAGTACGTATTATGAAGCAAAAGCGATCCAACACTCTAGTACATACCATGAAGTGACAGCGATCCGATGCTCTAGTACATAACATGAAGCGACAGCGATCCTACACTCTATCACATACCATGAAGCGATAGTGATCTGACGCTCTAGTACACACCATGAAGTGACAGTGATCTGACGCTCTAGTACATACCATGAAGCAACAGTGATCTGACGCTCTAGTACATACCATGAAGCGATAGTGATCTGACGCTCTAGTACATAACATTAAGCGATAGTGATCTCACGCTCTAGTACATACCATGAAGTGACAGCAATCCGATGCTCTAGTACATAACATTAAGCGACAGCGATCCAACACTCTAGTACATCCTATGAAGCGACAGTGATCCAACACTCTAGTACATAACATTAAGTGACAGCGATCCAGCACTCTAGTACGTACCATGAAGTGTCAGCGATCTGATGCTCTGGTACGTACCATTAAGCGACAGGGATCCGACGCTCTAATACATACTGTGGAGAGACATCGATCCAGCAATCTTTTACGTACCGTGGAGCGAAGCCGCTGGCACTGAAAGCTAACACCACTAGAGCCACTCTCAGATCCCAAGGATGATGCGCTAAGATAAACTGGGGTCATTTTGAGGCAAACCAATCTTACCAGTGGGAACAAATACAATTCTTATGAATAGTAATGAGGTTTTTAACCCCCTCATCACCACTTCTAAATGCAATGAAAACACTGCTAGCATTTAAGGGATTGAAATATCATTTTAACCCCTTACGGACCAAAGGGGTGTGGTTGGTTCGCCCCAGATCTCCTTCAGATCTTTCTAGTGCATCATCCTCAGAGTATAACAACGCTCAGTGGATAGTGGATATTAACCCTTTCCAGGTGTGACCTTTTCATGTGCAGTCATGGGACCTACTGACACTGTTATAGTTAGGGCTAATAGATGTAAATTGTTGGGACATTTTAACATAAGACTAATACCTCCTAATAATAACCCTCATTTACCTTTCCTCAGTCAGAAAATCCTAATGGCCTCTAAGTATTTTGTTCTTAAAGGGACAGTAATGTTTCAAAAAAACAGCAGCTCCAATTAATCTTCATAGTATTTGGACTTTGGAGAGTGTTATCACAATTCTGTCAGAGTTGTAGTACAAGAGTAATTGAATGATAAATTATCCCCCTCCCACCCCTTTTACTGATGTAACACTGCTCACCTCAGAGCAGCAAGACTGTCCGGATGGATCGCAGAGGGGGACAATCTTCAGTGATCATATCGATACAGTTGAAAACGTTATTTATTTAAAAAGAAAAACACTATTTGAGCTAAAACTATTACTTATAGAGTGCCCTGCACCCTACTTCTGCCGACAGTGCTCTTGCCGATCTGCGTCTGCTCCCTTCCCAGTAACCAGTCTCCTCCAATGACAGAGGCTTCTGTCTGTAAGCTGGAGCAATCTCATTGGCAGAGATCGATATCTAGCCAATGAGAGTGCTCCAGCATACAGACAGAAGCCTCTGTCATCGGAGGAGGCTGGGTAGTGGGAAGGGAGCAGAGGCGGAGAGGCAAACGGCGGCAAAAACAGTGTATGCGGAAGTAGGGTACAGGGCACTCTATAAGCAATAATTTTAACCCAAATAGCATTTAAAATAATAATAATAATAATAATAATAATAATAATAATAATAATAATGTTTTCAAGATTATCTATATATACTCTACCTAATAAGCCTAACTTTTGTAGGGGTGAGAGATGCCCTTTAACTGTACCTTGGCTGGTCTTCTGGATAACATGACACATTAGCTGTTTTTTAATGCAGTTTTCAAATTCTCAAACCGGAATTAAGGGGAAAGTTCCACTTTAACCCTTTGATTGCCAGAGGGTATGCAACACATTGCAAAGCACTCAAAGGGTAATACTTGGTTTAGGATATAATGTGTTCAATCATGTCTTCCGCAGCCCAACTCTTGGACCCCAGACTATACTACTATACTAAAATCTCCGGTGGGCTCAGTCAATCTGCCTTTCTGCCTTCTTTAGTTAAAGGGATAGTAACACTTCGTTTTAACTTTATTTTGTAGGCATTAAAAAAACATGAAGAACGATATAAGTCTTATCTCTCAAACCTTTATGGTTTGAGAGATATTCAGAAGCAAAGTTTCCCCCTTCTGCCCCTTTTACCTTGTGTAAGCCATCTCTTCTCAGATGTGGAATCCAGTCCATAGACCAGACAGATAACAGAAGGGGACAATCTTCTTCCTATGAGAACAATGAAAGCCCTGCCCCCCTTGACAAGTTTTTCAGGTTTTTCCCTTATCTTAATTGAAGATTGTCCCTCTCTGCAGTCTACCTGGGCACCTCCCTTCTGATCTGGTTGAACAGGGGGGGATACTTTGTTTGTGAATATCTCTTAAACCATAAAGGATTGAGAGATAAGACTTATATCATTCTTCATGTTTTTTTAATGCCTACAAAATAAAATAAAGTTAAAACGAAGTATTACTATCCCTTTAACAACATAAGAAAGGACGTTTATTAGTGGTCGGAGTTTGGGGTCCACAGGCCCTGCAAGCAAATTTCATGTCTGCCTGCATAGACATGATATTCAGGACTGATTAACCCTTCGAGTGCCAGAGGGGCACACAATGCGTTGAATACTCCTCTGGCACTCAAAGGGTTAAAGATGTTATCTATTGAACCAAGGAGAAAATGACAGATTTCATAAGGGCAACTAGGATTTCCTCACCACAGCAAGGTAAGTGGGAGATTATTATTAGGATCTGACTGTGTTCCTTGAACCCTTGGAGCACCAGAGACATGTCTAGCACATTGGCACTCAAAGGGTTAAGTGTGTTTTTGCTTTCCAAAAGAGAAATGATTCAATATAAGATTATTTTACTTTGGGATTAGGCTATTTATGAAACCAATTTAGTTTTGTTTGCTTTGTTGTTTTTTAAAGAAATTGCGAAGGAACCAACCCAATAATATCGGAGAAGAATTGCAATGTCTGCTATAAAGTGTTTGTCTCAGCTACAGGACGTATTGTTTCAGAATATAATATTCTATAATATCACCTAATAGAAGACACCTCGCTGAATGCTGATGTGGACCGTGATAAATAACGGAAATCACTTACCAATGGATTTATTTACCGGTTTGTTATTGCTGTAATGTTCACTTTATATGTTAACTAGTTGAACAGCCCGTTACACGGGCCACAGTGCCAGTACCACCCGGTCGCGGGGCAGTCACGCGCAGTAGAGACTGCCCGCGCCACGGCTGATACAGAGCTGGACACTCCTTCGGAGCGCCCAGCTCTGTATCAGCCGCGGCGCGGGCAGTCTCTTCTGTGCATGACTGGGGCACGCACAGCAGTGTGTACTGCGCATGTTGCGGCGTTACACACAATTTAGCAAATTATTATATAGGATTTGCCCAGTTTATTTATAATTTTATATTTCGCTTTAATGTCCAGTCTATATAGTATTTGGACTGTTTATTTACCGGTTTGTTATTGCTGTAATGTCCAGTTTATATGCTAGTTTTCTCAGTTAATTTATAATTTTATATTGCGCTGTAATGTGCAGTATATATATATTAATTTTCCCAGTTTATTTATATCTTTATATTTCTCTATAATGTGCAGTATATACTAATTTGGCTAATTTATTTACCAGTTCATATGTTACTGTAATGTCCAGCTTCTGTAATATTTCAACCAGTTTATTGACCAGTTCATATATTACTCTAAAGTCCAGTTTCTGTAATATTTCAACCAGATTATATAACAGTTTATATATTGCAGTAATGTCCAGTTTATTTACTATTTCAGCTAGTTTACTAGTTTATTCCTGTAATGTCCGGTTTATATTCTAATTTGAAACAAGACAAAAGATGTGAGAGGCTCTGAGAACGAACAAAAGGACAGTGGCCTGTTCTCTGGCTAGTCACCGCTCAAGAGCATCACATTTTAGCTCTCTAGTGCCATTACAGAGGAGAAATTTCCACATACATATTAGACTAATCCCACCCATAAGGGCGGTCCAGTACCAATACAATGGGCAACGTCCCTCTGCACAGAAAAACCAGCTAACCCCAGACGTACGTTTCAGTCTTATTTGGGCCTCGTCAGTGAGGTGCAGCTGGCTTCCCTAGGCACTGAGAGCAAGGGGTCCACATCTGAATTACCCTTTACACTTAGAGGGAGAGACCCTAAGTGTTTCTCAGAAACAAGCCAAGAATGACGTGAGAGGCTCCGATCACGAACAAAAGCACAATGGCCTGTTCTCTGGCTAGTCACCACTCAAGAGCATCACATTTTAGCCCTCTAGTGCCATTACAGAGGAGAAATTTCCACATACATATTAGACTAATCCCACCCATAAGGGTGGCCTCTCTGCTCGCTGCTTGCGCTGTAGTCTTGCGCAATACAGAGTGCCCGAATGTGACATGTCTAATACGGAGTGGGGCACTCCAAATTTGGACCGTAGTCCTCTCTGCGCACCTTCCTGGGACCAAGCGGTCCCAAGAAGGTGCGCAGAGAGGACTCCGGTCCGAATTCGAAGCGCCCCACTACGTATCACCGCAGCGTGTTCAGGCCCTCTGTACTGCACATGACTGGTCCCAGGAAGGCTGGTGCCCGGAGCATCTCTGCTCACTGCCCGCGCTGTAGTCTTGTGCAATACAGAGTGTCTGAATGTGATATGTCTAATACGGAGTGGGGCACTCCAAATTTGGACCGTAGTCCTCTCTGCGCACCTTCCCCGGACCAAGTGGTCCCAGGAAGGTGCGCAGAGAGGACTCCGGTCCGAATTTCGGAGCGCCCCACTACGTATCACCGCAGCACGTTCAGGCCCTATGTACTGCAAATGACTGCAGTGTGGGCAGTCTCTACTGCATGATGGCTTCTGACAAACATCCTAGCGAATTATTATATAGGATAGTTGCAGTATCCAGTTTCTATACTGATATGTAAAGTTTATTTCCCAGTTCATATACATCTGTACAGGCCAGATTACTTAACCACATGAATGAACCGAAATCTTTGCTAACACCCAGCAAGTTAAAAAAGAAATATTGCATAGATATAATTAATATTACTAACTAACAAGACCTGAATCAGCACTAAATAATGACATTTAATGGAGAGTATTTTTTTAGCCATCTAATTACATAAATATCTTCTTAAACATTATATAGGATTGTCCGTATGGGGAGTTCAGTGCATACAGAGATATGGAAAGTGCTTAGGTTTCCTGATTGAAGTGTATTTATAAATCACTGTCTCTGGCTGTAATTATTTATCATTGTCTTCTTATTTCTCTTCTATACATCAGCGATCTCTTTCTTCTTCTTTTTTAAATCCGTACTTACAGTTGTGACCCTTGACAGTAACAGCTGTTGAGAGAGATTGCACCCCCCGTATTTCGCCAACCCACCCGGGACACAATCGCATCTGATTGAACCTGCTGACTACGCCGCTTGCTATGGAAAGATCTTTCTATATATGAAGTTTTCTTGACTTTGCGATTCAGTAACATGTGACAAAGGTTGCAAAGGGAGACAAAGAATCCAAATGAGCAAGATGCAGAACCAAAAAAACAAAAAATGTAAATTGTAATGCAGATATTATGTTATGTAAGCAGGAGCTTCTGCTGATAATCAGAAATCTGTTAAAATGTAACCCTTTATAGAAGCTGTACCAATACTAAGAGAAGCTGGAATGATTTTTCTATGTTATATCTGGCCTAACACTTTTTTGCTATGCCTTTTGAGCCGTATACAATAATCATACCTGGGAACTCTCCGGATTTGTCCCGGAGACTCCGGTTCTGACAGAACTTTACCGGGTCTCCGGGGCAGAGGCAGATTCCTCCGGATGTGGAGAGTTTCTATTGAAACTCTGCCACATCCGCTTTTTCTCCCGTTGTGCCTTCGTCCCCAACCTTCTGTGTGACACATTTGGCCCTCTGAGTGCCAGAGTGGTTCGGAATGCATTGCTAATGCATTCCGTACCACTCTGGCACTCAAAGGGTTAAATCCCCCCACCAACACTCGAGTTAAGCCCCGCCCCTTTTTGACGCGATTAGCGTCATTTTTGTTACCCCCTGCTGAACAGAGGACTACCCTCCGGGTAGCCCTCAACTGAAAGTTCCCAGGTATGACAATAAGGTAAATGTGGAGACACAGGAAGTGAACCCCAAACATGCATGAGATAGGTATAAGGTCGTCCTGAACATAAGACAAGACCAAAGACCAGATAAGGTTTGAGGTTTTTACAGTAGGACAAAAGTGCAGATTAAATGGTCCGAATGGTTCTTATCTGCCGTCAAAGTCTATGTTACTATGTTTGTATACCCCACTGCTAAAAGTTCTTGTTCTCTCTGTTAAAGGAGCAGTAAACTTTTTTTGTGAAAAAATAAATTGTAGGGTGTTTCCTGTTGAGTAAAATAATGGTACTCAAACTGCTGAGAGATGCATATTTACAGAGTTATTACAGTTTAAACCTGTGGGGGTTTTTTTTAAATTAGCAGTGCCCTTTAGCGGTCAAGTTCCAATTAGTTTTTCTGTTATATTCTAATGGACAGGAAAGTCAGAGACTTACAGTTCTATAGAATGTGATAGAAACTTCCGAGTCACTTCCTGTCAGTTAGAACTATCAGGAAGTAACCGCAGTAAATTCACTTCCTGTCAGAACAATCAGGAAGTTATCACACTGTAATTCACTTCCTGATTATTTGAACTGTTATAACATTTGAATAAAACAAATGAAAGCGGTGTGAGTTCCCTTGTTTTACTCAGCAGGAAAAACTCTTTAGCATATAGGTGTTTCTAAAAAAAAGTTTACTGCTGTTTTAAGTATTCAGTGTGATATAATTTGGAGCATTTCTTGTGTTTCCTTTGTTATTTACCTCTGTTCTGTATTTTGCTGTGCATTCTGTGTACCTAGGATTCTGAAGCCTAAAACTATCAGTTTCTGGTAGGACTTGAGACAGGAAGCCCCTGTAGAGTGACAACAATGGAACTCTAATTACCCCTGACTGTGAGAACACTTCTATTTTCTGGATTGGAAAAGGGAAGCTAAAGTACTGTATTTGATTGGTCCCCTGTGACTCACCCTGATTGGACACTGCATCAGCACCGTCCTAAACCTTAATTTAACTATGCACACAAGGATGCCAGCTCGGAATATATTAAAGGCACTGTTCACTGCAAATAAAAACTTTTCTGTTCTATTCTCACTCAAACAAGATTCAGCTGTATTTCTGGAGGGGATTCCTGGAGGGGATTTGTGTGGTGATTCTCATCCCAGCCACTGCATGAACAAATTCACTTGCCTTACTGGTCTGCTGGTCTGTGGCTCCTGGAAACCACATCCTGGGTTCCGAAGTTCACTAGCTGCACTGATCTACCTGTGAGCAGTGGCCTTCTGTTCCTGCCTCCTGCCTGATCAGGAGGATCTAGAACAACAACCCACGGGGGGCTCAGCTGACTGGGTTAGCCCTATACCCTCCACAACTGGTGGCAGTGGTGGAATTAGGCATACCAGGGGAAGCAACAGGATTACGGCCCTGTTGTCTACAGCAGACCAAATTGTGGACAACCATGTGCAGGAGATTCAGAACCTTCTAGGAGTGGAATTCAATAAGGAGGCTTATCAGAAGACCATTGTCCTTGGCTGGGAGATGGTAGCTTGGGAGCAGCATAGACATCAGAATAAATCTTAGTCATGCTCAGGCCTGGATCCAATCCAACCACTTCTTTATCTGGAGGCCCTTCTGGATCTGTAAACCACCTTGTTCCAGAGGTGATGCAGCATGCTGGGTCTAGAATCTTGAGAGGAGTGGCGCTACCAGCAGAAGGACCTAGATCATGCTGAGGCAGAGATCGTACTCATTGTTGCAACAAGCCAGTGGTGAGTCTGTACTGGTCACTAGTGCACATGATGTCCACGTGCAGATTGGTGGCAAGAGGACTATCCAGAAGGCCTGGTGGAAGATGCTTTTCTGCATCAGCAAACCCAGGTTGAAGCCCAGGTAACTCCTGTGAGAAAAGGGTCATTTGGCCTATGAAATGGGGCACCCAGCATACAGGCATTGCCTGTATGCTGGGTGCCCCATTTCATAGGCCAAATGACCCTTTTCTCACAGGAGTTACCTGGGCTTCAACTGAGCTTCAACCTGGGTTTGCTGATTTTCCGACACTTAGAATGGGAATATGTGGAGAGAGTTGAAATGGAGGGCAGCCCAGGAAAGTACAAGACCCCCAGCCACAGTGTGATTCTCAAAGAGGAAGAAGAATTGGTGTACCAAAGGAAGGTGACATGGGAGCTTCCCAGATCAGATGGGGAGGAATATTTCAGAACATTGCCTTTGAGATTCATGGAAGTGAAAGAGGCCCTGGAGGATGGAAGACAGCGGGGCAATGCTGCTTCCCAATAGCCCCTTCAGGACAAGGAAAAGGAGGACCCAGAAATCTATGGCCAAGCAGTGGAAGGTGTCATTGAGAGGGAGGCAGTTTCCAGGAAGGGTGGATATGGGGCAGGCAGACTTATCCCCCATCAGCCCACCAAATTAGCAGATGCTGGCAGTGCTAAAACAGTGTATATGCCAAAGTGTAGTGCTCCAGATTCCTGCATCAGCCCCTTGGACAGGACCTTGAAAGCAGGCCACAGACGGACCAAGGAACTGACCACGCCCGTGACATGTTGGAAGTCTCCAGCACAATGCAGATGGACATCAGCCTGGGTACCTTGGCCCAAATCTTTTTCTTGGATTTGGGAGCTAATGGACTCCGAGCACCCATGTTAGAAGGTGGTCCAAGGGAGGGGGAGATACTCAGATTTTTTACCTTACTATTTCCCTTAACCCTGTTGGATGTTTGCCAAAGGCCACCTTTGAAGGGAAGTGATTGGTCACCTGCCTCCACAGGGCTGAATCCCACCAATGCCTGTATGCTGGGTGCCCCATTTCATAGGCCAAATGACCCTTTTCTCACAGGAGTTACCTGGGCTTCAACTACTTCTCAAACCCCTCAAAGTTTTGGCTGGAGAGGTGGGATCCAGGGCACTTGGACCAAAGAACTGATGGTTCAGTACCCTTGGGCAAAGGGAGGTGGACCAGGAGGATGGACCCTGTGACTATTTCCCTTATTCAGGATTGTGAAGCTCAGCAATATGGGCACCTGGGTCTCCAGCAGGACTTGGGGACACCTGTGCTCTTGTACCCTTGTAAAACCTTTGAGTCTGAGATGGACCTTTGGGAGAGGGGAGAAGAAAGAGGTGAACCTCTTGTAAACACCGTTATTGCTTGTGTCCCTTGTGTTATAATGTGGTGTATTTTTGTGTTTCCCTGTGTTACGTACCTCTGTTCTGTGTTTGGTTATGCATTCTGTGTACACAGGATTCTAAAACCTAAAACTCTCAGTTACTGTTAAGTCTTGGGACAGGAAGCCTCCTGCGGAGTGCCAGCAAATGAACATTAATTAACCCCTGCTGTGAGAGCGGTTGTACTTCAAGGACTTTTTCCTGGAATAGAAATGGGGGCTCTGATTGGAGACTAAAATAATGTCTCTGATTGGTCTCCTGGGGCTCCCCCTTATTGGACACCGTTTCAGCACTCCAGACTTAAAGTGATAGTAATGTTTTACAATGAAAGCAGCTCCAAATAATCTTTGTAGTATTTGGCCCACGGAGAGTGTTATATCAATTCTGTCAGAGTTGTAGTTCAAGAGTAATTGAATGATAAAGTATCCCCCTCCCGCCCCTTTTACTGATGTAACACTGCTCACCTGAGAGCAGCAAGACTGTCCGGATGGATCACAGAGAGGGACAATCTTCAGTGATCATAAGGAAAAACCTGTCAAGGGGGCAGAGTTTTCCTTATGATCACAGTAAGAAGATTGTCCCTTACTGTGATCTGTCCGGTCAAGAGACCAGATTCCACATCTGAGGGGAGGGACTTACACTAGGTAAAAGGGGCGGGAGGGGGATACTTTATCATTCAATTACTCTTGTACTACAACTCTGACAGTAATGAAATAACACTCTCCATGGCACAAATACTATGAAGATTAATTGGAGCTTCTTTTATTATGATACATTACTATCCCTTTAATTTGACTATGTACATAAGGATCCCAACTGGGAGTGTATTAAAGACACTGTTCACTGCAAATAGAGCCGTTCTGTTCTACCCTTCTTAACCCTTTAATGTCAGGTGCAATGCCAGGACCATCACAGGAATACGACCTTTAAGGAATCAGCCCACATAAATTTGATCCAGAATGTCCATTAGGATTCATCGCTCAGATCATTATTACAAGTTGTTAGTGTTCCTTTAAATGGGGTATTGAACTCCTTGCATGCTGGAGAGGAACTGAAGCAATTCTGGAGTAAACAAACTGTGTCATGTGGAGCAAATAAAATACCCATGAATTGACGATGGGGTTTTTAAAGGGACAGTAACACTTAATCATTACTAATCCCTATAGTAAAGTCCTATTAAAAATAAACGTATTGCCCCCAGTGTCATCTCTCAAACCTTTATGGTTTGAGAGATAATAGCTCCTAAAGTTGCCCTCTCCCTCCCCCTTCCCCATAGTCAGTGTTGTAGCTGACTGAAGGGAAATCTGGTCTCACGATCATCAGGCGGCTCTGCAGCAGAGCCGCGATCCCGTTAATAAAAAAAAAAAATTTCGCTAAAACTGTCTTCTACGTGTGATTGCAAACCAAGCACAAACCAAGCACAAACCAAGCACAAGTAGAAGAACATTTCAGTGAAACATTTCTTTTTTATTAACGAGATCTCGGCTCAGCTGCAGAGCCGCCTGAAAGTCGTACGACTGGCTTCCCTGCAGTCAGCTAGAACGCTGACTACGGGGAAGGGGGAGGGGGAGGGCAACTTTAGGAGCGATTATCTCTCAAACCATAAAGGTTTGAGAGATGACACTGGGGGCAATACATTTATTTTTAATATGACTTTAATATAGGGATTAGTAATAATTAAGTATTACTATCCCTTTAAGTCCTTGAATGCTAGACAGATCTCCAGCACATTCTCTATCGCTTATGGTGCAATGGGTTTGTCCTAGGATTGGTGCTATTTTACTTTTTACATGTGGACCTGACAGTCTTATCTGGACAAAAACAATTGATTGTCAGCTGACGTTCTGTGTTATTTGTGGATATTTGGATGTCAGACTGCTGCCTTGTTCTGCGGCTGTTTACCGAGTGGAATTAAACTCCCTGTACATGGTGTCCGTCATTGCTAAGAGCTGCTGAAAACAGCAGGAATCAATATGTTTTGTTGTTGACAGCGAACTGCAAAGTCACTTCAGCCTCCCTGTGACTCAGGGATCCAAAGAGATGAATCTTTTCCATTGCACACTTAACCCCTTGTGCAGGAGATAAACAAAAAAGAAAGGTACTTGGTCACCTTATTTTTGGTGGACAAAGTGACAAGATAAAAGGCACCAGATCACAACATTTACAGGGTCACTGACCTGGGAGAAAATCAACAAACAGAGGGTCACTCATGGTATAGTAAGTCCTAGGAAACACACTCACAATAACATACACCGCTACAAGCGGTCAGTGGAACAAGAGGATTCTGATTTCCTCCATTCATTCACAGCGGCCACCACTGCTGTTCTGCAGATCCAGGAGACACTCAAGAGATCTCTTCAGCACAAAAGCAGAAGCCAGCACCCGCTAATATATAAAGCTGGTGATATCACTCGCAGAGACGCATATCCGCCCTGCCAGGCTTGATAAATTCAGAAGATGAAGAAAACTTGGAAAAACTCGTACATCAAATATATTTATTAAAAAATTAGAATGCTCAACGCGTTTCTGCGTGCACAGGCTCTATCCTCAGGAGCATAAATTTGGCTGCAAGGAATCTTTAACTCCCTTTGATATCTTTGGGGAGAGGAAAGTGGTGATGGCTATAACGTTATCAGGATTCATCTCCAGTCCTTGGGCAGAGATTCCATAACCCAGGGAGATTTTGGATAGCTCAGATTTGCAATTTTGTGTGGACTTGGTAAAATGGTTGCTTTCTCTTCTGTGTTGAAGCACAGTGCAAATATGATTGTGATTTTGAAGTAGGCTTGGAGAAAATCAGGATATCATCTAGATAGACCATTATGTGGCAGAGGAGTACATAGCTGATGTTGTTAAGGAAAGCTTGGAAGACAGTATCTATCTATCTATCTATCTATCTATCTATCTATCTATCTATCTATCTATCTATCTATCTATCTATCTATCTATCTCTCTATCTATCTATCTATCTATCTATCTATCTATCTATCTATTTAACTAACTACCTATCTATCTATCTATCTGTCTATCTATCTATCTATCTATCTATCTATCTATCTATCTATCTATCTATCGAATCTATCTATCTATCGAATCTATCTATATATATATCCATCTCATATCTATCTATCTATCTATCTATCTATCTATCTATCTATCTATCAATCTCATATCTATCTATCTATCTATCTATCTATCTATCTATCTATCTATCTGTCTCATATCTATCTATCTGTCTCATATCTATTTCATAGCTATCTATCTATCTATCGATCTATCTATCTATCTATCTATCTATCTATCTATCTATCTATCTCTATCTATCTCATATCTATCTATCTATCTATCTATCTATCTATCTATCAATCTCATATCTATCTATCTATCTATCTATCTATCTATCTATCTATCTGTCTCATATCTATCTATCTGTCTCATATCTATCTCATAGCTATCTATCTATCTATCTATCTATCTATCTATCTATCTATCTATCTCTATCTATCTCATATCTATCTATCTATCTATCTATCTATCTATCTATCTATCTATCTATCTATCTATCTATCTATCTCTATCTATCTATCTCATATCTATCTATCTATCTATCCATCTCATATCTATCTATCTATCTATCTATCTATCTATCTATCTATCTATCAATCTAATATCTATCTATCTGTCTGTCTGTCTATCTATCTATCTATCTATCTATCTATCTATCTGTCTCATATCTATCGGTCTCATATCTATCTCATAGCTATCTATCTATCTATCTATCTCATATCTATCTATCTATCTATCTATCTATCTATCTATCTATCTCATATCTATATTCTATCTATCTATCTATCTATCTATCTATCTATCTATCTATCTCATATCTATATTCTATCTATCTATCTATCTATCTATCTATCTATCTATCTATATCTATATCTATCTATCTATCTATCTATCTATCTATCTATCTATCTATCTATCTATCTATCCACCTATTTTCTCCTGCTCAGCTGATTCGGCTCCATTACACGTATAAGACAGGAATCCATTGTCAGTAGTTACGTTGGGAGCACTTACACCACTAGTGATCTGCGCAGTGATTACATGTTACACGCCTCCTGTTATACCACAGAACAATGCAGCACATAATAATAAGTTTTCTGTTTTCTAGAGAAAACCCACAAAAGAGTTTTTCTTTTTCTTTTCCTACAGCTGATTTTTTTAAACTAATTTCTGTGTTTTGCTTTTATCTCTTTCAAATATTTCCCCGTTTTCTCTCTATGTCTCTTGCAGACAATTGAAGAATTCTATTTCGATTCCATTGTGTATTCTGATAAACTCTTAGATGTGTTTAGTAGAGAAATAAGAGTTGGTTTTATCTCGGGGTTATTACTGAGAGCTGCACATCACCCACTTGTAACCGCGGCAAATACTCAATATGCTAATGAGTCGCTCAACCACAGTCATTTTTTTTTTTTTTTAAGGTTTCATTATGCTGACAAAGGTGACTAAAGTGGATGTAACATCTCGATATAACAGGGGGACAGACCCCTCTCACACTTGTACCTAATGTCCTACAGACGCTATGTTGTATTGCAGTCTAAACCATAAAATGTGTCCTGAAACTTGTCTCATTGTAGCTGTCAGAGGGGCAGTGATTGTGCAAGATTTGAAAACATTTTATTTCCCTAAGGGGTGTTCAGTGCATTGTGGAACGATGAGCTGACACTCCTACGACAATCAGAGGGTTAACCTTTTAGTTCACTGCGTTACGTACCCCTCTGGCACTCAAAGGGTTAATGAATGCCCTCAGGGATGGATTTACATCTCAGGAGCCTGTAGGCACAGAAATCTGAAGCGCCCCCCCCCCCTTTGGCCATCTCCACAATGCTCCTAATCTCCACATTACCCCCCATCTCCATATTGCCCTCACATTGCCCCCTTTATCTCCACATTGCCTCCATCATTTCCACATTACCCCATCATCTCAACATTGCCCCATCAGCTATGCATTGCCCCCTTCATCTCAACATTACCCCCATCATCTCAACATTGCCCCCATCAACTACACATTGCACCCATCATCTCAACATTGCCCCCATCAGGTACACATTACCCCCATCAGCTACAAATTGCCCCCTTCATCTCAACATTGCCCCCAACAGCTACACATTGCCCCCATCGGCTACAAATTGCCCCTTTCATCTCAACATTGCCCCCATCAGTTCCACATTGCCCCCATCTCCATATTCCCCTCACATTGCCTCCATCATCTCCACATTGCCCCCATCATCTCCCCATTACCCCCATCATCTCAACATTGCCCCCATCAGCTACACATTGTCCCCTTCATCTCAACATTGCCCCCATCAGTTCCACATTGCCCTCACATTGCCCCATCATCTCAATATTGCCCCCATCAGCTCCATGCCCCATCACCTCCACATTGCCCCATCACCTCCACATTGCCCTCACATTGACCCCATCATCTCCACATTGCCCTCACATTGCCCCCCATCAGCTCCAACTTGCCCCCCATCATCCCAATATTGCCCTCACATTGCCCCCATCATCTCCACATTAAGCCTCATATCCCCCCCATCCTTTTCATACCTCCCTGGTGGTCCAGCGGCAGGAGAGATCAGAGCTTCTGCACAGACCTGTAGCTACTGGAGCTCCCACGTGGACTTCCCTTTAGTAATACAGAGCGCTGGGTGATGATGTCAGAGTCAGATAATGTCATCTCCCAGCGCTCTGCATTACTAAAGACCCGGGGGAGGTCAGCAGCTACAGGTACAGACCTTACCATGCGGCAGGCGGCGCAGCACGGCACGCCACACCACAAAAAAAATAAAATAAAATATATTGATTGCAATGGCAGGCGCCCCTCTGTAGGGTGCGCTGTAGGCAGATGTCTACTCTTCCTTATGGAAAATCCAGCCCTGAATGCCCTTCCTGTCAATTGTGTATCAGAAAAATGAAGATACTAATCTTAGATCAATGTTCCTCTTTAGGGCGTCTTCACGGCCGTATACTACCCCTCACAGCCGGAATCAAAAACGGGGTTTATTGCAACCTATTGAGCTTATTAAATGACACAATGTGTAACCTCCAACTGTATCTTTACAGCAGGTACAGGACCTTTTTGTGCTTTTGTACCTTGTAAAATAGCATGAACACTTGTACTTGTTTGCACTGCTGGGTTCATTCTGTAACAATGAGCAGGCCCGGACTGGCCATCGGGCACACCGGGCATTTGCCTGGTGGGCCGGGCCGGTGACACAGTCTCCGTAGTAATACAGAGCGCTGGGAGATGACATCATCTCCCAGCGCTCTGCATTATTGCGAACCGCGCGCGGGAGATGCAGCTCTGTGCCGAAGGAGGCACAGATCACTGATGGTACGCCGCGTCGCCGCTAGATCACCAGGGCTTTAAGGTAGGGGATCAAGGGGCAGTTGATGAAGGGGGCGTTGTGGAAGGGGCGTTGTGGAGATGAAGGGGGCATTGTGGAGATGAAGGGGGCATTGTGGAGTGGAAGGGGGCATTGTGGAGATGAAGGGGGCATTGTGGAGTGGAAGGGGGCATTGTGGAGATGAAGGGGGCATTGTGGAAGGGGCATTGTGGAGATGAAGGGGGCATTGTGGAAGCGGGCATTGTGGAAGGGGGCATTGTGGAGTGGAAGGGTGCATTGTGGAAGGGGGAATTGTGGAGATGAAGGGGGCATTGTGGAAGGGGCATTGTGGAGTGGAAGGGAGCATTGTGGAAGGGGCAATGTGGAGATGAAGGGGGCATTGTGGAAGGGGCATTGTGGAGATGAAGGGGGCATTGTGGAAGGGGCAATGTGGAGATGAAGGGGGCATTGTGGAAGGGGCATTGTGGAGATGAAGGGGGCATTGTGGAAGGGGCATTGTGGAGATGAAGGGGGCATTGTGGAAGGGGCATTGTGGAGTGGAAGGGAGCATTGTGGAAGGGGCAATGTGGAGATGAAGGGGGCATTGTGGAAGGGGCAATGTGGAGATGAAGGGGACATTGTGGAAGGGGCAATGTGGAGATGAAGGGGACATTGTGGAAGGGGCAATGTGGAGATGAAGGGGGCAATGTGGAGGTGAACAGTGTGGGGAGGAGGATGGGGTGGGCAGAGTGTGGAGGTGAATATGTGGGCGGGGGCAGGGGATTGTGTCGGAGGGGGGTGGGGACATCAAAATGCACCTTCGCCCTGTGTATACATAAATCCTTGCACCGGCCCTGGGTCGGGGTGTTAAAAAAAAAAAAAAAAAAAAGAGCGAACGCCCCCCCCCCCCCCCATGGGCTGCTCAAAAAATAAAAATGGGCTGCTCAGCTTTAAATGCCCGGGCCTATTTTTTGTCCCAGTCCGGGCCTGACAATGAGAGCAGTGCACTGGACACTGGACACTGGACACTGGAGTCATCAAACCCATATACTCTAAGGATATGTTTAATTTACAGGAAAGGAAATATGATGCTTTGTGATGGCACCCAGTCTACTACTCTTATCTTCCCACAAAAAATGACCTGGGACATGTGTGTGTTTACATAACCTGCGATTTGGACTAAACCAATGGACTTTTGGTCAACACCGGGGTGGGCTGGGGGAGGAGTACTGAGCTACGTTGCACTGGTTGGGGGGAGAACAGAGAGATCGCTAAGTGAAGGTCAGGCCCAGTGTTCTGTCCCCTTTTCAGTTTCAGTTCATTGAATGTTTCATGTTTTTTTTAAGAGTTTATTGAAATTAAAGAAATATAACAAGGAATCCAACAAAGTGTTAAACAATAATTTATACATCGGTAATGAAAAGTACAGAGATATTCATGTGAAAAATGAATGACTGAAAAGGTAATTAACATAATAGTATGTTAAAGGGATAGTAATACTTTGTTTTATCTTTGTTTTATTTTGTAGGCATTAAAAAAAACATGAAGAACGATATAAGTCTTATCTCTCAGACCTTTATGGTTTGAGAGATATTCACAAGCAAAGTTCCCCTCCCGCCCCTTTTACCTAGTGTAAGCCATCTCTTCTCAGATGTGGAATCCAGTCCATAGACCAGACAGATAACAGCAGGGGACAATCTTCTTCCTATGAGAACAATGAAAGCCCTGCCCCCCTTGACAAGTTTTTCAGGTTTTTCCCTTATCTTAATTGAAGATTGTCCCTCTCTGCAATCTACCTGGGCACCTCCCTTCTGATCTGGCTGAGCAGTGTTACATCAGTAAAAGGGGCGGGAGGGGGACACTTTGTCATTGAATTACTCTTGAACTACAACTCTGACAGAATTGAAATAACACTTTCCAAAGTCCAAATACTATGATGATTAATTAGAGCTGCTTTTATTATGAACCATTACTATCCCTTTAAGTACCACAATATAAGAGTCTTGTGAAACCATGGACCATCAGTCTATTAAAGGGATGTGGAGCTAGGAGGTAAGGTTGAAGCTAATGTAAAGATACCATAGGAAGGTTTATAAGGAAAGTAAAAGGAAGTAAAAAAGAAAGGAGAGGCTACCCACAAGAGATACACAGAAATAACATTGTCTCTGAGCATTGCACTAGCTCTTAGTACAATGTCTAACACCACAGAGGTCCATCAGGACTGAGAAGTTTGTCTGGAAGACACCATGGGGAAGGGGGAGATAGGATCAGTCATTGTGCAATAGAGATTGTCGGCAGGACTGGGTAGTTTCAAACCCTGAGTCTTGGTGGCTATGCCCACATTGGCTGCTTTGTGTCTCCTCGGTGGTGCTTTTTCTCTGGTAGGTTGGCAGACACCCAGGGAGACAAGCGAGTGGAAATAGAGATGGTATCTGCTACAGAGCAGAGATGGGCGAACGTTGTCACCGTGTTCCCATGAGAAATTCCGTGAAAACCAATTAATTGTCCGCTTTTAAAACAGCAAGTAAAATGTCTGCGTTTTTAGCCCATTGGCCAAAATTTCCTGCTAATTTTTCATTGGCTAGAAAGTTTCCGCCCATTGATTTACGTTGTTATCGCTTTTATGCTATAAAATCGCTATGTATTCCAGGAAGTGAAACACAATAGAGGCAGCTACAGGGCGAGGTAGCCGTGCTGTGCTGTTCTGCTGTGAACGGTTTGTTAAATTGAGGCAGGAGAGGCTCGTGGTGACTCCTATCACTAAGATCAGTAAAAGAAGGAACTGAAAGGACCCTTATTATGTGTTCAGTGAGTCTGAGGAGGAGGAAGTGACCAGCAGTACTGAACCAATACTGTCCAGTCACCCTAAATCACACCAAGGGATCTTGGGGAATTTAATGGGAAGGGAGGGAGATAAGGGAATGAGAAAGAAGGGAGAAGAGGGTAGTACTAGTGAGAGCAGGACAGGTCAGCTGCCTGTGCCTGCTGCAAGACGTGCTGTCCCTGCTGTCAGTGCTACAATTGCTGTACCTGTTGCCAGATATGCTGCCCCTGCTGCCACCATTGCTGCCCCTGCTGCCACTAGTGCTGTACTTGCTGCCACCAATACTTTGCCTTCTGTTAGTGTTTCTTGTAATACTCGGGGGGGAAGGAGAAAATGATGCCAAGTGTGACAGCAAGGGACCCTAAATCACACTTGCCATCCCCAAGCAGTCCTGCCACTGCTAGTACTACTGCTACTAAGGTCCAGCAGCTTGTTAGCGTTAGGAGTGAAGGAGGGGTAATCAACACTATCCTGATATTACTAGTGACTGTGAGACTGAGGAGGAAGACTCTGCGGCTGAACTTGATGTGGTTGGTGTTAGTAGTAACAGTAATGGTGAAGCAGCTGGAGTGGTAAGGGAAACATTTGCGAGCGTCCAGACTAGCGGTCAAGGGAGCCCACACCATTCTCCTGACCCTGGGAGTCCTCCCCTTCCCTTCACTAAAGTGTCCAAGTGGAACAGGATCCTGAAGACTCAGAGGCCAGAACTGGTGTTGGAGGAGAGCAGGCATATAATTAATACCAACACCGCCAGCAGGAGCACAGATCAGCTGCCTGTACCTGCTGCCACTGCCAGTCTGCCTTCTTCATGTCACCAAGAAATGGCATGTGTGACATTAGGGGACCCTCTGTCACATTGCTCGTCACCTCCTCCAAGCAGCAGTGAGATGTCTGGAATAGAGCAGCAGCAGCAGCAATAATAGCATGTAGGGGTTAGTGGTGATGATGATGCTGGAGAAGCTGGGGTGGAAGAGGCATTGATGGCCTTTTTAGCAGAAACTGAGAAGGAATGGGAGACAGGGATGAGGATGGACATCATCATCACCACTAGCAGTGAGATTCTGGAATTAGAGGAAATTGCAACTGCTCTAATTCCTTCTGCTGCGGAGTTGCAAGGGCAGCAGGATGCTGAGGAACAGGCTAGTGTGTCACAGACCTCCATGGACACAGTGGGAATGGGGTCAACAAGTGATGCGTGACTAGGACAGGTTCCACTTGCCAGCAGTAGCAATACTCCTGATCCTAGTTGCAGTGCTGACTCTGAGGCAGTAGCAGCAACAGCAGCAACATTATCCGCTGCCACAGACAATGAAGATGAATGTGGACGACAAGAAGAAAGACTCCATTCTTCTCCACCTTTCCCCTTCCCTCTGAAGTCATCATGGGTGTGGGACTATTTTTCTGTTGGGGCAGACACAGTGCAGTCATCACCAACGGCACTGTGCACAATTTGTGACAAGTCAGTGAGAAGAGGAAAGGAGGGAAAACACCTTGGCACAAGCGCCCTCATATCACACATGAAACACAGACACCATGACATTTATGTCAAACATGTTAAAGCCAAACACCCACCACAGAAATCTAGCACCTCTGTTGCTGTACAGCCTGACTCTCTAGAAAGGCAACAAGAGGTGAGGCAGAGATCAAAGAGGAGGAAGAACATAGCAACCCAGGCAGAGACTGGAAGTTCCTTGACATTGCAAGTGGAACCTTCATCATCCATCTTCCTTGTTACTGCTATTGTTGATCCCATTCCATTTCAGCTGTCTAATAATCCTGTTGCTTAAATAATTCAGCAGCAGCAAGAACATCAGTTGCAAATTCCTCAATTATGGACTCAGACTCAGGAGGAGGACATTTGATAATGGCCAGTGGCCACTGGCCAACATGACCTGTTGGCACTAGGACAACATGTCATTTTTTCTTCTCAGGGCTTGTGCTTAGCAAAAAATAAAAACATCGTCCTACTAAGAAAAACAAAACATTTTTGGAGGTTTGTTTCTAACAAGCCTAAGCCCTACAATGTTTCCTTAGGGCTTGTGCCAAACAAACTTAAGTCCTACAAATCAATGTTTCTCGGGCTTGTGCCTCTAATAAGCCTAAGTCCTACAAATCAATGTTTCCTCGGGCTTGTGCCTCTAATAAGCCTAAGTCCTACAAATCAATGTTTCCTCAGGTCTTGTGCCTATAATAAGCCTAAGTCCTACAAATCAATGTTTCCTCGGGCTTGTGCCTCTAATAAGCCTAAGTCCTACAAATCAATGTCTCCTTGGGCTTGTACCTCTAATAAGCCTAAGTCCTACAAATCAATGTTTCCTTGGGCTTGTACCTCTAATAAGCCTAAGTCCTACAAATCAATGTTTCCTCAGGGCTTGTGCCTCTAATAAGCCTAAGTCCTACAAATCAATGTTTCCTCGGGCTTGTGCCTCTAATAAGCCTAAGTCCTACAAATCAATGTTTCCTCAGGGCTTGGGCCTCAAACAACAAATCTAAAAAAGTCATCCTCTACAAAATACTCTATCAAGTCAAGTATCAGTCCACCCCAGTGGCAGCTTATGTCAGAGGGTTGCTGTCTCTATCACTTTAAATACAATTATTGTTTATTAACTGTCCCCCCAATACCAGTCAAGAAACCCCCCCAAAACAAATTCCATGTTCAACTGATTCATTCCGCAGACTCCACCCACCAACACAGGCACCCCCCTCAGACCCCTTTTATACCATGTCTTATGGGTTTTTGTATTGTATTTAGGATTTACTTTGTATTAACTGCCCCCCAATCCCAGTAAACAACCCCTGCAAAAATAATTCCCTGTTCATCTGATTCTTTCCCCACACCCCACGAACATGGACACCAACCTGCCCCTTTTATACAATGCCTTTGGGAAATAAAATAATATTTGCTATGTGTTGTGTGTAACTTCTATGTTCCCATTGATTTCAATGGAATGAGCTAGACAAAAAGAGTGTGAAAAAGCAGAAAATCAGCACTTTTTGTGGGATATTATTTGCCAAGCTGAGGAAATGTTCGGCTATCCCTACTAGCGAGTTCCAAGAATGTGGGGACATATAAGGATGGGCTTTATGCATAGTATGGTGTTCTTGCTGTGCCTGGGTATGTCCTCATAGGATGATCACAGTCCTGAGACATGCTCCTTCCATTAAAGAGATGGTAATACTTGAAAACTTGTAAATTTAATAAGTTTGGGAGATATCAGTCTGCAAAGTTCCCCCTTCCCTCCGCTTGTGGTGACGTCAGCTTTCAAACCTACAGACGGAGATCGCAGTCCATAGACTGTCCTGCGGCTCTTCAGCAGAGCTGTGATCGCAGTAGTTACAAAGAAATACTTCATCTGAACAGTCTACGTGTGCCTGGTTTGCAAGTACACTTTGTAGACCGTTGAAATGAAGTATTTCTTTGTAGTTCTATTATATGCAATCACGGCTCTGCTGAAGAGCCGCAGCACAGTATATGGACTATGAGCTTCGTCTCTAAGTTTGAAAGCTGACGTCACCACAAGGGGAGGGATGGGGGAACTTTGCAGACTAATATCTCCCAAACCATAAAGGTTTGGGAAATCGAAAACACAAATAATTTATTTTTAAATTATCCATTGAATTAAATTTACAAGTTTTGAAGTATTACTATCACTTTAAGCTTTATGTGATTTCATCCCTTTCATCCCGATTCAGCTATTCTTCTCCGCACCCATGATAGCGGCCTAAGGTCCAGTATGGGGCTTCCACTGGAGTCACGCCAATAAAATAAAATGTTATTATATCTGTATACTGAACACTCCACTCCAGTGTGAGTTTGTCCTTTGTTGGATCAGTATACACGAAGAGTGTTTGTTTTAGGGTAAAGGCTATGAGTGCACTTTTTTCACTTATGTAATGGGGGTGCTCTGAATTCAGCAGCGGCGCAGGCAGTCCGTAGTGCGCATGACTGCAGCACACGCAGCTGTCTCTACTGCACATGACGGCTTCTGACAAACACACATTTAGCAAATTTTTATAAAGGATGTCCCTGGTTAAAGGTGAGGTCTGTTCACCCTACTAACAATCCTTCCAAGCTGGCATAAGCAAGAGTACATAACCACACCATGCAGGACAAGCCCTTCATTGGCACACATTGGCATAGCTGTACTTGATTGGCTGATGTTTATGAGAGCTAACCAGTCATTGGTTCATTGCAATGAACATCAGAAAAATTCTTAAATGCACTTTATGTAATAAAGCTCAAACCGGTATTTCTTGGGGTGCTGTAGGTCCATGGCCTGCCATTTTTGGGTGCCTGTGGAGACGGGTTGCTCATCTTAGAAAGAGCGCTGACCAGGGGAGGGCTGGCCTGGGGGGCAGGGGGGCAATTGCCCCCTGGGCCGGTCATATGTCTGGGCTGGTGGACCACTGCGCTTCACTAAATCTGCTGATTGCTGCTGTAAATGGAGCTACACTTGTGATACCACAGAGCTACAATCCAAATGGAGCTACACTAGTACATAACCCATTTCCCTTGTAAACTCTATAGTATAACTAGTGTAGCTTAACTTAAATTGTACGCTTTGTAGTAACTCAGTAGTGTAGACCCATTTCAACTGTAAGCTCTGTGGTATCACTTGCCTTATGTCACAACATTAATGCCAGTTTTAACATTAACAAAATGGGGTGAGCTGGGACAGTGGGCTTGCCCGACTTATAGAAAAGGGCAACTTGAATGAATTTGGCACCCTGGGCCACAAGTGGCCAGCCCTCCCCTGGCGCTGACTGTCACTGGTACAAAGAGACGACACAACTGAACGGTCTACCAAATTATGTGGCATATTAGAGACAAACAAAGCAAATATGTAACAGACCGCCTTTCACCTAGAGGAGAAATGAGCGTTCCCATTTATAAAAAGGTTTTTCCAACCCATCGAATTCTAGAAAGGTTTCCATTTTAGTCATTGGGAATGTTTATTTAGTCTATATGGTGTAACTGATTTGCACCAGAATTCTTCTTAATAACCCCTAGAGCACTAGAGAGGTGTTTAAGCATTGCTCTAGTTCTCAAGGGGTTAAATGAACCTCTATGATTTCTAGGAAAACTTAGCAAACACCATGGTTCTCTGTTACACAACTTGCCTTTGTCTGGCGGCGCAGGCCTCCTCTAATCTTGCCCAGCTATCTGCTTCAATGCATGGAGGGACGTCTAGTTCTACAGGCTGAACAAAAGATGTCTGTCTTCCATTCCCCGGCTGTATATATGTTTATGCTTCTTCCCCCTCACCCGCTTCCTCCCCAATTTAAAGACTTGTCTGGAATGAATCACCAAACAATCGTAATAGGAACAGAAAATGATACCCAAATGAAACGTGTCCTGGACAATTCCCATTCCACAATGTGCTGGAGACCTTTCAGTCTTTGAAATGGTCAGAATTTTGTATGTAAGTTTTTCTGTTACACAGTAACTATTATATATAGCTGACTACAGTATGATGGACTCCTAAATAGGTAAGTGCTTCTGTTACACAATAATTATATACATACACCTGACTGCTGTACGATGGACTCCTACCTAGGTAAGTGCTTCTGTTACACACAGTAATTATATAGATACACCTGACTGCTGTACGATGGACTCCTACCTAGGTAAGTGCTTCTGTTACACACAGTAATTATATAGATACACCTGACTACAGTGTGATGGACTCCTACCTAGGTAAGTGCTTCTGTTACACACAGTAATTATATGGATACACCTGACTGCTGTGTGATGGACTCCTACCTAGGTAAGTGCTTCTGTTACACACAGTAATTATATGGATACACCTGACTGCTGTGTGATGGACTCCTACCTAGGTAAGTGCTTCTGTTACACACAGTAATTATATGGATACACCTGACTGCTGTGTGATGGACTCCTACCTAGGTAAGTGCTTCTGTTACACACAGTAATTATATGGATACACCTGACTGCCGTGTGATGGACTCCTACCTAGGTAAGTGCTTCTGTTACACACAGTAATTATACGGATACACCTGACTGCCGTGTGATGGTCTCCTACCTAGGTAAGTGCTTCTGTTACACACAGTAATTATACGGATACACCTGACTGCCGTGTGATGGTCTCCTACCTAGGTAAGTGCTTCTGTTACACACAGTAATTATACGGATACACCTGACTGCCGTGTGATGGTCTCCTACCTAGGTAAGTGCTTCTGTTACACACAGTAATTATACGGATACACCTGACTGCCGTGTGATGGTCTCCTACCTAGGTAAGTGCTTCTGTTACACACAGTAATTATACGGATACACCTGACTGCCGTGTGATGGTCTCCTACCTAGGTAAGTGCTTCTGTTACACACAGTAATTATACAGATACACCTGACTGCCGTATGATGGACTCCTACCTAAGTAAGTGCTTCTGTTACACACAGTAATTATACAGATACACCTGACTGCTGTGTGATGGACTCCTACCTAGGTAAGTGCTTGTGTTACACACAGTAATTATATATATACACCTGACTGCTGTGTGATGGACTCCTACCTAGGTAAGTACTTCTGTTACACTCAGTAATTATATAGATACACCTGACTGCTGTATGATGGACTCCTACCTAGGTAAGTGCTTCTATTACACACAGTAATTATATAGATACACCTGACTGCTGCATGATGGACTCCTACCTAAGTAAGTGCTTCTGTTACACACAATAATTATATAGATACGCCTGACTGCTGTATGATGGACTCCTACCTAGGTAAGTGCTTCTGTTACACACAGTAATTATACAGATACACCTGACTGCTGTATGATGGACTCCTACCTAGGTAAGTGCTTCTGTTACACACAGTAATTATATAGATACACCTGACTGCTGTATGATGGACTCCTACCTAAGTAAGTGCTTCTGTTACACACAGTAATTATACAGATACACCTGACTGCTGTGTGATGGACTCCTACCTAGGTAAGTGCTTGTGTTACACACAGTAATTATATATATACACCTGACTGCTGTGTGATGGACTCCTACCTAGGTAAGTACTTCTGTTACACTCAGTAATTATATAGATACACCTGACTGCTGTATGATGGACTCCTACCTAGGTAAGTGCTTCTATTACACACAGTAATTATATAGATACACCTGACTGCTGCATGATGGACTCCTACCTAAGTAAGTGCTTCTGTTACACACAATAATTATATAGATACGCCTGACTGCTGTATGATGGACTCCTACCTAGGTAAGTACCTCTGTTACACACAGTAATTATACAGATACACCTGACTGCTGTATAATGGACTCCTACCTAGGTAAGTGCTTGTGTTACACACAGTAATTATATATATACACCTGACTGCTGTGTGATGGACTCCTACCTAGGTAAGTACTTCTGTTACACACAGTAATTATATAGATACACCTGACTGCTGCATGATGGACTCCTACCTAAGTAAGTGCTTCTGTTACACACAATAATTATATAGATACGCCTGACTGCTGTATGATGGACTCCTACCTAGGTAAGTGCTTCTGTTACACACAGTAATTATATAGCTACGCCTGACTGCCGTGTGATGGTCTCCTACCTAGGTAAGTGCTTCTGTTACATGCAGTAATTATACAGATACACCTGACTGCTGTGTGATGGACTCCTACCTAGGTAAGTGCTTCTGTTACACACAGTAATTATATAGATACACCTGACTTGCTGTATGATGGACTCCTACCTAGGTAAGTGCTTCTGTTACACACAGTAATTATATAGATACACCTGACTGCTGTATGATGAACTCCTACCTAGGTAAGTCCTTCTGTTATACACAGTAATTATACAGATACACCTGACTGCTGTGTGATGGACTCCTACCTAGGTAAGTACTTCTGTTACACACAGTAATTATATAGATACACCTGACTGCTCTGTGATGGACTCCTACCTAGGTAAGTGCTTCTGTTACACACAGTAATTATATAGATACACCTGACTGCTGTGTGATGGACTCCTATCTAGGTAAGTCCTTCTGTTATACACAGTAATTATACAGATACACCTGACTGCTGTATGATGGACTCCTACCTAGGTAAGTGCTTCTGTTACACACAGTAATTATATAGATACACCTGACTGCTGTGTGATGGACTCCTACCTAGGTAAGTGCTTCTGTTACACACAGTAATTATATAGATACACCTGACTGCTGTGTGATGGACTCCTACCTAGGTAAGTACTTCTGTTACACACAGTAATTATATATATACACCTGACTGCTGTATGATGGACTCCTACCTAGGTAAGTGCTTCTGTTACACACAGTAATTATATAGATACACCTGACTGCTGTATGATGGACTCCTACCTAGGTAAGCGCTTCTGTTACACACAGTAATTGTATAGATACACCTGACTGCTGTGTGATGGACTCCTACCTAGGTAAGTGCTTCTGTTACACACAGTAATTATATACATACACCTGACTGCTGTATGATGGACTCCTACCTAGGTAAGTGCTTCTGTTATACACAGCAATTTTATATATATATATATATATATATATATATATATATATATATATATATATACAGGGCTCAAAATTTCCACTCGCTAGGCGAGTGAAAATTTTGCCCTGGCGAGTAGACAGTTACTGGTAGGATGTCAGGTCCACGTAGACAGACATGACAGTTACTGGCAGGATGTCAGGTCCATGGAGGCGGACATGACAGTTACTATCAGGATGTGAGGTCCACAAAGTCTATATTAACCTTTAAAGACCAGAGCTTTCCTTAAAGGGTTAAGATTATGACGCGTTTGTGTCATGCGATCCTGGTAGCAGCTGTCATGTCTACATTAAATAGAGAGAAAATCCAGAAAAGACTGAAGGTGTTATCTCTTGAACCAAGGGGCAAAGCAAGAACATGCAAAAAGGCCGTTAGGATTAGTATTGGGAGGTGTCAGCGCTCCTTTAAAGTGCATTTTATTTTTCTAATGTTAAAATATTGTGGTTTTGAGTTGAACGCTGTTTCATTTAAATACCTTAGAAAACCATTATAAAACCTAACAAATCAATCATAGAAATGACAAAGGAAAAGTTTGACAGAGTGTGAAAATATGATAATTGTGAAGTGTTTGTTATGAATAGGACAAACCCTAAACACAACTGATGTGGCAGATTGTTTTTGGTAATTTATAATCTCATGATGGAATTGCCTCTCATTTCGGTATTTATGTACAAGACAAACATATGTTCTGCATAATATAGAAGGATAACAAGCACAGCGTTATCTGCAATGTGCTGAGGATCAGTGGGGGTACTCAGTTTAACCAGTATCGGTAATTTTTCCCCCAAAAAATAAAAAAATACATTATTGTATGTTGAGACCCCTCCTCTTTCTTTCTCTGCACCAGACCCACGTTGTACAAACACAATCACTTTGGAACCAGTCCGCTCTGAATCATGTGACGCGGCCCTGACGCCACAGCCTTCAGATTAGGAAAAAGCCTTGACATTTCCCGGGTTACCCACTAAATCCCCCAGTTTCCTCCTCCTTCCTATTCTTCTTGTTGTTACTCAGAAAGCATTGGACGGGACATATATATATATATATCTAATATAGCTAACATTTATATATCTAAAGTATTATTAACCATTGGAATGCAAGAGATGTATCCAATTTAAAAAAAAAGACAAAAAAAAAGTAGGAAATTAAAACACGAAAAAAATTGGCTGAAGCCCTTGTTAAAAGAAATAGCTCCAAATAATAAACCCCACATTTATCGTACTATGGCCTGAAAATTCGAATGGCCCCTTCGAATGTTGGTGTTTGTTTGAGATATAATGGACTTTATTGATATAAGTAGTAGTTAGTTGCACCACAGGGGTACAAATAAAAATTCCTAAATTCCGCTGCACATGAATTGAAACCAAACTGGCGTTATTCTGGAGTAAACCAACTGCACCATATTGGAGTGATATAAATTCCTGTAAAATTAAATTGGAGACCTCACTGGCATTCAGGCAGTCAGGTCTCCAATTTAATTTTACAGGAATTTATATCAGTCCCCTATGGTGCAGTTAGTTTACTCCAGAATAACTCCAGTTTGTTTTTATAAATATGGGTCAGTGGGAGAGATTGATAAAACTGGAGTGTAGTGAAAAATATTTTTACAGTGTCTGAAAAAGTAATGTTGGTATTTATGAAGAACACCGTAATACATTTGGAGGTAATAACATGATCTAGTTGAATATCTGGGGGAATGGTGCTGGCGGAAATTTTGCGACAGAATTTTTGCCACAATTTTAACTCCAGATAGGAACTGTTTTTATAGGAAAGCAGGCATTAGAAAGAAGTGAGACCTAGCGATGTGAGGAAGGAGTGATTTGAGTAACGCCATATTTATAAAGCTTCTGCATTCTATATAATAATTCGCTAAAACTTGTGTAACGACGCAGTCATGCACAGTAGAGACTACCCGCACCGCGGCTAATACAGAGCTGGACGCTCCAAAGTAGTGTCCTGCTCTGTATCAGCCGTGGCGCGGGCAGTCTCTACTGCGCATGACTACCCCACGACCGGCTGGCAGTGGCACTGTGGCCTGTGTAACGGGCTGTTCAACTAGTTTCTTTTATAAATAGCACCACACTTTATATATAAAAGTGACATATTAACGATCATAACTCTAAATCATTCTAGAATATTTTCTATAAATCTTCCCTAATGTCTTTAAACAAGAGCAACGCACTTTATTTAACCACAATTCTTTGCAAAAATAACTACTGAAGTTTAAACAAATAATAAAGGCAATTTTACTGTGGTGGCTAAAAGTAACACACTTATACACAATACACAAACTTATCCAACAAAAAAGTGGAAACTAGGGGGGGAAAGAGGGACATGGGGATTTTCACCCAGAGGGACAGTGCCCACTTAAAACTGCCCATTTCGTAGGTATGAATGACCGGTCATACCTTTCATGCAGTCTCCATAAAAATGTAACCCGTTGCGCCCAAATGATCACAAGAGAACCAATAAAAATGGTGTTTTTTAAAAAAATTTTTAACAGTTTTCTTTAATTTTAATAAAATAAATGGTGGGATATCCGTATAAGTGTGATCAAAAGAAAGCCCTATTTGTGCATAAAAAAACAGTATATAATTTATGGGGGTGGAATAAAAGTCTAAGAGGGAAAACAATGTTAAACAAAGACATAGTCAAAAAGGTCAGAATTGCTCCGGTCCTTAAATGCAATCCACATCAGAATTTCCCGGTATTTAAGGGGTTAAGGCCTATTTACAGTAACTATTTAAGCCTTTGAACCCTCCCACATAATGTGGCGGTCCTGTGACATGATGTCCTGGCATGGGAACGGCACTATCTGTACCCCCAGCCAGGGCAGCTTCTTAGGTGGGAAGGCCTTTTATCAAACGTTCTTAGTCCAACCTTCCACCATTCGCGGCGGCTGGCCACTTCGAGCCATTAGCATACACCAGCCGCACAATCGGTGACCTGAACTTGACCAGAACCTTCAGGCATGCCACACCTTCACAGTGCCCAGGAGAGCCGCACTACTTGGACCTTGAATAATGTAATCCTGCAGGGTCAGATCTTTTGACCTATCTGTGACCTCCTCCTGACAAATGGGTTTAGGTGACTTTTAAAGCCTGCGTGGAGGAAAACAAAACAGTTAATACTGCTGGTCTTAACCCCTTAAGGACCGGAGGTTATGGGTCATTTCCGTCCCATAACGTACGCATAGGGGCACTTTGACGAGCCAGTACACGTGACCTGTCACGTGTATCGGCGCGTCACTATGGGGCTTCAAACAGATCGCTCCGATCTTGGAGCGGTCTATTTCATGCCCTATTTTTACTTACAGCGCTCCCGGTAGAGAGCTGTAAGTAAAAAGTACGTGACGTACCAGGACCGTCAAGGGTCTTTCGAGCAAATTTACCCTTGATGGTCCTGGTACGTCAAGGGTCCCTAAGGGGTTAAAGGTGGGCTTACTTTTATATCCTTAGCTCCTCCGCTCTCCTACCTTCACCCAGGGGGACGTGAGGGAGCCCAACTCCTCCCACCCTCCAGGTCTTCCTGCCAAATTGTGCAGGCCCGCCACTGTCCTTTGTCTAGGATCTGTCCCGCACAATGGGGAGGAACAAAGGCAGGAGTGCAGTGAGTCTTATCCGGTTCAGGTGACCAGGGCAACCTCCGCCATCTTTTAGAAATACTTTGTGACACAATTCTTATTTGGACGAGACCATTTCTACTCACTTTTCAAAAAAGTTGACTGACCGGAGTTAGCGCTTAGAGAAAAAGTGGCTAAACGTTTATAAATATCCTTACGTCACTTTTCAACAATTTTGCAGACACTTTCTTTATAATTTCAGTTAATCTCCCAGATTGTCTTTGATAGGAAGTGCCTAGGCTACAGTATAATGCTGATTACCACAGGAATCTAATTGAAATAAAATTGTGCTGGTTGGAATGCTTTAACCGTTTGAGTGCCAGAGAGATATCCAACACATTGCATTGCATCAAAGGGTTAACTGCTTAACACCCGAGGATTTACATGTGTGTCCTCGGGTGGATGTCCCTTAAAGGGATAGTAATGTTTCATAATAAAAGCAGCTCTAATTAATCATCATAGTATTTGGACCTTGGAGAGTGTTATTTCAATTCTGTCAGAGTTGTAGTTCAAGAGTAATTGAATGATAAAGTATCCCCCTCCCACCCCTTTTACTGATGTAACATTGCTCAGCCAGAGCAGAAGGGAGGTGCCCAGGTAGATTGCAGAGAGGGACAATCTTCAATTAAGATAAGGGAAAAACCTGAAAAACTTGTCAAGGGGGGCAGGGCTTTCATTGTTCTCATAAGAAGAAGATTGTCCCCGTCTGTTATCTGTCTGGTCTATGGACTGGATTCCACATCTGAGAAGAGATGGCTTACACTAGGTAAAAGGGGCGGGAGGGGAAACTTTGCTTGTGAATATCTCTTATACCATAAAGGTTTGAGAGATAAGACTTATATCGTTCTTTATTTTATTTTGTAGGCATTAAAAATACATGAAGATAAAACAAAGTATTACTATCCCTTTAAGGACAGAGGACGTACATGTACGTCCTCCATTTCCGGGTCCCCACGCAGCTGCACGCCGTTCGGGGACTCCGGAATCGTTTAAAAAAATACACTGCAGGCGTTAAGTGCCGGCTGTGATCGCGGACGGTCACTAAGGGGTTCATCTTCCATACAGCCGCTGGTAACCACAGAACCACACATATAATGAGGCTGATGGACTATGCACAATTGGAGCAATTCTGGGGGCAAACCAACTGCGCCACAGGGGATGAATAAAAATTCCCCAAATTCACACTGTTTTAAATGGAGCTTTTAAAGGGACAGCCACCCCTTATTTTAACTTATTTATTAACTGTATAATCTCTAAAATCAAATTGCCAATACTTTTTTTTAAATTATATTTTAAACTTCACCTAGTTTACACTTTCATGTCTGTGACATTGAGCTTCCTGGACCTGTGTACAGAGAGCTTTCTCTTAGGGACTGTGAAAGCAGCGGAAGTGACATTATGTAGAAAAGATACAAAACTAAAACACATTGTGTGCAGCGTACAGAGCACTTGGTACTGCGGGGATAATGTTACATTGTATCACTGTCTTGCACTGATAGTCGACTGACGAGAAAGCTCTCTGGAAACAGAAATTTTGGGGGTGTTACTGTCAGGGACATAAGTGAAAAAAATATGTATTAGAAATTGTAAAAGAAAAGGCAATTTGACCTCTTCTCTTACAGGATATATAGTCAAAATAAAATGACAATGTAAAATGACAATTCTGTTCTAAATCAGGAGTTGGAATGAATTGTTTTGTCCCTTTATCTTTTTGTTACCAGTTTATTATAACAGAATTTCTCCCTTTCGATGCGTTGTGCACCCCTCTGGCATGCAGAGGGTTAACACTGCATGTATGAAGGCAAGAAGAACGAAGCAGTCTGTGGGTGTATCGGGGAGTTATTTTCCGCTATGCCCGGTTTACGGTTATGCACTAAAGCTACGTAGGAAATGGCGGAGTGTGCGCAATTACCCTACCCATGCTGTGGGACTGGTGTATGGGCCTTTCTGCCATTAAAGGGATATTAATACTTAAATATTACTAATCCCCATATTGTAACTATGGTAAAAAGAATCGAATAGCCCCCAGTGTCATCTCTCAAACCTTTACGGTTTGAGAGATAACTGAATGCAAAGTTTCCCCCTCCCTCCCCTTCCCTGAAGTCAGCGTTGTACTGACTGCTGGGATATCCGGTCTTATTTGCATCAGGTGGCTCTGCAGCAGAGCCGAGATCGCGTTAGTAAAAAATAATTATTTCACTGAAACGGTCTTCTACGTTTGCTTGCAAACCAATCACATGTAAAAGACCTTTTCAGTGAAATAATTATTTTTTACTAACGCGATCTCAGCTCAGCTACAGAGCCGCCTGATGCACGTAAAACAGGATATCCCTGCAGTCAGTACAACGCTGACTTCAGGGATGGGGGAGGGAGGGGGGAATTTTGCATTCAGTTATCTCTCAAACCGTAAAGGTGAGAAATGACACTGGGGACAATTAAATTCTTTTTAACATGCCTACAATATGGGGATTAGTAATATTTAAGTATTACTATCCCTTTAAAGATGAGAAGACACCATCAGTCAGAAAATCTGTGGTTCACTGGAGAGCCACAGGTTTTGTATTTCTGAGTGCATATTGACTTCCTCTTATAAAAATGATATTCTTGAGCTGGTAAGAAGGTGACATGTTCTCTGCGCTGCACTTTGTTATCAGAAGTGTGGGAAGGAACCAGTATCAGCTTTGGAGATGGTTTAACCCTTTGAGTGCCAGAGGGGTACGCAACGCATTGCTTTGCAATGCGCTGCATACCCCTCTGGCATTCAAAGGGTTAATATTTATCAATAAATATTTTAGGGCAGCTCAGTACGTGTTTCATGGATTGAAGAGAAGGTTGTACACCTGGGACACCTGGGACCTTTGAGAATGAACCGACCCTGAGATCTTTGAAATATTAAAGAGGAACTTTCATCAGCTGAACATAGAGGCTTAAAGGGATAGTAATACTTAAAATGTAAAAAAAAGTATGTTGTAGGGTTTATCCCCCTGAGTAAAACAAGAGTACTCCCACTGCCGAAAGGTGTTTCATTCAAAAGTTATTAATTTTCAAAGTTGAATTTTTTAGGTGCAATATCACAGTGGCCTGAAATTGTACAGTGGCGCAGTTGCTACACCATCCTATGGACAGCTCTGGTCCCGGGACCATAAATCTCCATAGGCTGGTGTAGCAACAGCGCCACTGTACAATTTCAGGCCACTGTGATATTGCACCTAAAAAATTCAACTTTGAAAATTAATAACTTTTGAATGAAACATCTTTCAGCAGTGGGAGTACCCTTGTTTTACTCAGGGGGATAAACCCTACAACATATTTTTTTTTACATTTTAAGTATTACTATCCCTTTAAAGGGATAGTAATACTTAAAGGGATAGTAATACTTGCAAATTACTAATCCCCAGATTGTAGGTTTGTTAAAAGGAAACTTATTGCCCCCAGTGTCATCTCTCAGACCCTTATGGTTTGAGAGATGATAGCGCTCAAAGTTCCCCCCTGCCTCCCCCTTTTCTGACTGAACGCTGACTGCAGGGATATCCGGTATTACTTGCATCAGGCGGCTCTGCAGCATTGCCGAGATCACGTTTATAAAAAAGAAATCTTTCACTGAAACGGTCTTCTACGTGTGCTTGCAAACCAAGCACAAACCAAGCGCACGTAGAAGACCGTTTCAGTTAAATAATTATTTTTTATAAACGCGATCTCGACTCAGCTGCAGAGCCGCCTGATGCACATAAGACTGTCGTATGATAGCTCCCCCTGCAGTCAGCATTCAGCGTTCAGTCAGGGAAGGGGGAGGGAGGGGGGAACTTTGAGCGCTATCATCTCTCAGACCATAAGGATCTGAGAGATGACAGTGGAGGCAATAAGTTTCTTTTTAACAAAGCTACAATATGGGGATTAGTAATTTACAAGTATTACTATCCCTTTAACTCCTTAAGGACCAGCGGTCCCGTGGTGTGTGGTCCTTTAAGGACCAGATAGGCGGGTTTGATGTGCCGCCCGACGTGACTGATCACGTGGGGGGGAACGCCGAACGGGGGACTGAAAGAGATTGCTCCAGTCTTGGAGCGATCAACTTCAGTCTCCGGTATTACTCACCGCGCTCCTACAGGAGAACGGTGAGTAAAAGTACGTGACGTACCAGGACTGTCACTGGTCCTTAAGTGCCGGACCAGCGTGACGGTCCTGCCACGTCAATGGTATTTAAGGGGTTAAATCCTCATTACATTAGCAATATGCCTAGTCATAGTTGTCTTTTCAAGAATAATCACCGCATTACAGAAAAATATAACATTTTATGTAGACAGGCCCTGGCTGGGATCTTTCTGCGCCTGCGCTGTCAGTTCCCTCCCGGCACAAAAGCATTCAACTCACCAATCGTGGAGTTGAAGGGGACGGACATCACAGACGCAGAGATACCGGCTCTGCAAGATGTCTGCGCTGTTCCCTGCTGCCTGTCTGCTTAAAAGGTTCTACTTTTCTGTAATGTAGAGATTATTCTTGAAAAGACAACTCTGTCCAGGCATATCGCTAATGTAATGATGATTTAAGCCTCTGTGTTCAGCCAATGAAACTTCCGCTTTAAAGGGATTGTAATGTTTTACAATAAAAACAGCTCCAATTAATCTTTATAGTATTTGGGTCATGGATAGTGTTATTTCAATACTGTCAGAGTTGTAGTACAAGAGTAATTGAATGATAAAGTATCCCCCTCCCGCCCCTTTTACTGATGTAACACTGCTCACCTCAGAGCAGCAAGACTGTCCGGATGGAACCGCAAAGAGGTACAATCTTCAGTGATCATAAGAACAAACCTGAAACACCTGTCAAGGGGGGCAGTAAGAAGATTGTCCCTTGCTGTGATCTATCCGGTCAAGAGACCAGACTCCACATCTGAAGGGAGGTGGCTTACACTAGGTAAAAGGGGCGGGAGGGGGATACTTTATCATTCAATTACTCTTGGACTACAACACTCACAGTAATGATATAACACTCTCCATGGCACAAATACTATGAAGATTAATTGGACCTGCTTTTATTGTGAAACATTCATATCCCTTTAATAAGTAAGTTCCCTAGAACATACACAAAATATATCCCCTCTTGCTCTAAGGGGAGGTGAATGATCTTATCGGTCCCCACGTAACCTTACCATAGAGTTTTCACTACCTGAACATACAGAGGAGAAGCAGGATTTGTCCCTATGTCTTTCTGTTACAAATTGCCCTCAATTTAGGGACTAAATAATCAGTTAATTGGTGCAGATCATACAATAGGGAACACTGGACTCTCACCCTGAGAATTTGGCCCTTCACCCTGAGACCCTGAGATTTGGGTCAAAATCCTGAATCTCTGGGTCAAATTCTGAGCGTTCCCAGGTATGTACACAAACCTCAGAGTCTGTCACTCCATCCATCTTCTAGTGTCGCTCGCTATACAAATTAGTTCAGTGGAACTCCTTGTAATTCTTCAGGAATCCGTGAGGTTCCACAGAACAGAGACTGGGAACTCCTGATTTAGAACATGTCAAATGTTTAACCCTTTGATTGCCAGAGGGGTACGGAATGCGTTGCAAAGCAATACATTTCGTGCCCCTCTGGCACTTAAAGGGTTAAAAATTAATGACTGTTTCCAAGTGATACTTTCCCTTTAACATGCAATGATTTAGAGCAGGGATGTCCAAGTTGAGTCGTCAAGGGCCATCAACAGTCCAGGATTTAACCCTTTGAGTGCCAGAGGGGTACGGAACTCAATGGATTAAGGATTTTCCTGCTTGAGCACAGGTGGGCCAATCAAAATGAATGCTCTCACCTGTGCTTAATCTGAGAAATCCTTATGTCCTGGCCTATTGCTGACCCTTGAGGATCGCACTTGGACAGTCCTGATTTAAAGGAGAAGATAAGATAATGAACACGTAAAATACTCTTTTCAGTAACAGAGGTGCAATTATGGGGCAAATTAACTGCACCCTATGGAACAAATACAATTACCCATTGGCTTAAAAGGGGATTTTTCCTCCCTGAATTTTAGAGAGCCCCATTTAAATCAATGGCAAATTTGGGAATGTTTATCCCCACCCCATGCCTCAGCTGGCATGACCCATAGTGCCATGTACATGTGGAAAGGTAAATATTCTGTTCTGGTCCAAAGAGAATCGAGGCAGCCAGTTGTTGAACCACCTGCTGGTGGGACTGCTGGCTCATTGGGGGCTATTGGATTTGTAGCCCCCAAAAACTGGCGTTTTAATGACTGACACTTGAGGATACTGGCAGTGAATGTCTGATCATGAATCACATTAGTGCTGTTATCCCATCTGTTTTCTTCCACTGGAATTGTTCATTGTCCAGTTCTGCTATCTCCTAATCTCTGTGCTGGGAGACATTATCAGGATTACTGCAACAATTTCTTTTTAAAGGAAGACTAACATCTAAAAATGAACTGGAGTTAAATACGCTTAAAGGGATAGTAATACTTAAGTATTACTAATCCCTATATTAAAGTCCTATTAAAAATACATGTATTGCCCTCAGTGTCATCTCTCAAACCTTTATGGTTTGAGAGATAATCGCTTCTAAAGTTGCCCTCTCCCTCCCCCTTCCCCGAAGTCAGTGTTGTAGCTGACTGAAGGGAAATCCGGTCTTACGATCATCAGGCGGCTCTGCAGCAGAGCCGCGATCGCGTTAATAAAAAAAAAAAAAAATATTTCACTAGACCTGTCTTCTACGTGTGCATGCAAACCAAGCACAAACCAAGCACACGTAGAAGACCATTTCAGTGAAAGATTTCTTTTTTATTAACGAGATCTCGGCTCAGCTGCAGAGCCGCCTGAAAGTCGTACGACTGGCTTCCCTGCAGTCAGCTAGAACACTGACTACGGGGAAGGGGGAGGGAGAGGGCAACTTTAGGAGCGATTATCTCTCAAACCATAAAGGTTTGAGAGATGACACTGGGGACAATACATTTATTTTTAATAGGACTTTAATATAGGGATTAGTAATAATTAAGTATTACTATCCCTTTAAATCCCCTGTAACATACATAGTAACATAGTTGATGAGACTGAAAAAAGACATGCGTCCATCAAGTCCAGTCCATGCCCAAAACACCTCTGTTGATCCAGAGGAAGGCAACAAAACAAAAACCCTGAAGCCATTTCCAATTTAGCCCAAAAGAGGGCAAAAAATTCCTTCCTGAGTCCAAATGGCAGTCAGATATTTCCCTGGATCAACATCCTATCTGCATTGAAGCCATCTGTCATAATTGTTCTGTGCTAGATAGGCATCCATTGCTTTTTTTGAAAGCAGTTACATTATCTTCAAGTACAACATCCCGAGGCAAGTAATTCCATAGCTTTACCTCCCTTACTGTAAAAACCCCTGCCTTTGTTTTAGTTGAAAGCACCTTTCCTCTAGACTTAATGGATGACCTCTCTTTCTTAGCTCAGCTCTTCATGCAGCATCTCTAACAATTCTCTGTTTGTTTCATGAGAAATAAAATCTACATATGTTCTGAGGGAGCAGACATTCTCGTCTTTTTCAGGGCTCCCAGTGACTGTCCAGCATTGTCGGTGAATGGGCTGAAATAAGATACATACAAGTCAGTGGGCAGTAATCACAATAGATTAACTGATTATAAAGCCACGGTCCTCAATCTTTTTTTTTCGATCAGAGCTCTCCTAACACGCGGTCTGGAATTCTCAAGGCATACCTAACGTTTATAGGTCATTAGGCTTTTAATAAGGGGAAAATCAAAAAAATCACAGCTATTCTTAGGTCTCGCAATCAGCATGACAAAAACAAGAATATTGTACAAGATAACATCAATAAATATATAATATACAACCTTATCTGCATGTATATTTGCACTACTACAACCCCTTCTGTTTTTTATCAATAAATATACATTTGAATATCAAAATTAATTTCAGCCAGGATCTTCATGGGAAAGCGGTCCCGGGCAGGGGCGTAGGAACAGGGGTGAATGGGGGTGGGTATCCCCCCCAGGAAATCATATGGGGGACAGATAATGTAGAAATCACCCCCAGGCACTAGGTGCAGCCCGGGGGGCACAGGCTCTGGGTGACAACAGGAGGGGAGCGCACTGCACAGCGCTACCTCCTGCTGGTCACCTCCTTGTAGCGTGGCCAAGCAGAGAGGAATGCGGTAGAGGAGCATCTGTATCCTCCACCCTGGTCTGACAGGAAGCTGCTCACCGAGCACAATGATCACTTCCTGTCAGACTGGGTAGAGGATCAGAATAGGGTTGCCACCTTTTCTTCAAAAAAATACCGGCCATGGCATTCCCTCCATAGACTTAACATTGGACAGAAGCCAATTTTTTACCGGCCTGCCGGTAAAATACCGGCTGGGTGGCAACCCTAGATCAGACGCTCCTCTACCACGGCCCGCTCGGCCATGCTACAAAGAAGGGACAGAGGGGCTGGGGAGGCAAAGTGACAACAGGAGGGCTGGGGGGGGCACAAAGTGACACATGGGGCATAGTAAAGATGCTATCTCCCAGGTTTATGGGGTTCCTACACCTCTGGTCCTGGGTTGTGTTGTCTTTTAAGGACCACATAGGGAAGTCTGATGTGCTGGCACATGTGACTGACCATGTGTGCCGGCACACCCAATGGGATGACTGATAGTGATCGCTCCAGTCTTGGAGCGGTCAATTTCAGTCCCCGCTACTACTCACAGCGCTCCCGCAGGAACGTTGTGAGTAAAACATACGTTACTTGTCAGGACTGTCACTGGTTCTTTAGGCAAGAACAGCAGTGACGGTCCTGACAATCACTGGACCTTAAGGGTTTAAGATACCGCACATGGCAACCCTACTTGTACCAGGTCACCCTGGATAAGAACCCTTGTTCTCATGTGTAGGTCTCTCTCTCTCTCTTTCATAGAAATTTAGACTTTAAAAACAACCTTATGGCCCATCCATTCTGCCCATTTCCCTATGTAATAAACCACACAGTCTTCTATACTTCTCACAACAGAAATCATCTCTACCACCTCTGCAGGGAGGCTGTTCCATGTGTCTATAACCCTTTCAGTAAAGTAATACTTAGCCACATTACTTCCTAATTTTTCACCCTCTTCCCTTAGAATCCGACATCTTGTTCTAGTATTCCTCTCGTTCTGAAAAACACTTCCCTCTTGAACTATGTTACGTCTTTTAATATATGTAAGGCTATCATAGCACCTGTCTCTCTCCTTTCTTCTAAGCTGTATATATTAAGTTATTTGAGTCTCTTCTGGTACTCAAGGTGAGGTCTTACCAACGATCTATAGAGTGGCATTAGTACCTCCATGCTGCTAATGCCTCTTCCTGTATAATCAAGAATCTGGTTTGCTTCTCCCACTGCTTTACTGCATGGCTTGCCTATTATCAAGTCATCTGATGTGTTTGTCAGAACAGAACCATTAAGTTTGTTTTCCATATCTGACTTTAAGTGTCCTAAATGTATTAGCTTTCAGTCTCTCGACCCTCTCTCTTCTCTCTCTCTCTCTCCCCCTCTCTGTCTCGTCAGCCCCAGTCATTATTCTAAACGGCCCACTCGGTTACATACAAGTGAGTTGAAATAAAGAAAGAAGCAAACAGATATAACTGACTGCTGTATGATGGGCTCCTAGTAGGCAAGTCTTTCTGTTAAATAAATCAATAGGCAATTATTCCAAGGGTACAGTTCTCTTATAAAGGAGCAGTAAACTTTTCTTATGAAAACCAATGTTACATAGTTACATAGTAATTTAGGTTGAAAAAAGACTTGCGTCCATCCAGTTCAACCCTTTTCCTATTCCTGTTTACCATCGCTGACCCAAAAGAAGGCATCTGACTCCAAATGGCAATCAGACTTCTCCCTGGATCAACAAGCCCTAACTAAATATTAATCCCAATACTAACGTACATAGCCCTCTATATTATGCTCTTTTAAATAAGTATCCAGGCCCCTTTTAAAGGCATCTAATGTATTTGATAGCACCACCTCCTCCGGAAGTGCATTCCATACCTTTATTGTCCTTACTGTAAAGAAACCCTTCCGCTGTTGTAGATTAAATCTCCTTTCCTCAAGTCTAAGCGGGTGGCCCCTTGTCCTGTGTACTGTTCTGTTAATGAACAGGTCTTTTGAAAGCCCTTTATATGGGCCTTGAACATATTTATATAGTGTTATCATATCCCCTCTAATGTGATATAGGACTTTCCCTGCTGAGTAAAACAAGGCTACCCCCAATGCTGGCAGTTGCTTTATTCAAAAGTTATATTCTCTGGAGCAGAGATCCAGGGAGTTTACTTCCTGGAAGTTCAAACTGACAGGAAGTGACTCAGCTGTTACTGTCACATGCTATGGAGAACAGTTGTCGGTCACTCATCTCTGCCATACAATGCAACAGAATTAGGGTTGCCACATTTTCTTCAAAAAAATACCGGCCATGGCATTCCCTCCATAGACTTAACATTGGACAGAAGCCAGTTTTTTACCGGCCTGCCGGTAAAATACCGGCTGGTTGGCAACCTTAAACAGAATAATTATCTGAAATCTAGCAACTAGAGGGAATTGTTAATGTGGAAAAAGAAACAAACAGTTCAATCTGTAATAACTTTGGATCTAAACATTTCCCAGAAGTAGGGGTATCATTCTTTTAATCAACAGGAAAAACCCATCAATGTATATGTTGTCCTAAAAAGTTCAATGCTCCTTTAAATCAAATCCACTTGACTGAATGATTGTTGGGTTCCTAAAATTCCTCTTCTCTAGGATCCATTCTTCCCTTCTCTTCCTTAGTTCACATTTAGTGCAGCCCTAAATGTATCAATGTAAAATCACTTGACAATGGCAGGAAAATGTAAGTGATTCTGTTCTAAAGTCACTTTACTCACAGAGAAAGGTCACAGAACAAAGAGATTCCAGGTTAGAAATGTGCAGAAACACAGAATATTCTTATCCCACAGAGGCCGAGCATCACAGGTAGAAACTGGCAAGAAAAACAGAGGTTTTCCAAAAAAAAAAAAATGTTTTCCCCACCTTATTGCACTCAGTAAGGCTGATGCACCAAACAGAATGGCAGCATTTTTGGACCAAATTAACTAACCTTAGAGACAGCTAAACAGTCCCCATTGCTTTCTATAGGGATTTAAATGCCAAAGCATACCTCCCAAGTGTCCCTCTTTAGGAGAGACAGTCCCTTTTTTAGACCGAAATCCCACTGTCCCTCTTTCCCACCCTAATGTCCCTCTTTTAGGAGATCAGATTGAGTGGTGGGTATATAAGTGTATCACTTTGCTCCACAGCAATAAAACTCACATTATTGTTTCTTTAAACGTCAGTGTATATATGTTTATAATTTAGTCTGCTTAAATACAATACTTTGGTCTTGTTATAAGTCATTTATTAGGTAACTCAAGGAGGTATCAATAGGTCATGAAACAACCTAAAAAGTCTCGTTAATGCCCCGCCCACCGATCACACCCCCAGCAACTCCCCCTAAAACACAATTGTCCCTCTTTGGCAATTTAAAATGTTGGGAGGTATGCCAAAGCACTGCAAAGCTTGATACCTATAGATGTGTTTCTCAGTTAGAACTGCATACATTTTGGGGTTGGGGGTGTAGAAATGTGATTGGCCTCTAAAATACACACAGGAACGATTTTTGCACTCTACCTAAAGTCTATGTGCGAAGCTATTTACACTGAAGTGGGGAGGGAAGCCTATCAGCATTTTGGGATGCTCCACTGCCCCTTGTTTAACAACATCTACAGAATTGTGGAATTATGTGCCTAGAGATATTGTAATGGCAGATACAACTGATTCATTTAAAGGAGCAGTAAACTTTTTTTTATGAAAAAATATATATTTCCTATTGAGTAAAATAAGGGTACTCCCACTGCCCAGAGATTTATATTTCCAGAGTTTTTTCAGTTTAAACCCATGTCTTTTTTACATTGGCAGTGCCCTCTATTGGTCAAATTCTAATTAGATTTTCTGTTGGATTCTAATGGAGAGGAAAGTCAGAAAAGTCAGAGACATACAGTTCTCCATAGAATGTGATAGAAACTGCCTGTCACTTCCTGTCAGTTAGAACTATCAGGAAGTAAACACAGTAAAGTCACTTCCTGTCAGTTAGAACTATCAGGAAGTAAACACAGTAAATTCACTTTATGATTCTTTAAACTGCTATAAATTTTTAATAAAACATCTGACAGTGATGGGAATGACCTTGTTTTAATCAGCAGGAAATGCTCTGTAAAATATGTGTTCTCATAAAAAAAAAAGTTTACTGCTCCTTTAAGAGATGATTAGATCTATTTCTAGCAGTAGGGTATATACAGGTTTTGTACTATATATTAGCAGCATAAACGGCTAATTTTGGTAAACAGAATAACACCAATATTGGAGTCAGAGAAGACTGTGTAATTCTCATTCTCAGGGTTATACGATGGAAAAGGTTTGACTAGATGAACTTGCGTTTTTTCTGCCTAATTTACCCTGGAACTTTGTAACAATGTATCACGTAACTAAAAGGTACATATGGAATTGGCTTAATTTTTTCCTTTTTCCTGTTAATGTTATTGGTAACACAATACAGACTTGACCTGATACACCTGTAGGTAAGTGATTTTGTTCAACACATAAGGACTACATTCTCCTTTAGGTATAGGCCTCCTTTAAAGCGGAACTATCACCAAAAATAAAAATTGTCCCATGGGTTTTAACTTTTAAAACAACATTAACACGGTGTGTCTTTTTTTTTACAAATCCCCTAGTAGCGGAGATATTTACCCTTCAACATCGGGCACTTCTGCGTTCTACGGGACCCTGTACCGTCAGTGGACTTCCCAGCTGCCCCAGGAATCACGTTCACGCTCCCCCTTCGTAGCTGTTTTTTTGTGGGCTAACATTACAGCAAACTCCGTTTACAATGCTACTGAGGTTGGTGAGTGGAGGCTGCAACCTCAGTAGCATTGTAAACGGAGTTTGCTGTAATGTTAGTCCACAAAAAAACAGCTACGAAGGGGGAGCGTGAACGCGATTCCTGGGGCAGCTGTGAAGTCCACAGATTGTACAGGGTCCCGTAGAACGCAGAAGTGCCCGATGTTGAAGGGTAAATATCTCCGCTACTAGGGGATTTGTAAAAAAAAGACACACAGCGTTAATGTTGTTTTAAAGGTTAAAACCCATGGGACAATTTTTATTTTTGGAGATAGTGTTCCGCTTTAATATTGGTGGAATGTGTGTCCTGCTCTTCTATCAATTAGCACGTTCCCAACACTGTTGTCTGAATATTTATCCCAAAATACCCCTTCAATTAAGGGGGTCAAACGACAACGTACACGATCCAATTCTTATGCTTTTTTATGGATCTTGCTGAGATATCTTTGTCTTCCGAGATAAAAGTAGAAAACTGTTGTTTTAATAATTTTTCGACTTGACAAATATATTGTTTGAATTTATCCGAAATAGGACAATGTTGTGCACTGAATAGACATCCAAATTCACTTCCACTCGTACAATATAGAATAATTTATGTTTTAGTAAGAACCAAAATACACTTCAATTAGATTTTCTATTCATGCTGAAGATTATCTTTATAATAATTATAACTACTTAATGAATCCCATTCTGCTTCTACCAACCACATACACCAATGAATTCATAGATTTAACCTCTCGAGGACCAGTGAAGGGTTCAATGAATTACGTAGCAATGGAATATTCGCTCCCTCTGGTCCACAAGGAGTTAAAGGAGAATTATCACCTTGAGACTGGCTCTTAGAACTGTCTGAAGATTAACCCTTTGAGTGCCAGAGGGTTACACAACGCAATGTTAACCCTTTGAATGCCAGCAAGGCATGCGATGCATTGGGTACCTCTCTGGCACTCAAAGGGTTAAAGTTTTATAGCGACTGTATCATCTAAAAGGAATATGGTTAATATCCTTTTAAAAGAGAAGTAACACTTCCTGACAGTACCCCGCTTACCATACCATAACCAGAAAATCCTAATGGCCTTTGTGCCTGTGTTCAAGGGTTCACTTTTAAAGGGATAGTAACGTTTCATAATAAAAGCAGCTCTAATTAATCATCACAGTATTTGGACTTTGGAGAGTGTTATTTCAACACTGTCAGAGTTGTAGTTCAAGAGTAGTTCAATGACAAAGTATCCCCCTCCCACCCCTTTTACTGATGTAACACTGCTCAGCCAGATCAGAAGGGAGGTGCCCAGGTAGATTGTAGAGAGGGACAATCTTCAATTAAGATAAGGGAAAAACCTGAAAAACTTGACAATGGGGGCAGGGCTTTCATTGTTCTCATAGGAAGAAGATTGTGCCTTGCTGTTATCTGTCTGGTCTATGGACTGGATTCCACATCTGAGAAGAGATGGATTACACTAGGTAAAAGGGGCAGGAGGGGAAACTTTGCTTGTGAATATCTCTCAAACCATAAAGGTTTGAGAGATAAGACTTATATCGTTCTTCATGTTTTTTTAATGCCTACAAAATAAAATAAAGATAAAACGAAGTATTACTATCCCTTTAAGGTGAAAGTCCCACTATGAATGGAACTTTAACCCTTTGAATGTCAGATGGCTACACAAGGTATTGCAGAGCACTGTAGATAGACCCCTTGTCTCCACTGCATTGAATTCCCCAGAATTGCTCAGTTTTGGTTTTCTGGGTGCAGACCCTAGAACTGAGAAATAACCTTTATACCTGCCCCCCACCCCAATATTAGCCTCCATGGCTATGGCATCCTGAAGTAATTGAAGATGCTCTCTTGAACAAAGGCATCAGGGGCCATTGGCATTTTCTGGCCATAGTAAAGTAACTGGGGGTGATTTTTAAGAAGCGTCAGGTCTTCTTTAATTGCTAGTTTATTCCTGAAACTGCGCTACTGATTTCTTGTAGTGACTTGGGGAAATGTTAGGGACTGTGACATGAAGTTATGAGATTAATGACAGATGGAAATCAGAGGTACAGAAGGTTTAATTCTGCACCCTACGTTCGTGCCGCCCCACCGGGAGCAGATCACTGTCAGGAGGTTCATTTTCCCCTCGGAATGATAAATGCAGAATGAAATCTGTATCTCTGCTTGAAAAGACCATTTTAAGACTTAATGACCCACACTGCTGATCATCTCGCTGACAAGATAATCTTTGAAAATGTTAAATTAGGTACAGTCAGTATCATTCATCAAGCATGAAAGCTAATGAGCGACGTGGAATATTATAAATAACCTTAAAGAAAAATATCTCGAAACATTGAAACTTCAACGTATACTGTGTGATTCACCGGAAACTGCACCACTTTTAAAAGTCTCTTCTCCTAAAATGATTGGGGTTTACTTAATAATTCAACATTTCATCAGTATACAGAGAGAAACATTGGGGTTGATGCACTAGGAAGGGATGCAGTATTGGTTCAGACACAGGGAATAAGTAGAAATGTAAATTGATTTAACTAGGGCTTTTTAATCCAGATCCACCCTTTAGAATCATGGGCGGGGCTGACTAGAGCAAGAGAGAGACATGTCCCTTTAAAATCATGGGTGTGGCTGGTTAGAACAAGAGAGCGAAAGATACCCGCCCTTTAGAATCATGGGTGTGGCTGGCTAGAACAAGAGAGTGAAAGATACCCGCCCTTTAGAATCATGGGTGTGGCTGGCTAGAACAAGAGAGCTAAAGATACACGCCCTTTAGAATCATGGGTGTGGCTGGCTAGAACAAGAGAGCGAAAGATACACGCCCTTTACAATCATGGGTGTGGCTGGCTAGAACAAGAGAGCGAAAGATACCCGCCCTTTACAATCATGGGTCCGGCTGGCTAGTGCAAAAGAGAGCGATATAGAGCAAAAGAAAGAGAAAGACCCTCCATTTAGAATCATGGGTGCATCTGGCTACAGCCATAGAGAGGGTCTTGCTATCTAGTTTAGAATCATGGGCGGGGCTGGTTAATGTCATGGAAAGAGGGACCCACCTTTTAGAATCATGGGCGGGGCTAGCTACAGCCATAGACAGAAACTTGCCCTTTAAAATCATGGGTGGGCTGGTTAGAGGGACAGAGAGAGAGGGAGGGAGAATCGCTCTTTAGAACCATGGGTGGGATGGGAAGGGGGACAGAGAGAGAGAGATAATATCCCTTAGAGCCATGTTTGGGCTGGTTAAAGGGACAGAGAGAAAGAGAATCACCCTTTAGAACCATGTTTGGACTGGTTAGAGGGACAGAGAGAGAGAATCGCCCTTAGAGCCATGGGTGAGATGGGTAGAGGGACAGAGAGAGAGAATAGCCTTTAGAACCATGGGTGGGCTGGTTAGAGAGACAGAGAGAGAGAGAATAGCCCTTAGAACCATGGGTGGGCTGGTTAGAGAGACAGAGAGAGAGAGAGAGAATCACCCTTTAGAGCCATGGGTGGGATGGGTAGAAGGGCAGAGAGAGAATCGCCCTTTAGAACCATGGGTGGGATGGTTAGAAGGACAGAGAGAGAGAATCGCCCTTTAGCACCATGGGTGGGATGGGTAGAAGGACAGAGAGAGAATCGCCCTTTAGCACCATGGGTGGGATGGGTAGAAGGACAGAGAGAGAATTGCCCTTTAGAGCCATGGGTGGGATGGGTAGAAGGACAGAGAGAGAATCGCCCTTTAGAACCATGGGTGGGATGGTTAGAAGGACAGAGAGAGAGAATCGCCCTTTAGCACCATGGGTGGGATGGGTAGAAGGACAGAGAGAGAATCGCCCTTTAGCACCATGGGTGGGATGGGTAGAAGGACAGAGAGAGAATCGCCCTTTAGAGCCATGGGTGGGATGGGTAGAAGGACAGAGAGAGAATCGCCCTTTAGAACCATGGGTGGGATGGGTAGAAGGACAGAGAGAGAATCGCCCTTTAGAGCCATGGGTGGGATGGGTAGAAGGACAGAGAGAGAATCGCCCTTTAGCACCATGGGTGGGATGGGTAGAAGGACAGAGAGAGAATCGCCCTTTAGAGCCATGGGTGGGATGGGTAGAAGGACAGAGAGAGAATCGCCCTTTAGAACCATGGGTGGGATGGGTAGAAGGACAGAGAGAGAATCGCCCTTTAGAACCATGGGTGGGATGGGTAGAAGGACAGAGAGAGAATCGCCCTTTAGAACCATGGGTGGGATGGGTAGAAGGACAGAGAGAGAATCGCCCTTTAGAGCCATGGGTGGGATGGGTAGAAGGACAGAGAGAGAATCGCCCTTTAGAACCATGGGTGGGATGGTTAGAAGGACAGAGAGAGAGAATCGCCCTTTAGCACCATGGGTGGGATGGGTAGAAGGACAGAGAGAGAATCGCCCTTTAGCGCCATGGGTGGGATGGGTAGAAGGACAGAGAGAGAATCGCCCTTTAGCACCATGGGTGGGATGGGTAGAAGGACAGAGAGAGAATCGCCCTTTAGCACCATGGGTGGGATGGGTAGAAGGACAGAGAGAGAATCGCCCTTTAGAGCCATGGGTGGGATGGGTAGAAGGACAGAGAGAGAATCGCCCTTTAGAACCATGGGTGGGATGGGTAGAAGGACAGAGAGAGAATCGCCCTTTAGAGCCATGGGTGGGATGGGTAGAAGGACAGAGAGAGAATCGCCCTTTAGCACCATGGGTGGGATGGGTAGAAGGACAGAGAGAGAATCGCCCTTTAGAGCCATGGGTGGGATGGGTAGAAGGACAGAGAGAGAATCGCCCTTTAGAACCATGGGTGGGATGGGTAGAGGGACAGCTTATAAATAAATCTGTCTGATAAAACACAACATACTTCGTCTGCCAAAATTAATTTGACTTTTAATTGGAGGCAGCAGAGGAACATTACCGCTCACATGATAGAAATGTCTGTAACATCCAAGGGGTTAATATAAAAGTGTCCTATTGTAGCGTCTGCTGATAGGAATAAATAACCTCGTTTTAGTGATAGAGAAAATCTATAAAATATGGACAACAGCTCTGAAATGAACCAGAATCCATAGAAAAACTGCAAGGCGCTGCCATATTCTCTGTATGGAGGAGAGTGAGCTGACAGTCGGGGTGGGGGGATCTGACCTCGGGTGGCAGGAAAAAGGAGGTGAGTAGGAGGCAGGATTGGGCAATTAGGGGAGGGAGAATAGGCTCAAGTGGACACTTTTATATTAACCCCTTGGATGTTACAGACATTTCTATCATGTGAGCGGTAATGTTCCTCTGCTGCCTCCAATTAAAACTCAAATTAATTTTGGCAGACGAAGTGGAGATGAATTTTATGTTGCGTTTTATCAGACAGATTTATTTATAAGCTGTCGGCTCCTTGAAAGGCTGCATTTTAGAGGAAGTTTTAACTTGTCAAAGTATCATTAATTATGTTTTAACCCTTTGCTTTGCATTGGATACCTCTCTGGCACTCAAAGGGTTAAAGAAAACTGGAGCAAGTTTAAAGTGATAGTAATATTTCACAATAAAAGCATCTCCAAATAATCTTCATAGTATCTGGGCCATGGAGAGTGTTATTTCAATACTGTCAGAGATGTAGTACAAGAGTAATTGAATGATAAAGTATCCCCCTCCCACCCCTTTTACTGATGTAACACTGCTCACCTCAGAGCAGCAAGACTGTCCGGATGGATCACAGAGAGGGACAATCTTCAGTGATCATAAGGAAAAATCCGTCAAGGGGGCAGGGTTTTCCTTATGATCACAGTAAGAAGATTGTCCCTTGTTGTGATCTGTCCGGTCAAGAGACCAGATTCCACATCTGAGGGGAGGTGTCTTACACTAGGTAAAAGGGGTGGGAGGGGGATACTTTATCATTCAATTGCTCTTGTATTACAATTCTGACATTATTGAAATAACACTCTCCATGGACCAAATACTATGAAGATTATTTGGAGCTGCTGTTTTTGTGAAACATTACTATCCCTTTAAAGTAATCCACCTACACCATAGACAAGATATAAAAGTTCTCATTGATTTCAATGTCACTTTTAACCTCTTGAATGCTAGAGAGGTAATTAACACATTGCTTCCCAATATGTTGGATACCTTTCTGTCATTCAGGGGGTTAAAAGTCCTTTTACATCTATGCTGATTGTTTTATTTGATCCTTATGGTGAGATTGGTCTGTCTCAGAATGATTCCGGTTTTCTATCAGCGCAATATCAACGCATCAAATAAATAGCGAAGACACAAGTAATAGGTATCAGTGTGTCCTAAAGGGGTGTTCACATGTGTGACTATTGCTACTGTCACTGCAGCTTAATACATATTCCTGCATCTTCACTGTGAAATTCTGACAACTTAATCTCCTTCCCACCCTGTTCCTCCCACTTCCCTCCCACGTCTCCTCCATCCCACCCTGTTCCTCCTACTTTCCACCCACTTCTTCTCCTTCCCACCCTGTTCCTCCTACTTTCCACCCATGTCTCCTCCATCCCACCCTGTTCCTCCTACTTCCCACCCACGTCTCCTCCGTCCCACCCTGTTCCTCCTACTTTCCACCCACTTCTCCTCCTTCCTACCCCGTTCCTCCTACTTCCCACCCACGTCTCCTCCATCCCACCACATTCTTCCTACTTCCCACCCTCTTCTCTTCCTTCCCATCCTCTTCCTCCCACTTCTTCTCCTTCCCCCCTGATCTTCCTCCTTACCACCCACCCACCTCTCCTCCTTCCTACCCTATTCTTCCTATTTCCCACCCACCTTTCCTCCTACCCACCCTGTTCCTCCCACCTCACCTCCTTCCCACCCTGTTCCTCCTACTTCTTACCCACGTCTTCTCCTTCCTATCCTGTTCCTCCCACTTCTCCTATTTCCCACCCTGTTACTCCCACTTCTCCTCCTTCTCACCCTGTTCCTCCCATTTCCCACCCATGTCTCCACCTTCCCACCTGGTTCCTCCTAATTCCCAACCAAGTCTCCTCCTTCCCACCCTGTTCTGCCCACTACTCCTTCTTCTCACCCTGTTCCACCCATGTCCCACCCACTTCTCCTTTCCATCCTGTCCCTCCCACTTCCTGCCCACTTCTCTTCCTTCCCACCCTGTTCCTCCCACTTACTGCCCACTTCTCCTTCTCATTCCTGATCCTCCCGCTTCCTGATAACTTCTCTTCCTTCCTACCCTGTTACTTCCACCTCTCCTCCTTCTCACCCTGTTCCTCCCACTTCTCTTCCTTCCCAGTCTGTTTCTCCCACTTCCTGCCCACTTCTCCTCCTTCACACCCTGTTCCTCCCACTTTTCCTCCTTTTCACCCTGTTCCTCCCACTTCTCACCCACTTCTCCTTCTCACCCTGTTCATCCCACTTCTGACTCACTTCTCCTTCTCACCTCTGTTCCTCCCACTTCTCCTCCTTTTCAACCTGTTCCTCCAACTTCTCGCCCACTTCTCCTTCTCACCTGTTCCTCCCACTTTCCCATTAACCTAATTAAGCCCCACTCACTTTATGACGCAAATCTCACATCTACATACACATGTGGTTGCAGCACACAATCCCTCTCCAAGGGCACAAGAGTATGATGTTCCCAGATATGGTTACATTCGGTTACAATGCGTACTGGAGACACAATACCACCGGCAATGTGGCATCACATCAGGATGTCACAACCAATATGAAGACAAGGTTGGCACATCCTCTCATTCTGACTGGTTGGGGGAGCAGGGAGCTGGATAGATGGGACAAGCATAAAGTTTCCGTGTACATAATATTTTTGAAACAAATGGATTCTCTTGCTGTAATTGGACTAAAACTTCTAAGCTGAGAGGCACTGTAGCCCAACAGCATCTAAAGCCCCAAAGGCCTCCATGCCTGCTGTCCTAGATTTGCAGAGATTTACAGAGTAAATGTGGATGAATGAAGCTTTCAAGACCAGGTAGCTTTCCTGTCTCATAAACAGACCTATGTGGCCTTGAAAGCTTGCAGGACAAAAAGCAAATCAGCCAATAAAAGTTATCACCTCGCTATTCTAAGTCAATCTACAATCTCCTTCAACTGATCCTGTTGTCTCTGGTTTTAAAATGGAATTGTAACCACATAGTCATACCTGGGAACTTTCAAAATTAGCTGACCCTGAGATTTTCTACATATTAACCCTCAAAGTCCCCCTCAACATAGGTTCTTGGTGAAATGCTCCTACTCGATCTAATGGAGAGGTGCTCCAATTGGGCCTCAAGGAACCACTGTAATGCAACAAAATGGATAGATCACTGCTTGGACACACACAAGACAAACATGACTTATCCCTGGGCCTTCCTAGTACAAGTGATACCGATTTAGGGCCCTATGAAGCAGTTAATTGGAGCAGATTAGATCATAGGTAGAACTGGACTGTCTCACCCTGAGAATTGGGCTCTTCACCCTGAGACCCTGAGATTGGGGTCAAACCCTGAGAGTTCCCAGGTATGATCATAGTCTGTGTCACGGCTGGGCAACATGACTTGAGGGTAGGTTAGGGTAAGGCACCATGTTTCACCGCAATGTTTTTAGTTCACACTTCTTACTCCCATGACAAATTAAACACACTGTTTTGACGTGTGCTCTTATAACCTGTGACATTTCAGCAGTGAAACCAAAACTGTAGTAGCGATTCACTGAGGTGGCGGTGGAATCGGTACGAGATCACCGGTGGATGTGCATTCAGGATGATGTTGTCGGTACTCAGGGGAGGGCTGGCAACTTGTGGCCTGGAGGGCAACTACAATCAAGAGGCCCAATTCTACTATCATTCCAGCCCACTGTCCCAGCCCACCCCCTTTTATTAAATTTTAAAATTGTGAAGCAATGTGTGGCATACCCCTCTGGCACTCAAAGGGTTAGAGTTGTGAAGTAAGGCAAGCAATACCATGAAACTTACAGTTGAAATGGGGTTACACTGGTGCAACTACAGAGCTTACAATTTAGATGGGGTTACACTGATGCAACTGCAGAGCTTACAATTTAAGTAAAGTCACACTAGTGATACCATAGATCTTACAAGAGAAATTGGTTATGTTACTAGCGTACCTTCACTTGGATTGTAGGTCCATTTCAATTGTAAGCTCTGTGGTATCACTAGTGTAGCTACATTTGCAGCAACAAGCGGGAGTGGCCCACCAGCCCAGACATATGACTGGCCCAGGGGGCAATTGCCCCACTGACCCCCAGGCCAGCCCTCCCCTGTCGGTACTGTTTGTATTGCCAGGAGGGAAAAAGAAAGAAAACAAAACAAAAATTGTACTACAAAGTCAGTTCCAAATTGCAAATAAGTTGCTTTAACCCTCTGAGTGCCAGAGGGGTACGGAACACATTGCAAAGGGTTAAAAAAGAATCAGTTTGTTTCCTACAATCTAATTCAATTACAAAGTTGTACGCGTGATCCCAGCCTAAGACTTTAATGGCTGCAGGCCGGAATCAGAGAGCTGGAGACCTTTCTAGCATTCAGTGGGTTAAAAAGTCACATTTACAACAAAAAGAATTGCGGCATGGTCCATTTTCCCCATATAATGCAGTTGGTTTGCTCCAGAATTGATCCAGTTTCTGAACAAATAAACAGATCTCCTGTGTGGCTGGAAATGAAGGGAGGAGGACGGTATAAATGTCCCCTCTATCCGCAGAGATTCGCAGGACAATCGCTTTTTCTCTTTTTTTTTTCCCTTCTTCTTCTTCCTTGGGACCTTTATTAAATTAGTTCAACTCAATTAAAAATAACTTCAAAAACATTTCAGCGGCTTTTGTTTCACAATCATTTGGAACTCGCTGCACGGAATGTCGCCCCTGCACTAATCCTTTCTGCTAAACTCAGAAGAATAAGGCTATTGTGACTTCAGACAGTGCTTTCAAGGGCCTCTACACTCCCAAATTGAGGTCACCACAAGACAATTCCCAACATCCAATAGCCATTCATCCATTCTTCACAACTCTATCAAACGTGTCTTTCTTTCTCTCTCTTTTGCTTTTCTCCAGAGGCAAAAAATCAACAGACAATGGGAAAAGCCTCCAGCGCCGTATACGGCCACCATATTTGCACATGACAAAGTCTATTCTTCTTTTATCAAGAATAGACTTGGGTGGGGGTAGATTTTCCCACTGTGACAGGGTTCAAATTAATTTGGGATAATGCGACTGGGGGGGAGATAAAGTTGAGAGATGGTTGGCAGACGGATCTGCTAAGAGGAATCCGACTAATTCTGGTGCAAACCAAGAGCAGCATAGACAAAGAGACGTTCCTCAGATTAAAATTGATTTCAAGGGGAATTTTAACTCATTGAATGCAAGAGAAGTCTGCATTGAATGGCTAAGCGTTGCACCGGAGAATTTTCTATCGGTCAGTGGTTTACACTTTGGGTGTCAGAAGAGTATCCAGTGCAGGTTCACCTTTAAAAGGTCACACTGAAAAGTGCGTGATACGAAAGGGCGCATTCAGTATCTCACATTGTTTAAAAGGATGACATGAGAATCTCTCCATGCATAAAAAGCGTGAGATTCTCATGTCGCCTTCTTATACGTCTCTGAATGTATCAGGAGGCGGATATCACTGGCCACGATACTTTCCTGTGACGCTGGGATGTCTAATTTTGCCCACAGCCATATCTCTCTCTCTGTAATAAGTGACATTGATGTGACAGCAGAAGTGTAATTATTTTTTTTTAACCCTTTCGTCGCCAGAGAGGTATTGCGTTGAACTCTGCCACCGTTACTGGATTAGTCAGAGTTCAATACAATACCTCTCTGGCACAGAAGCTCCACAAATCACTGCTGCTGTCACATCAGTGTCACTTATTACAGACAGAAAGGTGCCTGTGGGAAAAATTAGACATCCCAGCGATGTAGGAAAGGCTTGTGGCCGGTGATAGCCACCTCCTGATACATACAGCGACATGAGAATCTCGCTCTTTTTATCCATGGCGAGATTCTCATGTCGCCCTTTTAAACAATGTGACATGCTGAGGGCGCCCTTTCGTATTACTCACTTTTCAGTGCGGCCTTTTAAAAGGATCCCTCCAATGCATTGCTTCGGACACCACTTTTGGGACCCAAATAGTTAACCCATTGAGTGCCAGAGGGGTACGCAACTCATTACTTTGCAATACGTTGCGTACCCCTCTGGCAATCAAAGGGTTAAAAGCCCAATTTAAATGACTCCTATAACATAAAAACAAAGATGTGATTTAGAAAGTGATGTCCCAATCCCCTACAGGTCGTATGAGACATTGTTATTTGGATAACTAGTTTGTGCTTTAGTTCGATATATATATATTTGCAATGTGGGATGGCGTTGCCCGTCATGTTATGTTTTTTTTATAGATGTTCTGATAGTGAAATATGGAGTAGGGTGTACGTGTCAGAAAGGTACACACAGTGATACACAGACACATTTGCAAACACACACATATATACAGGGGGACACACAGTGATAGACAGATACGCATGCAACACACACGCACTGACATACACAAACAGTGACACACAGATGCAAAGCAGAACATACATACATACAGTGTGAGCATTGTAAGTAACATACCTCCCAACATTTCAAATAGCCAAAGAGGGACACTTGTGTTTTAGGTGGTGTTACTGGGGGCGTGGCTGGTGGTGTATTTTAGAGAATCTTTAATCCGTTGAGTGCCAGGGGGTAAGCAATGCATTGCATACCCCTCTGGCACTGAAATGGTTACTCTTTGTGTAAGTGAATGATTTAGAAGAAGATGAAAGTATTTTTTTTTACACGGACTAATATAACAGATATATACAGAAGTTTATACCCACATTACTGTGGGTTTTATTGATGTGGAGCAATCTGATACACTGGTATATACACCACACAGTGTGATCTCCTAAATAGAGGAGCAGAGGGATTTGGGTGTCAAACAGGCACTGTCCCTCCTGTACTGTATAGTGCCAGTCCTTATACACAGACTGTATACTATACAATTCCAGACCATATATAAATAGTTTGTCATACATGCTATACAGTGAGCTATGTACAGCATGGAGATGATTGCAGGAACTGGCACCTCTACTTACAGACAGACTGACACACAATCTGCTCTCTTTCTCTCTCTTTGTGCAATATATAAATACAGTCACATCCATGTCTCTGCCATTTACCAGCTCAGCTGAAGCCCTGCTCTGCACTGTCTGATCATGTCTCTGCCACTGTTCCACTTTCCCAGCTTCTCTGTGCTAGCAAGTCAGTTCCCCAGCATCCTGCCTGCTGATTGGTTAGAAATCGGCTCACTTGTAGTAATTGGCAGGGCTGTGCAGGGTCACAGACGGAATGAAGAAGCTGCAAATGAGTCGTTTATTGTAGTTAGCCCATAACCTTGTATCTATGTGCTGGGAACCCTGATGCATAATACAGATTTGGACCATGGCCTTCCAGCTGTAGCTTGAACATAGTTCCCATCATCCTCAGCTTCTCAGCGTGCATGTGTGTGTGTCTCTGTATGAGTGTGTGTATATGTGTGCATGTCTGCCAGTGTGTGGGGGCATGTGTTTGTGTCTGTGGTGTAGGAGTGAGTGGCAGCCATTTTTTTTTTCAGCCTTAGATAGTGGTGGGCGGGCTGGATAGTGGGGGCGGGCCAAAAATCACACCCCCACTGAATCACCCAATGGGAGCAATAACTCCTCCTTACTGCCGCCCCTGGATGTGTTTTGCCAGACACAAAGTCTTCTTTTATATATATAGATTAGTGACATTTATAGACCTAGAGTCTACAGATTTTGTACTTAACCCTTTGAATCAGAGGTGTAACTAGAAACCCCCTGGTGCAAGAAGTGCCACGCTCCCCCCACATTGGCCCCCCTCAAGCACATTGACCCCCTCCACAATGCCCCTCAATCTCCACAATGTCCCCATTTCCTGCCTCCTACCTGGAGCTCCCGCGCAGTCCTCCTATTAATGCAGACCGCTGAGCGATGATGTCATCTCCAAGCGCTCTGCACTACTAGAACGCCGGAGGGAGATTGCGGAAGCCAGGCAGAGGGGTTGCAGGGCGTGGCTGGGCCCTTGGAGTGCATGGGCCCGGTCGCAAGTGCGACCCCTATAGTGACAACACTGCTTTGAATGCCACTTGAGTATCAGACGCAGTAGTTTACACTCTTTAGATTGTAAGCTTTCGGGTCGGGACCTCACTTTCAGTGTTTCAGTTTGCAATGCATTTGTCACCCTGTATTGTCTAAAGGCTTAAAGGGTAAAGAGCTGCGTACACTTGTGGCTCTATATAAATAAACATATTCAATCATTCACTCACAGGGTTAATTACTTGGACTCCAGGGACAAAGGCTGATGCTCAGGCTCAGTGAGATCCCTTGTAACTCTCCCACTTCACTGCCTGTTCCGATCACTCTCTGCCCATTTTAAAGGCAAACGCGTCCTCCGCTTCTCCCAATCCCCACCCATCCCAATCAAGTCCCATCCACTTTATGACATTAATCACATAATTTGGACACTTCTACCCACAAGACCTCAGTGGACCTCTGAAGGATTGGTACAAAAAGGTACCCTGGCATAGGTGAACTGTAGGTGAACTTTCTGGACACTAGAGGACACTGTTAATGTGAAAAAATGACAGCTTAAACTGTAATCACTTTGTGAATATGTATTTACCATCAGCGGCAATATCTTTGTTTTGCTTAATAGGAAACACCCTACAAAATATGTTTTGTCTTCAGAAAAAGGTTACTTGTCCTCTAACATTACATTACTTGTCCCCATCACTGACACTGCTCAGCAATGCATTACCCACCTCTCCTAACACTGATTTCCTGTTTTATCGCTACATTACCTCCCCCAGTCACTGTCACCGCTCAGTAATGCATTACCCACCTCCCCTAGTACTGACTTCCTGTCTTATCCCTACATTACCTCCCCCACTCACTGACACTGCTCAGCAATGCATTACCCACCTCCACTAGCACTGACTTCCTGTCTTATCCCTACATTACCTCCCCACTCACTGACACTGCTCAGCAACGCATTACCCACCTCCCCTAGCACTGACTTCCTGTATTATCCCTACATTACCTCCCACTCACTGACACTGCTCAGCAATGCATTACCCACCTCCCCTAGTACTGACTTCCTGTCTTATCCCTACATTACCTCCCCACTCACTGACACTGCTCAGCAATGCATTACCCACCTCTCCTAGCACCGACTTCCTGTATTATCCCTACATTACCTCCCCACTCACTGACACTGCTCAGTAATACATTACCCACCTCCCCTAGCACTGATTTCCTGTCTTATCCCTACATTACCTCCCTCACTCACTGACACTGCTCAGCAATACATTACACACCTCCCCTATCACTGACTTCTTGTCTTATCCCTACATTACCTCCCCACTCACTGACACTGCTCAGCAATGTATTACCCACCTCCCCTAACACTGACTTCCTGTCTTATCCGTACATTACTTCCCTCACTCACTGACACTGCTCAGCAATGCATTACCCACCTCCCCTAGCACTGACTTCCTGTCTTATCCCTACATTACCTCCCCCACTCACTGACACTGCTCAGTAATGCATTACCCACCTCCCCTAGCACTGACTTCCTGTCTTATCCCTACATTACCTCTCCACTCACTGGCACTGCTCAGTAATGCATTACCCACCTCCCCTATCACTGACTTCCTGTCTTATCCCTACATTACCTCCCCACTCACTGTCACTGCTCAGTAATACATTACCCACCGCCCCTAGCACTGACTTCCTGTCTTATCCCTACATTACCTCCCTCACTCACTGACACTGCTCAGTAATGCATTACCCACCTCCCCTATCACTGACTTCCTGTCTTATCCCTACATTACCTCCCCACTCACTGTCACTGCTCAGTAATACATTACCCACCTCCCCTAGCACTGACTTCCTGTTTTATCCCTACATTACCTTCCCACTCACTGACACTGCTCAGCAATGCATTGCCCACCTCCTCTAGTACTGATTTCCTGTCTTATCCATAAATTACCTCCCCCCTCATTGACACTACTCAGCAATGCATTACCCACCTCCCCTAGCACTGACTTCCTGTCTTATCCCTACATTACCTCCCCCACTCACTGTCTCTGCTCAGTAATGCATTACCCACCTCCCCTAGCACTGACTTCCTGTTTTATCCCTACATTACATTCCCACTCACTGACACTGCTCAGCAATGTATTACCCACTTCCCCTAGCACTGACTTCCTGTCTTATCCCTACATTACCTCCCCATTCACTGACACTGCTCAGCAATGCATTACCCACCTCCACTAGTACTGACATCATGTCTTATCCGTACATTACTCCCCATTCACTGACACTGCTCAGCAATACATTACCCACCTCCCCTAGCACTTACTTCCTGTCTTATCCCTACATTACCTCCCCACTCACTGACACTGCTCAGTAATGCATTACCCACCTCCCCTAGTACTGACTTCCTGTCTTATCCCTACATTACCTCACCACTCACTGACACTACTCAGCAATGCATTATCCACCTCCCCTAGCACTGACTTCCTGTCTTATGCCTACATTACCTCCCCCAGTAGGGTTGCCACCCAGCTGGTATTTTACCGGCAGTCCGGTAAAAAACTTGGCTTCTTTCCAATGTTAAGTCTATGGAGGGAATGCCTTGGCCGGTATTTTTTTGAAGAAAAGGTGGTAACCCTATCCCCCACTCACTGACACTGCTCAGCAATGCATTACCCACCTCCAGTAGCACTGACTTCCTGTCTTATCCCTAAATTACCTCCCCCACTCACAGACACTGCTCAGCAATGCATTACCCACCTCCCCTAGAACTGACTTCCTGTCTTATCCCTAAATTACCTCCCCCACTCACTGACACTGCTCAGTAATGCATTACCCACCTCCCCTAGCACTGACTTCCTGTCTTATCCTTAAATTACCTCCCCCACTCACTGACACTGCTCAGCAATGCATTACCCACCTCCCCTAGCACTGACTTCCTGTCTTATCCTTACATTACCTCCCCCACTCACTGACATTACTCAAGAATGCATTGCCACCTCCTCTAGTATTGAAAGGGTTAAGTTTCAAAGAGGGGGGGGGGGGTAATGTAGTGATACGACAGAACGTTCCTTAACCCTTTCAGTGCCAGAGAGGTACGCAACGCATTGCAAACCAATGTGCTGCGTACCCCTCTGGCACTCAAAGGGTTAATTACCACATACCTCCCATTTGTCCCTGTTTAGCAGGGACAGTCACTCTTTTAGACCACCCTTTCTTAAAAAAAATCCCGGCCATGGCATTCCCTCCATATACTTAACATTGGACAGAAGCCAATTTTTTACCGGCCTGCCGATAAAATACCGTCTGGGTGGCAACCCTAGTGGGGGAGGTCATGTAGGCATAAGACAGGAAGTCAGTGCTAGGGAAGGTGGGTAATGTATTGCTGAGTAGTGTCAGTGAGTGGGGAGGTAATGTAGGAATAAGACAGGAAGTCAGTGCTAGGGGAGGTGGGTAATGCATTGCTGAGCAGTGTCAGTGAGTGGGGAGGTAATGTAGGGATAATACAGGAAGTCAGTGCTAGGGGAGGTGGGTAATGCATTGCTGAGCAGTGTCAGTGAGTGGGGAGGTAATGTAGTGATAAGATAGGAAGTCAGTGCTAGGGGAGGTGGGTAAGGTATTTCTGAGCAGTGTCAGTGAGTAGAGGAGGTAATATAAGGATAAAACAGGAAGTCAGTGCTAGGGGAGGTGGGTAATGTATTGCTGAGTAGTGTCAGTGAGTGGGGAGGTAATGTAGGGATAATACAGGAAGTCAGTGCTAGGGGAGGTGGGTAAAGTATTGCTGAGCAGTGTCAGTGAGTAGAGGAGGTAATGTAGGGATAAGACAGGAAGTCAGTGCTAGGGGAGGTGTGTAATGTATTACTGAGCAGTGTCAGTGAGCGGGGAGGTAATGTAGGGATAAGACAGGAAGTCAGTGCTAGGGGAGGTGGGTAATGCATTGCTGAGCAGTGTCAGTGAGTGGGGGAGGTAATGTAGGGATAAGACAGGAAGTCAGTGCTAGGGGAGGTGGGTAATGCATTGCTGAGCAGTGTCAGTGAGTGGGGGAGGTAATGTAGGGATAAGACAGGAAGTCAGTGCTAGGGGAGGTGGGTAATGTATTACTGAGCAGTGTCAGTGAGTGGGGGAGGTAATGTAGGGATAAGATAGGAAGTCAGTGCTAGGGGAGGTGGGTAATGCATTGCTGAGTAGTGTCAGTGAGTGGGGAGGTAATGTAGGGATAATACAGGAAGTCAGTGCTAGGGGAGGTGGGTAAGGTTTTGCTGAGCAGTGTCAGTGAGTAGAGGAGGTAATGTAGGGATAAGACAGGAAGTCAGTGCTAGGGGAGGTGGGTAATGCATTGCTGAGCAGTGTCAGTGAGTGGGGAGGTACTGTAGGGATAAGACAGGAAGTCAGTGCTAGGGGAGGTGGGTAATGCATTGCTGAGCAGTGTCAGTGAGTGGGGGAGGTAATGCAGGGATAAGACAGGAAGTCAGTGCTGGGTGGGAACCCTAGGTGTCGCTGTGTTTAGGAGATCAGACTGTGTGGTGTGTATATAAGTGTATCACCCTGGTGTCCCTGTGTTTAGGAGATCAGACTGTGTGGTGTGTATATAAGTGTATCTCCCAGGTGTCCCTGTGTTTAGGAGATCAGACTGTGTGGTGTGTATAGAAGTGTATCACCCTGGTGTCCCTGTGTTTAGGAGATCAGACTGTGTGGTGTGTATATAAGTATATCACCCTGGTGTCCCTGTGTTTAGGAGATCAGACTGTGTGGTGTGTATAGAAGTGTATCACCCTGGTGTCCCTGTGTTTAGAAGATCAGATTGTGTGCTGTGTATATATAAGTGTATCACCCTGGAGTCCCTGTGTTTAGGAGATCAGACTGTGTGGTGTATATAAGTGTATCACCCTGGTGTCCCTGTGTTTAGGAGATCAGACTGTGTGGTGTGTATATAAATGTATCACCCTGGTGTCCCTGTGTTTAGGAGATCACACTGTGTGGTGTGTATATAAGTGTATCACCCTGGTGTCCCTGTGTTTAGGAGATCAGACTGTGTGGTGTATATATAAGTGTATCACCCTGGTGTCCCTGTGTTTAGGAGATCAGACTGTGTGGTGTGTATATAAGTGTATCACCCTGGTGTCCCTGTGTTTAGGAGATCAGACTGTGTGGTGTGTATATAAGTGTATCACCCTGGTGTCCCTGTGTTTAGGAGATCAGACTGTGTGGTGTGTATAGAAGTGTATCACCCTGGTGTTCCTGTGTTTAGGAGATCAGACTGTGTGGTGTGTATAGAAGTGTATCACCCTGGTGTCCCTGTGTTTAGGAGATCAGACTGTGTGGTGTGTATAGAAGTGTATCACCCTGGTGTCCCTGTGTGTAGGAGATCAGACTGTGTGGTGTGTATAGAAGTGTATCACCCCGGTGTCCCTGTATTTAGGAGATCAGACTGTGTGGTGTGTATAAGTATATCACCCTGGTGTCCCTGTGTTTAGGAGATCAGACTGTATGGTGTGTATATAAGTGTATCACCCTGGTGTCCCTGTGTTTAGGAGATCAGACTGTGTGCTGTGTATAGAAGTGTATCACCCTGGTGTCCCTGTGTTTAGGAGATCAGACTGTTTGGTGTGTATAGAAGTGTATCACCCTGGTGTCCCTGTGTTTAGGATATCAGACTGTGTGGTGTGTATATAAATGTATCACATTGCTCCAAGGCAATAAAACTCACATTAATTACTGTATAACCGTCACTATATTTGTTTATATATTAGTTATAATTTATAAATTATTCTGTGTAAATAAAATACTTTGGCCTTGCTACATCGTTTATTCACTTACACAAAGAGTGTCAATAGATTATGAAATCACCTAAAAATTCTCAGTAATGCCCCGACCACCAGCCACACCCCCAGCAGTACCATCTAAAACAAAAATGTCCCTCCTTGGCCATTTGAAATGTTGGGAGGTATGATTACCATAATCTGTACACCTATAAAACTGAAAAACATTTCTGAATATAAAATGTCAGATACAACATAGAAGTGATTTTGAAATCTCTTTAAAAGGGATAGTAACAATTCATTTTAACTTTATTTTATTTTGTAGGCATTAAAAAAACATGAATAATGATATAAGTCTTATCTCTCAAACCTTTATGGTTTGAGAGATATTCACAAGCAAAGTTTCCCCTCCCTCCCCTTTTACCTAGTGTAAGCCATCTCTTCTCAGATGTGGAATGTAGTCCATAGACCAGACAGATAACAGAAGGGGTCAATCTTCTTCCTATGAGAACAATGAAAGCCCTGCCCCCCTTGACAAGTTTTTCAGGTTTTTCCCCTTATCTTAATTGAAGATTGTCCCTCTCTGCAGTCTACCTGGGCACCTCCCTTCTGATCTGGCTGAGCAGTGTTACATCAGTAAAAGGGACAGGAGGGGGATACTTTATCATTCAATTACTCTTGAACTACAACTCTGACAGAATTAAAATAACACTCTCCAAAGTCCAAATACTATGATGATTAATTAGAGCTGCTTTTATTATGAAATATTACTATCCCTTTAAAATCACTGAGCTTCTTTTTAAGTGATAGGTCCCTTTAGCACCTTTGCAGTGGGTTGGAAACCTCTCCAGCATTCAGGGAGTTAAAATGTCCATTTAAATCCATGTGACTTTGTATTTGTCCCTTCTGGTATAATTAGTTTGACCCGGAATTACTTCTGTTAGTTAGTACATCAGGCTCAGCGAGGCATTGAGGCCATTTCACAATCTGGGATGTGCTGCGTGAAGCTTATCGGATTGCTTAATGTCGAGATCTGTTTTACTGGAAGAGAACAAAAAGAGAGATAAAAGCTGAAATTCTGTCCCTGTCTAATTGTCAGCGAGAATAACAATGTTATTATAAAACATATTGTCAGGGGAAAACAATGGAGAAGACGCACAAGCTCCAACAAGTCTGTGTTAGGATTCTTCACGATCGTATCCACATATAAATCACTTGATGGAAATGTGTTGGAAGCTGCTGTCTCAGAACTCCCCATGAGGGGAGACATGTCTGATCTGGGGGTGGTAAGTAGGGGTGGGAGATGGGTACAGGAGCAGAGACAAGGAGGAGATTAAGAAGTTATATAGGTAGATGCAGAGCAAGGGGCACTTTCTTTTATATTTGGGATTGAACAGCGTCCCTCCCTCCCCTAGGTTGGTGGATTTTAGGGGGATTGGCTTTCGGATTTTATGGGACGTGGGACGAAGTGGGTTGGTTTGTTTCTTCTTGTCACAGCTTTGTGGGCACTTTGGGCCCTCGCCAATGTGTACAAGGCCATTACCATAACCAGAAAATCCTAATGGCCTTTGTGCCTGTGATCAAGGGTTCACTTTTAAAGGGATAGTAATGTTTCATAATAAAAGCAGATCTAATTAATCATCATAGTATTTGGACTTTGGAGAGTGTTATATCAGTTCTGTCAGAGTTGTAGTACAAGAGTAATTGAATGATAAAGTAGCCCCCTCCCGCCCCTTTTACTGATGTAACACTGCTTAGCCAGATCAGAAGGGAGGTGCCCAGGTAGACTGCAGAGAGGGACAATCTTCAATTAAGATAAGGGAAAAACCTGAAAAACTTGTCAAGGGGGGAAGGGATTTCATTGTTCTCATAGGAAGAAGATTGTCCCCTTCTGTTATCTGTCTGGTCTATGGACTGGATTCCACATCTGAGAAGAGGTGGATTACACTAGGTAAAAGGGGCGGGAGGGGAAACTTTGCTTGTGAATATCTCTCAAACCATAAAGGTTTGAGAGATAAGACATATCGTTCTTCATGTTTTTTTAATGCCTACAAAATAAAATAAAGATAAAACGAAGTATTACTTGAAAATGTTGTTATGTAATGTTAAATAAAGCTGTGGCCTGAGTTAACCCATAATTATGTCATTTGTGTCTTTACTTAAACCATTACCCCTTCATAAAACATGTTTTATATAAAGAAAGTCAGGAGCGATTTGCTGTAACCAGATGTTCCTTCCCAATGAGGCATTTTAGGTTGTATTTAAATAAGAACTTTTACACCCAACCAACTTGGTCCCAATGCACAAACCTTGTTAATCAGCCTCTAATTAGTTGTTTCTTTTTTGAAGATATATCAACTTTGAAAACAAACCTGGTGACATCACTGGCATTGCCTGTGGCAGAACATGCAAATGTGCTGTACCGCAGGTTGTCTGGACGTCCCCTTCATCCCTAATACCACCCACCAGCATTCCCGTCTCTCCCCTGCACATCACGCTCCCTGCACATCATTCTCGCTATGGTTGTGCAGGGAGCTCATCCATGTTGTTCTGTGTAAGGGAAGGGGGCAGTCTTAAAATTAATGATTGTCAAAGGGAGAGTGCTGCCTATCATTTTAACATAAGGAAGATGGTGGCGCTCTCCTACGGTAAAGCGGAATAAAAAGGAAGCTCTGTGGTGGGTCGGCTTAAAATAACAGAATGGGATTGGGTCCCAAAATAGGAAGGTGCTAGCGCTGCTTTAATAAAATAATGAGGTGCAATTCTATCAGTTTGTCTATCTATCTATCTATCTATCTATCTATCTATCTATCTATCTATCTCATATCTATCTATCTATCTATCTATCTATCTATCTCATATCTATCTATCTATCTATCTATCTATCTATCTGTCTATCTATCTATCTCATATCTATCTATCTATCTATCTATCTATCTATCTATCTATCTATCTATCTGTCTGTCTGTCTGTCTATCTATCTATCTATCTATCTATCTATCTGTCTATCTATCTATCTATCTGTCTGTCTATCTATCTATCTATCTATCTCATATCTATCTATCTATCTGTCTGTCTCATATCTGTCTGTCTGTCTGTCTGTCTATCTATCTATCTGTCTCATATCTATCTATCTATCTATCTATCTATCTATCTATCTATCTATCTCATATCTATCTATCTATCTATCTATCTATCTATCTATCTCATATCTATCTATCTATCTATCTATCTCATATCTATCTATCTCATATCTATCTATCTATCTATCTATCTATCTATCTATCTCATATCTATCTATCTATCTATCTATCTATCTATCTATCTATCTGTCTCATATCTGTCTGTCTATCTATCTATTTATCTGTCTCATATCTATCTATCTATCTATCTATCTCATATCTATCTATCTATCTATCTATCTATCTATCTATCTATCTATCTCATATCTATCTATCTATCTATCTATCTATCTATCTATCTATCTATCTCATATCTATCTATCTATCTCATATCTATCTATCTATCTATCTATCTATCTATCTATCTATCTATCTGTCTCATATCTACCTCATGTCTATCTGTCTCATATCTGTCTGTCTATCTTTCTATCTATCTATCTATCTATCTATCTATCTATCTATCTATCTATCTATCTATCCCCTCTGGCATTCAAAGGAATAATAAGTGAATGCATTGAGTACTCTTGTGGCACTGAAAGTGTTAAGGTCCGTGTTCAGTCTGGACCAAATCGACTGCAACATGGGAAACACATTCTCCAAATTCGTATTGATATAATTCTGTTTTTGTTTTTTTAAACCTTTTAATGGTAGATAGTTCTCTAAGGCATGCTAGGAGTTTAAAAAACCCTGTTTAAATCAAGGGTAATGTTTTTTTGTCCAATACGGTGCAGTTGGGTTGCCTCAGACTATGGCCTTAGGCCCCACTTAGTCCAATAACTATAGTTTATTACTACGAGGAGTGTAAAAGGGATTAATGTCTCCAGTAGTCAGGAATCACAGTACCAGTCCTGTAATACTGATCTCACCAGTCCAGATGGAGCGGATTATGTACAATGTGTTGTTTAAAGTGGGTTGTTTGTTTATTTTTTACAATCTCTTGTTTTTCTTGGATCTGGTTTGTATAATTCTTTCAGCGTGCCCGACAAGGGTATTTTAAAGGAATACTTACACTTACTGCTCTTTCACACGGGCGAGAAAATGGTACGAGCGCTCTGTGATAGTACCGCCTTTCACCTTCCTGCTTCCTTCTACCACTGACCTGAATGTAGGTGGTGGATGTGGGAATATCACATAGTATCATAATAACATTGTAATATAGTAATATAGTTGATGAGGCTGAAAAAAAACAGGCATTAATGAAGTCCAACCCATGCCAAATTCCACCCCCTGTTGATCCAGACGAAGGCAAAAAAAAAAAAATAATAATAAAAGTACCCTATTGAAGCAATTTCCAATTTAGCTCCAAGTGGGTAAAAAATGTATTTTCTGACTCCAAATGGCGGTCACATATTTCCCTGGATCAACATCCTATCTGCTTTGAAGCCAACTGTCATAACTCTTAATATTGTTATGTTCCAGATATGTATCCATTACTTTTCTGAAAGCAATCTGCAGCACAGCCACCCGAGGCAAAGAATTCCATAACTTTATTGCCCTTAATGTTAAAAATTCCTGCCTTTGTTTTATTTGAAAACGCCTTTTCGCTAGTCTTAATGGTTCTTAACTCAGCTCTTTGCATAATTAATTCACTGTAGTTATTTGTATTGACCTTGAATGTATATGGAAATGGTAATCATATCACCCCTTAGACGTCTCTTCTCTAATGTATGTATATATATATATATATTTATGTGTGTGTGTGTAAATAGCAGTCATATCACCCCTTAAACGTCTCTTCTCTAATGTAAACAAACCCAGTTTGGCTAGTCTCTCTTTATAACTCAGATCCTCCAATCCCTTTATTAATATTATTCCTTATTTATATATCGCCAACTAATTCTGCAGCGCTGTACAATTGGGAATAGACATACAGAAGTATTACATAGTACAATAAAATGCAGAGAGAAGGCCCTGCTCCTGAGAGTTTACAGTGTAGACCAGTGTTTCTCAACTCCTGTCCTCAGGACCCACTAACAGGCCAGGATTCGATGATTTCCTTGTTAGAACACAGGTGAGTTAATCAATGTGAATGAGCCTCTGATCACATGATTTCCTTGTTAGAGCACAGGTGAGTTAATCAGTGTGAATGAGCCTCTGATCACATGATTTCCTTGTTAGAGCACAGGTGAGTTAATCAATGTGAATGAGCCTCTGATCACATGATTTCCTTGTTAGAGCACAGGTGAGTTAATCAGTGTGAATGAGCCTCTGATCACATGATTTCCTTGTTAGAGCACAGGTGAGTTAATCAGTGTGAATGAGTCTCTGATCACATGATTTCCTTGTTAGAGAGCAGGTGAGTTAATCAATGTGAATGAGCCTCTGATCACATGATTTCCTTGTTAGAGCGCAGGTGAGTTAATCAATGTGAATGAGCCTCTGATCACATTATTTCCTTGTTAGAACACAGGTGAGTTAATCAATGTGAATGAGCCTCTGATCACATGATTTCCTTGTTAGAGCACAGGTGAGTTAATCAGTGTGAATGAGCCTCTGATCACATGATTTCCTTGTTAGAGCACAGGTGAGTTAATCAGTGTGAATGAGCCTCTGATCACATGATTTCCTTGTTAGAGCACAGGTGAGTTAATCAGTGTGAATGAGCCTCTGATCACATGATTTCCTTGTTAGAGCACAGGTGAGTTAATCAATGTGAATGAGCCTCTGATCACATGATTTCCTTGATAGAGCACAGGTGAGCTAATCAGTGTGAATGAGCCTCTGATCACATGATTTCCTTGTTAGAGCACAGGTGAGTTAATCAATGTGAATGAGCCTCTGATCACATGATTTCCTTGTTAGAGAACAGGTGAGTTAATCAATGTGAATGAGCCTCTGATCACCACACCTGTGCTCTAGCAGAGAAATCCCTAAGTCCTGGCAAGGGGAGGGCTGGCCTGGGGGTCAGTGGGGCAATTGCCCCCTGGGCCAGTCATATGTCTGGGCTGGTGGGCCACTCCCTCTTGTTGCTGCAAATGTAGCTACACTAGTGATACCACAGAGCTTACAATTGAAATGGAGCTACAATCCAAGTGAAGCTACACTAGTAACATAACCAATTTCTCTTGAAAGCTCTATGGTATCACTAGTGTCACTTTACTTAAATTGTAAGCTCTTCAGTTGCACCAGTGTAACCCCATCTCAGTTGTAAGTTTTGTGGTATTGCTTGCCTTACTTCACAACACTAACCCTTTTAGTGCCAGAGGGGTATGCCACTCATTGCTTCACAACGCATGGCACACACCTCTGGCACTCAAAGGGTTACTGGCAATTTTAAAATTTAACCCCTTAGTGACGGCCGCGTGCAGACGCGGCCGTCACTTAACGCCCGTCTAACAATTTTTTTTTTTTTTGTAAAAGAATCCGGAGTCCCCGAACGGCGTGCAGCCGCGCGGGGAGCCGGATTTCCGGGACGTACATGTACGTCCTCTGTCACTAAGTGACAGCCACACAGGACGTACTGTGTCGCGAAGGGGTTAATAAAAGGGGGAGGGCTGGGACAGTGGGCTGGAATGATAGTAGAATTGGGCCTCTTGATTGTAGTTGCCCTCCAGGCCAGAAGTTGCCAGCCGTCCCCTGGTCCCGGCCTGTTAGTGGGTGCTGAGGACAGGAGATGGGAAACACTGGTCTAGAGGAAGGTCGGTCTGACACAGAAGGAGTAGTCAGTTTTGTTGCATGAATCTGCACTTTTTCTAGTTCAATAATGTGTTTTTTAAGAACTGGAACCCTAAACTGTACTCCATATTCTAGGCGAGGCCTAACCAAGGACTTATATAGAGGTAGAATTATATTTGCATATGAAAGGACTGTCGGCTGCCCCATAGCCTCCGTACAGATCTGCCTCACGGCACCTTTACGTCTAATCTGGGCAACTGTTGCATCAACTCGTGTTAACTGCCCCACTGAACATAATGCCTATTGTGTTGTGCACTAGACTTCACTGCGTTGTGAATGAATACGGCAATAATGCTGCTAGCTGGACTATGTTACATTCCCAAGAGGAGATAGTCACTCATGCGCAAGGCGCCATTGTCCAGCAGTATACCGTCACAACGGGTGGATTACCAATACAGCATTGCTGCACTGTCGCCCGTCTAGGCCCATCGCCTAGAAATTAAAATTGGCTGATATAGCTTTAAAGTGGAATTTTCACATTGTATAACGTCACTCTCTAATAATTAAACATATGGTGATTAGCTTCATAATAGTTCTATTAAATCTCAAAAGTACCTGATTCTAAAGAAATCCTTAATCTCCTGAGACTGACGGCCAGGTTAGTGCCGTCTGCGTGTCTGCGCTGTCAGTCACTTCTGGTGCCTTATGGAACAGTGCAATGCCCCCTAGAGGAGGCCGGGACTGACAGCGCAGGCGCTCAGACAAGATGTCTGCGCTGATTTAGGTATTAGGTACTTCTGAGATCTAATAGAACTATAATGAAGCTAGTCACCACATCCTTAATTATTATACAAAGTTAAAGTTCCACTTTAAATATCATGTATTTATAAAACTGATTTATTTTATACTAGTTGAAAAGCCCGTTACACAGGCCACAGTGCCACTACCAGCCGGTCGCTCCGAAGGAGCGTCCAGCTCTGTATCAGCCGTGGCGTGGGCAGTCTCTACTGCGCATGACTTTGTCGTTACACATGTTTAAGTGAATTATTATATAGGATTACATCCCTAAAATATAAATATCCATGTAAAACCTTGTACTATTCATAGACCATTTGATTAACCCTTTGAGTGACAGAGGAGTATGTAATGCATTGCAAAGTAATGAGTTGAGTACCTTCTGTCACGCAAAGGGTTAACTGTATTTGTGCCGTTAATAATGACAGACAAAAGCTAAGGCTTTTATTATTCACTGTTCGTATATTAACCCTTTGTGCGTTGGATATCCTCTGGCACTCAAATGGTTAAAAAAGGCTTTTACCTTCTCTCAGGCCATTCACAGATAATACAACACTACCGCTTCTGAGGCACCTATAAAGATTTCTTTGGTAATATGTAGGGACTAGAGAAAAGTGACTTTTTTTTTTACAGGAATCTTCACAAAGAAAATAAAATTTGCCACTTTTTCAATAGAAATCCCCGTGCTTAAAAAAATGCAAAACATTTCCACCCTTTCACTTCCACCAGTGATTTTCGCACAAGATTTTTGCTATTTTCCACTTTTTCTATAAAAACTCAGAACTTTCCACCATGTGTCAAGGTGTAGCTGATAGGAAGACAAGGCCGGGTTTGAATTCCAGGCGCCCCCTTAGGAAAAGCACTCTAGGTGCTCTTAGCTCCACTCGTGGCCACACCCCCATTCCTCTCCTGACCCCGCCCCCAGTCCATCCACTTTTTTCTGGCACAGAAAATAACTTTGGTCTATAACAAACAAGAATGGAAAGAAGCCCTTGGTTGGTAGAGAAATCTCTAACACATCGCTTCTCATCCAACTGGTACAGGAACATTGAGATTCCTCTGGCCACACCCACAATTCAGAATATGGGTGTGTCCAGCACAGCTCAGGCACTGACCCTCAAAATATGGAGCTCTAGGCAGTTGTCCATTCTGGTTATTGGGAAATCGGCCCTGTAGGAAGAGACAGTCATGATAATGAAGAGAGAGCTACAGTAGAAAAGAATCGGGGTTGGAGGAGTACTTGTACAGTTTGCTGCTGGTACATGTGTTTTGCTCCTAGGCAGTGCGTGTACACATATACCTTTGCCCCTAGCATGTATGGTGGACATAATGATAGCAGCATGGGTTTTATTGTAAAGTACATCACTGAGCTGTTAGTGTATGTTTGTTGCTGAGTGTCTGAAAATAATGTATGATGTATGTCTCTAGTATCTGTTACTCTTATACACAGTCTCAGGTAATATGAAGGATCTACTGCTTGTCTGTGTCACCTATCAATCAAAAGATCAGTGAAAACTTTTTAATATCTGTGTCTTTCACTGTTATTGTCTGTCTACAAATCACATCTGTACTACCTGCAATCTCAAGCAACTCCAGCTGCCCCTCCATGCCTGTCTGCCTCTACACTGTAGTAGCTGGTGACACATTTCAGCAGAGTTTTCTTACCCCCTCAAGAATGGCAGTGTTCATTTCTAAAGTACAATACAGCATAAACCTTTTATTTTCACATTCAGTAGCTTGAAATAAAGGTTAAAGAGCACAGCAGCTGGTGAAACGCCTGAGTCAATCACCCCAGACCATAACATAAGTATGTCCCCTTTTTCTTGTGGATGCAGGAGTGAGTGTGTTAGTTACACAGTATGTCCCTTTGTACATTTATGTATGTGTTTGTATGTATGTATGTATGTATGTATGTGAGTATTAAAAATGGCTGGGATAGACCTAAGTCTATTGTGAGATGTCGGTAAGATTGAGTAGTTTATCTGGATAACTAAATGGGCCATTTCATTCTAATCTTCTGTCAAGATCTGTTTCTATGTTTCTATTAATGTTGGGAACCAGTCCACACAGGATTGATTCATAGGGGCCATTATGATTTTTTGCCATGAATAAGGTAAGTCGAGGTTACTAATGGGAGTAGTTAGTGTTGCTTTAAACCGATAGTAATACTTCGTTTTATCTTTATTTTATTTTGTAGGCATTAAAAAAACTTGAAGAACGATATAAGTCTTAGCTCTTAAACCTTTATGGTTTAAGAGATATTCACAAGCAAAGTTTCCCCTCCTGCCCCTTTTACCTAGTGTAAGCCATCTCTTCTCAGATGTGGAATCCAGTCCATAGACCAGACAGATAACAGAAGGGGACAATCTTCTTCCTATGAGAACAATGAAAACCTTGCCCCCCTTGACAAGTTTTTCAGGTTTTTCCCCTTATCTTAATTGAAGATTGTCCCTCTCTGCAGTCTACCTGGGCACCTCCCTTCTGATCTGGCTGAGCAGTGTTACATCAGTAAAAGGGGCGGGAGGGGGATACTTTATCATTGAATTACTCTTGAACTACAACTCTGACAGAATTGAAATAACACTCTGCAAAGTCCAAATACTATGATGATTAATTAGAGCTGCTTTTATTATGAAACATTACTATCCCTTTAAAAGGTTGAAACTAGGAGGAGCAGTATATATGTATAGGGTATATGTATAGTGTAAATGTACAGTGTATATGTATAGGGTATATGTTTAGTGTATGTGTACATTATGTATGTATAGGGTATGTATTGTGTATATGTACAGTGTAATGTGTACGGTATATGTATTGTGTATGTGTATATAGTATATGTACAGGGTATAAATTGTGTATAAGTACAGTGTATATGTATATGGTATATGTTTAGTGTATGTGTACAATATGTATGTATAGGGTATATATTGTGTATATGAGTAGTGTGGCAGCAGCTGTGTATGTAGCGTTTTTGATTTGTGAAATGTTACAGGGTATATATATCTGTATTTTAGCGCACTTTAAGCCTGCCAGGTAGGCTTTTAAACAAAGCGTAACGCACAGCGGAGTCCCTTCATCCCAACAAGACACAAGTTTTAACCAGGTAGAAAGCAGCGTGAACCTGTCAATGATTTCTGTGTGAGAGACACACTTCTGGGTCATAAAATGTCAGAGGTGAAGTCATCTCCCGGGCAGCTCAGGAGACGCCAAGATGAATCAATCAAGACTACCGGTCCACAAAGCAACAACTCGGATCTAAAGGATCAGATAAAAGGGCCTCCGTCACTGTAAAACAATACATGTCTGTTATTATCCTGTTTATTATAATATACAGCCCATCAGAATACACTTCTATTACATTTATATATCATTGTAACATGGATTTATAGTATATTTAACCCTTTGAGTGCCAGAGGGGTACGCAATGCATTGCAAAGCAATGCATTGCGTACCCCTCTGGCACTCACAGGGTTAAAAGCAAAACAGATATTTTAACTAATGTGAGACTTCTCTCTCAATCACCAAAAGCCGTGATATTCAGGATTAAAGTTCCAATAATATTAACTTCATGTGAGCAATTATTATAACCATTGCTATACATATAAATAAAATATTATCATAATAACAATAAAAACAATAATAATTTTAGGGAATAAATACACACAGAATGGATTCTTATTGGCCATCATATTGTGACCCCAAGATTAAAGCGACACTGACTCACAGGAAATGAAATGGATGATATGAATTTAAATATCATATACTTACAGCTACAACATGTAAAACTGAATTATTCCTGTTTATTATATAATTTTGTTTATTCTCTTTGTAATGAGGGATAGGAGCAAAAGTCAGTAAATGTGCTGTGATCAGTGCCCACTACCTGTGAAATCAGAAAGCCCGCTATCTTACATCAGCTATTTACAGACAATGTTGGACAATCACCTCACGATTGCTGTGGAACATGGAACCAGGCAAAGGCAGGAATGGTCAGTGTCAAATACAGGGGCCCAGGAAAGAACATCTTCAGGCCCCACAACCACTTGTGAAGACAGAGATGTGTATGTGTGTGTGTAATATAACATGTGTGTGTGATGTGTGTATATGTAATAAAACTTGTGTGTATGATGTGTGTATGTGTAATATAACGTTTGTGTATGTGTGTGTGTAATATAACATATGTGTGTGTGTATGTGTAATATAATGTGTGTGTGTGTAATATAACATGTGTGTGTGTATGTGCATGTGTAATATAACGTGTGTGTATGTGCATGTGTAATATAACTTGTGTGCGTGTGTGGGTGTCTGCATGTGTAATATAACATGTGTGTGATGTGTGCATGTGTAATATAACGTGTGTGTGTGATGTGTGTATGTGTAATATAACGTGTGTGTGTGTGATGTGTGTATGTAATATAACGTATGTGTAATATAATGTGTGTGTGTAATATAACATGTGTGTGTGTATGTGCATGTGTAATATAACTTGTGAGCGTGTGTGGGTGCCTGCATGTGTAATATAACGTGTGTGTGTGTGTGTGTGTATGTGTACTATAATGTGTGTTTGTGATGTGTGTATGTGTAATATAACGTGTGTGTGTGTGCATGTGTAATATAACGTGTGTGTGTGTGTGATATGAGAATGTGTAATATAATGTGTGTGTGTGTAATATAACATGTGTGTGTGTATGTGCATGTGTAATATAACGTGTGTGTATGTGCATGTGTAATATAACTTGTGTGCGTGTGTGGGTGTCTGCATGTGTAATATAACATGTGTGTGATGTGTGCATGTGTAATATAACGTGTGTGTGTGATGTGTGTATGTGTAATATAACGTGTGTGTGTGTGATGTGTGTATGTAATATAACGTATGTGTAATATAATGTGTGTGTGTAATATAACATGTGTGTGTGTATGTGCATGTGTAATATAACTTGTGAGCGTGTGTGGGTGCCTGCATGTGTAATATAACGTGTGTGTGTGTGTGTGTATGTGTACTATAATGTGTGTTTGTGATGTGTGTATGTGTAATATAACGTGTGTGTGTGTGCATGTGTAATATAACGTGTGTGTGTGTGTGATATGAGAATGTGTAATGTAATGTGTGTTTGTGTAATATAACGTGTGTGTGTGTGTGTGCGCATGTGTAATATAACGTGTGTGTGTGATGTATGTATGTGTAATATAATGTGTGTTTGTGAGGTGTGCATGTGTAATATAATGTGTGTGTGATGTGTGTATGTGTAATATAACGTGTGTGTGTGTGTGCATGTGTAATATAACGTGTGTGTGTGATGTGTGTATGTGTAATATAATGTGTGTTTGTGATGTGTGTATGTGTAATATAACGTGTGTGTGTGCATGTGTAATATAATGTGTGTTTGTGATGTGTGTATGTGTAATATAACGTGTGTGTATGTGAATGTGTAATATAACGTGTGTGTATGTGTAATATAACATGTGTGTGTGTGCATGTGTAATACAGTGTGTGTGTGATTTGTGCATGAGTAATATAATGTGTGTAATATACCGTGTGTGTGTGTGTATGTGTAATATAATGTGTGCATGTGTAATATAACGTGTGTGTGTTGTTTGTATGTGTAATATAACGTGTGTGTGCATATGTAATATAACATGTATGTGTAATATAACATGTGTGTGTGTGTGCATGTGTAATATAACGTGTGTGTGTGATGTGTGTATGTGTAATTTAACGTGTGTGTGCATATGTAATATAACATGTATGTGCATGTGCATGTGTAAACATGTGTGTGTATGTGTGTGTGTGCATTTACAATCCAGACAGAAAAGTGATAGATTTCCATACATGTGTTCATTTCTGCTAGTAAATCAATTTCTTTTAATATAATGACATGTGATATATTTTAATTGTTAGAAAGGGAGTGATGGGAAAAAGTGAGGGAAGAGTAAGATGATAAAAGAAAGACTAGATTGAGGGATGGAAGGACAAGACTGAGGGATGGAAGGACAAGACTGAGGGATGGAAGGACTAGACTGAGGGATGGAAGGACTAGACTGAGGGATGGAATTACTAGATTAAGGGATGGAAGGACTAAAGTGAGGGATGGAAGGACTAGATTAAGGGATGGAAGCACTAGACTGAGGGATGGAAGGACTAGACTGAGGGATGGAATTACTAGATTGAGGGATGGAAGGACAAGACTGAGGGATGGAAGGACTAGACTGAGGGATGAAAGGACTAGACTGAGGGATGGAACCACTAGACTGAGGGATAGAAGGACTAGACTGAGGGATGGAAGCACTAGACTGAGGGACTAGACTGAAGGATGGAAGGACTAGACTGAGGGATGGAACCACTAGACTGAGGGATAGAAGGACTAGACTGAGGGATAGAAGCACTAGACTGAGGGATGGAAGGACTAGACTGAGGGATGGAACCACTAGACTGAGGGATAGAAGGACTAGACTGAGGGATAGAAGCACTAGACTGAGGGATGGAAGGACTAGACTGAGGGATGGAACCACTAGACTGAGGGATAGAAGGACTAGACTGAAGGATGGAAGCACTAGACTGAGGGATGGAACCACTAGACTGAGGGATAGAAGGACTAGACTGAGGGATGGAAGCACTAGACTGAGGGACTAGACTGAAGGATGGAAGGACTAGACTGAGGGATGGAACCACTAGACTGAGGGATAGAAGGACTAGACTGAGGGATAGAAGCACTAGACTGAGGGATGGAAGGACTAGACTGAGGGATGGAAGAACTAGATTGAGGGATGGAAGGACTAGACTAAAGGATGGAAGCACTAGACTGAGGGATGGAAGGACTAGACTGAGGGATGGAAGGACTAGACTAAGAGATGGAAAGACTAGACTGAGGGATGGAAGGACTAGACTGAGGGATGGAAGCACTAGACTGACGGATGGAATTACTAGATTAAGGGATGGAAGGACTAGACTGAGGGATGGAAGGACTAGACTGAGAGATGGAAAGACTAGACTGAGGGATGGAAGGACTAGACTGAGGATGGAAGGACTAGACTTAGGGATGGAAGCACTAAACTGAGGAAAGGAAGGATTAGACTGAGGGATGGAAGGACTAGACTGAAGGAAGGAAGAACTAGACTGAGGAATGGAAGGACTAGACTGAAGATGGAAGGACTAGACTGAGGGATGGAAGCACTAAACTGAGGAAAGGAAGGATTAGACTGAGGGATGGAAGGACTAGATTAAGAGACGGAAGAACTAGACTGAAGGAAGGAAGGACTAGACTGAAGGAAGGAAGGACTAGACTGAGGAATGGAAGGACTAGACCGAGGGATATGCAAAAGAGCTAATCAGAGACGCTCAACTAAGAACGAGCCTACCCTCGAAATGATGAGGCTCTATAGGATAAGTATCCTACCCAGGGTGCAATCTCTTTTAGCTCACTAGTGACTTTCACAGAGAGGAAATATCCTGAAGCACATCATACTGATCCTATCAAAAGGCAGTCCAGCCACGAAGTGCCAGGCAATTCCTCTCTGAACAAGAGAAGCAGCCAACCCCAGACGTACGTTTCGACCTTGTTGGGCCTCGTCATTGAGGTGCAGCTGATCTCTCTAGACACTGTGAGCAAGGGGTCCACGTCTGGATTACCCTGTTACCCTTAGGGTGACTAGTCCCAAGGGCAATTTGCATATGCAAAAGAGCTAGTCAGAGACGCTCAACTTTGAACGAGCCTACCCTCGAAATGATGAGGCTGTATAGGACAAGTATCCTACCCAGGGTGCAATCTCTTTTAGCTCACTAGTGCCTTTTACAGAGAGAAAATATCCTGAAGCACGTCATACTGATCCTACAAAAGGCAGACCAGCAACAAAGTGCCAGGCAATTTCTCTCTGAACAAGAGAAGCAGCCAACCCCAGACGTACGTTTCAGCCTTGTTGGGCCTCATCAGTGAGGTGCAGCTGATCTCTCTAGACACTGTGAGCAAGGGGTCCACGTCTGGATTACCCTGTTACCCTTAGGGTGACTAGTGCCAAGGGCAATTTGCATATGCAAAATAGCTAGTCAGAGACGCTCAATTATGAACGAGCCTACCCTCGAAATGATGTGGCTCTATAGGATAAGTATCCTACCCAGGGTGCAATCTCTTTTAGCTCACTAGTGCCTTTCACAGAGAGGAAATATCCTGAAGCACGTCATACGGATCCTACCAAAAGGCAGTCCAGCCACGAAGTGCCAGGCAATTCCTCTCTGAAAAAGAGAAGCAGCCAACCCCAGACGTACGTTTCGGCCTTGTTGGGCCTCGTCAGTGATGTGCAGCTGATCTCTCTAGACAATGTGAGCAAGGGGTCCACGTCTGGATTACCCTGTTACCCTTAGGGTGACTAGGCAATTTGCATATGCAAAAGAGCTAGTCAGAAATGCTCAACTAGGAACGAGCCTGCCCTCAAAATGATGAGGATCTATAGGATAAGTATCCTACCCAGGGTGCAATCTCTTTTAGCTCACTAGTGCCTTTCACAGAGAGGAAATATCCTGAAGCACATCATACTGATCCTACCAAAAGGCAGTCCAGCCACGAAGTGCCAGGCAATTCCTCTCTGAACAAGAGAAGCAGCCAACCCCAGACGTACATTTAGGCAATGTTGGGCCTCATCAGTGAGGTGCAGCTGATCTCTCTAAACACTGTGAGCAAGGGGTCCACGTCTGGATTACCCTGTTACCCTTAGGGTGACTAGTCCCAAGGGCAATTTGAATATGCAAAAGAGCTAGTCAGAGACGCTCAACTAGGAACGAGCCTACCCTCGAAATGAAGAGGCTCTATAGGATAAGTATCCTACCCAGGGAGCAATCTCTTTTAGATCACTAGTGTTTTTCACAGAGAGGAAATATCCTGAAGCACATCATACTGATCCTACCAAAAGGCAGTCCAGCCATGAAGTGCCAGACAATTCCTCTCTGAACAAGAGAAGCAGCCAACCCCAGATGTACGTTTCGGCCTTGCTGAACCTCATCAGTGATGTGCAGTTGATCTCTCTAGACACTGTGAGCAAGGGGTCCACGTCTGGATTACCCTGTTACCCTTAGGGTGACTAGTCCCAAAGGCAATTTGCATATGCAAAAGAGCTAGTCAGAGACGCTCAACTAGGAACGAGCCTACCCTCGAAATGATGAGGCTCTATAGGATAAGCATCCTACCCAGGGTGCAATCTCTTTTAGATCACTAGTGTCTTTCACAGAGAGGAAATATCCTGAAGCACATCATACTGATTCTACCAAAAGGCAGTCCAGCCACAAAGTGCCAGGCAATTCCACTCTGAACAGGAGAAGCAGCCAACCCCAGACGTACATTTCGGCCTTCAGGATATTTCCTCTCTGTGAAAGGCACTAGTGAGCTAAAAGAGATTGCACCCTGGGTAGGATACTTATCCTATAGAGCCTCATCACTTTGAGGGCAGGCTCGTTCCTAGTTGAGCATCTCTGATTACCTCTTTTGCATATGCAAATTGCCCTTGGGACTAGTCACCCTAAGGTTAACAGGGTAATCCAGACGTGGACCCCTTGCTCACAGTGCCTAGAGAGATCAGCTGCATCTCCCTGATGAGGCCCAACAAGGCTGAAATGTATGTCTCGGGTTTGCTGCTTCTCTTGTTCAGTGAGGAATTACCTGGCACTTTGTGGCTGGACTGCCTTTTGGTAGGATCAGTATGATGTGCTTCAGGATATTTCCTCTCTGTTAAAAAGCACTACTGAGCTAAAAGAGATTGCACCCTGGGTAGAATACTTATTCTATAGAGCCTCATCACTTTGAGGGCAGGTTTGCTCCTAGTTGAGCATCTTTGACTAGCTCTTTTGCACTAGACTGAGGGATGGAATTACTAGATTAAGGGATGGAAGGACTAGACTGAGGGATGGAAGGATTAGATTATGGGATGTAAGCAATAGACTGAGGGATAGAAGGACTAGACTGAGGGATCGAAGGACTAGATTGAGGGATGGAAGGACTAGACTGAGGGATGAAAGGACTAGACTGAAGGATGGAAGCACTAGACTGAGGGATGGAAGGACTAGACTGAGGGATGGAATTACTAGATTGAGGGATGGAAGGACTAGACTGAGGGATGAAAGGACTAGACTGAAGGATGGAAGCACTAGACTGAGGGATGGAAGGACTAAATTGAGGGATGGAACCACTAGACTGAGGGATAGAAGGACTAGACTGAGGGATGGAAGCACTAGACTGAGGGACTAGACTGAGGAAAGGAAGGACTAGACTGAGGGATGGAAGGACTAGACTGAAGGATGGAAGCACTAGACTGAGGAAAGGAAGGGCTAGACTGAGGGATGGAAGGACTAGACTGAGAGATGGAAGCACTAGACTGAAGGATGGAAGGACTAGACTGAGGGATGGAAGGACTAGACTGAGAGATGGAAAGACTAGACTGAGGGATGGAAGGACTAGACTGAGAGATGGAAGCACTAGACTGAGGGATGGAAGGACTAGACTGAGGGATGGAAGGACTAGACTGAGAGATGGAAAGACTAGACTGAGGGATGGAAGGACTAGACTGAGGGATGGAAGCACTAGACTGAGGGATGGAAATACTAGATTAAGGGATGGAAGGACTAGACTGAGGGATGGAAGGACTAGATTATGGGATGGAAGCACTAGATTGAGGGATGGAAGGACAAGACTGAGGGATGGAAGGACTAGACTGAGGGATGGAAGGACTATATTGAGGGAAGGAAGGACTAGACTGAGGGATGGAAGGACTAGACTGAGGGATGGAAGCACTAGACTGAGGGATGGAAGGACTAGACTGAGGGATGGAAGCACTAGATTGAGGGATGGAAGGACTAGACTGAGAGATGGAAAGACTAGACTGAGGGATGGAAGGACTAGACTGAGGGATGGAAGGACTAGACTGATGGATGGAAGCACTAGACTGAGGGATGGAATTACTAGATTAAGGGATGGAAGCACTAGACTGAGGGATGGAAGGACTAGACTGAGGAAAGGAAGGGCTAGACTGAGGGATGGAAGGACTAGACTGAGAGATGGAAGCACTAGACTGAAGGATGGAAGGACTAGACTGAGGGATGGAAGGACTAGACTGAGAGATGGAAAGACTAGACTGAGGGATGGAAGGACTAGACTGAGAGATGGAAGCACTAGACTGAGGGATGGAAGGACTAGACTGAGGGATGGAAGGACTAGACTGAGAGATGGAAAGACTAGACTGAGGGATGGAAGGACTAGACTGAGGGATGGAAGCACTAGACTGAGGGATGGAAATACTAGATTAAGGGATGGAAGGACTAGACTGAGGGATGGAAGGACTAGATTATGGGATGGAAGCACTAGATTGAGGGATGGAAGGACAAGACTGAGGGATGGAAGGACTAGACTGAGGGATGGAAGGACTATATTGAGGGAAGGAAGGACTAGACTGAGGGATGGAAGGACTAGACTGAGGGATGGAAGCACTAGACTGAGGGATGGAAGGACTAGACTGAGGGATGGAAGCACTAGATTGAGGGATGGAAGGACTAGACTGAGAGATGGAAAGACTAGACTGAGGGATGGAAGGACTAGACTGAGGGATGGAAGGACTAGACTGAGGGATGGAAGCACTAGACTGAGGGATGGAATTACTAGATTAAGGGATGGAAGGACTAGACTGAGGGATGGAAGGACTAGATTAAGGGATGGAAGCACTAGACTGAGGGATGGAAGGACTAGACTGACGGATGGAAGGACTAGACTGAGGGATTGAAGGACTAGAATGAGGGATGGAATTACTAGATTGAGGGATGGAAGGTCAAGACTGAGGGATGGAAGAACTAGACTGAGGAATGGAAGGACTAGACTGAGGGATGGAAGGACTAGACTGAGGGATGGAAGCCCTAGACTGAGGAAAGGAAGGACTAGACTGAGGAATGGAAGGACTAGACTGAGGGATGGAAGGACTAGATTGAGGGAAGGAAGGACTAGACTGAGGGATGGAAGGACTAGACTGAGGGATGGAAGGACTAGACTGAAGGATGGAAGGACTAGACTGAGGAATGGAAGCACTAGACTGAGGGATGGAAGGACTAGACTGAGGGATGAAAGCACTAGATTGAGGGATGGAAGGACTGGACTGAGGGATGGAAGGACTAGATTGAGGGAAGGAAGGACTAGACTGAGGGATGGAAGGACTAGACTGAGGGATGGAAGGACTAGACTGAAGGATGGAAGCACTAGACTGAGGGAAGCACTAGACTGAGGGAAGGGAGGACTAGACTGAGTGATGGAAGCACTAGATTGAGGGATGGAAGGACTAGACTGAGGGATGGAAGGACTAGACTGAGGGATGGATGGTCTAGATTGAGGGAAGGAAGGACTAGACTGAGGGATGGAAGGACTAGACTGAGGGATGGAAGCACTAGACTGAGGGATTGAAGGACTAGACTGAGGAAGGAAGGACTAGACTGAGGGATGGAAGGACTAGACTGAGGGATGGAAGCACTAGATTGAGGGATGGAAGGACTAGACTGAGGGATGGAAGGACTAGACTGACGGATGGAAGGACTAGACTGAGGGATTGAAGGACTAGACTGAGGGATGGAGTTACTAGATTGAGGGATGGAAGGACAAGACTGAGGGATGGAAGAACTAGACTGAGGGATGGAAGGACTAGACTGAAGGATGGAAGCACTAGACTGAGGGATGGAAGGACTAGACTGAGGGATGGAAGGACTAGATTAAGGGATGGAAGCACTAGACTGAGGGATGGAAGGACTAGACTGACGGATGGAAGGACTAGACTGAGGGATGGAATTACTAGATTGAGGGATGGAAGGACAAGACTGAGGGATGGAAGGACTAGACTGAGGGATGGAATTACTAGATTGAGGGATGGAAGGACAAGACTGAGGGATGGAAGGACTAGACTGAAGGATGGAAGCACTAGACTGAGGAAAGGAAGGACTAGAGTGAGGGATGGAAGGACTAGACTGAGGGATGGAAGGACTAGATTGAGGGATGGAAGCACTAGACTGAGGGATGGAAGGACTAGACTGAGGGATGGAAGCACTAGACTGAGGAAAGGAAGGACTAGAGTGAGGGATGGAAGGACTAGACTGAGGGATGGAAGGACTAGATTGAGGGAAGGAAGGACTAGACTGAGGGATGGAAGGACTAGACTGAGGGATGGAAGGACTAGACTGAGGGATGGAAGCACTAGACTGAGGGATGGAAGGACTAGACTGAGGGATGGAAGCACTAGACTGAGGAAAGGAAGGACTAGAGTGAGGGATGGAAGGACTAGACTGAGGGATGGAAGGACTAGATTGAGGGAAGGAAGGACTAGACTGAGGGATGGAAGCACTAGACTGAGGGATGGAAGGACTAGACTGAGGGAGGAAGGACTAGACTGAGGGATGGAAGGACTAGACTGAGGGATGGAAGCACTAGATTGAGGGATGGAAGGACTGGACTGAGGGATGGAAGGACTAGATTGAGGGAAGGAAGGACTAGACTGAGGGATGGAAGGACTAGACTGAAGGATGGAAGCACTAGACTGAGGGAAGCACTAGACTGAGGGAAGGAAGGACTAGACTGAGGGATGGAAGCACTAGATTGAGGGATGGAAGGACTAGACTGAGGGATGGAAGGACTAGACTGAGGGATGGATGGTCTAGATTGAGGGAAGGAAGGACTAGACTGAGGGATGGAAGGACTAGACTGAGGGATGGAAGGACTAGACTGAGGGATGGAAGCACTAGACTGAGGGATGGAAGGACTAGACTGAGGGATGGAAGCACTAGATTGAGGGATATAAGGACTAGACTGAGGGATGGAAGCACTAGACTGAGGGATGGAAGGACTAGACTGAGGAAGGAAGGACTAGACTGAGGGATGGAATTACTAGATTGAGGGATGGAAGGACAAGACTGAGGAATGGAAGGACTAGACTGAGGGATGGAAGGACTATATTGAGGGAAGGAAGGACTAGACTGAGGGATGGAAGGACTAGACTGAGGGATGGCATCACTAGATTGAGGGATGGAAGGACTAGACTGAGGGATGGAAGGACTAGACTGAGGGATGGAAGGACTAGACTGAGGGATGGAAGGACTAGACTGAGGGATGGAAGGACTAGACTGAGGAATGGAAGGACTAGATTGAGGGATGGAAGGACTAGACTGAGGAATGGAAGGACTAGATTGAGGGATGGAAGGACTAGACTGAGGGATGGAAGGACTAGACTGAGGGATGGAAGGACTAGACTGAGGAATGGAAGGACTAGATTGAGGGATGGAAGCACTAGACTGAGGAATGGAAGGACTAAACTGAGAGATGGAAGGACTAGACTGAGGGATGGAAGGACTAGACTGAGGGATGGAAGGACTAGACTGAGGGATGGAAGCACTAGACTGAGGGATGGAAGGACTAGACTGAGGGATGGAAGCACTAGACTGAGGGATGGAAGGACTATACTGAGGGATGGAAGCACTAGATTGAGGGATGGAAGCACTAGACTGAGGAATGGAAGGACTAAACTGAGAGATGGAAGGACTAGACTGAGGGATGGAAGGACTAGACTGAGGGATGGAAGGACTAGACTGAGGGATAGAAGGACTAGACTGAGGGAAGGAAGGACTAGACTGAGGGATGGAAGGACTAGACTGAGGGATGGAAGGACTATACTGAGGGAAGGAAGGACTAGACTGAGGGATGGAAGGACTAGACTGAGGGATGGAAGGACTAGATTGAGGGAACGAGGAGATACAAAGTAGGAGGGAGGAGGAAAGGCATGAACTCCTTAATTGCCAGATAGATGAGCAACACCTTGCTCTGAAACATATTGCACCCTCCAGCACTCAAAGGGTTAAGGAAAAGACATTCTTACATTGTTCTTTGCAGGTGGGGGGTGCTTCTTACCCGAACTGGCACAGAGGTCCCGACCTCCATAAAGACAGGTTACCGCTTTGCTGTCCTGAGGGCCAGTTGAGGGCCGCCAGTTGGACTGGCCTACTCTAAGTAAATGGGGAAACACTAATTTCATAGACACCCTGCCTGGGCCCAGCTACAAATTATACAAGTGGGGCCAATTAAAACCCAAGTCCACCAAGAGATTCCCCCGGGATCCCAGTGGGCCAGTCCGTGGCAGGGAATGGCTGCCCCCACACAGCGTATGTAACACTCAGGACTCAGAAAGCAAATGGATAAGTGTTACAGCTGCTGCATAAACAGGAGATAAATGTGTATATAACCCCAATTTCAGGTGTTCCTTTAAGATACATTGGAATTCATTATAATGATGTCTTACTGTTCCTATAAGATACATTGGAATTTATTATAAGGCTGTCTTACTGTTCCTTTAAGATACATTGGATTTCATTATAAGGCTGTCTTACTGTTCCTTTAAGATACATTGGAATTTATTATAAGGCTGTCTTACTGTTCCTTTAAGATACATTGGAATTTATTATAAGGATGTCTTGCTGTTCCTTTAAACAAGACTTTAAACTTCTTGAATACTAAAGAAGTCTCAGCTCATTGTGGAGCAATGCATTGGTGACCTTTTTAGCATTTAAAGGGTTAAAAGCCCCATTTAAATCAATGGACATTTTAGTTATCTACAATGCAGTTAACTTGCCCCAGAATTGCTCCACTATTTACTAGTGTATACGGCCTGTGAAGGAGCGGACAGTCTTTAACGGGAAGGGAGAACCCAATCGGTATGTAGACGTTTGGTTCAGCGATGGCGTCTGCGCTTGATCAAGTAACATAATTACAAGAATTAGCAACTCGGTTCATGTTTATTCACTATTTAAACAGAGTTCTGTTATCTTGCTTGGACTCATTCATTCTGTTTTTTTCCTGTCTTTTTTCAGAATTTCCCAACATTTCTAACTGCTTCCAAATGTCACGTCCCCTTTACCTAGTGAGTATAGCCTGAGGGCGAAACGCAAGGAAGGAAGCGATGGCGGCTGCTAAACCAACGTGACTGTAGGTGATTCCTCCTGTATCTATTCTTCACACATGTCCCCTATTGTTCCGGCTGTGCCCCCCTTTTAATGCTTAACCCTTTGACTGCCAGAGGGGTATGCAACGCATTGCAAAGCAATGCGCTGCGTACCTCTATGGCACTCAAAGGGTTAATAGTTGGTGAACTAGCTAAATAATATCCTGTAACCTGTACCTCACACAGACATTTCCTGTACTTCTGCCCTTTAGGAGTTATGTACAACACATCACTTGAAGGGATAATAATGAATTTATTTTTAACCCCTTAGTGACAGACCGCTCGCGCACGCGGCCGGCACTTAACGCCCACCAAACTTTTTTTTTTATTTTAATGACTTCCGGGACGTACGTGTACATCCTCCGTCCACCTGGACATCCGCTCGGGACGTACGTGTACGTCCTCGGGCGGTAAGGGGTTAACCCCTTCAGGACCAGCGACGGTTCTGGCACGTCATGGAATTCAGGGGTCCCCACGCAGCTGTATCCCACTAGGGGACCCCTGAATTTGAAAAAAAAAAAAAAATACTAACACCCAACACGTTATGATAACTTAGGATCATTTGAATGAACACTAATCAATCGACTGTATGTCATGTTAGCCATTTTGTTAACCCTTTCAGTGCCAGAGGGGGTACGCAATGCAATGCATTGCGTACCCCTCTGGCACTCGAAGGGTTATGTAATAGTTTACAAGATATACCATTAAGATATGGCACCTAAAAAACATATCACGTTCGAACTGTAATAAAACACCTCTCAGCGGTGGACCTACCCATGTTTTACTTCCGGAGGATAAACCATTAAATATATATTTTACTACATATCACGTTTTACTATCCTTTTAACTCTTTGAGTGCCAGACGGGTACAGAACGCATTGCTCTGCAATGCGTTCCGTACCCGTCTGGCACTCAAAGGATTAAGTGGAGACAATTTATCCAGTGATATCACTTCTCCCATTCATGTGTTATTCTATGGAGCCTATGCACTAAGATTTCTTAAAGTGGAACTTTCATCCGATATAAAGTCTCCTGCAATAATGAAGCAGGTAGAGACTAGCTTTATAATAGATATATTACCTCTGAAATGTAGCTGATTATAAAGAAATCCTTTATTGTAGGAGACCGGAAGCCAGGCATCAGCGCAGACATCTTGTCTTCACACCTGCGCTGTCAGTCCCGATCTCCACTGAGAAGCACTGCAGTGTGTCACAAGGTAACCGTTAGGGACTGACGGAGAAGGGGAGCAGACGGCACTAACCTACCGGTCTGTCTCCTACAGTGACTGATTTATTTATAATGGGATACATTTCAGAGGTAACATATATTATAAAGTGAGTCGCTACCTGCTTAATTATTGCCTGGTGACTTTATAGCGGGTGAAAGTTGCGCTGTCAGTGGGAAGATCTTAGCGCCGTGGCTCTCAGGCAGGGCGCCCTGACACGCTGCTGTGTAACAGACATCCACTTCACTCTGACAACAACAGGAATGTTGAGTTCAAATTGTGTATTGATTCAAGTTGTTTTTGTTATTCTGGTTGAATGGCCTAAAATAACTATATATTTATGTATTTGTACCGTTCATTACTCCTTGACAATTGATCTATAAAATGTTTGGGGTACCCTGAAAATTTGAGACTGAATGTTAGGGGTACCTCGTGAAAAATAAGGTTGTGAATCACTGTCTTAGTGCATTGACTACATAGATTAACACTGGAACTGGAGAAGTGATAGCACCGGGGAGGTTGTCTCCACTTTATTACTGATTAGTGCGTCTGTCCCCTGCTGTACGGATACATGGATACTATTGCATCCCACTAATAACTACTACAGCCCTGCAGCAGCCATTTTTTCATATGTTCAGCTTTTAACCCTTTGAGTGAGAGAGAGGTATTTAATTCACTGCAGCACAATGCATCGGATACCTTTTCTGAAATTCAAAGGGTTACGGGATAATCTGGACACAGGCGTACGAAAGATACTTACATTTCATGATGCTTTGTAATCCCTCTGGCACTAAAAGTGTTAAACAGTCATATTGTTGTTTGACTGTAGAGAGGTGCCTTTCTCCAGCTACTGAACTAAGTTAGAGGGTGTAAAGGAGAGCATGAAGGAGTGGCAGTTGGGAGGGAGAGCAGTGTGGAATGTTACTATCAGCCTGCCAGCTCTCTCTATCCTGTATAAACTGACATATCAGTAAGCTAAATATCTCCTAAACTATTAATTTACAACCTCAAGGACCAGAGGGGCATTTAACACATTGTTTCGCAATGCATTGTACAGACCTCTGGTCCTTTTTGGGTAAAATAAAAGAAAGACCTCACTAGTACTCAGAGGGTTAATGGACAGCTATAACAGATCTGATCCCCTTGTCGCGGAGCTGCCCGTGAAGCCGGGGTGCATTGTGAGCTGCACAGGACTAACAGGGGAGCGGAATGGAGTCTGAAAGGAGACCCACAGGGCTTGTCATTGGCCCCGCTAGTAGAGACTGAATTGTAGGACTGTAGTGTCAGAGATCAGTCTCTGTCCTGCGCGATTCTCTTACCTTCAACCTGTCTGGAGCTGACCGGCAGAGCCGTTCTTTATACTTAACTAGCAACGTGTGACGGCGTTGCCCGTCATGTTATGACCGTTGGGCGGACGTGTGTGAAATGCAGACACACTGATAAACACAGACATATGCAACATACAGGCAGACACATACCATACATCCCAAGTGTCCCTCTTTAGGAGGGACAGTCCCTCTTTGAGGGCCAAATCCCTCTGTCCCTCTTTCCCACCCTGTTGTCCCTCTTTTTAGGAGGTCAGACTGCATGCAGGGCCGGCTCCACCTATAGGCGAGGTAGGCGCCGGCCTAGGGCGCACACGTACTGGGGGCGCGGGCATGCAGCGGAGAAGAGCTGCGCCCGCACTCACCACGCCGGGAACCACAACACAGTCAGGTCTGTGTTGCTACAGCGCTCCCTTATTGGGTCGGATCTTTAGTAATGCAGAGCGCGCTGGGATTCATGATCTCCCGCCTCGCTCTGCATTACTGAAGAGAAGACTGCACGGGAGCTACAGGTATGTGATGGGGGGCAAGTTGGAGCTGAGAGGGCATAGTGGAGCTGAGGGGGCAAGTTGGAGCGGATGTGGGGCAAAGTGGAGATGATGGGGGCAAGTTGGAGCTGGTGGGGGCAAGTTGGAGCGGATGAGGGTCAAAGTGGAGCTGAGGGGGGGCAAGTTGGAGCCGAGGGGGGGCAAAGTGGAGCCGAGGGGGGGCAAAGTGGAGCTGGTGGGGCAAGTTGGAGCGGATGGTGGCAAGTTGGAGCTGCTGGGGGGCATAGTGGAGCTGATAGGGGAAAGTTGGAGCTGAGAGGGCATAGTGGAGCGGATGGGGGGCAAGGTGGAGCTGATGGGGGTAAGTTGGAGAGGATGGGGGTCAAAGTGGAGCTGATGGGGGCAAGTTGGAGCTGAGGGGGCAAAGTGAAGCTGAAGAGGGGGCAAAGTGAAGCTGGTGGGGGCACGTTAGAGCAGATGGGGGCAAAGTGGAGCTGATGGGGGCAAGTTGGAGCGGATGGGGGGCAAGGTGGAGCTGATGGGGGCAAGTTGGAGCTGATGGGGGCATAGTGGAGCTGAGAGGGCATAGTGGAGCTGGTGGGGGTAAGTTGGAGCTGGTGGGGGCAAGTTGGAGCTGATAGGGGCAAAGTGGAGCTGGTGGGCCAAAGCGAAGCTGATAAGGGGCAAGTTGGAGCTGGTGGGGGGCATCTCTTACAGGCATCTCCAGACCAGGGGCAGAGTGGCTCAGGGGGCAGAGAGAGGATAATCATGAAAAGAGGTTGGTATAAGTAGGCAGGGTATAAAGGGGTGGGACACAAGGGGCGAAGCGAAATGGGCGGCAAAATTAGTTTTTGCCTAGGGTGGAAAAAGTCCTTGAACCAGCCCTGACTGTGTGGTGTGTATTACTTTGTTCTACAGCAATAAAGCAATAAACTTCAGTATATGTGTTTATACATTAGTCTGTGCAAATAAAATACTTTGGTCTTGCACTAAATCATTTATTCAGTTACATAAATAACCAGTAATAGGTCATGAAATAACCTAAAAATTCTTACTAATGCCCCGCCCACCAGCCACGCCCCCAACAATATCACCTAAAACTACAGTGTCCCTCTTTGGCCATGTGAAATGTTGGGAGGTATGCACATACACACAGTGAGCAGCAGAAACATGCAAAAGACATGTACACACAGACACACTGGAGATGCACACATGGACACACATATGTAACAGAGATGTACACACACAACATATATGAGCAGAAACACATGCGTGCATGAGTTGTGCACCCCTCTGGCACTCAAATGGTTAAGATATAGAGAGGCATGTCAGAGATAAATAGCAGTGGGAAGTGTATTCATACCTGGGAACTGATTTGTGGAGTCCCTAGAGGGGACTGATGTGGTGCTGATGTGGAGAGACAAATGGGGCAATCTGGGTTAAAAGTGGGTGGGGCTTAATCGTGAGTAGGGGGCGGGGCTTAACATAAATGTGAAAAAGTGTTAGTAATAGGCTGGGGAAGGAGGAGAAGTGGGAGGGAAATGCAAGTTTACAGTGTGAGGAGTTTGAACACACTCCCTGAGGGGTAAAACTTGATACACAACCCTGTGGCAGTCAGTGGGTTAAGTGTGAACGTGATGGCTGTCTGTCCTGTGTCTTGCATGGCAAATGATGACAGTGAAGAAATAATTCAGCAATGAGGGCCTACCTTAACCCTTTGAGTGCCATTTTGTTCCTCAGTGGCTGTAGTACAGGCCCTGCTGAGGCCACTGGGAGTCAGGGTGAGTGACTGTGTGTCAGCCATATTTCTTTCTGGCGTTGTGTGAGTGAGGCATGTGTGTGTAACACCCAGGAACTTTTACTTGTGGAGTCCCTCATGTGGTGTTGATGTGGAGAGAGCAATGGGGCAATTTGGGTTAAAGGGGGCGGGGCTTAATCACGAGTGGGGGCGGGGCTTAACATAAATATGGAAAAGTGTTAGTAATAGGCTGGGGAAGGAGGAGAAGTTTACAGTGTGAGGGGTTTGAACACACTCCCTGAGGGGTAAAAGTTGATACAGAACCCTGTGGCAGTCGGTGGGTTAAGTGTGTACCTGATGACTATCTGTCCTGTGTCTTGCATGGGGAATGATGACAGTGAAGAAATAATTCAGTAAAGAGGACCTACCTTAACCCTTTGAGTGCCATTTTGTTCCCCTGGTGCTGCACTACAGGTCCTGCTGAGGCCACTGGGAGTCAGGGTGAGTGAGTGTGTGTGTGTGTGTGTGTGTGTGTCAGCCATATTTATTTCTGGCTTTGTGTGTGTATGTGGTGCTGTGTGTGTGAGTGGGGGCATGTGTGTTTGGTGCTGTGTGAGTGGGGCATGTGTGTGTGTGTGGTGGTGTGTGTGTGTTTGTGTGGTGCTGTGTGAGTGGGGCATGTGTGTTTGTCTGTGGTGTAGGAGCAAGTGGCGGCCATATTGTTTTTTTCTGACTTTGATAGTGGTGGGCGGGCTGCATAGTGGGGGCTGGCCAACTCCCTGCATGACTGAATCACCCAATAGGAGTAGTAACTCCTGCTTTATGCCTCCCCTGGGTGTGTTTTGGCAGGCACAAAGTCTTCTTTTATATATATAGATTACCAGGTTTCTGGGGACAGAGGTTGATTCTTCTTGAGATCAGCGAGTTCCCTTGTAACCCCGCCCACTTCCCTGCCAGCTCCGGTAACTCTCCGCCCTATTTTTCCCATTATCTGCCTATTTTAAAGGTATAGTACTGTTTCAAAATAAATGCAGCTCCCATTATTTGTTATGGTTTTCTGGCCCATGAAGAGCGGTATTATCATTCGCTACAATGTGTAGTTACAGAGTAATTGAATGATAAAGTATCCCGCCTCCCGCCACTTTTACTGATGTAACACTGCTCACCTCAGAGCAGCAAGACTGTCCGGATGGATCACAGAGAGGGACAATGTTCAGTGATCATAAGGAAAAAACTATCAAGGGGGGCAGGGTTTTCATTGTTCTCACAGTAAGAAGATTGTCCCTTGCTGTGACCTGTCCAGTCAAGAGACCAGATTCCACATCTGAGGTGAGCAGTGTTACACTAGGTAAAAGGGATGGGAGGGGGATACTTTATCATTCAATTACCCCTGAACTACACATCATAGAGAATGATAATACCACTCTACAGTGGAGTAACAATAGGGATCGCATCTGTGACTGGGCCCGTCACTCCAGGGGTCCGGCCACCCCTGCGACCCCACCACCTGGCGCCCGCAACATTCTGATAAGCAGATCTCCCTCCGGCACTCTAGTAATGCAGAGAACTGGGAGATGACATCATCTCCATGACATCATCTCCATGACATCATCTCCAAGCACTCTGCATAATGAGAGGACCACGCTGGAGCTCAACCTGCATTCTGCATAAAGGTCTGTGCGAAACGAGGCACAGACCTCTCCCACCACGCCACTGGACCACAGGGAGGTAGGAGATTGGCAATGTGGAGCTGAGGGGCAGTGTGGTGTCAGTGTGGAGATGGGGGAAAATGTGGAGATGGGGGGCAGTGTGGTGTTAGTGTGGAGATTGGGGACCATGTGGAGATGGGGGGCAGTGTGGTGGCAATGTAGAGATTGGGGACAATGTGGAGATGGGGGCAGTGTATTGGCAATGTGGAGATGGGGAAAATGTGGAGATGAGGGGCAATGTGGTGGCAATGTGGAGATGGGGGAAAATGTGGAGATGGGGGCAGTGTGGTGTCAATGTGGAGATGGGGGAAAATGTGGAGATGGGGGCAGTGTGGTGTCAATGTGGAGATGGGGGACAACGTCCAGATGGGAGGCAGTGTGGTGGCAATGTGGAGATTGGGGACAATGTGGAGATGGGGAACAGTGTGGTGGCAATGTGGAGAATGGGGACAATGTGGAGATGGGGGCAATGTGGTGGCAATGTGGAGATGGGGGAAAATGTGGAGATGGGGGCAGTGTGGTGGCGATGTGGAGATGGGGGCAATGTGGAGATGGGGAAAAATGTGGAGATGGGGGCAATGTGAAGACAATGTGGAGATTGAGGACAATGTGAAGGTGGCCAGAGGAGATGTCCAGTGGGTGGGCCAATGTGGTTGGGGGGGGGCAATGTCATCGGGGGGGCCCATGGCAATTCTTGTACGAGGGCCTGGTGGCTTCTAGTTACGCCTCTGCCGCTCTACATGTTCCAAAGAATAACTGGAGCTGCGTTTATTCTGAAACATTACTATCCCTTTAAGGACAAACCCAGCCTCCTCTCCTCCCAGTCCCACCTATCCCACACAAGCCCCACCCACTTTATGATACAAATCTCTGTGTCCTTACACCCTCTCTATATAGGAATGTGAGAACCCAACACAGTGGGTATATAGCGGCCGTGTGTATACCAGGCGATTGTGCCTCAGAGCGGTATAATTCTGGGCTGGACCAGCCGAGGTGGGGAGGCAATTGTCTGACCCCTACTAATGGCTGACAGCAGCCATTTTGGGGCTGTACAGTGCACCCCAGAACCTTTTACTACATTCACTCCCATTCCAGCAAACTCAGTGAATCTAAATTTCTGTATGTCCCTTATGGCGCAGTTAACATGCCCCAGAATTAACCCTGTAAGAGCCAGAGAGGTGTATCAGCAAAGCATTGCACTCCACTCTGCTGCTATGACATTTGTGTTAAAGGGTTAAAAGTGTTCAGGATTTACCCAGAATGCTGCTCTCTAGGCTAACTGAAGTCTAAGTGTAATTTTGTACATTTCATAAACTTTATTCTTCTACCGACAGATCAAAATATTGAACAATTGCTATTTCTGGCCCCCGTCTGCGTTTCCATGGTAACCCATGTTTGTTTACTAAGTTCCTGCGCTGAAATACTTGTCTTAAGGTGACTCTTATTCTATTTAGAGGTACTTTAAAGGTGCAATGCAAAATTATTATTTACCTTAAAAAACAGAGCGACATGCTGGCTTAGAGCAGTCATTGTGAGGGGAAAACAGATTGTTAACCCTTTGAGTGCCATCGGATACGCAGATCATGGCTTTGGTTTGCAAAGCATTGCATACCCATCTGGCACTTAAATAATTAACCTCTTAAAGGGATAGTAATACTTCGTTTTAGCTTTATTTTATTTTGTAGGCATTAAAAAAACATGAAGAATGATATAAGTCTTATCTCTCAAACCTTTATGGTTTGAGAGATATTCACAAGCAAAGTTTCCCCTCCCGCCCCTTTTACCTAGTGTAAGCCATCTCTTCTCAGATGTGGAATCCAGTCCATAGACCAGACAGATAACAGAAGGGGACAATCTTCTTCCTATGAGAACAATGAAAGCACTGCCCCCCTTGACAAGCTTTTCAGGTTTTCCCCTTATCTTAATTGAAGATTGTCCCTCTCTGCAGTCTACCTGGACACCTCCCTTCTGATCTGGCTGAGCAGTGTTACATCAGTAAAAGGGGCGGGAGGGGAACTTTGCTTGTGAATATCTCTCAAACCATAAAGGTTTGAGAGATAAGACTTATATGTTCTTCATGTTTTTTTAATGCCTACAAAATAAAGCTAAAACGAAGTATTACTATCCCTTTAAAAACCAGAGGCCTGTGTAATGCATTGTATCTTGATTCAATAAGTCCCCCCTTCTGGTCTGTAATGGGTTAAATGAACATATAAATAAACATGAAATTGGTTGACATAACTTTAAATATCACATATTCACAGCTAGCATAGGTAAAAACTAATTATTTATACATTTTATGCCTAAAATATAATCCTAGAGTGTTTTTTTTTGCAAGTGTTAAATGTTCTCTTCAAAGGGTGATTATCTAGTTTTGAGGTACTGAGAGATAACACCTAAAATCAGTTAATTTAATGTGATTAGTGGCCACTGTCCTTGTGTTCAGGACCCTTGTTCAGCCCTTTTACAGACAACCCTGCCTTAACTTTTCAGAGACACCAAACAAGATCACAGTGGTACCTGTAGCTCTGGGAAAAGGCAGGAATGTCTGTTCCCCCAGAGCTTTATTAGATTTTAGGCCACAGGAAACAAACAGACACATTTTACAGCCTGTGCATGGAGTACAGGGGATTTATATGTGTATAACTCCGGTTCATTTTCAGACGTTTGAGCTCTGAGCCCTTTGAGTGCCTGAGTGCTGCTTAAAACATTGAGCACTCCTTAGGTACTCAAAAAAGTTAAAGGAACACTAATGCCTCCCATTTACTTTACGATGGCCAGTTAAATCCTCATGGCCCTTACAAATTTTGCCTTTGTCCCTTTGATGAATGAGAACATTTTCGATCAGTCCTGGATGTCATTGTCACAGAGGCTGACCTTACCCCTTGACCCCAAAGTCTCTCCACTGGAATTTTTGTTTTTCAAACAGAACCAGGAGGAGAGCATGAAAAAGGTAAATCCCACTGTGACTCTTCCACACTAATTAGAGATATTCAGATTTCTACTACATATATCATCATCATCATCATCATCATCATCATTATCATCATCATCAGCCGTTGCAGATCCGCTGCAGGATAAAGGCCTTCTCAGCAAACATCCAACAACTTTGGTCCTGTACCTTATTTTGCCGCCGTGTGCCAACAAATATGGTAATTTCATCTACCCATCTTATCTATGGTGTTCTTCTTGGGCGTTTATTATCGAGGTGAATCCATTCCAGAATTAGTTTGGGCCATCTACTGTCAGGTCTCCTTGCTATGTGACCTGCCCATTTCCATTTTAGGTGCTTTACTTTTTCAATATATATATATACTATATAGATTTCCGGTTCTGGTTCGATGTTCCCCCACCCTGGGGGCCAGTAGGGGGGGTGGAGATGGATTGCTTGCAGTGATTTAGTGGTAGGGAGCCCCCCCCCCACTCCTGTGAAAATCACCGCTGCAGTAGTTCAACGGGTCCACGAAATATATGGTGTGTCTAATCCAAAAGACAGTACCGTGCACCATTCACTAGTATATATATATATATATATATATATATATATATATATATATATATATATATATATATATAAAAGAAGACTTTGTGCCTGGCCAAACACACCTGGGGCGGCAGTAAGGAGGAGTTACTGCTCCCATTGGATGATTCAATGGGAGTGTGATTTTTGGTCCACCCCCACTATCCAGCCCGCCCACCACTATCTAAGGCTGAAAAAAAAATGTCTGCCACTCACTCCTACACCACAGACACACACACATGCCCCCCACACTCTGGCAGACACATGCACACACTCATACAGAGACACACACACACACACGCATGCTGAGCAGTTGAGGATGATGGGAACTATGTTCAAGCTACAGCTGGAAGGCCATGGTCCAAATCTGTATTATGTATCAGGGATCCCAGCACATAGATGCAAGGTTATGGGCTCGCTACAATAAACCACTCATATGCAGCTTCTTCATTCCCTGTCTGTGACCCTGCACAGCCCTGCCAATTACTACAAGTAAGCTGATTTCTGACCAATCAGCAGGCAGGATGCTGGGGAGCTGACTTGCTAGCACAGAGAAGCTGGGAAAGTGGAACAGCAGAGACATGATCAGGCAGTGCAGTGCAGGGCTTCAGCTGAGCTGGTAAGTGGCAGAGACATGGGTGTGACTGTATTTATATATTGCACAAAGAGAGAGAAAGAGAGCAGATTGTATGTCAGTCTGTCTGTAAGTAGAGGTGCCAGTTCCTGCAATCATCTCCATGCTGTACATAGCTCACTGTATAGCATGTATGACAAACTATTTATATATGGTCTGGCACTGTATAGTATACAGTCTGCATGTGTCTGTGTATAAGGACTGGCACTATACAGTATAGGAGGGACAGTCCCTGTTTGAGACCCAAATCCCTCTGCTCCTTTATTTAGGAGATCACACTGTGTGGTGTATATACCAGTGTATCAGATTGCTCCACATCAATAAAACGCACAGTAATGTGGGTATAAACTTCTGTATATATCTGTTAAATTAGTCTGTGTAAAAAAATACTTTCATCTTCTTCTAAATCATTCACTTACAGAAAGAGTAACTTAACCATTTCAATGCCAGAGGAGATGCAATGCATTGCTTACCCCCTAGCACTCAAAGGGTTAAAAATTCTCTAAAATACACCACCAGCCACGCCCCCAGTAACACCACCGAAAACACAAGTGTCCCTCTTTGGCCATTTGAAATGTTGGGAGGTATGTTACTTACACTGCTCACACTGTATGTATGTATGTTCTGATTTGTATCTGTGTGTCACTGTTTGTGTATGTCAGTGCCTGTGTGTGTATGTGTGTTGCATGCGTCTCTGTCTATCACTGTATGTCCCCCTGTTTATGTGTGTGTTTGCACATGTGTCTGTGTATCACTGTGTGTACCTCTCTGACACGTAAACCCTATGCCATATTTCACTATCATAACATTTATTAAAAAAAAAAAAATTCCCTGCATAACATGACGGGCAACTCCATCCCACATTGCTAGTATATATATATATAAAATCAAAACTCAAATATAGAAGTATGAGGGGCTGCAAAACTTAAAAGGTTAACCCCTTAAGGACCCTTGACTTGCCAGGACATCAAGCCTTATCCGACACTTCAAGGGATAGTAATGTTTAGGCATTAAAAAAAGATTAACATCAATGGTTTGAGAGATATAATTTGCTAATGGTCCCCTCTCCAGGCTGTTTCAGAGAAGTCTGCCCTCTAGCTGACAGCTGCAGATTCCAATCATTAGACATAACAGAGGCTCTTCAGCAGAGCAGAAATTGTGCTATTTAGAAATAAATACTTCATTGGAACATTCTGCAAAGTGTGCCTGGTTTGCAAGTACACTTTGTAGACTGTTCCAATGAAGTATTTATTTTTAAATAGTGCGATTTAGGCTCTGCTGAAGAGTCACCGTCGGTCAAATGACCGGAATCGCCTGCTGTCAGCTAGAGGGCAGACTTCTCAGAAACAGCCTGGAGAGGGGACCATTAGCTGGTTTTATCTCTCAAACCATAAAGGTTTTAGAGATAAGACTTACATCAATGTTAATCTTTTTTTAATACCAAGAATATTAAAGAAACTTCAAATTAAACATTACTATCCTTTTCAGGACCAGTGATGGCCCTGGAACGTCATGGAATTCTGGTGTCGCCGTGAGGCTGCACTGCCGATAGGCAACCCCGGAATCCATTGCAAGGGAAAAAAAATGCCTGCACTGCTTCAGCCGGTCCTTAAGGGGTTAAAAACGGTTTATTAGATTATAACAAACAACACACAGTTAAAAATGCCTACCCAGGTACCCCTGATAAATCAACCTAACTACACAATATATCAAATATCACAATATATCCCAAATGTATTTCCATACAGTAATCAGAGCAGGATCTAGGTGTGCTGCTCTGCGCCCCTATAGCCTCCGGCTCAGCATGACACATGCTAGTTTCCATCTCTCTTCCTGGCAGAGGTGGGGCATGCAGTAACAGCCTAATTCCTATTGGCTGTGTAGGTGGATGTCACATATAGGTTAGGAGATTCTCACTTTTATTTCTGGAAAAAGTGAAAGTCTCCTGATACTGCACATACTTTCATTAGCATAGGAAATGTCATTGTAAACCTTCATTAGCATATGATACAGACTGAAGATTCTTCATTGATGTATGAAATGTCACTGAACGCTTCATTATCACAATACACATTAATGAAAAGACTTAATTAGCATTTGAAACATCACAGGTGTCATATGGGTACTGCAATTAGTATACATTAACATTAGCATATGGTAACAAGTATGAATATCTCTTTAACAGTAATTTTGCTGATCTTTTGGCTAACGTGACACTAGGCAGTTTTTAACTCCTTAACAATTGTCCTATTCGGCCGTTAAGAACCAAGGTGCATTTTTTTTTTTTTGCAACATAGTATTCTTGGATGGCAGAGCAACAAGCTGCGCTTCCATCCCAGAATTCCATGACATGCCAGGACCATCCGTCACCAGTTCTTAAGTGGCGGACCGGCATGACGGGTCTGACATATCATGGACCCTAAGGGGTTAATGCAGTTTTCAAATATGTAGACTTGAATTAAGGCGACCGGTCCACTTAAAGGGATAGTAATGTTTCATAATAACAGCAGCTCTAATTAATCATCATAGTATCTGGACTTTGGAGAGTGTTATTTCAATTCTGTCAGAGTTGTAGTTCAAGAGTAATTCAATATAAAGTATCTCCCTCCTGCCCCTTTTACTCATGTAACACTGCTCAGCCAGATCAGAAGGGAGGTGCCCAGGTAGACTGCAGAGAGGGACAATCTTCAATTAAGATAAGGGAAATACCTGAAAAACTTGTCAAGGGGGGCAGGGTTTTCATTGTTCTCATAGGAAGAAGATTGTCCCCTGCTGTTATCTGTCTGGTCTATGGACTGCATTCCACATCTGAGAAGAGATGGCTTACACTAGGTAAAAGGGGCGGGAGGGGAAACTTTGCTTGTGAATATCTCTCAAACCATAAAGGTCTGAGAGATAAGACTTATATCATTCTTCATGTTTTTTTAATGCCTACAAAATAAAATAAAGATAAAACGAAGTATTACTATGCCTTTAAACATATTTTTGTGTTATTTGACCATTTTTCTGTTTATTGTCACCCTCAAAAACATAAGGGTGTATGTTATCCTAAGGTACCAAAACTCTAATTAAAAACTTGAGCGGCAAGTCTACGGCGCTGTAAGAGGTAAGCCTGGATTTAGGTATTTAGTAAACTCCTCTTTCTACCCTGGTGAAGATAAAATGATTGTTCTCTGGGTTGGCCAACATCAGTGTAGAGACAGATACAAAATGATCACTGCCAGTGGATGGCTCTAAAATAACAGGCCTTTTGTTAATTCTTCAGCATAATTAGTGAAGTAATGGTGGGCATTGTGACAATAACATTCCATCTGACACAAAAAAAAAACCTGGGACCAGCTGGGTATCCCATTCCTGGTACCAATGCCAGAAGCCATGGCCTTTTCGGAAATGTATCCTCCAAAGAGGCTTTGTTTGGATGAGCTCAGATTAGGTACAAACATGCAGGGCTGTCTTCAGTGTTTGGCCCTAACAGTCAGGCCTTATGTTCTCCCCGTTATTACCACAGCAACGCACTCCGAAAACTAGACCATCTAGTAAAAGGAGTCACAGATTACTATTGTTTGCTGTATCTAATTCTGAATGATTGTATTGTGTCTCTCATCACTGTCAGACACATCGATAAAAGTAATAAATAGTTTTACACGGCTAAAGTTAGACAGGCTCGTCCAGTGTGAACTGGAGGTCACTGCCAGTCGCCATGTCTCTGGAATCTGCGGAAAACCAAAACATTTATTGTGGTTTAACCCTCCAATTGCCAGAGAGGTGTGCAATGAATTACAGAGTTAATTATATCAAAACCCTTGGAAGTGACTGGGTACGCTAAAGCATCCAAGGGGGTTAAAAAAATTACTTTTTTCCAACCAAAACCGAGGGGGCTATTCTCTAAAGGGTATGGAGCAAGTACCTAATAAAATATAGTCATTTTCTTGCATTTATTTAGCAACGGCAAATTGTTATCGGTCATTTATTATAGAGCGAGTTCAATGATGTAACATAAAAATACATTAAAGCAGCAGTCTTTTTTTTTTTTTTTTGAAAAATAAGTTATGAACATTTTCCTGCTGAGTAAAAGAAGAGTAATGCAAATGCTGGGAGAATTTGCATTCAAAAGTTATTACAGCTGACATTTTATTTTGGGGTTACCAGATTAAGAGAGGGCAGTTATTAGTAGGCATTATTAGTGTACACATTGTACAGGGCTGTATAAGAAAGTAACATAGTAACACAGTACCATAGAAACATAATAATATAGTAACACAGTAACATATAACACAGTAATACAGTAACAAAGTAACATAGAACCACAGTAACATAGTTAAATAATAGCATAGTAACACAGTACCATAGTAGCACAGTAACATAGTAACACAGTCACATAGTAACACAGTAATATAGTAACACAGTAATATAGTAACACAGTAACATAGCATGACAGTAACATAGCACCACAGTAACATAGTAAAATAGTAACATAGTAACACAGTACCATCGTAACACAGTAACATAGTAACACAGTAATATAGTAACACAGTAACATAGTAACACAGTGACATAGTAACACAGTAATATAGTAACACAGTAATATAGTAAAACAGTAACATAGCACCACAGTAACATAGTAAAATAGTAATACAGTAACACAGTACCATCGTAGCACAGTAACATAGTAACACAGTAATATAGTAACACAGTAACATAGTAACACAGTAACATAGTAACACAGTGACATAGTAACACAGTAATATAGTAAAACAGTAACATAGTAACACAGTCACATAGTAACTCAGTAATATAGTAACACAGTAATATAGTAACACAGTAACATAGCACGACAGTAACATAGCACCACAGTAACATAGTAAAATAGTAACATAGTAACACAGTACCATCGTAACACAGTAACATAGTAACACAGTAATATAGTAACACAGTAACATAGTAACACAGTGACATAGTAACACAGTAATATAGTAACACAGTAATATAGTAAAACAGTAACATAGCACCACAGTAACATAGTAAAATAGTAATACAGTAACACAGTACCATCGTAGCACAGTAACATAGTAACACAGTAATATAGTAACACAGTAACATAGTAACACAGTGACATAGTAACACAGTAATATAGTAACACAGTAATATAGTAACACAGTAACATAGTAACACAGTAATATAGTAACACAGTGACATAGTAACACAGTAATATAGTAACACAGTAATATAGTAACACAGTAACATAGTAACACAGAAATGCAGTCATATAGTTGATAAAGCTGAAAAAAGCCCTGCATCCATCCAGTTCAGCCCACACCATATTACCCCTGCATATTACCCCAGAGGAACTAAACAAAAAAAAGCAACAAACACTGAAGCCATTTCCAATTAAGACCCAAGTGGGTAGAAAAATACCTTCCTAACGCTAAATGACAGATATTTCCCTTGATCAACATCCTATCTGTTTTGAAACTAGCTGTCATAATTCTCAACATTGTTCTGAGCTAGAAAGGCATCCATTACTTTTTGAAAGCAACAACAGTATCTTCTAGCATCCTTATGCAAATAATGCAACAGCTTTACTGCTTTTACTGTATAAAATCCCTGCATTTGTTTTAGCCAAAATCACCCTTCCCCTACTCATAATGGAAGTCCGCTTGTTTTTTGCTCAGACTACGCAGACAATAGTTCCTTAGAGAGTTATTTGTAAACAAACCCAGTTTGGCTAGTCTCTCTTTATAACTCAGATCCTCCAATCCCTTTATCAGTTTTGTTGCATGTCTCTGCAATTTTTCCAGCTCAATAATGTATTTTTTAAGAACTGGTGCCCAGAACTGTATTCCATATTCTAGATGAGGCCTAACCAAGGATTTAATACAGAGGTAGGATAATATTACCATCCCGTGCATCTACACCTCTTTTTATGCAGGATAGTACTCTATTTGCTGTTGTAGCAGCTGAGTGACTCTGCACACCGCTGTGAAGTCTATTGTCTATCAGTACTCCTAAATCTTTCTCTAATGAGGATTCCCCAAGTTGTTTCCCATTTAGTGTATATGCATGTTTGTTTCTACAGCCCAAATGCATAACCTTATACTTACCTATATCAAACCTCAAACTTATGTTTCCACGGCTGGCGCCACCTATAGGCAAGGTAGGAGCAGACCTAAGGTGCGCATCTACTGAGGACACAACTGGTAGCTTATACCAAGGTACGGATGGCATTAGATGTGCCCTGCTGTCCAGTACGTTCCTGCATTTTGTGGTTGCACTGCAGCCAATGAGAGAGGAGTGTTTTGACAGGATGTGATGTAATACGGCATGGCGCTGTTGCTCATGGTTGGAGTGGTGAGCACACAGGGCCTGGCAGCAGGAGGACCGCTCTGCGCACAAACTGGAGGAGTAAATTGATTCACCAAGATGGCAGTCCACCAGCCAGCCAACCAACCCTAAGAGGCCTCAGCAGTCACAGTCAGCACACGATGTATCACTCACTGTCCGTCTCAACAACTAACAAGTGAGTACACTGTGTCACGGAGTAGTATTTGCTATATTGATGGCAAATTCAATCATCATATCAACATTTTTCACTAGGGTGACCACATTTCCATTCTGCCATTCCGGGACATGTGGTCACCCTAGTGAGTCCCACGGCTGAGGCTCCGTCCGGCGCTGACCATCTTTCTGAGGCTTCCCAGTGGGAACTCATACTCTGTGTCAGCCTCAGAAAGATGGTCAGCGCAGGCGGGAGCCTCAGCCACGGGACTCACTCACATCGCCAGCATACTTGCGCCATCCCAGCTGTCTCACATGCACCAGTCTAGCCAGCCAATGAAATGTATTTGCTATATGGTCCTCATTGGATGGCTGAGACAGCCAATGAGAACCATATAGAAAATACATTTCATTGGCTGGCTGGACTGGTGCGTGCTACGCTATGTAGGTAGGCTGTGGGTTCCGGCTTTGTTGCTCCATTCCGAGACTCTTTGTTGTCCCAGTGGGGGGGTGACCTGGGACGCGGGACACATACCTACAATAAGGGACAGTCCCGGGCATTCTGGGATGTGTGGTCACCCTATTTTTCACCCACTATCATCAGATTTATGATACATTTTACATTTATGCACACCTCCTGCTCCAGCCAAAACAAGTGCCAGGACAACCTTGATGTTAGCCCTGGACTCAGACTTTACACACCTCTTTTGTCTGTGTCAAACAGAGAAATGTTTGGGAGAGAGCAGAATGAGAGAGGCAAAGCAAATCAAAGAGGTGTGTAAAGTTTGAGTCCAGGGCTAACATCAAGGTTGTCCTGGCATGGGCAAGAAAGGGGGTCCTGGGCCAAAATGTGTGGGCCTGTAATTTTGTATTGCCATAATGCCATTTACTTGTTTTGGCTGGGGATGGAGGTGTACATATCATATTGATACATTTGATGGTGGGTGAAAAATGTTCGTACCTGGTAACTTTTCCATAATGACTTACCGGAGGGGGGAGTCCTGTGCCGCTGTTGGAGTAGATAAATGACACAATTCGTGTCAAAAGGGGGCAGGGCTTAATCACAAGTGGGGCGGGGTTAAAAAAACATAAAAATCTTGCAGGAATATGCTGAGAAGAAGCTGAAGAGGGCGGGGAGTGGGAGGAACACAATGGGAAGGAGGAGAAGTGGGCGGGGAGTGGGAGGAACACATTGGGAAGGAGGAGAAGTGGGCGGGGAGTGGGAGGAACACATTGGGAAGGAGGAGAAGTGGGCAGGGAGTGGGAGGAACACATTGGGAAAGAAGAGAAGTGGGCAGGGAGTGGGAGGAAGACAATGCGAAGGAGGAGAAGTGGGCAGGGACTGGGAAGAACACAATGGGAAGGAGGAGAAGTGGGCGTGGAGTGGGAGGGACACAATGGAAAGGAGGAGAAGTGAGAGGAACACAATGAGAAAGAGGAGAAGTGGGCGGGGAGTGGGAGGAACAAAATGGGAAGGAGGAGAAGTAGGCGGAGAGTGGAAGGAACAAATTGGGAAGGAGAAGTGGGCGGGGAGTGGGAGGAACACAATGGGAAGGAGGAGAAGTGGGCGGGGAGTGGGAGGGACACAATGGGAAGGAGGAGAAGTGGGCGGAGAGTGGGAGGAACAAATTGGGAAGGAGAAGTGGGCGGGGAGTGGGAGGAACACAATGGGAGGAGGAGAAGTGGGCGGGGAGTGGGAGGAACACAATGGGGAAGAGGAGAAGTGGGCAGGGAGTGGGAGGAACACAATGAGAAAGAGGAGAAGTGGGCAGGGATTGGGAGGAACACAATGGGAAGGAGGAGAAGTGGGCGGTGGGTGGGAGGAACACAATGGGAAGGAGGAGAAGTGGGCGGGGAGTGGGAGGAACACAATTGGAAGGAGGAGAAGTGGGAGTGGAGTGGGAGGAACACAATGGGAAGGAGGAGAAGTGGGCTGGGAGTGAGAGGAACACATTGGGAAAGAGGACAAGTGGGCAGGGATTGGGAGGAACACAATGGGAAGGAGAAGAAGTGGGCGGGGAGTGGGAGGAACACAATGGGAAGGAGGAGAAGTGGGCGGGGAGTGGGAGGAACACAATGGGAAGGAGGAGACGTGGGCGTTGAGTGGGAGGAACACAATGGGAAGGAGGAGAAGTGGGCGGGGAGTAGGAGGAACACATTGGGAAGGAGGAGACGTGGGCTGGGAGTGGGAGGAACACATTGGGAAAGAGGACAAGTGGGCAGGGATTGGGAGGAACACAATGGGAAGGAGAAGAAGTGGGCGGGGAGTGGGAGGAACACAATGGGAAGGAGGAGAAGTGGGCGGGGAGTGGGAGGAACACAATGGGAAGGAGGAGAAGTGGGCGGGGAGTGGGAGGAACACAATGGGAAGGAGGAGAAGTGGGCGGGGAGTGGGAGGAACACAATGGGAAAGAGGAGAAGTGGGTAGAGTTTTAGTAAAAACTCCCCACACAAGGATAATCAGCCCCTGCCCCAGAGACCCGGTAATTAACAGCTAAATCCAGAGTCTCCAGAGCAGAAGTGCAGAGTTCCCAGCTATGAAAGTGTTGCATCATGTAAATGGGAGTAACTGTACTGTGTAGGGACGATGCCATTATTGCCATATTTCGGAACTAAAAGGAAGGGGGTCGTAAACAAAATCTCTGTGTGTTGAATGACCTCCTGCTTAAAGAGGATGTGTCACCTATGGACAACATCCCTTAAATAGTTAGGCTATATATCACAAACGACGAAAACGGTATTGATTTCTTATTAAAAGTTTTAATGAATAAATTTAACTTACAAAATCTGAGCTTCAGCTTCTTCCGCACAGACTGAGGGTCAATGCTGTTAAACCGCAGCCCGGCGCTCTGCCTCTCCTCTCCTCCCTCCTCCGATGATGGAGGCTTCTGTCTGTAAGCTGGAACCGTCTCATTGGCAGAGATCGATATCCAGCCAATGAGAGAGCTCCAGCTTACAGACAGAAGCCGTCGTCATCGGAGGAGGGAGGAGAGCAGAGGCAGAGGCTATATATTAAAAACGCATACAGTCTGGGCTGCAGTCTATACGGAAGTGGCTGAAGCACAGATTTTATAAGTTAAAATTATACAACATCAAAACTTTAAATAAAAAAAAAATACAGTTTTCGGCGTTTTTAATATATAGCCTAACTATCTAAAGGGATAGTAATACTTTGTTTTATCTTTATTTTATTTTGTAGGCATTTAAAAAAACATGAAGAATGGTATATGTCTTATCTCTCAAACCTTTATGGTTTGAGAGATATTCACAAGCAAAGTTTCCCCCTCCCGCCCCTTTTACCTAGTGTAAGACATCTCTTCTCAGATGTGGAATCCAGTCCATAGACCAGACAGATAACAGAAGGGGACAATCTTCTTCCTATGAGAACAATGAAAGCCCTGCCCCCCTTTTACCTAGTGTAAGTCATCTCTTCTCAGATGTGGAATCCAGTCCATAGACCAGACAGATAACAGCAGGGGACAATCTTCTTCCTATGAGAACAATGAAAGCCCTGCCCCCCTTTTACCTAGTGTAAGCCATCTCTTCTCAGATGTGGAATGCAGTCCATAGACCAGACAGATAACAGCAGGGGACAATCTTCTTCCTATGAGAACAATGAAAGCCCTGCCCCCCTTGACAAGTTTTTCAGGTTTTTCCCTTATCTTAATTGAACATTGTTTTTCTCTGCAATCTACCTGGGCACCTCCCTTCTGATCTGGCTGAGCAGTGTTACATCAGTAAAAGGGGCGGGAGGGGGATACTTTGTCATTGAATTACTCTTGTACTATAACTCTGACAGAATTGAAATAACACTCTCCAAAGTCCAAATACTATGATGATTAATTGGAGCTGCTTTTATTATGAAACAATACTATCCCTTTAAGGGATGTTGTCCATAGGTGACACATCTCCTTTAACCCCACCAGTGCTGGTGGTGGAAGTATTGATCATAAACTGGTCCTGAATGAGCCTAATAATCCAGTTGCTTGCCAAACTGGATGTGAAATGCGTCACTGTAATGATTTTGCACAAATCTCAGGTCCCTCTGCAATTAATAGGGTTAACCTTTTTGAATTAAAAATAATCAGGTTGATGAATAACCGCACGCAGCTCGGCATAAAGTAGCGGGACACAAGGGGCAGAGCCAAGGGGTGGCAAAATTAGGTTTTACCTAGGGTGGCAAAAATCCTTGCACCAGCCCTGCATGTTTCACTACAGCTCCCATCATCCTCAGCCTGCCTCCACTTGTTGTACAATTCCCATCATCCCCAGATGACCACTGGCCAGCTGACAAGTTTTTCAGGTTTTTCCCTTATCTTAATTGAAGATTGTCCCTCTCTGCAGTCTACCTGGGCACCTCCCTTCTGATCTGGCTGAGCAGTGTTACATCAGTAAAAGGGGCGGGAGGGGGATACTTTATCATTCAATTACTCTTGTACTACAACTCTGACAGAATTGAAATAACACTCTCCAAAGTCCAAATACTATGATGATTAATTAGAGCTACTTTTATTATGAAACATTACTATCCTTTTAAGATGATGGGAATTGTAGTTCAACATTTATTAGTTCACCATGAATCTAGGATTACAATGGCCCCTATAGATGTCTGCAGTATGAATCTTCCATAAGTTCCCACTATTAATTGAATACTAACACCTCCTACAAATAACTTGCCTATTGTCTTACTAGGACCAGAAAATCCTATGAATTTTTCCCTTGTGTCTTTGTTCAAGAGATAAAATCTTCAATCAGTTTTAGATGTCATAGCCACTGAGGCAGACATTGCTCTTATTGAAAGAACTCCAGGACCCAAACTCCGCCCATTGCAGTACTGAAATCTGCAGACATATACACTGTGCTAGTTCATTTAAAAAAAAGGACTTCTCAGTGGGTGTAGCTGGAAGATCATGAGTCCTGTCCACCTGTGTGGGTACGGCATTCAGTACAGACTGGAGAGGGGCCGCAGGGCCGGGTTTCCCAGTAGGCAGAGTACAAGAGGACATCCATTGTGGTTTTATTGAAAAGTCACAACAGCTGAAGAGATTGAAACTAATTTTGTGTTTGGAAAACCGTACAGTCTATGACAGAAATTCTCTATAAAGACTAATAAAACAGCACCATCTAGTGTTCACCTTGTATAAAATTGTTTGATGAAAGAAAAAAAATTGAGAAGAAACCAAATAATATTGTGTTATAACGTTTGACTGGATTACCATTGATTTACTCAATAGAAGAACCCTACAATATGTATTTTTCATAATAAAACACTACTATACCTTTTAAAGTGAACCTGTTTAGTGACTGTTTTTGATTTAGTCATCATGTTTATTCAGCTTTTTACTCATTCTCAGGTGATCTGTGCTACACTGAACCTTTTATTCATTACAATGTTGCTCCTTAATTATCCTGTCTATTATGTTCTCATTAACAACCTCCTCTCTGAATGGGAATAATTTGTTTTGTCTTCCTCGTTTGATCTTGTCTATTATCTGACATGTTCATCGGGATACCTTAGATGATGGAAACAAAGAACGAAATCCTTTGTAGAACGGAGACACCCCCCACCCCCCCGCAGCTGGGTCTCTAACAAGGAAATTCAGAAAAGCGCAGACAATGGCAGGCACCTTGTTGGGTTCTCTATGACTGTTGTTCAGTATGAAGACAACAGACTCGATATGAATAGAGATGGATTGTTCCCTGAGACCCGTCTGCAGTACAAGGAAGTAAAACAAGGATTGCGTCCAGTAACAACACTGATAAAAATCCATCGTCCCCCCATGCCTTGTTGTCACGGTTTGTTAAGACTCTCAGACGCAAAGTTAGGTAAAAACACAACTTTATTGAAAAGTTTAATACAACCCCGTAGGGTAACATACACGTTCATACAAATATATAGAAATGACAGAGAATAGCGATACAGGCTCTACCGGCCCTGCCAATATACCGGGCAAGGCAGCCAGGGAAGTAGGTACGAGGAATAGATAGGCTCTACCGGCCTTGCCAATATACCGGGCAAGGCAACCAGGAGACTGGTAAGGAGGAAAGAGGCTCTACCGGCCCTGCCAATATACCGGGCAAGGCAGCCAGGGAAGTAGGTACAAGGAATAGATAGGCTCTACCGGCCCTGCCAATATACCGGGCAAGGCAACCAGGAGACTGGTAAGGAGGAAAGAGGCTCTACCGGCCCTGCCAATATACCGGGCAAGGCAACCAGGAGACTGGTAAGGAGGAAAGAGGCTCTACCGGCCCTGCCAATATACCGGGCAAGGCAGCCAGGGAAGTAGGTACAAGGAATAGATAGGCTCTACCGGCCCTGCCAATATACCGGGCAAGGCAACCAGGAGACTGGTAAGGAGGAAAGAGGCTCTACCGGCCCTGCCAATATACCGGGCAAGGCAACCAGGAGACTGGTAAGGAGGAAAGAGGCTCTACCGGCCCTGCCAATATACCGGGCAAGGCAGCCTGGAGACTGGTACACGTAAAATAGGAGGCTCTACCAGCCCTGCCAATATACCGGGCAAGGCAGCCTGGAGACTGGTACACGTAAAATAGGAGGCTCTACCGGCCCTGCCAATATACCGGGCAAGGCAGCCTGGAGATAGATGAGTGAAAACGTGAAGGCTCTACCGGCTATGCCAATATACCGGGCAAGGCAGCCTGGAGATAGATGAGTGAAAACGTGAAGGCTCTACCGGCCCTGCCAATATACTGGGCAAGGCAGCCTATTGACAGACAGCAACTATAAAGACTCTACCGGCCTTGCCAATACCGGGTAAGGCAACCCAAGATGGTACAGAGAGGAATAGGTTCTACCGGCCTTACCAATATAACGGGCAAGGCAGCCTAATACAGAGTAGGTGGCAACCACTAAAGCCTCGGTGACTGGCTAGGTGGCAACACCAGTCACACAGATGACATGCTGAGGAATAAGGAGTTAAGGCGGCAAGCCCAGGACATTTACAGGAGACCACCAGTACCCGCGTACTGGAGAACCAACGGAGCTACCTAGGACTTGACAGCAATACTATAGCATAGAGAGAACCAGTACCCGCGTACTGGAGACACAATATCTCTCAACCCATGCAGCGATAATCCGATGTGGTGGAGCAAAGCAGTACCCACGTACTGGGGAGACCAATCTCTCAACTGGTGCGAAAGCAGCCGGTGAAATAGGACTGAGCAGTACCCACGTACCGGAATCAATAACGGTTACCGGCGCACGGCAGCCAGTTGAATGTGGAGCGAACCAGTAACCGTGTACTGGGAACCCAAATATCTACCGGTGCATCAGCAGCCGAGTGACTGTGGAGCGAACCAGTACTCGCGTACTGGAGAAACACAATATCTACTGGTGCAACAGCAACCGGGTGAATGTTTATAATCTAATCTAATCTAGTCTCTGTTCATTTAATGTCTCTCTATCTATCCATCTATCTTTTTTTTTATCTATACATATCACAATCTATCTATCTATCTATCTATCTATCTATCTATCTATCTATCTATCTATCTATCTATCTATCTATCTATCTATCTAACTATCTATCTATCTATCTATCTATCTATCTATCTATCTATCTATCTATCTATCTAACTATCTATCTATCTATCTATCTATCTATCTATCTATCTATCTATCTATTTATGTATCTAATCTATCTATCTATCTATCTAGCTATCTATCTATCTATCTATCTATCTATCTATCTATCTCTGACATGCATATAATCTAATATTTGTCTCTGTTCATTTAATGCCTATCAATATGTCTATCATATTTTTATCTATACATATGTAAATCTATGTCATATCTATCTATCTATCTATCTATCTATCTATCTATCTATCTATCTATATCTATCTACCTATCTGTATCTATCTATCTATCTATCTATCTATCTATCTATCTATCTATCTAGCTATCCATCTATCTTTCTGTCTATATCTATCTACTTATCTGCATCTATCTATCTATCTATCTATCTATCTATCTATCTATCTATCTATCTATCTCATATCTATCTATCTATCTATCTCATATCTATCTATCTATCTATCTATCTATCTATCTATCTCATATCTATCTATCTATCTATCTATCTATCTATCTATCTATCTATCTATCTATCTCATATCTATCTATCTATCTATCTATCTATCTATCTATCTCTCTATCTCTATCTATCTCTGTCTATATCATCGAAGGCTTCTTTTGACCATATAAGGAAATAATAACTTCTGTCTTGATGCAGGTGAGGGCCGGAGGGCCGGAAGATGTACCTCATGTTCCTTCTTATGAAATCGCTGTTATAGAAGAAATGAAATGAAGTTAAGGCTGCACAGTCCAGATTGATAATAAGATAAAATGTGTTTATTGTGGTAGGTGAAGGTCAGTCCTGGTCATCTCGAATACATAAGTGGATAACACAAAACAAAATGAGTCTGTGTCTAACAAAGGACTAATATCACCCTGAAATGTTGCACATCTCCTAGATACCTCACTGACCTTTGCCTGCCACAATAAAGGCTGTTTTATACTATTGACTACTTCATCTGCTGCTTGAAATTTGTTTTCCTCTAGACTTAGTAAACGTAATTTGTGGCTCAGAACCGTTCAGATGTCTGTTCTCTGGAAAAGATGGCTTCTATAGTGCACCTGCCCTCAACACTGTCTGATAAATAGTACCTCTGCCTGGATAATAATATCCCTGCCCTTTAACCCTCTGAGTGCCAGAGGGGCACGCAATGTGTTGCAGAGCAATGCATTGTGCACCTCCCTGGCACTCAAAGGGTTAAGACTAGGTAACGGTGCTTCTGACTAAAGCAAAGGCAGGGATTTTTAACAATAAAGTCATTAAGGATGTTGGATTCTTTGCCTCTGGACCACGTGTTGTCAGCTGACAGCTGTTTCAGTGCAGAAAGCGTTCTGATATGGTGAGATACACAAATGCCTTTTTTGGAGTCGGGAAGGAATTGTTTCACGCATTCGGGGCATAATCGGAAATGGATTCAGGTGAGTTGTTATTTTTGTCTTCCTCCAGATCAACAATAACAAATTTGACACAACAAACTCTATGGACGTGCACTACTGTGAAAAAGTCTTAGGCAGGTGTGAAAAAATGCTGTGAAGTGAGAATGCTTTCAAATATAGACATGTTTATATTTATCAATTAACAAAATTCCTAGTGAGGGAACAGAAGAAAAAACTAAATCAAATCAATATTTTGGTGCGACCGCCCTTTGCCTTCAAATCAGCATCAGTTCTTCCAGGTACATTTGCATGCAGTTTGTTATGGAATTTGGCAGGTAGGTTGTTCCAAACATCTTGGAGAACTAATCACAGTTCTTCTGTGGATTTAGGCTCCTCAGTTGCTTCTCTCTCTTCATGTAATCCCAGACAGACTCCATGATGATGAGACCAGGACTCTGTGGGGTCCATACCATCACTTCCAGGACTTCTTGTTCTTCTTTACACTGAAGAGAGTTCTTATTGACTTTGGTTGTTTGCATGTTATGCTGCAGAATAAATTTGGGGCCATCCAGATGCCTCCCTGATAGTACTGCATGATGGATAAGTATCTGCCTGTAATTCTCAGCATTGACGAGACCATTAATTCTGATCAATTCCCCAACTCCATTTGCAGAAATGCCCCAACCTCGCAAGGAACCTCCACCATATTTCACTATTGTCTGCAGACACTCATTCTTGTACCACTCTCCAGCCCTTCAGTGAACAAACCACCTTCTGATAAAACCAAATACTTAAAATTTTGATTCATCAGTCCAGAACACCTGCTGCCATTCTTCTGCACCCCAGTTCCTGTGTTTTCATACATAGTTGATTCACTTGGCCTTGTTTCTACGACGGAGGTATGTCTTTTTGGCCGCAAGTTTTCCACGAAGGCCACATCTGACCAGACTTCTCTCTCTGTACCAGGTTCCCACTGTTTTTTGCCAAATCTGAGCTTATGACATTGCTGGACATCTGATTGCAAATTGAAGTAAGCATGATGTGTGTTTCATTTACTGCACTAAGTTTCCTTGGCTAACCACTGCATCTACGGTCCTCAACATTGCCCCTTTCTTTGTGCTTCTTCAAAACAGCTTGGACAGCAATCTGGAAATCCCTGTCTGCTTGGCAGAGTCCTTTGCTGATGCAGTATAACTACCTTGTGTCTTGTTGCTGTGCTCATTCTTGCCATTGTGTTTGACTTTTGCCATTAAACTGTCTTCAGCAACCTCACCTTGTTAACTGAGTTTGGCTGTTCCTCACCCAGGTTTTTCCTCCTACACAGTGGTTTCTGTTTGAGTTAATGATTTTTAACCTCATACCTCCCAAGTGTCCCTCTTTTAGACCCAAATCCCTCTGTCCCTCTTTTCCACCCTGGTGCACCTCTTTTTAGGAGATCAGACTGCGTTCCCGTACGATACAGTGATAATACAGTCCCATAGGCCTCTGTACAGATCTGTCCTGCTGTATCTTTATACTATGTTCCTGTGTGATACAGTAATAATACAGTCCCATAGACCTCTGTACAGATCTGTCCTGCTGTATCTTTATACTGCGTTCCTGTGTCATACAGTAATAATACAGTCCCATAGACCTCTGTACAGATCTGTCCTGCTGTATATTTATAATGCGTTCCTGTGTGATACAGTAATAATACAGTCCCATAGACCTCTGTACAGATCTGTCCTGCTGTATCTTTATACTGCGTTCCTGTGTGATACAGTAATAATACAGTCCATAGGCCTCTGTACAGATCTATCCTGCTGTATCTTTATACTGCGTTCCTGTCTGATACAGTAATAATACAGTCCCATAGGCCTCTGTACAGATCTGTCCTGATGTATCTTTATACTGCGTTCCTGTGTGATACAGTAATAATACAGTCCATAGGCCTCTGTACAGATCTATCCTGCTGTATCTTTATACTGCGTTCCTGTGTGATACAGTAATAATACAGACCCATAGACCTCTGTACAGATCTGTCCTGCTGTATCTTTATACTGCGTTCCTGTCTGATACAGTAATAATACAGTCCCATAGGCCTCTGTACAGATCTGTCCTGCTGTATCTTTATACTGCGTTCCTGTGTGATACAGTAATAATACAGACCCATAGACCTCTGTACAGATCTGTCCTGCTGTATCTTTATACTGCGTTCCTGTCTGATACAGTAATAATACAGACCCATAGACCTCTGTACAGATCTGTCCTGCTGTATCTTTATACTGCGTTCCTGTCTGATACAGTAATAATACAGTCCCATAGGCCTCTGTACAGATCTGTCCTGCTGTATCTTTATACTGCATTCCTTAGCGATACAGTAATAATACAGTCCCATAGGCCTCCCTACGGATCTGTCCTGCTGTATCTTTATACTGTGTTCCTGTGTGATACAGTAATAATACAGTCCCATAGACCTCTGTACAGATCTGTCCTGCTGTATATTTATACTGCGTTCCTGTGTGATACAGTAATAATACAGTCCCATAGACCTCTGTACAGATCTGTCCTGATGTATCTTTATACTGTGTTCCTGTGTGATACAGTAATAATACAGTCCCATAGACCTCTGTACAGATCTGTCCTGCTGTATCTTTATACTACGTTGTTCCTGTGCGATACAGTAATAACATACCTCCCAACATTTCAAATTGCCAAAGAGGGACACTTGTGTTTTAGTGGGTGTTGCCAGGGGCGTGGCTGGTAGGCGGGGCACTACAGAGAATTTTTAGGCTTTTTCATAACCTATTGACACCTCCTTGTGTGACCTAATAAATGACTTATAACAAGACCATAGTATTTTATTTACACAGACTAATTTATAAACACATATACTGATGTTTAAACAAACAATAATGCGAGTTTTATTGCTGTAGAGCAGAATGATACACTTATATATACACCTCACCAGTCTGATCTCCTAAAAAGAGGAACATCAGGGTGGGAAAGAGGGACAGAGGGATTTGGGTCTAAAAGAGGGACACTTGGGAGGTATGTAATAATACAGTCCCATAGACCTCTGTACAGATCTGTCCTGCTGTATCTTTATACTGCGTTCCTGTGTGATACAGTAATAATACAGTCCCATAGTCCTCTGTACAGATCTGTCCTGCTGTATCTTTATACTGCGTTCCTGTGCGATACAGTAATAATACAGTCCCATAGATCTCTGTATAGATCTGTCCTGCTGTATCTTTATACTGTGTTCCTGTGTGATACAGTAATAATACAGTCCCATAGACCTCTGTACAGATCTGTCCCGCTGTATCTTTATACTGTGTTCCTGTGTGATACAGTAATAATACAGTCCATAGACCTCTGTACAGATCTGTCCCGCTGTATCTTTATACTGTGTTCCTGTGTGATACAGTAATAATACAGTCCCATAGACCTCTGTACAGATCTGTCCCGCTGTATCTTTATACTGTGTTCCTGTGTGATACAGTAATAATACAGTCCATAGACCTCTGTACAGATCTGTGCTGCTGTATCTTTTTACTGCGTTCCTGTGTGATACAGTAATAATACAGTCCCATAGACCTCTGTACAGATCTGTCCTGCTGTATCTTTATACTGCGTTCCTGTGTGATACAGCAATAATACAGTCCCATAGACCTCTGTACGGATCTGTCCTGCTGTATATTTATACTGCGTTCCTGTGTGATACAGTAATAATACAGTCCATAGACCTCTGTACAGATCTGTGCTGCTGTATCTTTATACTGCGTTCCTGTGTGATACAGTAATAATACAGTCCCATAGACCTCTGTACGGATCTGTCCTGCTGTATCTTTATACTGCGTTCCTGTGTGATACAGTAATAATACAGTCCCATAGACCTCTGTACGGATCTGTCCTGCTGTATCTTTATACTGCGTTCCTGTGTGATACAGTAATAATACAGTCCCATAGACCTCTGTACAGACCTGTCCTGCTGTATCTTTATACTGCGTTCCTGTGTGATACAGTGATAATACAGTCCCATAGACCTCTGTGCAGATCTGTCCTGCTGTATCTTTATACTGCGTTCCTGTGTGATACAGTTATAATACAGTCCCATAGACCTCTGTACAGATCTGTCCTGCTGTATCTTTATACTGCGTTCCTGTGTGATACAGTAATAATACAGTCCCATAGACCTCTGTGCAGATCTGTCCTGCTGTATCTTTATACTGCGTTCCTGTGTGATACAGTAATAATACAGTCCCATAGACCTCTGTACAGATCTGTCCTGCTGTATATTTATACTGCGTTCCTGTGTGATACAGTAATAATATAGTCCATAGGCCTCTGTACAGATCTGTCCTGCTGTATCTTTATACTGCGTTCCTGTGTGATACAGTAATAATACAGCCCCATAGACCTCTGTACAGATCTGTCCTGCTGTATCTTTATACTGCGTTCCTGTGTGATACAGTAATAATATAGTCCATAGGCCTCTGTACAGATCTGTCCTGCTGTATCTTTATACTGCGTTCCTGTGTGATACAGTAATAATACAGTCCTATAGACCTCTGTACAGATCTGTCCTGCTGTATCTTTATACTGCGTTCCTGTGTGATACAGTAATAATACAGTCCATAGGCATCTGTACAGATCTGTCCTGCTGTATCTTTATACTGTGTTCCTGTGTGATACAGTAATAATACAGTCCCATAGACCTCTGTACAGATCTGTCCTGCTGTATCTTTATACTACGTTGTTCCTGTGCGATACAGTAATAACATACCTCCCAACATTTCAAATTGCCAAAGAGGGACACTTGTGTTTTAGTGGGTGTTGCCGGGGGCGTGGCTGGTAGGCGGGGCACTACAGAGAATTTTTAGGCTTTTTCATAACCTATTGACACCTCCTTGTGTGACCTAATAAATGACTTATAACAAGACCATAGTATTTTATTTACACAGACTAATTTATAAACACATATACTGATGTTTAAACAAACAATAATGCGAGTTTTATTGCTGTAGAGCAGAATGATACACTTATATATACACCTCACCAGTCTGATCTCCTAAAAAGAGGAACATCAGGGTGGGAAAGAGGGACAGAGGGATTTGGGTCTAAAAGAGGGACACTTGGGAGGTATGTAATAATACAGTCCCATAGACCTCTGTACAGATCTGTCCTGCTGTATCTTTATACTGCGTTCCTGTGTGATACAGTAATAATACAGTCCCATAGTCCTCTGTACAGATCTGTCCTGCTGTATCTTTATACTGCGTTCCTGTGCGATACAGTAATAATACAGTCCCATAGATCTCTGTATAGATCTGTCCTGCTGTATCTTTATACTGTGTTCCTGTGTGATACAGTAATAATACAGTCCCATAGACCTCTGTACAGATCTGTCCCGCTGTATCTTTATACTGTGTTCCTGTGTGATACAGTAATAATACAGTCCCATAGACCTCTGTACAGATCTGTCCCGCTGTATCTTTATACTGTGTTCCTGTGTGATACAGTAATAATACAGTCCATAGACCTCTGTACAGATCTGTCCCGCTGTATCTTTATACTGTGTTCCTGTGTGATACAGTAATAATACAGTCCCATAGACCTCTGTACAGATCTGTCCCGCTGTATCTTTATACTGTGTTCCTGTGTGATACAGTAATAATACAGTCCATAGACCTCTGTACAGATCTGTGCTGCTGTATCTTTATACTGCGTTCCTGTGTGATACAGTAATAATACAGTCCCATAGACCTCTGTACAGATCTGTCCTGCTGTATCTTTATACTGCGTTCCTGTGTGATACAGCAATAATACAGTCCCATAGACCTCTGTACGGATCTGTCCTGCTGTATATTTATACTGCGTTCCTGTGTGATACAGTAATAATACAGTCCATAGACCTCTGTACAGATCTGTGCTGCTGTATCTTTATACTGCGTTCCTGTGTGATACAGTAATAATACAGTCCCATAGACCTCTGTACGGATCTGTCCTGCTGTATCTTTATACTGCGTTCCTGTGTGATACAGTAATAATACAGTACCATAGACCTCTGTACGGATCTGTCCTGCTGTATCTTTATACTGCGTTCCTGTGTGATACAGTAATAATACAGCCCCATAGACCTCTGTACAGATCTGTCCTGCTGTATCTTTATACTGCGTTCCTGTGTGATACAGTAATAATACAGTCCATAGACCTCTGTACAGATCTGTCCTGCTGTATCTTTATACTGCGTTCCTGTGTGATACAGTAATAATACAGTCCCATAGACCTCTGTACAGATCTGTCCTGCTGTATCTTTATACTGTGTTCCTGGTGATACAGTAATAATACAGTCCCATAGACCTCTGTACAGATCTGTCCTGCTGTATCTTTATACTGCGTTCCTGTGTGATACAGTAATAATACAGTCCCATAGACCTCTGTACAGATCTGTCTTGCTGTATCTTTATACTGCGTTCCTGTGTGATACAGTAATAATATAGTCCATAGACCTCTTGAGGGCTGCTGTGTTCATTTAATTTTTGTAATGATTTCTAACACTGACACTAAAACTTCATGCACCAAGGGGTTGAATAACCTCCAAAAGGAGTTTTCCCCTCTCAAAAGGGAGTCCTCAATCATATAGCAGTATTAGCTGATTTTAATCTTAAATTTATTTGATGAAATGCTGACTGTTCAGTCACAACTAGCTTTACACAATATGAAGCACTTACAACTGTAGTAGTTTGACAAAATCTTGTTTTTTAACACCTGTCTTTACATAATACAGACTGTTCACACACATCTTCACAAAATGTTGAGTTTTCACACAAGGCTGATTTAGTACAAGTTCTAAGTTTTTACACAAATCTCCACACAATGCTGTTTCCCCATCTTTCTTTACATAATGCTAAGTTTTCACATGCCTATTTACCAATACTGAGGCTGATGCTGTAGTAATTCTGGGGCAAACTAAGAGCAGTATCCAGCACAAATACAGATTTCTTGTGATTTAAATGGGGGTTAAACCCTATGAATGGTATAGTGGTATCTAGTACATTGCGTTGGAGACCTGACCTCAAGCAGTCAAGAGCTTAAATGCCTTATTTATTCAGATGGATTTGTTTTTTTCTCTTCCCCTATGGTGCTGCTGGTTTGCTCCAGAATTACTCTACTTCTAGTACATTAGTCTCAATGAGTTCTTACACCCAACTTCATATAATGCTGAGTTTTCACATTAATATTCACACAATGTTGAGTTTTCTCACCTGCCTTCACAAACTGAACAGTCTGCATGGTGTTCCCAGATCAAGTCATCAGGGAGAGGAGATCCAGATGGATCCAAATGTGTTGTATAACAGGTGTGTGTATATATATGTGTGTGAGAGTGTGTTTATATGTGTGAGCGAGTGTGGGTGTGTGAGTGTGTCATAGGGTATGTGTGTGTAAATGTGTGTGTATGAGTGTCGGGGTGTGTATGTGAGTGTGTGTTTGAGTGTCAGTGTGTGTATGTGAGTGTGTGTGTGTGTGTGAGAGAGACAGAGAGATTTGAGTTGGAGAGAGTGACAAAGGGTTGTCAGCTGTGTGTGATGTGTGTGTGTGATGATGTGTATGTATGTGTGTGGTGGTATGTGTGTGTTTGGTGGTGGGGTATGTGTGTGTATGTATGTATGTGTGTGGTGGTGTGTGTATGTATGTGTATATGTGTGCATATGTGTTTTTATTGGTGTGTGTATGTATGTGTGTGTATATGTGTGTATGAGAGTATATGTGTGTGTATGTATTTGTATGTATGTGTGTGTGTGTGTGTGTATGTGTGTGTGTATGTATATGTGTGTATGTGTGTGTGTGTGTGTGTGTGGGTATGTGTGTGTGTGTGTGAGTGTATGTGTGTGTATGTATGTGTGTGTGTATATGTATATGTGTATGTATGTGTGTGTGTGTATGTGTGTGTGTGTGTGTGTGTGTGTGTGTGTGTATGTGTGTGTGTATGTATATGTGTGTATGTGTGTGTGTGTGTGGGTATGTGTGTGTGTGTGTGAGTGTATGTGTGTGTATGTATGTGTGTGTGTATATGTATATGTGTATGTATGTGTGTGTGTGTGTGTGTGTGTGTGTGTGTGTGTGTGTATGTGTGTATGTATATATGTGTGTGGGTATGTGTGTGTGTGTGTGTGTGTGTGAGAGTGTATGTGTGTGTATGTATATGTGTGTATATGTGTGTATATATGTGTGTGGGTATGTGTGTGTGTGTGTGTGTGAGAGTGTATGTGTGTGTATGTATGTATATGTGTGTATGTATATGTGTGTATGTGTGTGTGTGTGTGTGTGTGTGTGTGTGTGTGTGAGAGTGTATGTGTGTGTATGTATATGTGTATATGTGTGTGTGGGTATGTGTGTGTATGTGTGTGTGTGTGTATGTAAATTGTGTGTGGGTATGTGTGTGTATATGTATGTGTGTGTATGTATATGTGTATATGTGTGTGTGGGTATGTGTGTATGTATGTGTGTGTGTATGTATATGTGTGTGGGTATGTGTGTGTATGTATATGTGTGTGTGTGTGTGTATATGTGTGTGTGTGTATGTATATGTGTGTGGGTATGTGTGTGTATGTATGTGTGTGTATGTATATGTGTGTATGTGTGTGTATGTATGTGTGTGTATGTATATGTGTATATGTGTGTGTGGGTATGTGTGTATGTATGTGTGCGTGTATGTATATGTGTGTGGGTATGTGTGTGTATGTATGTGTGTGTGTATGTATATGTGTGTGGGTATGTGTGTGTATGTATGTGTGTGTGTATGTATATGTGTGTGGGTATGTGTGTGTATGTATATGTGTGTGTGGGGGGTTCTGAGGACCTGCCAGCATTGACTAATCCGGTATCAGTGACCACTGCAGGATCGAATCGGTTCCTACGCACAATAGAGAAGAACAATTCTGAGACAAAACAGATTTTATTCCCTTCAATGCTAGCGAGGTCTCTAACTCATTGCACAGCATTCAAGGAGTTAAATTCACCATATAAGTGAAATGTTTTTTTTCCCTTCTCCCCGGTCCGTATTTTTATTTTCACATCTAGTTGCTGTCAGGGAAAATGGTGGAAGGGGCACAGAAGCGATTAGTGTGAATCCACTGTGCGTTTCACTAGTTAATTAGTGCAGGGATGAGGCCCTTTCATGTGTAATTTACAACAGGAACACCTGGCGAGCGGCTCTTCAAAGCGCCAGGAGGGAGGGAGGGGGTGGAACAATGAAGAGAGGTCACAACAAGGAGCAAGGGAGACGTGTTTGGGGCTGACCTTCACCCCCACTGCCAGCAAAGTGCACGGAGTAATGCCCACCCCGCCGCTCTCACCTGGAGAGAGTAAATAGCCCCAGGAACACTGGAGAGTCCCAAAGGAAACTGCGTTAACTAATTGTTTTATAACCTAATTAAAAGGAAAGCGGAGAGAGAGGTGCAGAGAGGGAGAAAGTGATTAAAAACCTGCTCTGCATTATAGCAGAGAAATGACAAACCGCCTGCTAACGGCTCGGCTTTTGGGGCTGGGTAGGCAGCCTTGGGGGGAATGGCTCAGGCTTCAGCCAATCTGCTCCAGATACCTCCAAACAATTTAAGGACAGTCGGACTCGTTCCAAGAGCCCCTGAAGGATCCATTAGGCCAGGCAGCATTTGGGAGTTAATGACCTGAAGACGGCAGTGAAGGATGGCGCGGCTTTTCTTGCCTCCTCCGATGCAGGACGCACAGCGATAAAGTCGCCCTTGTGGAGACTGTGTGTCCGTACCCTAAACACTTAACCCATTACATAAGAATCCTGAAATAAAGAAAAAAACACAGAAAACACTCAAAGGATGGTGGTAAGGCCGCAGCATTTATTAAAATTAAATATTAATTTATTAAAATATAACCATTAACCCATTAAGGACCGGAGGTCATGGGACATTTCCGTCCCATAACGACCGCATAGGGGCACTTTGACGCGCCGGTACACGTGACCTGTCACGTGTATCGGCGCGTCACTATGGTGCCGGATAGAGATCGCTCCGATCTTGGAGCGGTCTATTTCAGGCCCTATTTTTACTTACAGCGCTCCCGGTAGAGCGCTGTAAGTAAAAAGTACGTGACGTGCCATGACCGTCATCGGTCCTTGAGTAGTTCAAGAACCGTGACGGTCATAGTACGTCACATGTCGTTAAGGGGTTAATAACGTATACCACTCATATCAGCCCTACCAGCCTGATAAATATAACACCATTAACCCCTTAACGACCAGCTGATCGGCGAGGCACAGTCAGTTAAGGACCACGGAGCACTTTTTTTATTTTTTATTTTTTAGATTCCGGTTCCGAACTCCCCGAAACGGCGTGCAGCCGCGGGGGGAGCTCGGAACTCCATGACGGTCATAGTACATCATGGGTCGTTAAGTCGGATCGAACCATGACATACTATGACCGTCAAGGGTCATTAAGGGGTTAACCTTATTAAAATGTTACCAAGGCTCCTCCCTACCAGCCATGAGCCTACCTTTAATTATCTTAACCAGAATTAAGTTAACACCCTCCAAGATGCGACAATAAAATACCAGATAATTATTACGCTATTTAATTTATTACTTTAAAACAACATTTTTTTTTTTATTTTTTTTTTTTTAAACTCCTTTAACCCTTGGCGGTTGGACGGGAGCTGAGTGACCTGCTGCTACAGAAAGCGCTGGCTCAAAGGTGAGGAAATTCAAACTTGGGTGGTATATATAGCTCCTCTTCGCTCCCAAACAGCCTACCTGGCGCGAGGCAAATATACCTGTCCAATCAAGCTGTCAGGCGGGAAAAGCACAACGTACTAGAATTTTCTACCACCTAAATTATAAATAGAAGTTATTATCTTAAAAGGGAACTACTTCTTTAAAGGGATGGTAATACTTAAAATGTAAAAAAATATATGTTGTAGGGTTTATCCCCCTGAGTAAAACAAGAGTACTCCCACTGCTGAAAGGTGTTTTATTCAAAAGTTATTAATTTTCAAAGTTGAATTTTTTTAGGTGCAATATCACAGTGGCCTGACATTGTACAGTGGCGCTGTTGTTACACGATCCTATGGAGATTTATGGTCCCGGGACCAGAGCTGGTCATAGGCTCGTGTAGCAACAGCGCCACTGTACAATTTCAGGCCACTGTGATATTGCACCTAAAAAATTCAACTTTGAAAATTAATAGCTTTTGAATGAAACACCTTTCAGCAGTGGGAGTACCCTTGTTTTACTCAGGGGGATAAACCCTACAACATATTTTTTTATACATGTTAAGTATTACTATCCCTTTAAACAAATAAAAACTGACAGGGACGTCCAACAGCTCCATGTGGGTCCCTTCATTAACCATTTCAGTCCCATTCATTCCACTTGGAGATGGATAGGAGGAAAGTTCGGGACATATTCATCGAGGTAAAGAGGTGCAATTATGGGGGCAAACCAACTGCATTTTGGGAAACCAATGAAAATTTCTCATTGATTTAATTTTTTTTTGTTTTTTTTTAACCATTTCAATGCTATAGTTGTGCTACATTAAGAAACCTCGCCGGCATTGAAGTGGTTAAAATGACCGTTTAACCCTTTGAGTGCCAGATGGGTACGCAACGCATTGCACCAATGATCCGGACACAGGACAGGAGCGTGTCTGACAGCTGGACCGTTCAGGGGAGGGATGGCAACTTTTGGCCTGGAGGGAAAGTACAATTAAGCAACCTACTTCTTACTATCACTCCAGCCCAATTTCCCAGATAACCGCTTTTGTTAATTTTCTAACTGGAATTAATGCTATGAAGTGAGGCAAGCGATAACACAGATATTATAATTGAAATGGTGGTGCACTAGTGATATCACAGATATCACAAATAAAATGAGTTACACTAGTGATACCACTGAAAATGAGCCATGCTAGTGATACCACAGAGCTTACAATTCAAGTGAAGCTATACCAGTGATACCACAGAGCTTACAATTGAAATGGAGATACACTAGTGATACTACAGAGCTTACAATTGAAATGGAGATACACTAGTGATACAACAGAGATTACAATTGAAATGGAGATACACTAGTGATACCACAGAGATTACAATTGAAATTTAGATACACTAGTGATACCACAGAGCTTACAATTGAAATGGAGCTACACTAGTGATACCACAGAGCTGACAATTGAAATGGAGATACACTAGTGATACTACAGAGCTTACAATTGAAATGGAGATACACTAGTGATACAACAGAGATTACAATTGAAATGGAGCTACACTAGTGATACTACAGAGCTTACAATTGAAATGGAGATACACTAGTGATACCACAGAGATTACAATTGAAATGGAGATACACTAGTGATACCACAGAGCTTACAGATGAAATGGAGGTACACTAGTGATACAACAGAGATTACAATTGAAATGGAGCTACACTAGTGATACCACAGAGCTTACAATTGAAGTGAAGGTATACCAGTGATACCACAGAGCTTACAATTGAAAGTAAGTTACACTAGTGATACCACAGAGCTTACAATTGAAATGGAGATACACTAGTGATACCACAGAGATTACAATTGAAGTGAAGCTACACTAGTGATACCACAGAGCTTACAATTCAAGTGGAGCTACACTAGTGATACCACAGAGCCACACACTAACTCCGCCCACTGCGCATAGCAATCTTAACCCACTGAGTGCCAAAGGGTGCTCAAAGCATTGCTAAGGGATGTGTTGGGCACCCCACTCAGAGTGTTAACTCTTTAAGGACCAGAGAGATGTTAATATTAGGGGGGGTGAGTGTCCTTTAAAATGGTAGCATTTCCTTTTTAGCTGATATCGTCCCTTTTAACCTTTTGAGTGCCAGAGGGGTGTGGAACCCATTGCAAAGCAATGCGCTCCGTACCCCTCTGGCACTCAAATGGTTAATTACTAAAAAGGATCAGGATTTCCAGCTCCAATAAAATGCTAACGAAAAGGCAACATCCCCAGCTGTGTTTATCTGCCTTTTATTCAGACATTGTCATGTGTCAACAGAATTTAAAATTGTGTGAATGAGTTGTAAAACGCCATTATCATCTTCACCTGCGTTTACTTAAAACCAGCGTTCTGAATAACACAGTAAAAAACACACGTTCTTATCCCAGAGCCCCAGAAGGATGAGGAAAGGGGGTCATGTAGATGGGGAGTGATGGTAGCAGCTGGAAAGGGAAGGTTCTTAGAACGAGGGAGACAGGAATTGGGGTAAGTTTGGTTAGGAGCGAGAGAGGAAGGGGTTTTCCACACACGATATTGTCCCTTGTTACATTCTGTCCGGTCACGCGACCTGCTCTCGGATCTAAGGCATTTCTGCTTGTCATAACTCAAAGGCGTGGGAGAGGGACCTTTTAAATTGAATGTTCTGTATGATGTAATACAATGTTACACTATTCCTGCAGCACTGAATGCTCTGTGTGATGTAATACAATGTTACACTATCCCTGTAGCACTGAATGTTCTGTATGATGTAATACAATGTTACACTATCCCTGCAGCACTGAATGCTCTGTGTGATGTAATACAATGTTACACTATCCCTGCAGTACTGAATGCTCTGTGTGATGTAATAAAATGTTACACAATCCCTGCAGTACTGAATGCTATGTGTGATGTAATACAATGTTACACAATCACTGCAGCACTGAATGCTCTGTGTGATGTAATACAATGTTACACAATCCCCGCAGCACTGAATGCTCTGTGTGATGTAATACAATGTTACACTATCCCTGCAGTACTGAATGCTCTGTATGATGTAATACAATGTTACACTCTCCCTGCAGCACTGAATGATCTGTGATATAATACGTTACACTATCCCTGCAGCACTGAATGCTCTGTGTGATGTAATACAATGTTACACTATCCCTGCAGCACTGAATGCTCTGTATGATGTAATACAATGTTACACTCTACCTGCAGCACTGAATGATCTGTGATATAATACAATGTTACATTCTCTCTGCAGCACTGAATGCTCTGTGATATAATACAATGTTACACTATCCCTGCAGCACTGAATGCTCTGTGATATAATACAATGTTACACTATCCCTGCAGCACTGAATGATCTGTGATATAATACAATGTTACACTATCCCTGCAGCACTGAATGATCTGTGTGATGTAATACAATGTTACACTATCCCTGCAGCACTGAATGATCTGTGATATAATACAATGTTACACAATCCCTGCAGCACTGAATGCTCTGTGTGATGTAATACAATGTTACACTATCCCTGCAGTACCGAATGCTCTGTGTGATGCAATACAATGTTACACTCTCCCTGCAGCACTGAATGTTCTGTGTGATGTAATACGATGTTACACTATCCCTGCAGCACTGAATGCTCTGTGTGATGTAATACAATGTTACACTATCCCTGCAGCACTGAATACTGTGTGATGTAATACAATGTTACACTATCCCTGCAGTACTGAATGCTCTGTGTGATGTAATACGATGTTACACTATCCCTGCAGTACTGAATGCTCTGTGTGATGTAATACAATGTTACACTCACCCTGCAGCACTGAATGCTCTGTGTGATGTAATACAACGTTACACAATCCCTGCAGCACTGAATGCTCTGTGTGATGTAATACAATGTTACACTCTCCCTGCAGCACTGAATGCTCTGTGTGATGTAACACAACGTTACACTCTCCCTGCAGCACTGAATGCTCTGTGTGATGTAATACAATGTTACACTCTCCCTGCAGCACTGAATGCTCTGTGTGATGTAATACAATGTTACACTATCCCTGCAGCACTGAATGCTCTGTGTGATGTAATACAATGTTACACTCTCCCTGCAGCACTGATTGCTCTGTGTGATGTAATACAATGTTACACTCTCCCTGCAGCACTGAATGCTCTGTGTGATGTAATACAATGTTACACTCTCCCTGCAGCACTGAATGCTCTGTGTGATGTAATACAATGTTACACTATCCCTGCAGCACTGAATGCTCTGTGTGATGTAATACAATGTTACACTCTCCCTGCAGCACTGAATGCTCTGTGTGATGTGATACAATGTTACACTCTCCCTGCAGCACTGAATGCTCTGTTTGATGTAATACAATGTGACACTATCCCTGCAGCACTGAATGCTCTGTGTGATGTAATACAATGTTACACTCCCTGCCGCACTGAATACTCTGTGTGATGTAATACAATGTTACACTCTCCCTGCAGCACTGAATGATCTGTGTGATGTAATACAATGTTAGTCTCACTGCAGTACTGAATGCCCTGTGTGATGTAATACAATGTTACACTCTCCCAGCAGCACTGAATGCTCTGTGTGATGTAATACAATGTTACACTATCCCTGTAGCACTGAATGCTCTGTGTGATGGAATACAATGTTACACTATCGCTGTAGCACTGAATGCTCTGTGTGATGTAATACAATGTTACACTCTCCCTGCAGCACTGAATGCTCTGTTTGATGTAATACAATGTTACACTCTCCCTGCCACACTGAATGCTCTGTATGATGTAATATAATGTTACACTATCCCTGCAGCACTGAATGCTCTGTGTGATGTAATACAATGTTAGTCTCACTGCAGTACTGAATGCTCTGTGTGATGTAATACAATGTTACACTCTCCCTGCAGCACTGAATGCTCTGTATGATGTAATATAATGTTACACTATCCCTGCAGCACTGAATGCTCTGTGTGATGTAATACAATGTTACACTCTCCCTGCAGCACTGAATGCTCTGTGTGATGTAATACAATGTTACACTATCCCTGCAGCACTGAATGCTCTGTGTGATGTAATACAATGTGACACTCTCCCTGCCGCACTGAATGTTCTGTGTGATGTAATACAATGTGACACTCTCCCTGCCGCACTGAATGTTCTGTGTGATGTAATACAATGTGACACTCTCCCTGCCGCACTGAATGTTCTGTGTGATGTAATACAATGTTACACTATCCCTGCAGTACTGAATGCTCTGTGTGATGTAATACGATGTTACACTATCCCTGCAGTACTGAATGCTCTGTGTGATGTAATACAATGTTACACTCACCCTGCAGCACTGAATGCTCTGTGTGATGTAATACAATGTTACACTCTCCCTGCAGCACTGAATGCTCTGTGTGATGTAACACAACGTTACACTCTCCCTGCAGCACTGAATGCTCTGTGTGATGTAATACAACGTTACACTCTCCCTGCAGCACTGAATGCTCTGTGTGATGTAATACAATGTTACACTCTCCCTGCAGCACTGAATGCTCTGTGTGATGTAATACAATGTTACACTCTCCCTGCAGCACTGAATGCTCTGTGTGATGTGATACAATGTTACACTCTCCCTGCAGCACTGAATGCTCTGTGTGATGTGATACAATGTTACACTCTCCCTGCAGCACTGAATGCTCTGTGTGATGTGATACAATGTTACACTCTACCTGCAGCACTGAATGCACTGTTTGATGTAATACAATGTGACACTATCCCTGCAGCACTGAATGCTCTGTGTGATGTAATACAATGTTACACTCCCTGCCGCACTGAATACTCTGTGTGATGTAATACAATGTTACACTCTCCGTGCAGCACTGAATGATCTGTGTGATGTAATACAATGTTAGTCTCACTGCAGTACTGAATGCCCTGTGTGATGTAATACAATGTTACACTCTCCCAGCAGCACTGAATGCTCTGTGTGATGTAATACAATGTTACACTATCCCTGTAGCACTGAATGCTCTGTGTGATGGAATACAATGTTACACTATCGCTGTAGCACTGAATGCTCTGTGTGATGTAATACAATGTTACACTCTCCCTGCAGCACTGAATGCTCTGTGTGATGTGATACAATGTTACACTCTCCCTGCAGCACTGAATGCTCTGTTTGATGTAATACAATGTTACACTCTCCCTGCCACACTGAATGCTCTGTATGATGTAATATAATGTTACACTATCCCTGCAGCACTGAATGCTCTGTGTGATGTAATACAATGTTAGTCTCACTGCAGTACTGAATGCTCTGTGTGATGTAATACAATGTTACACTCTCCCTGCAGCACTGAATGCTCTGTATGATGTAATATAATGTTACACTATCCCTGCAGCACTGAATGCTCTGTGTGATGTAATACAATGTTACACTCTCCCTGCAGCACTGAATGCTCTGTGTGATGTAATACAATGTTACACTATCCCTGCAGCACTGAATGCTCTGTGTGATGTAATACAATGTGACACTCTCCCTGCCGCACTGAATGTTCTGTGTGATGTAATACAATGTGACACTCTCCCTGCCGCACTGAATGTTCTGTGTGATGTAATACAATGTGACACTCTCCCTGCCGCACTGAATGTTCTGTGTGATGTAATACAATGTTACACTATCCCTGCAGTACTGAATGCTCTGTGTGATGTAATACGATGTTACACTATCCCTGCAGTACTGAATGCTCTGTGTGATGTAATACAATGTTACACTCACCCTGCAGCACTGAATGCTCTGTGTGATGTAATACAATGTTACACTCTCCCTGCAGCACTGAATGCTCTGTGTGATGTAACACAACGTTACACTCTCCCTGCAGCACTGAATGCTCTGTGTGATGTAATACAATGTTACACTATCCCTGCAGCACTGAATGCTCTGTGTGATGTAATACAATGTTACACTCTCCCTGCAGCACTGAATGCTCTGTGTGATGTAATACAATGTTACACTCTCCCTGCAGCACTGAATGCTCTGTGTGATGTAATACAATGTTACACTCTCCCTGCAGCACTGAATGCTCTGTGTGATGTAATACAATGTTACACTATCCCTGCAGCACTGAATGCTCTGTGTGATGTAATACAATGTTACACTCTCCCTGCAGCACTGAATGCTCTGTGTGATGTGATACAATGTTACACTCTACCTGCAGCACTGAATGCACTGTTTGATGTAATACAATGTGACACTATCCCTGCAGCACTGAATGCTCTGTGTGATGTAATACAATGTTACACTCCCTGCCGCACTGAATACTCTGTGTGATGTAATACAATGTTACACTCTCCGTGCAGCACTGAATGATCTGTGTGATGTAATACAATGTTAGTCTCACTGCAGTACTGAATGCCCTGTGTGATGTAATACAATGTTACACTCTACCAGCAGCACTAAATGCTCTGTGTGATGTAATACAATGTTACACTATCCCTGTAGCACTGAATGCTCTGTGTGATGGAATACAATGTTACACTATCGCTGTAGCACTGAATGCTCTGTGTGATGTAATACAATGTTACACTCTCCCTGCAGCACTGAATGCTCTGTGTGATGTGATACAATGTTACACTCTCCCTGCAGCACTGAATGCTCTGTTTGATGTAATACAATGTTACACTCTCCCTGCCGCACTGAATGCTCTGTATGATGTAATATAATGTTACACTATCCCTGCAGCACTGAATGCTCTGTGTGATGTAATACAATGTTAGTCTCACTGCAGTACTGAATGCTCTGTGTGATGTAATACAATGTTACACTCTCCCTGCAGCACTGAATGCTCTGTATGATGTAATATAATGTTACACTATCCCTGCAGCACTGAATGCTCTGTGTGATGTAATACAATGTTACACTCTCCCTGCAGCACTGAATGCTCTGTGTGATGTAATACAATGTTACACTCTCCCTGCAGCACTGAATGCTCTGTGTGATGTAATATAATGTTACACTATCCCTGCAGCACTGAATGCTCTGTGTGATGTAATACAATGTTACACTATCCCTGCAGCACTGAATGTTCTGTGTGATGTAATACAATGTTACACTCTCCCTGCCGCACTGAATGCTCTGTGTGATGTAATACAATGTTACACTATCCCTGCAGCACTGAATGTTCTGTGTGCTATCTTATTTACATTGTAGTTGTATTACATTGTATCTCTAGACCTGCTTTCATGTCTCCTGACAGAAAGCTCTCTGCAAACATATTCAGGGAACTCAATGCCAAAGACATAAAAGTATTAAAAAAAAAAAACTGGATTAAAAACATAATAAAATGTAATTGAACTGTATACATTATGCATTTGAAAGGATTACTATTCCCTTAAAATCCCTTATTTTATGTTGAGAATAGGTTGACCCCTTGAATGCTAGAGGAAGGTCTCTAATGCACTCTGAAGCAATGTCTTGCAGACCTCCCTAGCAATTAAGGAGTTAAAGGTTTTCATTGTTGGGTTTAAAGGGATAGTATTGGTTGTTTTAACAAATTCTAATATTGTAGACATTAAAAATTATTAATACAATGAGGTATGTCCCATCTCTCAAACATGTACAGTGTGAGAGAGAGATAAGCATCTAAATTCCCCCTCCGGTCCCTTTCCTAGATGTCAGCGCTTTACTGACAGAAGCAGATCCTGGTCCTGAAATAGCGTTTATATAGAAAGAACTACTTCATTGGAATGGTCTATAAAGTGTGCCCGGTTTGCAAGCACACTTTGTAGACCATTCCAGTGAAGAATTTATTTCTATATTGCGCTATATCGCTCTGCTGAAGAGCCTCCGGCCAGTCCCGAGACCATGATCTGCTTCTGTCAATAAAGCCTCCGGTCCCTTTCCTAGATGTCAGCGCTTTACTGACAGAAGCAGATCCTGGTCCTGAAATAGCGTTTATATAGAAAGAACTACTTCATTGGAATGGTCTATAAAGTGTGCCCGGTTTGCAAGCACACTTTGTAGACCATTCCAGTGAAGAATTTATTTCTATATTGCGCTATATCGCTCTGCTGAAGAGCCTCCGGCCAGTCCCGAGACCATGATCTGCTTCTGTCAATAAAGCACTGACGACTATCAAAGGGGCGGGAGGGGGGGACTTTAGATGCCTATTAGTGATGAGCGAGCGTGCTCGGCCGATGCTCGGATCGGCTCGAGCATCGCTCTGCTCGGCACATGGCGGTACTCGTCGAGTACCGCCATGTGCTCGCCGACATGTTCGGGTGAAGGGGATCTGTGCCGGAAGAGGCACAGATCCGAAGACGCTCCGCTGACCACCAGGACTGGAGGTATGGGGGCATTGCGGAGATTGAAGAGGGGCATAGAGTCTATGCCCCTCTTCCACAATGTCCCCCTTCATCTCCGCTATGCCCCTCTTCCACAATGTCCCCCTTCATCTCCTCTATGGCATAGGAGATGAAGGGGGACATTGTGGAAGAGGGGCATAGCGGAGATGAAGGGGGACATTGACCAGGCACCCTCCGCTCATCAGAGCAGGGGGTGCCTGGTTTAATGCTCGAGTGCTCCCATGCTTTTCAATGGGGCTCGGGTGCTCGGCCGAGCACTCGAGCCTCAGGGGGTGCTCGGTCAGAGCACCCGAGCACCCGAGCATCGGGGTGCTCGCTCATCACTAATGCCTATATCTCTCAAACAGATGGGAGGTAGGTCATTGCATTTGTACTTTTAACTAGTGTAAAAGCCAGTGTACACGGACCAAAGTGAGTAAAACTGCAGAACTACATCTCCCGCCATTCTGTGCATTTGGGCAGTGTCTACTGCACATGACTGCATCGGCCTGTGTTCGGGCAGTGTCTACAGCACATGACTACATCGGTCTGTGTTCGGGCAGTGTCTACTGCACATGACTACATCGGTCTGTGTTCCTGCAGTGTCTACTGCGCATGACTGCATTGGTCTGTGTTCAGGCAGTGTCTACAGCACATGACTGCATCGGTCTGTGTTCGGGCAGTGTCTACAGCGCATGACTGCATCGGTCTGTGTTCGGGCAGTGTCTACTGTGCATGACTGCATCGGTCTGTGTTCGGGCAGTGTCTACAGCGCATGACTGCATCGGTCTGTGTTCGGGCAGTGTCTACTGTGCATGACTGCATCGGCCTGTGTTCAGGCAGTGTCTACAGCGCATGACTGCATCGGCCTGTGTTCGGGCAGTGTCTACTATGTATGACTGCATTGCTCTGTGTTCAGGCAGTGTCTACAGCGTATGACTACATCGGTCTGTGTTCGGGCAGTGTCTACTGCGCATGACTACATCGGCCTGTGTTCGGGCAGTGTCTACTGCGCATGACTACATCGGCCTGTGTTCGGGCAGTGTCTACTGCGCATGACTACATCGGCCTGTGTTCGGGCAGTGTCTACTGCGCATGACTACATCGGCCTGTGTTCGGGCAGAATCTACTGCGCATGACTACATCGGTCTGTGTTTGGGCAGTGTCTACTGCGCATGACTACATCGGTCTGTGTTCGGGCAGTGTCTACTGTACATGACTGCATCGGTCTGTGTTTGGGCAGTGTCTACTGCGCATGACTACATCGGTCTGTGTTTGGGCAGTGTCTACTGCGCATGACTACATCGGTCTGTGTTCGGGCAGTATCTACTGCGCATGACTACATCGGTCTGTGTTTGGGCAGTGTCTACTGCGCATGACTACATCGGCCTGTGTTCGGGCAGTATCTACTGCGCATGACTACATCGGTCTGTGTTTGGGCAGTGTCTACTGCGCATGACTGCATCGGTCTGTGTTTGGGCAGTGTCTACTGCGCGTGACTGCATCGGTCTGTGTTCGGGCAGTGTCTACTGCGCATGACTACATCGGTCTGTGTTCGGGCAGTGTCTACTGCACATGACTACATCGGTCTGTGTTCGGGCAGTGTCTACTGTGCATGACTACATCGGCCTGTGTTCAGGCAGTGTCTACAGCGCATGACTGCATTGGCCTGTGTTCGGGCAGTGTCTACTGCGCATGACTGCATTGGTCTGTGTTCGGGCAGTGTCTACTGCACATGACTACATTGGTCTGTGTTCGGGCAGTGTCTACTGCACATGACTACATCGGTCTGTGTTCGGGCAGTGTCTACTGTGCATGGCTGCATTGATCTGTGTTTGGGCAGTGTCTACTGTGCATGACTGCATTGGCCTGTGTTCGGGCAGTGTCTACTGTGCGTGACTGCATTGGTCTGTGTTCAGGCAGTGTCTACTGCACATGACTGCATCGGTCTGTGTTTGGGCAGTGTCTACTGTGCATGACTACATCGGTCTGTGTTCAGGCAGTGTCTACAGTGCATTACTGCATCGGTCTGTGTTCGGGCAGTGTCTACTGCACATGACTGCATCGGTCTGTGTTCGGGCAGTGTCTACAGTGCATTACTGCATTGGTCTGTGTTCGGGCAGTGTCTACTGCACATGACTGCATCGGTCTGTGTTCGGGCAGTGTCTACAGTGCATGACGGCATTGGTCTGTGTTCGGGCAGTGTCTACTGTGCATGACTACATCGGTCTGTGTTCAGGCAGTGTCTACAGTGCATTACTGCATCGGTCTGTGTTCGGGCAGTGTCTACTGCACATGACTGCATCGGTCTGTGTTCGGGCAGTGTCTACAGTGCATGACTGCATTGGTCTGTGTTCGGGCAGTGTCTACTGTGCATGACTACATCGGTCTGTGTTCGGGCAGTGTCTACTGCACATGACTACATCGGTCTGTGTTCGGGCAGTGTCTACTGTGCATGGCTGCATTGATCTGTGTTCGGGCAGTGTCTACTGTGCATGACTACATCGGTCTGTGTTTGGGCAGTGTCTACTGCACATGACTGCATCGGTCTGTGTTCGGGCAGTGTCTACTGCACATGACTGCATCGGTCTGTGTTCGGGCAGTGTCTACTGTGCATGACTGCATTGGTCTGTGTTCAGACAGTGTCTACTGCGCATGACTGCATCGGTCTGTGTTCGGGCAGTGTCTACTGTGCATGACTACATCGGTCTGTGTTCGGGCAGTGTCTACTGCACATGACTGCATCGGTCTGTGTTCGGGCAGTGTCAACAGTGCATGACTGCATTGGTCTGTGTTCGGGCAGTGTCTACTGTGCATGACTACATCGGTCTGTGTTCGGGCAGTGTCTACTGTGCATGACTACATCGGTCTGTGTTCGGGCAGTGTCTACTGCGCATGACTACATCGGTCTGTGTTCGGGCAGTGTCTACTGTGCATGGCTGCATTGATCTGTGTTCAGGCAGTGTCTACAGCGCATGACTGCATTGGCCTGTGTTCGGGCAGTGTCTACTGCGCATGACTGCATTGGTCTGTGTTTGGGCAGTGTCTACTGAACATGACTACATTGGTCTGTGTTCGGGCAGTGTCTACTGCACATGACTACATCGGTCTGTGTTCGGGCAGTGTCTACTGTGCATGGCTGCATTGATCTGTGTTTGGGCAGTGTCTACTGTGCATGACTGCATTGGCCTGTGTTCGGGCAGTGTCTACTGTGCGTGACTGCATTGGTCTGTGTTCAGGCAGTGTCTACTGCACATGACTGCATCGGTCTGTGTTTGGGCAGTGTCTACTGTGCATGACTACATCGGTCTGTGTTCAGGCAGTGTCTACAGTGCATTACTGCATCGGTCTGTGTTCGGGCAGTGTCTACTGCACATGACTGCATTGGTCTGTGTTCGGGCAGTGTCTACAGTGCATTACTGCATCGGTCTGTGTTCGGGCAGTGTCTACTGCACATGACTGCATCGGTCTGTGTTCGGGCAGTGTCTACAGTGCATGACGGCATTGGTCTGTGTTCGGGCAGTGTCTACTGTGCATGACTACATCGGTCTGTGTTCAGGCAGTGTCTACAGTGCATTACTGCATCGGTCTGTGTTCGGGCAGTGTCTACTGCACATGACTGCATCGGTCTGTGTTCGGGCAGTGTCTACAGTGCATGACTGCATTGGTCTGTGTTCGGGCAGTGTCTACTGTGCATGACTACATCGGTCTGTGTTCGGGCAGTGTCTACTGCGCATGACTACATCGGTCTGTGTTCGGGCAGTGTCTACTGTGCATGGCTGCATTGATCTGTGTTCGGGCAGTGTCTACTGTGCATGACTACATCGGTCTGTGTTTGGGCAGTGTCTACTGCACATGACTGCATCGGTCTGTGTTCGGGCAGTGCCTACTGCACATGACTGCATCGGTCTGTGTTCGGGCAGTGTCTACTGTGCATGACTGCATTGGTCTGTGTTCAGGCAGTGTCTACTGCGCATGACTGCATCGGTCTGTGTTCGGGCAGTGTCTACTGTGCATGACTACATCGGTCTGTGTTCGGGCAGTGTCTACTGCACATGACTGCAACGGTCTGTGTTCGGGCAGTGTCTACACTGCATGACTGCATTGGTCTGTGTTCGGGCAGTGTCTACTGTGCATGACTACATCGGTCTGTGTTCGGGCAGTGTCTACTGCGCATGACTACATCGGTCTGTGTTCGGGCAGTGTCTACTGTGCATGGCTGCATTGATCTGTGTTCGGGCAGTGTCTACTGTGCATGACTACATCGGTCTGTGTTCGGGCAGTGTCTACTGCGCATGACTACATCGGCCTGTGTTCGGGCAGTGTCTACTGCGCATGACTACATCGGTCTGTGTTCGGGCAGTGTCTACTGTGCATGGCTGCATTGATCTGTGTTTGTGCAGTGTCTACTGTGCATGACTGCATTGGTCTGCGTTTGGGCAGTGTCTACTGCGCATGACAGCATCGGTCTGTGTTTGGGCAGTGTCTACTGCACATGACTGCATTGATCTGTGTTTGGGCAGTGTCTACTGCACATGACTGCATTGATCTGTGTTCAGGCAGTGTCTACTGCACATGACTGCATTAATCTGTGTTCAGGCAGTGTCTACTGCACATGACTGCATTGATCTGTGTTCGGGCAGTGTCTACTGCGCGTGACTGCATTGATCTGTGTTCCGGCAGTGTCTACTGTGCGTGACTGCATCAGTCTGTGTTCGGGCAGTGTCTACTGCGCGTGACTGCATTGATCTGTGTTTGGGCAGTGTCTACTGTGAATGACTGCATCGGTCTGTGTTCGGGCAGTGTCTACTGTGCGTGACTGCATCGGTCTGTGTTCGGGCAGTGTCTACTGCGCATGACTGCATTGATCTGTGTTTGGGCAGTGTCTACTGTGCATGACTGCATTGATCTGTGTTTGGGCAGTGTCTACAGTGCATGACTGCATCGGTCTGTGTTCGGGCAGTGTCTACTGCGCATGACTGCATCGGTCTGTGTTCGGGCAGTGTCTACTGCGCATGACTGCATCGGTCTGTGTTCGGGCAGTGTCTACTGCGCATGACTGCATTGATCTGTGTTTGGGCAGTGTCTACTGTGCATGACTGCATTGATCTGTGTTTGGGCAGTGTCTACTGCGCATGACTGCATCGGTCTGTGTTCGGGCAGTGTCTACTGCGCATGACTACATCGGCCTGTGTTTGGGCAGTGTCTACTGCACATGACTACATCGGCCTGTGTTCGGGCAGTGTCTACTGCGCATGACTACATCGGCCTGTGTTTGGGCAGTGTCTACTGCACATGACTACATCGGCCTGTGTTCGGGCAGTGTCTACTGTGCATGACTGCATTGGTCTGTGTTCAGGCAGTGTCTACTGCGCATGACTACATCGGTCTGTGTTCAGGCAGTGTCTACTGTGCATGACTGCATCGGTCTGTGTTCAGGCAGTGTCTACTGCACATGACTACATCGGTCTGTGTTCAGGCAGTGTCTACCGTGCATGACTGCATCGTTCTGTGTTCAGGCAGTGTCTACTGCACATGACTACATCGGCCTGTGTTTGGGCAGTGTCTACAGCGCATGACTACATCGGCCTGTGTTCGGGCAGTGTCTACTGCGCATGACTGCATTGGTCTGTGTTCAGGCAGTGTCTACTGCACATGACTGCATCGGTCTGTGTTTGGGCAGTGTCTATTGCACATGACTACATTGGCCTGTGTTCCGGCAGTGTCTACTGCGCATGACTACATCGGCCTGTGTTCGGGCAGTGTCTACTGCGCATGACTACATCGGTCTGTGTTCGGGCAGTGTCTATTGCGCATGACTGCATTGGTCTGTGTTCGGGCAGTGTCTACAACGCATGACTACATCGGCCTGTGTTCGGGCAGTGTCTACTGCGCATGACTGCATTGGCCTGTGTTCGGGCAGTGTCTACTGCACATGACTACATTGGTCTGTGTTCAGGCAGTGTCTACTGTGCATGACTGCATTGGTCTGTGTTCGGGCAGTGTCTACTGCACATGACTACATTGGTCTGTGTTCAGGCAGTGTCTACTGCACATGACTACATCGGCCTGAGTTCGGGCAGTGTCTACTGCACATGACTACATCGGCCTGAGTTCGGGCAGTGTCTCCTGCACATGACTACATCGGCCTGTGTTTGGGCAGTGTCTGCTGCGCATGACTACATCGGTCTGTGTTTGGGCAGTGTCTACTGTGCATGACTGCATCGGTCTGTGTTCGGGCAGTGTCTACTGCGCATGACTGCATTGGTCTGTGTTCGGGCAGTGTCTACTGCACATGACTGCATTGGTCTGTGTTCGGGCAGTGTCTACTGCACATGACTACATCGGCCTGTGTTTGGGCAGTGTCTACTGTGCGTGACTACATCGGTCTGTGTTTGGGCAGTGTCTACTGTGCGTGACTACATCGTCTGTGTTCGGGCAGTGTCTACTGTGCGTGACTACATCGGTCTGTGTTCGGGCAGTGTCTACTGCACATGACTGCATCCGCCTGTGTTTGGGCAGTGTCTACTGCGCATGACTACATCGGTCTGTGTTCGGGCAGTGTCTACTGCGCATGACAGCATCGGTCTGTGTTCGGGCAGTGTCTACTGCGCATGACAGCATCGGTCTGTGTTCGGGCAGTGTCTACTGTGCATGACTACATCGGTCTGTGTTCGGGCAGTGTCTACTGCACATGACTGCATTGGTCTGTGTTCGGGCAGTGTCTACTGCGCATGACTACATCGGTCTGTGTTCGGGCAGTGTCTACTGTGCATGGCTGCATTGATCTGTGTTCGGGCAGTGTCTACTGTGCATGACTACATCGGTCTGTGTTCGGGCAGTGTCTACTGCGCATGACTACATCGGCCTGTGTTCGGGCAGTGTCTACTGTGCATGACTGCATCGGTCTGTGTTCGGGCAGTGTCTACTGCGCATGACTGTATCTGTCTGTGTTCGGGCAGTGTCTACTGCGCATGACTACATCGGTCTGTGTTCGGACAGTGTCTACTGCGCATGACTGCATCTGTCTGTGTTCGGGCAGTGTCTACAGCACATTACTGCATTGGTCTGCATTCAGGCAGTGTCTACAGTGCATGACTGCATCGGCCTATGTTCGGGCAGTGTCTACAGCACATGACTGCATCAGACAAACATCTGCATTTGGGCAGTCTCTACTGCGCATGACTGCATCGGTCTGCGTTCAGGCAGTGTCTACTGCGCATGACTGCATCGGACAAACATACATCTGACCTTTTATATTATAAGGATATCTACAATATGAAACTTTGTTAAAAATAACCAATACTATCCCTTTAAAGGGATAGTAATACTTCGTTTTAACTTTATTTTATTTTGTAGGCATTAAAAAAACATGAAGAATGATATAAGTCTTATCTCTCAAACCTTTATGGTTTATGAGATATTCGCAAGCAAATTCCCCTCCCCGCCCCTTTTACCTAGTGTAAGCCATCTCTTCTCAGATGTGAGTCTGGTTGTATGACAGGGCAGATAACAGAAGGGGACAATTTTCTTTGTATGAAAACAATGAAAGCCCTTCCCCCCTTGACAAGTTTTTCAGGTTTTTCCCTTATCTTAATTGAAGATTGTCCCTCTCTGCAGTCTACCTGGGCACCTCCCTTCTGATCTGGTTGAACAGGGGGGGGGACTTTGTTTGTGAATATCTTTATAACTATAAAGGTTTCAGAGATAAGACATATCATTCTTCATGCTTTTTTAATGCCTACAAAATAAAATAAAGTTAAAACGAAGTATTACTATCCCTTTAACAAGGATTTTACATGAAACCAAACGGCTGAACCCAAGAACTGAGGTCTCGATTTCACTACTGATTCCAAGTGGGAATTGTTATTTGTCCTCTATGATTTAGCGGATTTCTCTAGTTTCCCTCAGTACATCTGCCTTGCAGTGTAATCCCCAAATTTAAAATGTTTTAATGTGTTTATATAAGAGTCGCGTCGCATGAAACCACAGTTACACAAACACAATAAAACACCCTGGGACGGATTTTATTCCTTATGCTACAATGTTACATAGATATTGTATAAAGGTACAATAACCACTTCCTAGCGTCTATAGTCATATTAGAGGGCAGGCTGTTACCCTTTATTGGACCTTTTTTATGTCTTTTTACAGGAACAGTAAATGGTTTTATTAACCTTTTGAGCGCTGGAGAGGTATGCATCATTTGCCTTGCAGTGTGTTGGATACCATTCACTGGCACTCAGAAGGTTAAAAATTTGTTATATGGTCTTTCCTGCTGATTACAGGGTAATCCATTTCAGTCACCAGGTGGTGCTATTACTGTCTCTTACTATGGAGAATTTTATTTCATTCCCACGGAGGCTTCATATTATGCATTAAACCTTCTTCACTGCCTCCTAGCAGCAAAGACAAACTTTATTTCACATGTCAAATAAAGAGAAACAGAAAACTTGCTAGTAATTGTATCCAAATCCCACCAATCACAACAAGACCCCCTTTATATATTGAGGTGTGAACTGTTAATCTTCCTCTTTCTTTGCTGCTTCCTTCTCAGATAAGTATTATACAAAGATTATATTAAAGTGTATTAGGTGATTATCTTTAAATATTTTCATATAACTTTTCCTCCGATTTGGTGTTAACCCTTTAACCGCCGATAAACTCGTTTTCTTTCCTTTTAAGTCTTGTATCTACGTTAAACAGGATGTTTATGTTTATCCTGGTTTATCCTCTTTGTTCCCTTTAGTAGTGCTGTGTTCCGCTTACCTCCGTTCCCCATTTGCTTTACCCTTTCAGTACCGGTCGCCTCGCTGTAAGCGTTACACAGAGGCGCTTCCGGAGCTCGCCTTCTTCTTTTGGCGCATGCGCGAAGTCAGTCAGACTTTTTGTCAGTGCTGACGGCTCCATCTTTTAAACTGCTGTCACTCGAAGCGCTCCGTTTTTTCTCCCTGCTCCTTAATACACTACACCGTGTAATACATTTTCTGTACATTCCCAATTGATTTTAACTTAAAGTTACCACATATAACTTTATTGGGTTATTGTTTCCCCCTTTCTAGAACTTATATAATTTCTTTATTTCCTATATATTACTGTATTGGCCATTTTATCATTATGTCTGACAGCTCTGAATATGAGAGTCCACTCTCTCCTGTGTTAGATCAGCAAGAAGAGGCTGAAATACCAAAATCAAAAAATTCTGAAGATGGTCTAGGACAATCAGGTAATATTCCAGGTTTTCAACCTGAGTCCCTCCAGTTCCAAAAGTTTATGGAAATTTCAATTCAATCCACCATGCAAAAGTTCTCCAACTCTCTAGCGGAGTCTTTTGCTTTGGCTATGAAGGCCCATTCTAGCATTCCTGACATTAATCTTAATACATCTAATGCCCCTGTAAATACTATGGTAGGGACTGCAACTCCTTTACCTTTAACAGTTTCAGAGGAAAATCTGACAGAAATTAATCGCAAAGGGGGCAAATGCCTACGGAAACGTAAGCATACCTCAGACCCTGCATATAACTTGAATAAAAATTTAATAACTGATGATATCACGCCCTCTGGCGACATTGAACCGTGCGGCTCTGGCCCACTCATACGACCCTCACCTCAAGAGGAAGTACAATTGAGGAAAAAGAACCTGAGGAGGTCAAAACCAGATTCTTATTGTTCCTCGTCTAGCGAGGACTCTTCTGATGAGGACTGGGAAATATCCTCAAGCGAAGGAGAGAGTTCTGACACAATTCAACATAAAAAGAAAAAACTTAATGATTCAGGGTCAAAAATTATTAATTCTGATGGATCTACCCCTGTTACTATTTTGGATGCTTTGGGAAAACCCCTCTTTAACCCCGAGGGTATCAAACATCCCCGATCCTCAGAATGGACTCCAACATCTCATATATCCCAATACTTAGAATATTGGATTCGAAAATCAATGAATAGAACCACCAGAAATAAACTCAGGGCTGAATGCCCTCGCCCTTTTGTTGCAAACAAAGTGTGTGAAACACCTGAACTAGATACAAAAATAGTTCAGTTTATATCGAAATCTGGCAAGGATCCCAGAAAAGGGCTAGATAGAGCTCTAAAATCTTGCCAAGACAAATTGTTAGATTCCTTGGGACCTCTCACAAAAATTTTCGAGCTGTCAGAATCGGCCATTCAAGATAATACCCCTGTAGATACCCATGTTCTCCGTGGGTGGATTCAAAGAGCCATATGCCTAATAGGAAATACCAATTCTGCTATAGCCTCAGAACGGCGGAGAGCCATACTTTTAAGAATAGACCCAAAATTAGCGGACATGGCTAATTCAGAACCTGGTCCATCCGCAAATGGATTTTTGTTTGGGGATTCATTTATTAAAGAGCTGGGAAAATTTGTATCAGCTTTCACTGCCTTAGATAAGGCTCAGACATCCTTAAAGAAAGTATTTAACCCTAGGGTTTTCTCCAAGGCCGGGAGAGGCAGGGGTCGCTCCCTCGGCCGTACCCATTACTCACAACAGAGATTTCAGACCCCACCCCAAACCTTTTTTCGGAGTCAAACCCCTCAAGAATCTAGGTTCCAAGGTCCATTTTTCCCTTCTCGGGGCAGAGCGTGGAGATCACGTTCTGGAAGAAGGGCTTTCCGATCCCGACCCTTTACAGGTAAGACCTCATCCATCAATCCATTCTTTCCCGGAAAAAGTGGGGGGCAGACTCTCCCATTTTTTCCATCATTGGTGCAATCTCACATCAGACCAATGGGTATTACAGACGATAAGGGGATATCAGATAGAATTCTATACTCCTCCAGTCCAAAGGACTATTCCTCCTTCCTTCCAGTTCTCAGAAATAGACAAGCTCTTGGTAGATACCGAAATCTCAGAGTTAAAGAAAAAAGTGGCCATCAGACTAGCGTCAGGCTCCGTCCCAGGTTATGTCAGCAATATTTTCCTAGTACGGAAAAAAGACTCAGGTCTTCGTCCAGTAATCAATCTGAGATCCCTAAACGAATGCGTATTATATCGCCACTTCAAGATGGAGGGCATCCATCTCCTGAGAGACTTACTCCTTCCATCAGACTGGATGGTCAAGATAGACCTACAGGACGCGTACCTGACGGTACCAATGTCCGTTTCTTCCCAAGTGTACCTTCGTTTCCTCTGGCATGGTCAGACATGGCAATTCACTTGCCTTCCTTTTGGTTTGTCCTCGGCTCCCTGGTGCTTCACGAAGCTCTTAAAGCCTGTCATCGCTTATTTGAGAAGTCGCGGGATTCGTCTCATCATTTATCTAGACGACATTCTAATTATGTCTCAGAATCAATCCCTTCTACGCAATCATACCAATTGCACAATTCGCCTACTCACGAGTCTGGGTTTTCTAATCAATTGGAAGAAATCCCAGTTGATACCATCTCAAACCATGGAGTTTCTAGGTTTTGTGGTAAATTCAGTGGAGGAATCATTGAGTCTTCCGGGAACAAAAGTTCGAGCTATCCGCAAAGAAATTCGGTCAATTCTAAGAAAAAATTTGATCTCCTTACGGACTCTTGCCCGAGTAGTAGGCCTCTTGTCAGCTTCCATTCAAGCAATTTTTCCCGGCCCTCTACATTATCGGGCACTTCAGAGATTAAAGGCCCTTCATTTACGAAGAGGTCTCGGTTACGCCGATTTTATTACTCTTTCTTCCGACGCAAAAGAAGAACTTATCTGGTGGCTAAAACATCTAGACGCATGGAATGGCAAAGCCATATTTGGTATGGTGCCAGACCTCGTCATAGAGTCGGACGCCAGCCTACTAGGCTGGGGTGCGCATTTAGGCGAACTTTCTACCGGCGGCAAATGGTCCCATTTAGAGACGAACTTACACATCAATTGCCTAGAGTTACTAGCGGGGTCTTTCGCATTAAAGAGTTTAGCAAAAGACCGAGTCAATTGTTGTATCCTTTTGAAAATGGACAACGTCTCAGCGGTACAATACATCAACCGACTGGGAGGCACGAAGTCCAAACAATTGACAGAATTGGCCAAGGAGTTTTGGCATTTTTGCCTGGACCGCAATGTCACCGTCCTTGCGCAACATCTACCTGGACTCTCCAATGCTGTAGCGGATTGGAATTCCAGATACCTATCCGACCGCAGCGATTGGATGCTACACAAGGGAGTGTTTTCCCTTCTTCATCATTTATGGGGACCCTTTCGAATCGATCTCTTTGCATCCCGATTGAATCGTCAAATTCCCCGATTTTTCAGTTGGAGACCGGACCCAGAAGCTCTGGCCACAGATGCTTTTCTTCAACCTTGGGTTCCAGGAACGAATTATGCCTTTCCACCTTTTGCAATGATACCGCGGACCCTTTTATCAATTCGCCGTCAACAAGCAACGGTTGTCCTAATTACGCCCTTTTGGCCAATGCAACCGTGGTTTCCTCCTCTTCTGGAGCTATCTGCAGACATTCCACGTCTACTTCCTTCCTTCCCCAATCTTCTACCAAATCCTGCCGGCGATCCTCACGATTTAATGACGTCAGGGGAACTCCGACTCATGGCCTGGTTCATTTCGGGAGTTCCAGCTATCACGGTGAAATTTCGGAATCAGCTAAATTCCTTTTGGAGGAAGCTTGGGCTCCAGGAACCAGAATCATGTATCGATCCGCCTGGTCAATGTGGAATAGTTGGTGCCTGGAACGGGGTTTGGATCCCGTTTCAGCCTCTACAATAGAAGTAGTAAATTTCCTTTCCCATCTCTTCGATATAGGCAAGGCATACCGCACCATTAATACCTACCGTTCGGCCATTTCTGCAGGTCACGTTCCAGTAGATGTATTCCAATTGGACAATCTAGTGTAGTTTGTCGACTTATGAAAGGAATTCGGTTCTCAAGACCTCCTCAATCAAGATACCATTCTTTATGGAACGTGAACGATGTTCTACACTTTCTAGAGAATTGGCCAACCAATGATAATTTGTCTTTGAAACAATTATCTGCAAAATTGACAATGCTTCTTTGTCTAATTTCTTTCAAAAGAGTTTCAGACGTTAAAGCTCTGGATCTGCATTCTAGATCTTTCACTCCTTCAGGGGTCCAATTTCGCATATCGCGTCGTACAAAGACGACCATCCGTTTGGTCTCTTATCCTTCTTTTCCTTCCCAACCACAACTATGTGTTGTTAGATGTCTTCAAGAGTATGAAAAGCGAACCAATTCGCTTCGCAACTCCAACTGGTCTCAATTGCTGATTTCTTTCCGAAAACCTTTTCTTCCGGTTTCGGCGGCTACTTTAGCCCGCTGGGTGCGATGGATCATGCAATTGGCCGGAATTGATGTATCTTTGTTCGGAGCTCATTCTTCTAGAGGAGCGATGGCATCTATGGCGTTACAATCCGGGGGAAGATTGGAGGATATCCTAAGGGCTGCGGATTGGTCTAGGGAATCTACTTTTAAAGAATTTTATTGTAAACCCATTGATTATGTTTCAAATAATGTGTTAAGTAATCTCTAATATGTTTATTTATCTAGCTTTGAACTTGCATAATATGAAGCCTCCGTGGGAATGAAATAAAATTCGTGGATTTTCCTAGCAATAGTGAAGGAAAGTCAGAATTTTATAAAAGACACGGAGGCGAATATTATCCCTCCCTATAATTCCCTACCCTTTCATGTATATTTTCTGTGTCTCCTATAGGTTAAAAGTTTGCTGTATCCTGGGAACTTCGATTTCTTCAGAAACCAGTTGCGATGTGTGATCCAACATGTTCAAATTTTCTTCGGACTATCTAGTTCAATAAATGTTTAATGTTGTTTGATATTATTGAAAATCCTTATTGGGAGAAGATCGACAGACAAGAAAGAGGAAGATTAACAGTTCACACCTCAATATATAAAGGGGGTCTTGTTGTGATTGGTGGGATTTGGATACAATTACTAGCAAGTTTTCTGTTTCTCTTTATTTGACATGTGAAATAAAGTTTGTCTTTGCTGCTAGGAGGCAGTGAAGAAGGTTTAATGCATAATATTCGCCTCCGTGTCTTTTATAAAATTCTGACTTTCCTTCACTATTGCTAGGAAAATCCACGAATTATAGTGAGTGATTCATACTTTCCAGTAAAGGATTAAGTGGTGATAAAGAGATATCATCTATCTCATCTCATATCTATCTACATATCTAACTTGTTATCCTATCTATCTATCTATCTATCTATCTATCTATCTATCTATCTATCTATCTATCTATCTCATATCTATCTATCTATCTATCTATCTATCTATCTATCTATCTATCTCATATCTATCTATCTCATATCTATCTATCTATCTATCTATCTATCTATCTATCTATCTATCTCATATCTATCTATATCTATCTATCTATCTATCTATCTATCTATCTATCTATCTCATATCTATCTATCTATCTATCTATCTATCTATCTATCTATCTATCTCATATCTATCTATATCATATCTATCTATCTATCTATCTATCTATCTATCTCATATCTATCTATCTATCTATCTATCTATCTATCTATCTATCTATCTATATCATATCTATCTATCTATATATCTATATATCTATCTATCTCATATCTATCTATCTATCTCATATCTATCTATATCATATCTATCTATCTATCTATCTATCTATCTATCTATCTATCTATCTATCTCATATCTATCTATCTATCTATCTATCTATCTATCTATCTATCTATCTCATATCTATCTATCTATCTATCTATCTATCTATCTATCTATCTATCTATCTCTATCTCCTATCTATCTATCTATCTATCTCTCTATCTATCTATCTATCTATCTATCTATCTATCTATCTATCTATCATCTATTTATCTCCCTCTGTCTCTCTTTCTCTCTCTTTCTCTTTTTCTCTCTCTTTCTCTCTCTCTCTCTCTCTTTCTCTCTCTCTCTCTTTCTCTCTCTCTCTCTTTCTCTCTCTCTCTCTCTCTCCATTTAGAGGTAAAATGGAGCAATTCTGGGGGTCTCCAATGCAACACAAAACAAGGCACCAGAGACTTGTCTGTCATGTGAGGGGCGGAAGCTCCATTTGAATTCATGGTGATTTCAGTGATAATTAATTGCCCCTACCGTGCAGTTGGTTTATTCCACAATTACTTCAGTTGTCCATAGAACATGTTCCCCAGAGTGGAACAGTCCTAGAACAGACCACCAGCACTGGAGGTAAGAACTATTTCTTCTGATCTAAATGGGCGTTTAATCCCACATTCAAAGGGTTAACAATAACGTTCCTATTTAACCATTTGAGTGCCAAAAGGGTATGCAACATATTGCTTTGTAATGCATTGCTTTCCACCGTGGCACTCAAAAGGTTAAATCAAAACATTTGGCAATACCTTTGTTATCTGAACATTTTATATTTTTAGGACAGGTTTTCAAGACTGGACCAATACAGCTACTAGAAGTGAATTTAAATCAAGGCGAATTTGGGGAATTTTAGAGGTTCCCGGAGACTGAGTTGGTGTGCCCTAGAATTAGTCCACTTTTTTTTTGTGTATCAGACCCTATATAACACATTCCGGCAGTTTGATATATGAATAGTGCAGTGGTGTCAGGTCTAATGGAAATGACCTCACTGTATTCCTAGCAAGCGATAGCTGCACGGAGCTGTTATATGTCCAACAACACCGCTTGGTAGATGACAAATTTGAATGTTTTAGGCTCCTCGCCCATAGGAGCGTCGGAGCATCTGTCTGCCAGGGGGATGACGGAGAACATTATCTCATTGATCAAATAAGGCAAAAGGAGGCTTCAGGTGGTAACACCATTTGGCTGCCAAGATGGGCCTGATACGAAATGTCCTGTATCACTTGGTCTCTTTATAGCTCTCTTCCACCCTCCAAGAGGCCACCATCACCAAACATCCATGTCATATGGAAGCACATCTGGTGAACAGTGGGGTAGTGGGCCAATGGTGTACAGCACATGGTACTTCTTCTCCAGCCAGGTAACTTTTCTCTGGGTCACAGTAGTGCAAGCAAAAACATTAACAAACTAGTCTCAATTTCCTCTACTAAAATGTGCAGCTATCACTTGGATAGTGCACTACTGGTTGATCTGTGGGAGCCCAGACAGAGGAATGGGGACACAGAATAGGGTTCTGAAAGGAGACCCCCACCATTTGTCCCACGAGAAGAGACGTAACTGCAGCACTGAAGTTTCTCAGTTCCAGTCTATTGCCCTGTGTGATGCAGAGACTGAACTGCAGTACTGAAGTCTCTCAGTTCCATCTATTGCCCTGTGTAGTTACATATATTGCCCTGTGTGATGCAGATACTGAACTGCAGTACTGAAGTCTCTCAGTTGCCCTGTGTGATGCAGAGTGAATTGCAGCACTAAAGTCTCTCACTTCTATCTATTGTCCTGCATGATGCAGAGACTGAAAGGCAGCACTGAAGTCTTTCAGTTCTGTGTATTGTCCTGCATGATGCACAGACCAAACTACAGCGTTGAAGTCTCTCAGTTCCAGTCTATTGTCCTGTGCAATGAAGGGACTGACCTGCGGCAATTAAGTCTCTCAGTTCCAGTCTAGTGTCGTGGTCGATGCGGAGACTTAACAACAGTACTAAAGTCTTTCAGTTCTGTCTATTGTCCTGTGCCATGTATAGACTGAACTGCAGCACTGAAGTCTCTCACTTAATTCTAATTTTCCAGTGCAATGAAGAGGCAGAACTGCAGCACTGAAGTCTCTTCAATCTATTGTCCTGTGCAATGCACAGACTGAATGGCAGGACTGAAGTCTCCCAGTTTAGTCTCTGTCCTACGTAATGCAGTTCCCCATAAATCCTCTGTGTCTGGCTTGAACGTTCAGTACAGAAGATTCATAAAGGCTGTGTGCACAACCCACAAACGTTTGTGTCTGAGAGCGCATACGTCCGGGATGGGTTCCAGATGGGGGGGATCAGCTGATAGTAGCCATTTTGCACCGACAACTATGGGCTTTTTTTTTTTTACAAAGTTTTTTCCCATAGGAAACACTTAGTAGGACATAATTGTCCATTGACCCTCTGAGTGCAAGAGAGGTGGTGTTGCAATGTGTTTGCTACCTCTTTGTCGCCCAGAGAGTTAAAAGGAGAGTAACACACAAAATTAAACTGAGTTATATCATTTTAAAGGGATAGTAATACTTTGTTTTATCTTTATTCTATTTTACAGGCATTAAAAAAACATGAAGAACGATATAAGTCTTATCTCTCAAACATTTATGGTTTGAGAGATATTCACAAGCAAAGTTTCCCCTCCCGCCCCTTTTACCTAGTGTAAGTCATCTCTTCTGAGATGTGGAATACAGTCCATAGACCAGACAGATAACAGGGGACAATCTTCTTCCTATGAGAACAATGAAGGCCCTGCCCCCCTTGACAAGTTTTTCAGGTTTTTCCCTTATCTTAATTGAAGATTGTCCCTCTCTGCAGTCTACCTGGGCACCTCCCTTCTGATCTGGCTGAGCAGTGTTACATCAGTAAAAGGGGCGGGAGGGGGATACTTTTTTCATTGAATTACTCTTGTACTACAACTCTGACAGTACTGAAATAATACTCTCCAAAGTCCAAATACTATGATGATTAATTAGAGCTGCTTTTATTATGAAACATTACTATCCCTTTAAAGGGATCGTAATGTTTCAAAATAAAAGCAGCTCCAATTAATCTTCATAGTATTTGGGCTATGGAGAGTGTTATTTCAATACTGTCAGAGTTGTGGTTCAAGAGTAATTGAATGATAAAGTTTTCCCCTCCCGTCCCTTTTACCTAGTATAAGCCATCTCTTCTCAGACGTGGAATGCAGTCCATAGACCAGACAGATAACAGAAGGGGACAATCTTCTTCCTATGAGAACAATGAAATCCCTTCCCCCCTTGACAAGCTTTTCAGGTTTTTCCCTTATCTTAATTGAAGATTGTCCCTCTCTGCAATCTACTTGGGCACCTCCCTTCTGATCTGGCTGAGCAGTGTTACATCAGTAAAAGGGGCGGGAGGGGGATACTTTATCATTCAATTACTCTTGTACTACAACTCTGACAGAATTGAAATAACACTCTCCAAAATCCAAATACTATGATGATTAATAGAGCTGCTTTTATTATGAAACATTACTGTCCCTTTAAATGTCATAGTTTTCCTGCCTCCACCTGTAGGATTATCATTTGTACATTTAGATTCCTAAAATCTCCTATGTAAGATGTAAGGCAATTCATTTACTGCGGTTTCGCACCCACCGTTTTTCTGTACAGAAATGTGTTTACTTTATCTTGGGTATTTGCTGTTGATACACATATGTGAAAAACAGCATAATTATCATAACTTGGTGGAGAAAGGAAATTATTTTCAGAAGTAAATCCGTCACGTTTGAAAATGCGTCTAAAGAATTAAATATGACGGTGACACGATCCTGATGAACATCGCCTTTCAAAATCCTGATGTTAAAAATTCTCTTTCATTTTGTCTTTGAAATGAAAATTATCAATGAATCAAATACATTTTTGTCTTTGAAACGACAAATTGCTTCTCATTGCCTAACAGGACTTCAGTTTGTCTCCTCCAAGTTTAGACCATTTTTATTTTGTTGGGGAAAAAAAATGACGTTAACCCCTTAACGAATGGCGCGCACGCACGGCTGGCACTTAAGGGGGATACTTTATCATTCAATTAGTCTTGAACTACAACTCTGACAGTATTGAAATAACACTCTCCATGGACCAAATACTATGATGATTAAAATTAAAATAATCACTTTAAAGGGCAATTGTTATGTTTTACCAAGTCTCCTTCTATGGATGCAGACATGTTTGTTGCCCTTTAACCCTTTGAGTGTCAGAGGGGTACACAACGCATTGCATTGCGTACTACTCTGGCATTCAAAGGGTTAACATCATGGAGTACTAAAGACATCCTCAGTTAATTGCTTCACAATGAACTGGACATGTCGTTAGTATCCAAGGAGTTAAAGGGATAGTAATACTTTATTATTACTATCCACCATATTGTAGATGTTTGTAAAATAATGTAATAGCCCCCAGGTTCATCTCTCAAACCTTTATGGTTCGAGAGATAACTGAAGGCAAAGTTCCCCCCTCCCTCCCCCTTCCCTGAAGTCAGCGTTGTACTGACTGCAGAGATATCCGGTCTGACTTTCATCATGCGGCTCTGCAGCAGAGCCACGATCGCATTAGTGACAAAGAATTATTTCACTGAAACAGTCTTCTACATGTGCTTATAAACCAAGCACAAACCAATCACATGTAGAAGACAGTTTCAGTGAAATAATTATTTTTCACTAACGGGATCTCGGCTCAGCTGCAGAGCCGCCTGACTGTCGTACGACACACTTCCCCTGCAGTCAGTACAACGCTGACTTCAAGGAAGGGGAAGAGAGGGGGAACTTTGCCTTCGGTTATCTCTCAACCAGCTTTGTACTGACTGCCAGGGAAGTCTGTCGTATGACAGTCAGGCGGCTCTGCAGCTGAGCCGAGATGCCGTTAGTGACAAAGAATTCTTTCACTGAAACGGTCTTCTACATGTGCTTGGTTTGTGCTTGGTTTGCAATCACACGTAGAAGATCGTTTCAGTGAAATAATTCTTTGTCACTAACGCAATATCGTCTCTGCTGCAGAGCCGCCTGATGAAAGTCTGACCGGATATCCCTGCAGTCAGTACAACGCTGACTTCAGGGAAGGGGGAGGGAGGGGGGAACTTTGCCTTCAGTTATCTCTCAAACCATAAAGGTCTGAGAGATGAACCTGGGGGCTATTAAATTATTTTACAAATATCTACGATATGGGGGATAGTAATAATAAAGTATTACTATCCCTTTAAAAAGGAGTGAGCCCTGTCACTATTTTTTTATTACGACATCATTGCTGTCAGAGAAGAAAAACATTGACTCTGACATCTTCTTTCTAATAACGGAATCCCCGCCATTAATATGAGGTCCCGTAGTCAGGACGGAGCAAGGAAAAAGTGAGCGAGACGTGGAAATATTTCTCCTCAAACATATGACAGAACTCATGACACTTCAGGATCGAGCACGATCTGGGTGTTTTTTGGCTCTGGAGTTTGTATTACATAATAAATCAGTTCCTAAATTGCCTGATAATTGGGATGTCAGTTTTTCTTAACGGTTTGAGAAGTGCAGAGGAATCGTGTTTTTTTAGAGAATGACATGGAGAGTGGCATGATTTGTTACTTTATATAGTGAAAGCTTTCCCAGCACGTCTGATCCATCAAGGAACGGAAGAAAAGATTCCCTTAAAGGGATAGTAATGTTTCATAATAAAAGCAACTCTAATTAGTCACCATAGGATTTGGACTTTGGAGAGTGTTATTTCAATTCTGTCAGAGTTGTAGTTCAAGAGTAATTCAATGACAAAGTATCCCCCTCCCGCCCCTTTTACTGATGTAACACTACTCAGCCAGATCAGAAGGGAGGTGCCCAGGTAGACTGCAGAGAGGGACAATCTTCAATTAAGGGAAAAATGTGTCAAGGGGGGCAGGGCTTTCATTGTTCTCATAGGAAGAAGCTTGTCCCGTTCTGTTATCTGTCTGGTCTATGGACTGGATTCCACATCTGAGAAGAGATGGCTTACACTAGGTAAAAGGGGCGGGAGGGGAAACTTTGCTTGTGAATATCTCTCAGACCATAAAGGTTTGAGAGATAAGACTTATATCGTTCTTCATGTTTTTTTAATGCCTACAAAATAAAATAAAGATAAAACGAAGTATTACTATCCATTTTTAAGTCCTTTAGTGCCGGAGAGCTCAAGCTGTACTCAGCCCCCCCTTTCACTGCAGGACTTCAGGATCTCCTCACATGAACACGGGTGAATCAATCAGTCTTTCTGTAAGAACTGTCTGAGATAACAAAATTCACTTGCGTTTAACCCTTGAAATGCCAGAGGGGTACACAACACATTGCTGAAGTTTATACAGACATTAATGTGAGTTGTGTTGCTGTACAGTGATACACTTCAATACACAACACTCAGTCTCTAAAAAGAGGGACATCAGGGTGGAAAAGAGGTACAGAGGGAATTGGGTCTCATAGAGAGTGTATCCTTCCTAAAGAGGGACTCTTGGGACTTATAGACCCCTAATATCTCCTATAGAGGGTCACGTGGGAGGTATGGATCCCTAATATCTCCTAAAGAAGGACACTTGGGATGTATGTACCCCTAATATCTCCTAAAGAGTGTCACATGTGAGGTACAGACCCATAATATCTTCTAAAGAGGAACACTTTGGAGGTACAGACCCCTAATATCTCCTAAAGAGGGACACTTGGGAGGTATGGACCCCTAGTATATCCTAAAGAGGGACACTTGGGAGGTACAGATCCCTAATATCTCCAAAGAGGGAGACTTGGGAGGTACGGAACCCTTGTTATCTCCTAAAGAGGGATATTTGAGAGGTACAGACCCCTAATATCTCCTAAAGATGGATACTTGAGAAGTACAGACCCCTAATATCTCCTAAAGAGGTACACTTGAGAGGTACAGACCCCTAATATCTCCTAAAGAGGGACACTTGGGAGGTGTGGACCCCTTATATCTCCTAAAGAGGGATACTTGAGAAGTATGGACCCCTAATATCTCCTAAAGAGGGATACTTGAGAGGTACGGACCCCAAATATCTCCTAAAGAGGAATACTTGAGAGGTATGGACTCCTAATATCTCCTAAAGAGGGATACTTGAGAGCTACGGACCCCTATTATCTCCTAAAGAGGGATAATTGAGAGTTACGGACCCCTAATATCTCCTAAATAGGGATATTTAGGAGGTATGGAAACATAGTGGGGTAGAGTTAAAGGCAGGAGATATTAAAAAAACACCAATGGATGTTGTAATGTGCAGTAAGCCATTTAACGGTCCATGTAATGAATGGCTAATGGCGGTTCACCAAGTAATACGGCCGCTACATTAATGTGTGTTTTGACCCATCTGAAAAAAGAAAAATGCTCCAAGTTGCCATTTAATGGACTGAGTTAGCTGAAAAAATCCGATAAGGAACTCACTTTATCACAAAAAATTTAAGAATTGTTTAGCCGGAAAATCCCTTATCGGCAGGGCCGGCGCCACCTATAGGCAAGGTAGGCGCTGGCCTAGGGCAGCGGAGAAGAGCTGCACCTGCTGCCCGCACGCACCACACCGGGAACACAACACAGTCAGATCTGTGTCGCTACTGCGCTCCCTCATCGCCGTCAACTCTTTAGTAATGCAGAGTGCGCTGGGAGTCATGATCTCCTGGCGCGCTCTGCATTACTGAAAAGAAGATTGCGCGGGTGCTGCAGGTATGTGATGGGGGGCAAGTTGGAGCTGATCGGTGGCAAAGTGGAGCTGATGTCCCCATAGAGCTGGTAATTAAGTGTAAGGACTGGTGTCTCCAGGTCAGATCTCCAGGTACGTGATAATTTAATAGACAAAGGACAACATGCCGTGTGTATAAAGATGGAGCAGTCCAAATCTGGGGTAAACTAACTGCACTACAGGGGATGTTAAAATTACCTTTATTCAAATGGGGTTTTAAAAAAGCCCTATTTATGTTAATCTGAATTTTTATTTGTCCCTTTTGTGAATTTGTTTTGCCCCAGAATTGCACGGCTCCACCTTTATACACACAGGCCCCATACACACAAAGAGAATGGAGCAATTACCAAAAGTGGCAAAATGCCTGCACCAACTAAACGTCCCAAATCCCCATCGATTTAAATGAGACTTGTAACATTGACTATTAAAGAAGTATCGGTCTTGGGGTTCCTTTAAGATAAGCTGGAATTTATTATTAGGCTGTGTTAGTGTTCCTTTAAATGGGAATTTTAACTCCTTGAATGCTAGAGGACTCTGCGATGCATTGCAAACCAATGAGTTAAAAGCACCATTTAATTTAGAAGTAGTGTTGAGCGAGCATGCTCGGCCGAAGCTCGGTTCGGCTCGAGCATCGCTCTGCTCGGCACATGGCGGTACTCGTACGAGTACCGCATTTGCTCGCCCGCCATGTTCGGGTCTCCTCCCCGCACGTTTCGCGGCTGCTGCGCAGCCAATAAACGTGCAGGGAGGCTCTGACATCAGTGTAATGCCAGCAGCCATGTTGGCTGCTGGCATTACACTGATTGGCTGGCCAGAACCCGTGATCGGGTGCTGTATAGCACCTGACCAGCGAGTTCGGCTCAGTCTTAGCCAGGGAGAGATGAGGATAGGAAGGGAAAGTCAGTGTAGGGAGAAGAAAAGTGTGTTTGAACAACATATAAAGAAAGACCCAAAAGTCCTTTTTAGGACTATTGTGTGTGGGGGCAGCAGTTTATTTTGTTTTGGGGGGCAGAGTTTAAAAAAAAAACGTCACATATTCCGTTCACTGTGCCTAGCCGCAGATTAGCAGCACATTCTGTTTAGTGTGCAAAGTTGCAGATTAGCAGCACATTCTGTTTAGTGTGCAAAGTTGCAGATTAGCAGCACATTCTTTTTAGTGTGCAAAGTTGCAGATTAGCAGCACATTCTGTTTAGTGTGCAAAGTTGCAGATTAGCAGCACATTCTGTTTAGTGTGCAAAGTTGCAGATTAGCAGCACATTCTTTTTAGTGTGCAAAGTTGCAGATTAGCAGCACATTCCGTTCACTGTGCCTAGCCGCAGATAAGCAGCACATTCTGTTTAGTGTGCAAAGTTGCAGATTAGCAGCACATTCTGTTTAGTGTGCAAAGTTGCAGATTAGCAGCACATTCTGTTTAGTCAGGGCTTCCTAAGTCTGCTGTAGAGTTTTTCCTGAGTTTAAATAGATAATACTGTATACAGTAGATTATACTGTAATTTTTAATTCTATGTTATAGAGTTATATGTTATAGAGTCATCTTGCAGTTTATACTAGACTTGTAGGCTCCTTATTTCTGTGTATTGGAACTATATGGATGTCTTCTAGGAAATAATTATTGATAAGTAGTGATGAGCGAGCACCCCAATGCTCGGGTGTTCGGGTGCTCTGACCGAGCACCCCCTGAGGCTCGAGTGCTCGGCCGAGCACCCGAGCCCCATTGAAGTCAATGGGAGGACTCGAGCATTACACCAGGCACCCCCTGCTCTGATGAGGGGAGGGTGCCTGGTCCATAGGAAAAGGGCAGAAAAAGATGGAAACACTACAGAAATGGTTCAGGGACAGCATAGGGAGGATGTCTGGATGCACCTTGGACTCCAACATCGCTGCTGGGAACGATCTTTCGCCCGTAGTACGCCATTTTTACAGACTGACCATAAAACACACAAAAAGGAAAATAAAAACGACTTTAGGCGAAAAATTGTTACCAAACAATATTTGCTGTATATTTACTTGTATATCATCTGCAAATTCTCCCAAAAATTTCCTTGATTTTCAGAACTGAGGCCATGATTAAGAGGGAAACGTGCGCAGAGGCAAATTCTCCCAAAAATTTCCTTGATTTTCAGAACTGAGGCCATGATTAAGAGGGAAACGTGCGCAGAGGCAAATTCTCCCAAAAATTTCCTTGATTTTCAGAACTGAGGCCATGATTAAGAGGGAAACGTGCGCAGAGGCAAATTCTCCCAAAAATTTCCTTGATTTTATTGAACTGAGGCCATGATTAAGAGGGAAACGTGCGCTGAGCTGACCATCTAAAACATTATGGGTGAGGGTCTGCTGCAGAGCTGACCATCCTAAACATTATATGCGAAGGCCCGCTAGTGAGCTGACGCTATAAAACATTATATGAGAGGGCCCGCTAGAGAGCTGACCCAATAAAACATTATATGAGAAGGCCCGCTGGTGAGCTGACCTATATAAAAATTGTCAAACAGGGCCCGCTGGTGAGCTGACCCTATATAAAAATTATATCACAGGGCCCGCTGGTGAGCTGGCCCTATATAAAAATTATAGCACAGGGCATATGGAAGAGGAGGAGGAGGATGAGAAGATTAAGAGTCAACCATATACCCGTTTTTTGGGTGGAAGGGGTGAATGGGAATACAGAGTATTCACATCATTGTAAATAACATATATAAAGTGAGTTTATGTTCCCCCGGGGCTTTCCTCCAGTGGAGTGGAGAAGTCAGGGTAAATCCAGGCCTTGTTCATTTTTATAAGTGTCAACCTATCAGCATTGTCGGTGGAAAGGCGGATACGCTTATCTGTTATGATGCCACCAGCAGCACTAAATACCCGCTCAGACAGAACGCTGGCGGCAGGGCAGGCCAGCACCTCCAAGGCGTAGAGTGCCAGTTCATACCACGTGTCCAGCTTGGACACCCAGTAGTTGTAAGGCACAGAGGGATCATTGAGGACGCTGACACGGTCTGCTACGTACTCCTTCACCATCTTCCAAAACTTTTCCCTCCTTGTGACACTAGGCTGCGCATCAGGGTGAGGGTGCTGGCGGGGTGTCATGAAGGTGTCCCACGCCTTGGAGAGTGTTGCCCTGCCTTTCTCGGAACTGCTGTGTGCTCCCCTTTTCTCCCCTTCTCTGTTGGCCAAGGTAGCACGTACTCTGCCGCCAGCGTTGTCAGATGGAAAATTTTGGAGCAATTTTTCGACAAGAACCTTCTGGTATTGCACCATTTTGCTTGTCCTCTCCACCGGAGGAATGAGAGATGAGAAATTCTCTTTGTAGCGGGGGTCCAGAAGGGTGAACACCCAGTAATCCGTGTTGTTTAAAATGCGTATAACGCGTGGGTCACGGGAAAGGCAGCCTAACATAAAGTCAGCCATGTGTGCCAGAGTACCAACAGTCAAGATTTCGCTGTCCTCACCAGGAGGATGACTCTCAATATCCTCATCCTCTTCCTCCTCTTCTGCCCACCCACGCTGAAGAGATGGAACTAAAGTTCCATGGCTACCCTCTGTAGCGGAGGCAACCGTGTCTTCCTCCTCCTCCTCCTCCTCCTCCTCCGCCTCCTCCAATTGTCGCTGAGAAGATGAAGTGAGGGTGCTCTGGCTATCACCTTGTGTAAGCTCTTCCTCCCCCATTTCCACCTCTTCCACATGCAAAGCGTCGGTTTTAATTGTGAGCAGCGAGCGTTTCATTAGACACAGAAGTGGGATGGTTACACTGATAATAGCGTTATCGCCGCTCACCATCTGTGTTGATTCCTCAAAATTGCGTAAAACCTCGCAGAGGTCTGACATCCATTCCCACTCCTCACTTCTGATTACAGGAAGTTGAACGGAGAGGCGACGACCGTGTAACAGCTGGTACTCCACTACTGCCCTCTGCTGCTCACAAAGCCGGGCCAACATGTGGAAGGTGGAGTTCCAGCGCGTGCTCACGTCACACAGCAGCCGGTGAGCTAGCAATTGTAAGCGCTGCTGCAGCTTCAACAGGCCGGCCGAAGCTGTAGATGACTTACGGAAATGTGCACACACGCGGCGCACCTTGGTCAAGAGATCATGCACATTGGGGTAGGTTTTTAGAAATCGCTGCACCACTAAATTAAATACATGCGCTAGGCATGGTACGTGTGTGAGCTTGCCGAGCTCCAAAGCCGCCACCAAGTTACGCCCATTATCACACACAACCATGCCTGGTTGCAGGTTGAGTGGCGAGAGCCACTGCTCGGTCTGGTGACTAATCCCCTGCAACAGCTCTGAGGCCGTGTGCTGTTTGTCCCCAAGGCAGATCAGCTTCAGCACGGCCTGTTGACGCTTCCCCACTGCAGTGCTACACTGCTTCCAGCTACTGGCTGATGGGGGAGTGGCGCTGCGTGTAGAGAATTCGGAGGTGGAAACGGAGGAGGAGGAGCCAATAACGTAGGTGCTGGCGGAAACCCTGATGGAGGTAGGGCCCGCAATCCTCGGCGTGGGTAGCACCCGTGCCATCCCAGGGTCCGAGTCGCTCCCAGCCTCCACGACATTCACCCAGTGTGCCGTCAGGGAAATGTAGCGTCCCTGGCCACAAGCACTTGTCCATGTGTCAGTCGTTAAGTGGACCTTCCCAGTAACTGCGTTGGTCAGGGCACGGGTGATGTTACGGGACACATGGTGGTGTAATGCGGGGATGGCACACCGGGAAAAGTAGTGGCGGCTGGGGACCGCGTACCGAGGGACAGCTGCTGCCATCAGGCTGCGGAAGGACTCAGTGTCCACAAGCCTAAATGGCAGCATTTCGATGGCCAGTAATTTTGAAAGGTGTGAGGTTAGTGCTATGGCCTGTGGGTGGGTGGCTGGGTACTTTCTCTTGCGCTCAAATGCCTGGGGTAACGACATTTGGACGCTGTGCTGGGACAGGGAAGTGGATGTGGTCGCTGATGGTGCTTCAGATGGTACAGGTGCAGGGCGGGAGGTATGCGGGCCTGCGCCTTCGACAGGCGATTGGCCGGCACCGAAAACAGGGGAAGAGGAGGCAGTGGTGTGGCCTGCAGACACAGATGGGCGATCCAGGCGTTCCTCCCACTTACTACGGTGCTTGGATGCCATGTGTCGGATCATGCTGGTGGTGGTGAGGTTTCTAGTGTTCATGCCTCGGCTCATTCTGGTGTGGCACAGGTTGCAAACTACAATTCTTTTGTCGTCCGCACTTTCCTTAAAAAAACGCCATACCGCGGAACACCTACCCTTTGGCAAGGTAGATTTACGCAAGGGGGTGCTCCGTGGAACATTTGCGGGCCGGTTTGGTGCGGTCCGCCTTCTTTCTGTAGCCACACCACTGCCTCTTCCAGCCTGTTGCGGTGCTGCAGATGGCTCACCCTCAGGACTGCTGTCATCGCTCGGCTCTACACCTTCCCAGGTGGGGTCAGTCACCTCATCGTCCACCAAGTCCTCCTCCACTTCCTCACTCTGATCATCCTCCTCAAGTCTTGATCCCACCACATACTCAGTCATTGACAACTGTATAACATTCTCCTCAACAAGGTCTTGAGACGGAAATAGTGGTTGATTTAATGGCAACTGTGTCTCATCATCATCATCATCATCCACTACTTCCTTTGACCTTAAATGCCGTTCACATCTGTCATCTTCTTGTGATTGGGTAGCCTCTAGAGGTTGTGAATCAGGGCACAAGATGTCATGTTCCTCTGCAAGCATGCTTGGAGAGAGGGTCAAATGAAGGATTGGTGATGAGACGAGCTCCTCACTATATCCCAGTGTGGGATCACTTCTTTGACCAGACCGTGTATGGTGGGAGGAAGGATGATCAGAGTGAGGATTATGTTGACCAGACTCTTGGCTACTGAGAGTGGACTTGGTGGAAGACAGGGTGGTGCTTAACCGACTGGAAGCAGTATCAGCTGTCATCCAACCGACCACCTGTTCGCAGTGGTCGGACCTCGAGAGTGATGTCCTGCGACGCCCTGTAAAATTAGACATGAAGCTAGGTATGGTGGATGTCTTTCTTTCTTGTGCTCTGGCACCAGGCACAGTTTCTCCGCGTCCTGACCCGCGCCCTGAACTATCAGGATCACGTCCACTTCCCCGTCCCTTTTTACCCGCCTTCTTCATCTTACACGGAATATGTGACTTTAATATTTGAGTTTGAAAACTTAACAGTATTTCTTACTATTCTGCAACTGTGCAGAGTACACAGAATAGGCTGCTAAACGGCGGTGAAACACACTGAATGGAATATGTGACTTTAATATTTGAGTTTGAAAACTTAACAGTATTTCTTACTATTCTGCAACTGTGCAGAGTACACAGAATAGGCTGCTAAACGGCGGTGACACACACTGAATGGAATATGTGACTTTAATATTTGAGTTTGAAAACTTAACAGTATTTCTTACTATTCTGCAACTGTGCAGAGTACACAGAATAGGCTGCTAAACGGCGGTGACACACACTGAATGGAATATGTGACTTTAATATTTGAGTTTGAAAACTTAACAGTATTTCTTACTATTCTGCAACTGTGCAGAGTACACAGAATAGGCTGCTAAACGGCGGTGACACACACTGAATGGAATATGTGACTTTAATATTTGAGTTTGAAAACTTAACAGTATTTCTTACTATTCTGCAACTGTGCAGAGTACACAGAATAGGCTGCTAAACGGCGGTGACACACACTGAATGGAATATGTGACTTTAATATTTGAGTTTGAAAACTTAACAGTATTTCTTACTATTCTGCAACTCTGCAGAGTACACAGAATAGGCTGCTAAACGGCGGTGACACACACTGAATGGAATATGTGACTTTAATATTTGAGTTTGAAAACTTAACAGTATTTCTTACTATTCTGCAACTCTGCAGAGTACACAGAATAGGCTGCTAAACGGCGGTGACACACACTGAATGGAATATGTGACTTTAATATTTGAGTTTGAAAACTTAACAGTATTTCTTACTATTCTGCAACTGTGCAGAGTACACAGAATAGGCTGCTAAACGGCGGTGACACACACTGAATGGAATATGTGACTTTAATATTTGAGTTTGAAAACTTAACAGTATTTCTTACTATTCTGCAACTCTGCACACTACACAGAATGTGCTGCTAAACTGCGGCGAAGCACACTGAATGGAATATGTGACTTTGATATTTTAGTTTGAAGACTTAACAGTATTTCTTCCTATTCTGCAACTCTGCACAGTACACAGAATGTGCTGCTAAACTGCGGCGAAGCACACTGAATGGAATATGTGACTTTAATATTTGAGTTTGAAAACTTAACAGTATTTCTTATAATTCTGCAACTCTGCAGAGTACACAGAATAGGCTGTTAAACGGCGGTGAAAGACACTGAATGGAATATGTGACTTTGATATTTTAGTTTGAAGACTTAACAGTATTTCTTCCTATTCTGCAACTCTGCACAGTACACAGAATGTGCTGCTACACTGCGGCGAAGCACACTGAATGGAATATGTGACTTTGATATTTTAGTTTGAAGACTTAACAGTATTTCTTCCTATTCTGCAACTCTGCACAGTACACAGAATGTGCTGCTAAACTGCGGCGACGCACACTGAATGGAATATGTGACTTTGATATTTTAGTTTGAAGACTTAACAGAATGTGCTCTAATATGCAACTTTGCACACTAAACAGAATGTGCTCTAATCTGCAACTTTGCACACTAAACAGAATGTGCTCTAATCTGCAACTTTGCACACTAAACAGAATGTGCTCTAATCTGCAACTTTTCACACTAAACAGAATTTTTTTTTTTTTTTTTTTTTTTTTCCCCCCACACAAAATAACCTGCTGCCCCCACACACAGTAGTCCTAAAAAGGACTTTTGGTTCTTTTTTTTCACAATTTTGGTTTTTTTCCTCCCTACACTGCCTTTCCCTTCCTATCCTCAGCTCTCCCTGGCTCAGACTGAGCCGAACTCGATGGTCAGGTGCTATACAGCACCTGACCACGGGTTCTGGCCAGCCAATCAGTGTAATGCCAGCAGCCAACATGGCTGCTGGCATTACACCGATGTCAGAGCCTCCCTGCACGTTTATTGGCTGCACAGCAGCCGCGAAACGTGCGGGGAGGAGACCCGAACATGGCGGGCGAGCACATGCGGTACTCGTACGAGTACCGCCATGTGCCGAGCAGAGCGATGCTCGAGCCGATCCGAGCATCGGCCGAGCATGCTCGCTCAACACTAATGATGATACTTCCTCATCTAGTGCCTCCCGCTTTCTCTCACTGACCTTGTTCTTTGGCCTTCAACAGTGGACTGCTGCCAGCACTCACAGGGGTGGACACTGGCTAGATCTAGTTCTAACCAGAAACTGCTCAGTCTCTGACTTCACAATTTCCCCATTTCCACTCTCTGACCATCATCTTATCTCCTTCACACTATCTCACACACCTTCCCCTGCCCTCCCTAAATCACCCTTCCTAACCAGGAACCTACACTCAGTCAAACTATCAGACCTGACATCGACTGTGCAGACTTCCCTCTCTTCTCTCTGCTCTACTGCTACTACTACTAACATAGACACTCTGGTCCATGAATATAACACCACATTAATGTCCTCCTTGGACCTGCATGCTCCCCTTCAACGTAGACACTCCCGCCCCAGGAATCCCAGACCCTGGCTAAATTCAACAATCCGCATGCTACGCACCTGCTGTCGAGCTGCGGAACGTCTTTGGCGAAAGTCTCATTCTTTTGCCGACTTCCACCATTACAAATTCATGCTATCCTGTTTTAACACAGCTCTCACCCAGACTAAACAGAAATACTTCTCTCAGATTATCACTACCCACAAATCTAACCCCCGTGACCTCTTTAAAATCTTCGATTCTCTTCTCAAACCCCCAACCTTGAACTGCTCCTCCTTCTCCAACACTCCACAGGACTTTGCTGACTTTTTTAAAAACAAGGTACAGTCCATCCAACAAACGATGGGCTCTACATCTTCTCCTCCTATGCCTCTGATTCCTAGTCCACCCCGAGCAACCCTCAGCTCATTCTCCCCTATAACAGAGGAGGAGGTATCTCTTTTACTATCCTCCTCTCCACCCACTACCTGCCCCTCAGATCCCATGCCCTCTCACCTTCTTAAGGCTCTTGCAAGTACTCTTGCTCCCAGCCTTACTAATATCTTTAACTCCTCTCTCTCAACTGGAACTTTTCCATCCTCATTCAAACATGCAATAGTCAGACCTATACTCAAAAAGCCCTCACTCGACCCCACCTGCCTTTCAAATTACCGTCCGGTTTCTCTCCTCCCCTTTACATCTAAGATCTTGGAACGCCTGGTATTCTCCCGCTTGATCTCCTTTCTCAATAGGAACTCTCTTCTCGACCCTTTACAGTCAGGTTTCCGTTCCAACTATTCTACCGAGACAGCTCTAACAAAAATCACAAATGATCTACACACAGCAAGGGACAAAGGACACTTTAGTATACTAATCCTACTAGATCTATCTGCTGCTTTCAACACTGTTGACCATGCACTCCTACTGGACACACTTCATACACTTGGCATCCGTGACACACCTCTAAAATGGATTTCCTCCTATCTCTCTAAACGTACTTTCAGTGTTTCTTTTTCTAACACTTTCTCGTCTCCCCTCGACCTCTCGGTAGGTGTACCTCAGGGATCAGTCCTGGGACCACTTCTTTTTTCACTCTACACACTCTCACTTGGTGACTTCATCTCATCTCTTGGATTTAATTACCATCTGTATGCCGATGACACACTAATCTATCTCTCTGTCCCTGACCTCACTCCAGCTGTGCAGTCTCGAGTCATTCAATGTCTCTCAGCCATTTCATCATGGATGGCCCACCGCCACCTTAAACTTAATATGGCTAAGACAAGGCTGGTGGTGTTTCCTCCTAAAACCCATCCACCAACCCCCTTTTCCATCACAATAGGAAACTGTGTTATACACTCAGCATCCAAAGCACGCTGTCTTGGGGTCATACTTGATTCTAAATTAACCTTCTCCCCCCATATCCAAGCTGTCACTAGAACTTGTCACTTCTTCCTAAAAAATATTGCAAAAATATGTCCATTCCTCTGCCTATCAACAGCTAAAACTCTATCTCAGGCACTCATTCTCTCTAGACTTGACTACTGCAACATTCTACTCTCTGGTCTTCCTGCTTCTCATCTCTCTCCACTTCAATCTGTTATCAATTCAGCCGCAAGAATCACCACATTTGCTCCCAGATACCTTCCATCTCATCTCCTCCTGAAATCCCTCAATTGGCTACCTATAAAGTATCGTATTTCTTACAAGATTCTCCTCCTCTCCTGTAAGTCACTCTGTTCTTCAGCACCCTCTTACATTTATGCCCTTATCTCCCGCTACACCCCTTCCCGTCCCCTACGGTCTTCTCAGGGGTTCTTCCTGTCCTCTCCCTACACAACACGAGCCATCTCTCGACTACAATCTTTCTCACTGGCTGCTCCTCGACTCTGGAATGCCCTCCCCATCACTGTTCGCCAATCATCCACAATCACCACTTTCAAGCAACTCCTCAAAACCCACTTGCTCAGGGAGGCATCTCAATAGCGATGTCCTCCTTCTGCACACTGACAGTCACATCAGAATCCTTCTGCACTTCTTTCACCACACCTTGTACCTGCACTTATAATACTCCTCCTAGTGTCTCTGTTTGTCAATATGAATTCAGCCTAGATTGTAAGCTCCTTGGGGCAGGGTCCCTTTCCTAGTGTATGATTCCCTTGCTGCACTTTCCCTCACAAATAATGTAATGATTGTACTTAACCTTAATGCTCTTAACCCCAGTTCTGTCGTTTTTGTATTGTATTATTTCAACTTCTGTTAAGCGCTGTGTACATGTATGGCGCTATATAAATAAAGATACATACATACATAAGCAGCACATTCTGTTTAGTGTGCAAAGTTGCAGATTAGCAGCACATTCTGTTTAGTGTGCAAAGTGTAAAAAATAAAAGTCACATATTCCGTTCACTGTGCCTAGCCGCAGATAAGCAGCACATTCTGTTTAGTGTGCAAAGTTGCAGATTAGCAGCACATTCTGTTTAGTGTGCAAAGTGTAAAAAATAAAAGTCACTTATTCCGTTCACTGTGCCTAGCCGCAGATAAGCAGCACATTCTGTTTAGTGTGCAAAGTGTAAAAAATAAAAGTCACTTATTCCGTTCACTGTGCCTAGCCGCAGATAAGCAGCACATTCTGTTTAGTGTGCAAAGTTGCAGATTAGCAGCACATTCTGTTTAGTGTGCAAAGTGTAAAAAATAAAAGCTCGGTTCGGCTCGAGCATCGCTCCGCTCGGCACATGGCGGTACTCGTACGAGTACCGCATTTGCTCGCCCGCCATGTTCGGGTCTCCTCCCCGCACGTTTCGCGGCTGCTGCGCAGCCAATAAACGTGCGGGGAGGCTCTGACATCAGTGTAATGCCAGCAGCCATGTTGGCTGCTGGCATTACACTGATTGGCTGGCCAGAACCCGTGATCGGGTGCTGTATAGCACCTGACCAGCGAGTTCGGCTCAGTCTTAGCCAGGGAGAGATGAGGATAGGAAGGGAAAATCAGTGTAGGGAGAAGAAAAGTGTGTTTGAACAACATATAAAGAAAGACCCAAAAGTCCTTTTTAGGACTATTGTGTGTGGGGGCAGCAGTTATATTTTGTTTTGGGGGGCAGAGTTTAAAAAATAACGTCACATATTCCGTTCACTGTGCCTAGCCGCAGATTAGCAGCACATTCTGTTTAGTGTGCAAAGTTGCAGATTAGCAGCACATTCTGTTTAGTGTGCAAAGTTGCAGATTAGCAGCACATTCTTTTTAGTGTGCAAAGTTGCAGATTAGCAGCACATTCTGTTTAGTGTGCAAAGTTGCAGATTAGCAGCACATTCTTTTTAGTGTGCAAAGTTGCAGATTAGCAGCACATTCCGTTCACTGTGCCTAGCCGCAGATAAGCAGCACATTCTGTTTAGTGTGCAAAGTTGCAGATTAGCAGCACATTCTGTTTAGTGTGCAAAGTTGCAGATTAGCAGCACATTCTGTTTAGTGTGCAAAGTGTAAAAAATAAAAGTCACATATTCCGTTCACTGTGCCTAGCCGCAGATAAGCAGCACATTCTGTTTAGTGTGCAAAGTTGCAGATTAGCAGCACATTCTGTTTAGTGTGCAAAGTGTAAAAAATAAACGTCACATATTCCTTTCACTGTGCCTAGCCACAGATTAGCAGCACATTCTGTTTAGTGTGCAAAGTTGCAGATTAGCAGCACATTCTGTTTAGTGTGCAAAGTGTAAAAAATAAAAGTCACTTATTCCGTTCACTGTGCCTAGCCGCAGATAAGCAGCACATTCTGTTTAGTGTGCAAAGTGTAAAAAATAAAAGTCACTTATTCCGTTCACTGTGCCTAGCCGCAGATAAGCAGCACATTCTGTTTAGTGTGCAAAGTTGCAGATTAGCAGAACATTCTGTTTAGTGTGCAAAGTGTAAAAAATAAAAGGCACATATTCCGTTCACTGTGCCTAGCCGCAGATAAGCAGCACATTCTGTTTAGTGTGCAAAGTGTAAAAAATAAAAGTCACATATTCCGTTCACTGTGCTAGCCGCAGATAAGCAGCACATTCTGTTTAGTGTGCAAAGTTGCAGATTAGCAGCACATTCTGTTTAGTGTGGAAAGTTGCAGATTAGCAGCACATTCTGTTTAGTGTGCAAAGTGTAAAAAATAAAAGTCACATATTCCATTCACTGTGCCTAGCCGCAGATTAGCAGCACATTCTGTTTAGTGTGCAAAGTTTCAGATTAGCAGCACATATTCCATGTAATATGAAGAAGGCGGGTAAAAAGGGACGGGGAAGTGGACGTGATCCTGATAGTTCAGGGCGCGGGTCAGGACGCGTAGAAACTGTGCCTGGTGCCAGAGCACAAGAAAGAAAGACATCCACCATACCTAGCTTCATGTCTCAGTTTACAGGGCGTCGCAGGACATCACTCTCGAGGTCAGACCACTGCGAACAGGTGGTCGGTTGGATTTCAGCTGATACTGCTTCCAGTCGGTTAAGCACCACCCTGTCTTCCACCAAGTCCACTCTCAGTAGCCAAGAGTCTGGTCAACATAATCCTCACCCTGATCATCCTTCCTCCCACCATAGAGGGTCTGGCCAAAGAAGTGATCCCACACTGGGATATAGTGAGGAGCTCGTCTCATCACCAATCCTTCATTTGAACCTCTCTCCAAGCACGCTTGCAGAGGAACATGAGATCTTGTGCCCTGATTCACAACCTCTAGAGGGTACCTAATCACAAGAAGATGACAGAGGGGAACGGCATTTAAGGTCAAAGGAAGTGGATGATGATGATGAGACACAGTTGCCATCAAATCAACCACTATTACTGTCTCAAGACCTTGATGAGGAGGATGATACACAGTTGTCAATGACTGAGTATGTGGTGGGATCAAGAAATGAGGAGGATGATCAGAGTGAGGAAGTGGAGGAGGACTTGGTGGACGATGAGGTGACTGACCCCACCTGGGAAGGTGGAGAGCCGAGCGATGACAGCAGTCCTGAGGGTGAGCCATCTGCAGCACCGCAACAGGCTGGAAGAGGCAGTGGTGTGGCTAAAGAAAGAAGGCGGACCGCACCAAACCGGCCCGCAAATGTTCCACGGAGCACCCCCTTGCGTAAATCTCCCTTGCCAAGGGCTAGGTGTTCCGTGGTATGGCGTTTTTTTAAGGAAAGTGCGGACGACAAAAAAATTGTAGTTTGCAACCTGTGCCACACCAGAATGAGCCGAGGCATGAACACTAGAAACCTCACCACCACCAGCATGATCCGACACATGGCATCCAAGCACCGTAATAAGTGGGAGGAACGCCCGGATCGCCAATCTGTGTCTGCAGGCCACACCACTGCCTCCTCTTCCCCTGTTTTCGGTGCCGGCCAATCGCCTGTCGAAGGTGCAGGCCCGCATACCTCGCGCCCTGCACCTGTACCATCTGAAGCACCATCAGCGACCACATCCACTTACCTGTCCCAGCGCAGCGTCCAAATGTCGTTACCCCAGGCATTTGAGCGCAAGCGAAAATACCCAGCCACCCACCCACAGGCCATAGCACTAACCTCACACCTTTCCAAATTACTGGCCATCGAAATGCTGCCATTTAGGCTTGTGGAGACTGAGTCCTTCCGCAGCCTGATGGCAGCAGCTGTCCCTCGGTACGCAGTCCCCAGCCGCCACTACTTTTCCCGGTGTGCCGTCCCCGCCTTACACCACCATGTGTCCCGTAACATCACCCGTGCCCTGACCAACGCAGTTACTGGGAAGGTCCACTTAACGACTGACACATGGACAAGTGCTTGTGGCCAGGGACGCTACATTTCCCTGACGGCACACTGGGTGAATGTCGTGGAGGCTGGGAGCGACTCGGACCCTGGGATGGCACAGGTGCTACCCACGCTGAGGATTGCGGGCCCTACCTCCATCAGGGTTTCCGCCAGCACCTATGTTATTGGCTCCTCCTCCTCCGTTTCCACCTCCGAATTCTCTGCGCGCAGCGCCACTCACCCATCAGCCGGTAGCTGGAAGCAGTGTAGCACTGCAGTGGGGAAGCGTCAACAGGCCGTGCTGAAGCTGATCTGCCTTGGGGACAAACAGCACACGGCCTCAGAGCTGTTGCAGGGGATTAGTCACCAGACCGAGCAGTGGCTCTCGCCACTCAACCTGCAACCAGGCATGGTTGTGTGTGATAATGGGCGTAACTTGGTGGCGGCTTTGGAGCTCGGCAAGCTCACACACGTACCATGCCTAGCGCATGTATTTAATTTAGTGGTTCAGCGATTTCTAAAAACCTACCCCAATTTGCATGATCTCTTGACCAAGGTGCGCCGCGTGTGTGCACATTTCCGTAAGTCATCAACAGCTTCAGCCGGCCTGTTGAAGCTGCAGCAGCGCTTACAATTGCCAGCTCACCGGCTGCTGTGTGACGTGAGCACGCGCTGGAACTCCACCTTCCACATGTTGGCCCGGCTTTGTGAGCAGCAGAGGGCAGTAGTGGAGTACCAGCTGTTACACGGTCGTCGCCTCTCCGTTCAACTTCCTCTAATCAGAAGTGAGGAGTGGGAAAGGATGTCAGACCTCTGTGAGGTTTTACGCAATTTTGAGGAATCGACACAGATGGTGAGCGGCGATAACGCTATTATCAGTGTAACCATCCCACTTCTGTGTCTACTGAAACGCTCGCTGCTCACAATTAAAACCGACGCTTTGCATGTGGAAGAGGTGGAAATGCAGGAGGAAGAGCTTACACAAGGTGATAGCCAGAGCACCCTCACTTCGTCTTCTCAGCGACAATTGGAGGAGGCGGAGGAGGAGGAGGAGGAGGAGGAGGAAGACACGGTTGCCTCCGCTACAGAGGGTAGCCATGGAACTTTAGTTCCATCTCTTCAGCGTGGGTGGGCAGAAGAGGAGGAAGAGGATGAGGAGATTGAGAGTCATCCTCCTGGTGAGGACAGCGAAATCTTGCCTGTTGGTACTCTGGCACACATGGCTGACTTTATGTTAGGCTGCCTTTCCCGTGACCCACGCGTTATACGCATTTTAGACAACACGGATTACTGGGTGTTCACCCTTCTGGACCCCCGCTACAAAGAGAATTTCTCATCTCTCATTCCTCTGGTGGAGAGGACAAGCAAAATGGTGCAATACCAGAAGGTTCTTGTCGAAAAATTGCTCCAAAATTTTCCATCTGACAACGCTGGCGGCAGAGTACGTGCTACCTTGGCCAACCGAGAAGGGGAGAAAAGGGGAGCACACAGCAGTTCCGACAAAGGCAGGGCAACACTCTCCAAGGCGTGGGACACCTTCATGACACCCCGCCAGCACCCTCACCCTGATGCGCAGCCTAGTGTCACAAGGAGGGAAAAGTTTTGGAAGATGGTGAAGGAGTACATAGCAGACCGTGTCAGCGTCCTCAATGATCCCTCTGTGCCTTACAACTACTGGGTGTCCAAGCTGGACACGTGGTATGAACTGGCACTCTACGCCTTGGAGGTGCTGGCCTGCCCTGCCGCCAGCGTTCTGTCTGAGCGGGTATTTAGTGCTGCTGGTGGCATCATAACAGATAAGCGTATCCGCCTTTCCACCGAAAATGCTGATAGGTTGACACTTATAAAAATGAACAAGGCCTGGATTTCCCCTGACTTCTCCACTCCACTGGAGGAAAGCCCCGGGTGAACATAAAGTCACTTTAGATATGTTATTTACAATGATGGGAATACTCTGTATTCCCATTCACCCCTTCCACCCAAAAAATGGGTATATGGTTGACTCTTAATCTTCTCATCCTCCTCCTCCTCTTCCATATACCCTGTGATATAATTTTTATATAGGGCCAGCTCACCAGCGGGCCCTGTGATATAATTTTTATATAGGGCCAGCTCACCAGCGGGCGCTGTTTGACAATTTTTGTATAGGTCAGCTCACCAGCGGGCCTTCTCATATAATGTTTTATTGGGTCAGCTTTCTAGCAGGCCCTCTCATATAATGTTTTATAGCGTCAGCTCACTAGCGGGCCTTCGCATATAATGTTTAGGATGGTCAGCTCCGCAGCAGACCCTCACCCATAATGTTTTAGATGGTCGGCTCAGCGCATGTTTCCCTCTTAATCATGGCCCCAGTTCAGAAAAATCGAGGAAATTTTTTGCAGAATTTGCCTCTGCGCACGTTTCCCTCTTAATCATGGCCCCAGTTCAGAAAAATCGAGGAAATTTTTTGCAGAATTTGCTTCTGCGCACGTTTCCCTCTTAATCATGGCCCCAGTTCAGAAAAATCGAGGAAATTTTTTGCAGAATTTGCCTCTGCGCACGTTTCCCTCTTAATCATGGCCCCAGTTCCGAAAAATCGATGAAGTTTTTTGCAGAATTTGCAGATGATATACAAGTAAATATACAGCAAATACTGTTTGGTAACAATTTTTCGCCTAAAGTCGTTTTTATCTTCCTTTTTGTGTGTTTTACGGTCAGTCTGTAAAAATGGCGTACTACGGGCGAAACATCGTTCCCTGCAGCGACGTTGGAGTCCAAGATGCATCCAGACATCCTCCATATGCTGTCCCTGAACCATTTCTGTGGTGTTTCCATCATTTTCTGCCCTTTTCCTATGGACCAGGCACCCTCCCCTCATCAGAGCTGGGGGTGCCTGGTGTAATGCTCGAGTCCTCCCATTGACTTCAATGGGGCTCGGGTGCTCGGCCGAGCACTCGAGCCTCTGGGGGTGCTCGGCCAGAGCACCCGAACACCCGAGCATTGGGGTGCTCGATCATCACTATTTAGAAGTAAATGTATATTTGTTCCTTATGACAAAATTGCTTGGCCCCAGAATTACTCCACTTTACTTAGTTCACCAGCCTCAGATCCCACAGTACTATGGCTCATATCTATCTCATATCACTCTATCTATCTATCTATCTATCTATCTATCTATCTATCTATCTATCTCATATCTATCTGTCTATCTATCTATCTATCTATCTATCTATCTATCTATCTATGTATCTATCTATAGGAATACCCCTGGTTTGGGTGCCTGGAAAGCATTTCTGGATTGTCGACAGCCACATCCAGGGGCAGGCTTACTGAAAATGGCCAGCAAATGGGATGTGTGGGGCAGGGTTTGAGTTGGCAGAGGAGGAAAGGGAGCAAATAATTCTTCCACCTCCGCCAAACGTAAAATGTAATTTGCCTCACGCCCCCGCCTCCCAAACCAGAAACACAGACAAACAGATACACGTCAACTTAGCTACAAAAATAAAAAGACCTTGTGGTGGGACATCAGGACCCCAGCTACTGATCTTACAGTCCATGCTGCTGGGAGATCAATAAAGAGCAAGATGGCTGCCCTACTTCCATTCTACACAGAGTAGGGGGGATCAGGAAACCCTCTCACGTCAATGACGGATACTTTCCCTGAGGTGAGTGGGTTTCCTGATCCAGCCCCACTCCTACCTGTGTGCTCTGTGTAGAATGGAAGTGGGGCAGCCATCTTGTTCCCCTGCGTCACCTTTATTGATCTCCCAGCTTAATCTTCTGGGAGATCAGTAGCTGGGGGTCATCAGGAGGAGTTCGGATGCTCCACCATAAGGTCTGACTTTTAATAAAATGAAAAATAAAATAAAACAGGTTTGCTGCACAGATTAAGAGATGCCACACGCCTGCTATTAATGAGTTAACCATAAGGAAAAGTGTCCTGCAGTGAAATCTACTTACATATGTCTCAGTATCTGCTCCCTATTCATGTCTATACTGCAATATCATCTTCCACGAACATATGCTGTGTTAGCGCAGTGTCACGCCTGTGTTCTCTCTATTCTTGGAAAAATAAAATTAAAATATAAAAGGACATTTGTGCACAATTCCAAGTAGAACTACCATTATATTGATATTTCAGTTTTATTCCAAAATGCAGCAGTGAGACTGAACACAGGCTTGTCCTGGAACTAACACCTTCTAATAAAAATACCTCACATACGTTTCAATGGTCAGAAAATCCTAATGACCCCCATACTGTTTCTGTTTTTTTCAAACTGAAAGGGGGCAGATTCTATAAACTTTTTTAATTCTTTAAAGAACAGAGGGGGTTTGCAACATATTACAAAGCAATGCATTACACAGCCGTCTGGTTTGTAAAGGGTTAAAGAGGACATATCACTTAAAACAAATTTGGTGATTTTGAAATAACTTTCACCACTTGTATGTTGTATTAACCATTTCTTATTTGGGAAACTAGTTTCTGAGTTATTTAGATGTGTAGGTTATGATATGTCCTGTTTTATTACTATATTACCTCCCCCCACTCACTGACACTGCTCAGCAATGAATTACCCACCTCCCCTAGTACTGACTTCCTGTCTTATCCCTACATTACCTCCCCACTCACTGACACTTCTCAGTAATGTATTACCACCTCCCCTAGTACTGACTTCCTGTCTTATCCCTACATTACCTCCCCCACTCACTGACACTGCTCAGCAATACATTACCCACCTCCCCTAGCACTGACTTCCTGTCTTATCCCTACATTACCTCCCCACTCACTGACACTGCTCAGTAATGCATTACCCACCTCCCCTAGCACTGACTTCCTGTCTTATCCCTACATTACCTCCCCCACTCACTGACACTGCTCAGCAATGTATTACCCACTTCCCCTAGTACTGACTTCCTGTCTTATCCCTACATTACCTCCCTACTCACTGACACTGCTCAGTAATGCATTACCCACCTCCCCTAGTACTGACTTCCTGTCTTATCACTACATTACCTCCCCACTCACTGACCCTGCTCAGCAATGCATTACCCACCTCCCCTAGCACTGATTTCCTGTCTTATCCCTACATTACCTCCCCACTAACTGACACTGCTCAACAATGCATTACCCACCTCCCCTAGCACTGACCTCCTGTTTTATCCATATATTACTTCTCCCATTCACTGATACTGCTCAGCAATGAATGGCTCTCCTTACCTAACACTGGCTTTATACTTTGTTCCAGTCTAATGCATTAATAATACAGTCCCATAGACCTCTGTACAGATTTATCCTGCTGCATATTTATACTGCGTTCCTGTGTGATACAGTAATAATACAGTCCCATAGATCTCTGTATAGATCTGTCCTGCTGTATCTTCATACTGCGTTCCTGTGTGATACAGTAATAATACAGTCCCATAGACCTCTGTACAGATCTGCCCTGCTGTATCTTCATACTGCGTTCCTGTGTGATACAGTAATAATACAGTCCCATAGGACTCTGTACAGATCTGTCCTGCTGTATCTTTATACTGTGTTCCTGTGCGATACAGTAATAATACAGTCCCATAGACCTCTGTACAGATCTGTCCTGCCGTATCTTTATACTGCGTTCCTGTGCGATACAGTAATAATACAGTCCCATAGACCTCTGTACAGATCTGTCCTGCTGTATTTTTATACTGCGTTCCTGTGTGATACAGTAATAATACAGTCCCATAGACCTCTGTACAGATCTGTCCTGCTGTATCTTTATACTGCGTTCCTGTGTGATACAGTAATAATACAGTCCCATAGACCTCTGTACAGATCTGCCCTGCTGGATCTTTATACTGCGTTCCTGTGTGATACAGTAATAATACAGTCCATAGACCTCTGTACAGATCTGTCCTGCTGTATCTTTATACTGCGTTCCTGTGTGATACAGTAATAATACAGTCCCATAGGCTTCTGTACAGATCTGTCCTGCTGTATCTTTATACTGCGTTCCTGTGTGATACAGTAATAATACAGTCCCATAGGCTTCTGTACAGATCTGTCCTGCTGGATCTTTATACTGCGTTCCTGTGTGATACAGTAATAATACAGTCCCATAGACCTCTGTACAGATCTGCCCTGCTGGATCTTTATACTGCGTTCCTGTGTGATACAGTAATAATACAGTCCATAGACCTCTGTACAGATCTGTCCTGCTGTATCTTTATACTGCGTTCCTGTGTGATACAGTAATAATACAGTCCATAGTCCTCTGTACAGATCTGTCCTGCTGTATCTTTATACTGCGTTCCTGTGTGATACAGTAATAATACAGTCCCATAGGCTTCTGTACAGATCTGTCCTGCTGGATCTTTATACTGCGTTCCTGTGTGATACAGTAATAATACAGTCCATAGACCTCTGTACAGATCTGTCCTGCTGTATCTTTATACTGCGTTCCTGTGTGATACAGTAAAAATACAGTCCCATAGGCTTCTGTACAGATCTGTCCTGCTGTATCTTTATACTGCGTTCCTGTGTGATACAGTAATAATACAGTCCCATAGACCTCTGTACAGATCTGTCCTGCTGTATCTTTATACTGTGTTCCTGTGTGATACAGTAATAATACAGTCCCATAGACCTCTGTACAGATCTGTCCTGCTGTACCTTTATACTGCTTCCTGTGTGATACAGTAATAATACAGTCCCATAGGACTCTGTACAGATCTGCCCTGCTGTACCTTTATACTGCGTTCCTGTGTGATACAGTAATAATACAGTCCATAGACCTCTGTACAGATCTGTCCTGCCGTATCTTTATACTGCGTTCCTGTGTGATACAGTAATGATACAGTCCCATAGACCTCTGTACAGATCTGTCCTGCTGTATCTTTATACTGTGTTCCTGTGTGATACAGTAATAATACAGTCCATAGACCTCTGTACAGATCTGTCCTGCTGTATCTTTATACTGTGTTCCTGTGTGATACAGTAATAATACAGTCCCATAGACCTCTGTACAGATCTGTCCTGCTGTATCTTTATACTGTGTTCCTGTGTGATACAGTAATAATACAGTCCATAGACCTCTGTACAGATCTGTCCTGATGTATCTTTATACTGCGTTCCTGTGTGATACAGTAATAATACAGTCCCATAGACCTCTGTACAGATCTGTCCTGCTGTATCTTTATACTGCGTTCCTGTGTGATACAGTAATAATATAGTCCCATAGACCTCTGTACAGATCTGTCCTGCTGTATCTTTATACTGTGTTCCTGTGTAATACAGTAATAATACAGTCCCATAGACCTCTGTACAGATCTGTCCTGCTGTATCTTTATACTGTGTTCCTGTGTGATACAGTAATAATACAGTCCATAGACCTCTGTACAGATCTGTCCTGATGTATCTTTATACTGCGTTCCTGTGTGATACAGTAATAATACAGTCCATAGACCTCTGTACAGATCTGTCCTGCCGTATCTTTATACTGCGTTCCTGTGTGATACAGTAATGATACAGTCCCATAGACCTCTGTACAGATCTGTCCTGCTGTATCTTTATACTGTGTTCCTGTGTGATACAGTAATAATACAGTCCATAGACCTCTGTACAGATCTGTCCTGCTGTATCTTTATACTGTGTTCCTGTGTGATACAGTAATAATACAGTCCCATAGACCTCTGTACAGATCTGTCCTGCTGTATCTTTATACTGTGTTCCTGTGTGATACAGTAATAATACAGTCCATAGACCTCTGTACAGATCTGTCCTGATGTATCTTTATACTGCGTTCCTGTGTGATACAGTAATAATACAGTCCCATAGACCTCTGTACAGATCTGTCCTGCTGTATCTTTATACTGCGTTCCTGTGTGATACAGTAATAATATAGTCCCATAGACCTCTGTACAGATCTGTCCTGCTGTATCTTTATACTGTGTTCCTGTGTGATACAGTAATAATACAGTCCCATAGACCTCTGTACAGATCTGTCCTGCTGTATCTTTATACTGTGTTCCTGTGTGATACAGTAATAATACAGTCCATAGACCTCTGTACAGATCTGTCCTGATGTATCTTTATACTGCGTTCCTGTGTGATACAGTAATAATACAGTCCCGTAGACCTCTGTACAGATCTGTCCTGCTGTATCTTTATACTGTGTTCCTGTGTGATACAGTAATAATACAGTCCCGTAGACCTCTGTACAGATCTGTCCTGCTGTATCTTTATACTGCTTTCCTGTGTGATACAGTAATAATACAGTCCATAGACCTCTGTACAGATCTGTCCTGATGTATCTTTATACTGCGTTCCTGTGTGATACAGTAATAATACAGTCCCATAGACCTCTGTACAGATCTGTCCTGCTGTATCTTTATACTGCGTTCCTGTGTGATACAGTAATAATACAGTCCCATAGGCCTCTGTACAGATCTGTCCTGCTGTATCTTTATACTGTGTTCCTGTGTGATACAGTAATAATACAGTCCATAGACCTCTGTACAGATCTGTCCTGCTGTATCTTTATACTGCGTTCCTGTGTGATACAGTAATAATACAGTCCATAGACCTCTGTACAGATCTGTCCTGATGTATCTTTATACTGCGTTCCTGTGTGATACAGTAATAATACAGTCCCACAGGCCTCTATACAGATCTGTCCTGCCGTATGTTTATACTGCGTTCCTGTGTGATATAGTAATAATACAGTCCATAGACCTCTGTACAGATCTGCCCTGCTGTATCTTTATACTGCGTTCCTGTGCGATACAGTAATAGTACAGTCCCATAGACCTCTGTACAGATCTGTCCTGCTGTATCTTTATATTGCGTTCCTGTGCGATACAGTAATAATACAGTCCCATAGACCTCTGTACAGATCTGCCCTGCTGGATCTTTATACTGCGTTCCTGTGCGATACAGTAATAATACAGTCCCATAGACCTCTGTACAGATCTGTCCTGCTGTATCTTTATACTGTGTTCCTGTGTGATACAGTAATAATACAGTCCCATACACCTCTGTACAGATCTGTCCTGCTGTATCTTTATACTGCGTTCCTGTGTGATACAGTAATAATACAGTCCCATAGGCCTCTGTACAGATCTGTCCTGCTGTATCTTTATACTGCGTTCCTTTGTGATACAGTAATAATACAGTCCCATAGACCTCTGTACAGATCTGTCCTGCTGTATCTTTATACTGTGTTTCTGTGTGATACAGTAATAATACAGTCCCATAGACCTCTGTACAGATCTGTCCTGCTGTATCTTTATACTGCGTTCCTGTGTGATACAGTAATAATACAGTCCCATAGACCTCTGTACAGATCTGTCCTGCTGTATCTTTATACTGCGTTCCTGTGTGATACAGTAATAATACAGTCCATAGACCTCTGTACAGATCTGTCCTGCTGTATATTTATACTGCGTTCCTGTGTGATACAGTAATAATACAGTCCCATAGACCTCTGTACAGATCTGTCCTGCTGTATCTTTATACTGCGTTCCTGTGTGATACAGTAATACAGTCCCATAGGCCTCTGTACAGATCTGTCCTGCTGTATCTTTATACAGTGTTCCTGTGTGATACAGTAATAATACAGTCCCATAGGCCTCTGTACAGATCGGTCCTGCTGTATCTTTATACTGCGTTCCTGTGTGATACAGTAATAATACAGTCCCATAGACCTCTGTACAGATCTGTCCTGCTGTATCTTTATACTGCGTTCCTGTGTGATACAGTAATAATACAGTCCCATAGGCTTCTGTACAGATCTGTCCTGCTATATCTTTATACAGCGTTCCTGTGTGATACAGTAATAATACAGTCCCATAGGCCTCTGTACAGATCTGTCCTGCTGTATCTTTATACTGCGTTCCTGTGCGATACAGTAATAATACAGTACCATAGACCTCTGTACAGATCTGCACTGCTGTACCTTTATACTGCTTCCTGTGTGACACAGTAATAATACAGCCACATAGACCTCTGTACTAATCTTTCCTGCTGTATCTTTATACTGTGTTCCTGTGTCATACAGAAATAATACAGTCCCATAGGCCTCTGTACAGATCTGTCCTGCTGTATCGTTATACTGCGTTCCTGTGTGATACAGTAATAATACAATCCCATAGACCTCTGTACAGATCTGTCCTGCTGTATCTTTATACTGCGTTCCTGTGTGATACAGTAATAATACAGTCCTATAGGCCTCTGTACAGATCTGTCCTGCTGTATCTTTATACTGCTTCCTGTGTGATACAGTAATAATACAGTCCCATAGGCTTCTGTACAGATCTGTCCTGCTGTATCTTTATACTGCGTTCCTGTGTGATACAGTAATAATACAGTCCCACAGACCTCTGTACAGATCTGTCCTGCTGTATCTTTATACTGCGTTCCTGTGTGATACAGTAATAATTCAGTCCCATAGACCTCTGTACAGATCTGTCCTGCTGTATCGTTATACTGTGTTCCTGTGTGATACGGTAATAATACAGTCCATAGACCTCTGTACAGATCTGTCCTGCTGTATCTTTATACTGCGTTCCTATGTCATACAGTAATAATACAGTCCCATAGGCCTCTGTACAGATCTGTCCTGCTGTATTGTTATACTGCGTTCCTGTGTGATACAGTAATAATACAGTCCCATAGACCTCTGTACAGATCTGTCCTGCTGTATCTTTATACTGCGTTCCTGTGTGATACAGTAATAATACAGTCCTATAGGCCTCTGTACAGATCTGTCCTGCTGTATCTTTATACTGCTTCCTGTGTGATACAGTAATAATACAGTCCCACAGGCTTCTGTACAGATCTGTCCTGCTGTATCTTTATACTACGTTCCTGTGTGATACAGTAATAATACAGTCCCACAGACCTCTGTACAGATCTGTCCTGCTGTATCTTTATACTGTGTTCCTGTATGATACAGTAATAATTCAGTCCCATAGACCTCTGTACAGATCTGTCCTGCTGTATCGTTATACTGCGTTCCTGTGTGATACAGTAATAATACAGTCCCATAGGCCTCTGTACAGATCTGTCCTGCTGTATCTTTATACTGCGTTCCTGTGTGATACACTAATAATAAAGACCCATAGACCTTTGTACAGATCTGTCCTGCTGTATCTTTATACTGCTTTCCTGTGTGATACAGTAATAATACAGTCCATAGACCTCTGTACAGATCTGTCCTGCTGTATCTTTATACTGCGTTCCTGTGTGATACAGTAATAATACAGTCCCATAGACCTCTGTACAGATCTGCCCTGCTGTATCTTTATACTGTGTTCCTGTGTGATACAGTAATAATACAGTCCCATAGCCCTCTGTACAGATCTGTCCTGCTGTATCTTTATACTACGTTCCTGTGTGATACAGTAATAATACAGTCCCATAGGCCTCTGTACAGATCTGTCCTGCTGTATCTTTATACTACGTTCCTGTGTGATACAGTAATAATTCAGCCCCATAGACCTCTGTACAGATCTGTCCTGCTGTATCTTTATACTACATTCCTGTGTGATACAGTAATAATACAGTCCCATAGGCCTCTGTACAGATCTGTCCTGCCGTATCTTTATACTACGTTCCTGTGTGATACAGTAATAATACAATCCATAGGCCTCTGTACAGATCTGTCCTGCTGTATCTTTATACTACGTTCCTGTGTGATACAGTAATAATACAATCCATAGGCCTCTGTACAGATCTGTCCTGCCGTATCTTTATACTACGTTCCTGTGTGATACAGTAATAATACAATCCATAGGCCTCTGTACAGATCTGTCCTGCCGTATCTTTATACTACGTTCCTGTGTGATACAGTAATAATACAATCCATAGGCCTCTGTACAGATCTGTCCTGATGTATCTTTATACCGCGTTCCTGTGTGATACAGTAATAATACAGTCCCATAGACCTCTGTACAGATCTGTCCTGATGTATCTTTATACTGCGTTCCTGTGTGATACAGTAACAGGGTCAGAGGTTGGGCACATCTCAGTGCCATGCATCACTGTGAGGCACATGGTCACAGGAATGACGCGGTGAAGTTTGGAAAGTGACGGACTGCGTTCCCTGTGCGTCAATTTCGTGCTCAAGGTTGCATTAGGCACTGGTCTTATACTAGGGGAGGCATATTAGCTCCACCTATCTACTTCCTGGCTGCCTTTTTAAGGGGATCTGAATCTTCATCCAGTTACCCTCACGGTGTTGCTCAGTACAGTACTAGTTCCAGTTGTTCCTGTATTCTGTGTATGACCTGGCTTGTCTGACCATCCATCCGGGTGCTGACCTGGGGCTTTGTCCAGTTATCCTCCCAGTGTTGCCTACTCCTAGTAGACATCCTATCTGGTGCAGACCTGTGGCTCTGGCTGACTACCTGCTCCGTGTATGACCCTGGCTTGTCTGAATATCCTAGTTGGTGCTGACCGGTGGCTCTGTCTGTTGGCTCAGCTGTGTTGCCCCCTAGCCCCTCTTACTAAGGGTACAATTGTTCTTTGGGGGTAGGTTGTAACTTACGAATCACACAGATAAGGGATAATATTGAAAATGTTTGTATTATGTACAGAATCAAAATACTGTTAGAGTTTGGATGGTATATACATGCACTGAATAATATCATAGATTATAAGTATGGAAAAGATGGAATTGAATTGGATACCAGTAAATTATATGATGAAAATCTCCTCACACCCTCCAGCACAAATCTTGGTTTCTGCTCTCTTCTCTGCTGGGCTCACATCTGGACAGGAATCAGGACTGCTGGGCTCACATCTGGACAGGGATCAGGACTGCTGGGCTCACATCTGGACAGGAATCAGGACTGCTGGGCTCACATCTGGACAGGGATCAGGACTGCTGGACTCACATCTGGACAGGGATCAGGACTGCTGGACTCACATCTGGACAGGAATCAGGACTGCTGGGCTCACATCTGGACAGGGATCAGGACTGCTGGGCTCACATCTGGACAGGAATCAGGACTGCTGGGCTCACATCTGGACAGGGATCAGGACTGCTGTGTTCAGGCTGCTCTCATCTCCTCTGCTCTCATCTCCTCTGCTCCTGAAGCTCTCCTGAAGTTCTCCTCCTGTTCCCCCCAAAAATACTGCTCCTTTATACCATTTTTCATATCACTTGGGTCTGGTGTAAACTGGTTAGCTCAACTGACCTTTCCTCACCACACCCACTTGCCTTTCATGGTGACATCAAAGAGATATTATTGATAGGGAAGACTCCAGGAACAGGAGCATTTGGTGTCTTATCTGAACTCTTTGTTTAGTTGACAAGACAGTTTGGCTTGTCCTTACTCCTTTCACATTTAACTAGAAGAGACCTTCATTTGAGTTCTCAAACACCTAACTCAAGAAATGTAAACATCCTTTGAAGCAACCCCCTGCAGTTTGGGACAGCTGAAATTGTCTTGAATTCTTAATTAAGCAAATAGAATTCCCACTGTTCTAAGACATAATACAGATCTATACCCATGCATTTTATATATATATATATATATATATATATATATATATATATATATATATATATATGCACACAACAAACTGCATATACTGCCCATATCCATATAGATAAAGACATGTATACATACATAAACACACACATATATATCTCCACAGACAAACCCCTGTTATAAGTCGTATTTGATCCATTTTGGCTTTCTTACACCCTTTTCCACAGACGTCCATTCTGGTGCAGACCTGAGGCTCTGGCAGACTTCGGCCTTACTGACTGCAGGCATGAGTCAGTAGTCGCCATCATTGCCATACATATTGGAGACTAGCTGTTCCTAACTGACTGCAGGTGTGAGTCAGTAGCCTCCCTTGTTGCTACCTATCAGGAGATTGTGGATCTATTCTGTGTTCCACTCATTTCTACTGAGACTACCAGTTGGCTCCGGCCTAGTCTTCTGCAGTTGTGATTGACTCATTGGCAGACTCCTATTCCTGATAGAGCCACTAGCCTCTCATCACTCTCTGCTTGTTTATCATTGTCTTCTTATCATTCTAATAAAGGTGATTTTAACTATACGACTCCTTGTCTTGCTTGCAAACCTTAACACTAGCTCCCTCCCTCCTGTCACTCCCTACCAGACAGCACTAGCTAATTTGTGCAGATGACAAATCAATAAAAGTAAATATCTCATAAACTCTTGCATGAAGTAAAATGTCTTTCTATATCACGTATTAGTTCCGAAGTGAAAGTCCCACTTGAAAGGGTTATGGGTGCTGGTGACTCAGAAATGTGTCCGAATCCCTAGTAAAGGGGAGATGTAATTTATGACAAATTCAAAAACATTTAATATAGCTTTTTTTTTTACTAGTCATGGAGTCTAACCCACTCCGCACATGTATTGTATTAGGCACATTTCATTTGAAAAGTCAATTTATCTCTTACGTATTTTTTTACTGGGACTCTGACAATTTCCAGGGCTGATATGTCACAATCTTTTGTAAACCCACAGACATGGAATATATCTCCATCCTCTGTTTTTTCGGAGCACTATGCAACTCCACACAACAGGCATGCAAACTGCTCAGCTGCGACTGTTCCAGGACGAATAATTACAACTTGTCAGAAGGAATTAATTTTCCCATTTCTCATAAAGATGTGTAAAAATTACCATGTTATTATACACTGACACTCTCTGGAGGCAGACACAAAATTTAATTTTGAATTCTTTCCGCATATTAAATTAAATCCATAAATAAGAGTTTAGGCATTCACTCGGAAGCATATGTTCGTTGGGAGCGAAAGCCAACACGCGCGCCACTGTAATGGCTGTTGTAATGTTTTAATAGCTCGCTCCTTCTAAGCACCAATAAATTTACATGATCATAACAGTCGTGGGCATACAAGAAGCCCATTACTGTCTGGGCACAGGCAGCAGTGTTAACAGGATGGAAAAATTGAAAAAAAGAAAAAAAAAACTAAATAAAATTAGGCAACTGCACTTGTCAGCTGCTGCACAATTGAATTTTTAATATTGTGGTCAATCGGTCAAAACAAATAACGGTATAAAATATTTTAATGTATTTAAAACCTGCTTCTGCGGTCGTTAGCACGTAGGCGATTTCAGTATTGTGCTTCGTACACGCAGCTGCAATATGAGGATGATGTACCAAGAAGAAACGGAGCAATTCTGGAGCTGCACCAAAGATAATGAAGTATCGTAATACTTCCCTAGATTTAAATGGATCTTTAAACCACTTGAATGCTAGAGAATGCTTTGCAATGCATTGGAGACCTCACTAGCATTTAAAGGTTAAAAGCACCATTTAAATCAACTGGAATTCGGGGAATTTATATTGAATTTCTGTAGTGCGTTTGATTTTCTCCAGAATTACCGTATTCCCTTCTATTACATTAAACTCTATAGCAGAGGCGTAAGTAGAAGCCACCGGGCCCTGGTTCAGAAATTGCCATGGCCCCCCAACCACATTGTCCCCCCATTGCCCTCAATCTCCGCATTGCCTCCACATTGTCCTCAATCTCTACAATGCCACCAAGCCCTACACTGCCTCCACATTGCCCTAATTTTCCACATTGCCACCAAGCTCTACACTGCCTCCACATTGCCCTCAATCTCTACTATGCCACCAAGCCCTATACTGCCTCCACATTGCCCTAATTTTCCACATTGCCACCAAGCCCTACACTGCCTCCACATTGCCCTCAATCTCTACTATGCCACCAAGCCCTATACTGCCTCCACATTGCCCTAATTTTCCACATTGCCACCAAGCTCTACACTGCCTCCACATTGTCCTCATTTTCCACATTGCCCCCAATCTCCACATTGCCCTCAATCTCCACATTGTTCCCAATCTCCACCTCCGAATTGCCCTCAGTGTCCATCTCCTACCTCCCTGGTGGTCCAGCAGCATGACAGGTGAGGCCTGTGCCTTCTTCTGCACAGACCTCTATACAGCTAGACCTCCTTTGTGGTCCTCTCTTCAGTAATGCAGAGGGCTGGGAGATGATGTAACTACTCTGCATTACTGCTAGAGTGCCGGAGAGGGTGCTCAGCTGCTAGAAGGGGCTCAGCTGCCAGAAGTCACAGACCTCAGCTTTTTACTTGTTGCGGGTGCCGGGTATGGGGGGGTCGCAGGCGGAGTCCGGGCCTCTGGAGTGACGGGCCCAGTCACAGGTCCGACACCTATTGTTACGCCACTGCTCTATAGAGAGGTGTACTAAAGCTATTGCATGCTACGATATGCTCTGTGACAAATTCCTTACTGCTACGTCTCCCAGTTTACTCCTTACACCAAACATTTGGGGAGATTTATAAAAGTGAAGTTAAGAGAAAAGAACCGTTAAAATGACTAAAAGAATGTCGCTGGTAGTTATAAAAGGATTAAAGACAATTTAGGAGGACCTAACGCCATGTAGTATGTTTTTTTTTTTTCAGTGGCGTAAAGAAGTTTGTAAAAAGTGGCTCAGTGAATTTGTAAAGAAATGTCGCTATTTGCAACAATTTAGTGACCGAATTTTCAACAAATATTTACGGCCGTGTGTGACTTGTTCTTATTGTTTACGGTAACCACATTTATAAATGTAACTAGAATACGTTATAAATACCAACACTCCTAATAAGGAATAAGGACATTTTAAGGATCTGTGGACAAAAACGAACAAGAACACTATTTATAAATCTCCCCCATTGTCCTCTGTGCCCTGCTTGTGCCAATGAGAGGCCGGTAGAGTAGGGTATGGGCATTCTGGGGTTCACACCATGTACAGCACAGAGGGAACGGGTGTTACTTTACCCCTCTTTCTGTGCATGCTATAGGAGAGACATAAGGGACTTGTTGGTATTAAGGTCTTAGTGGTGGCAGAGTGTGTGCACAATAAGTACTAAAGCCATTACTTTAGTCCCGGCATGTCAAACTCAAATACAGTCAAGGATTGCATATGCTACATTTCCTACCAGGGTGGGCAGCGGCATTGACTGGTATGGTCCATGTACGTGTTCAGCACGCACACTCACATTTATACATACTAGTGAATGCTGCCCCATGTTGCCTGTGGGATTCAGCTCTCTGTCTTAATTTGTGGTACATATCAGGGAAGATCTGTGACTCTGTGGTGGTAAATCTCTCTGCTTCTACCCCGGCCACTCCTTTCAGAATCACTACCCCTTCATGATTCACTGATGTACGGGAAGGAGCAGTCAATGAACCAGAAACAGGTATTTTTATATATATATATATATATAAAAGAAGACTTTGTGCCTGGCAAAACACATCCGTGGCGGCAGTAAGGAGGAGTTACTGCTCCCATTGAGTGATTCAATAGGGGCGTGATTTTCACACCAGTAGCAGTGGCCAAAGGCCACTGCTACTGATGTGAAAATCATGCAGGGAGTTGCCCCCCTCCACTATCCAGCCTGCCCAACACTATACAACTGAGGAAAAAAACAAAATGGCTGCCACTTGCGCCTACACCACAGACACACACACATATGCCCCACTCACACAGCACCATCAAACACACACACAATACACACACTGCAAGGACTTTAGAATGGAGTGACATTGCCTCATCACTTCTAATGCTAATCAAGTGCCTGCGACTATCAGCGAGTCCCTGCTGCCATTCAAGTCCCAGCAGAAAATCAGTGAGTTCATGGCTGTTTGTTTTATATTTATTACTCACAACACAGGACGATGTATTCTCATTACACACTCCAGTGACACCACACAACGAACAGCGGCAGCCATGCAGGGCTGGATTTCTCATAAGGCAGAGTAGGCATCTGCCTACAGGCGCACCCCACAGAGGGGCGCCTGTCATTGGGAGGCACGTTGGAGATGATGGGGGCAATATGGAGCTGATGGCTGGCAATGTGAAGGCAATATGGAGATGATGGGGGCAATATGGAACTGATGGGGGGCAATGTGAGAGCAATATGGAGATGAGGCAATGTGGAGATGATGGGGGCAATCTGAGGGCAATGTGGAGATGATGGGGGCAATGTGAAGACAATATGGAGATGGGGCAATGTGGAGATGATGGGGGCAATCTGAGGGCAATGTGGAGATGATGGGGGCAATGTAAAGACAATATGGAGATAGTGGGGCAATATGGAGCTGATGGGGGGCAATGTGAGAGCAATATGGGGATGATGGGGGGCAATGTGAGAGCAATATGGGGATGATGGGGGGCAATGGAGATGTTCGGGGGCAATGTGAGGGCAATATGGAGATGATGGGGGGCAATGTGGAGATCAATAGCATTGTAGAGGTGTCCAGTGGATATGGCCAATGGGGGGGGGGGCACTTCAGATTTCTGTGCCTACAGGCTCCTGAGATGTAAATCCGGCCCTGCCGCCATGGTTAGTTCATTGCTGTGCCTCCTTCTTCTACTGAACTTAAGTTTGTGCAGTCTCAACCCCTTACACCACATTCACATACTTTAACCCTTTAAGTGCAAGTATATCTTTTGTATACACTTTACATATAATGCCTAGGTGCTTCTTATAATTGCATTGTATAAAACTAGCAGTTTGAAATGTTGCCGTGTGGCTTCCAAAGGCTTCAAGTTAGTCATAATCACCCTGAATACAAAGCAGAACAAAAAGAGAAGTTCAAAACTTAATGGTGGTACACCTGTAATCAAGAGGATCCCCGTCCCTCGGAAGCAGCAGAATCCATGCTTGAATCGCTGACCGCTTCCTCCGCTGCTGTGCCTCCCTTGCAGGACCTCTTCTACCTCAACATAGGTTTGTGCCACGTGAGGATGTCGAGGCCCTGATAGGCCTGACAATGAGCCCACCACTGCTTATTGAATGCATGTAGGCCGCTGCTCCCGGGGGAGGTCCTCTTGATTACAGGTGTACCAGCATTAACCCTTTGAGTACCAGAGGGGTATGTAACACGTTGCTTTAAAGGGAAAGTAAAGTCCCAAAAAAAGTATGTTTTAAATGGTAGCTGAACTAAAACAACACTTAATGCTCTTTGTCCTTTCTCCAAAACCGCTATGGTTTGAGAGATGTAAGAAAATAAAGACCTCCGCTCCCTCCCCTTTCTGCCTGACGCGCTGTAAAGCTGTCAGAGGCAGAATCCGGTCGCCCGACTGTAGGTGGCTCTTCAGGAAATCTGTCATATAGATATCTAGGTATAATTACTTCATCGGTATGGTCTATGTGTGCCTGGCTTGCAAGCACACGTTGTGGACCATTCTGACAAAGTAATTATACTTAGATATCTAGATGACAGCGCTCCTGAAGAGCCGACGTCTGGTCCCGGAAGCAGGATCTCATGACGTCCCCTGTACAGAGGACGCATGAGAAGGGGTAGGAGTGGAGGTCTTTATTTTCTTACATCTCTCAAACCATAACAGTTTGAGAGAAAGGATTAAGCACATTAAATGCTTTTTTTAGTGCAGCTACGATTTTGAACATAATTTTTTTGGGACTTTACTATCCCTTTAAAATGTTTATTTCTATGGAGGGCCTTCCTCTGTAAGCCTGCACACTGCGTGTTTTCGGCCCGCGGGACGCATGTTTCCCACGTATTTGTCATGCCTACTCTAGTACACACCCCATTTGGTCAGGAGCTGGAGATGAAGTCTCACACCAGTAGGGCCACGATGAATTCATACATTCTCCCCAGAGGGTTTTAGATGAGCAAATTATAAATCCAGAGGAGGAAAGGGCCACATCCCAGTTTTAGGAGATGGGTGGATTACTGAAGAACTAAGTCAAACTCACAAGTTAGTTTTCCTATCGTCTCAGCCACTGGAAATTAAAAGAGATATATCACTTGGGCTGGCAGTTCTATATCTCTTTTCTATCTTATGTGGAATAATCTTTTTCAAACTAGTTTTTACCTAAGAAAATAAATTGGTTCTTCTCAGTCGCTGAACGGAATTGGAAAGGTACAGACGGCAGCAAGTTTTATTTTTCCAACGGGGGAAAAAAACCTAAAAATACTGTGGGGTCTATTTAACAGAATATTATTTAAAGGACATTAACCTTTTGAGCTCTTGAGGGGTACCCTTTAAGTAATTAAAGTTTTAAAGCAACATTATTTTTTTTAAATACAAAGGAGCATTCCTAAATACTGACTGAGGAGGCTAAACTCATAGGTTTTGTTTCCAGCTTGGGGCATGTAATGGTGCTGCAGTAGGTGGAGTTGGGCTGCACGGTACACTAATAACACATTAGCCTGGACCAAGCCTCTGGTCTTTTGGGAGCTTATTGACACCCCTGCACTTACACATTGGCAGGGGGGGCTGGTCTGGGGGGCAGTTGCCTCCTGGGCTGGTCACATGTCTGGGCTGTTGAGCCACTGCCTCTGTCTCCCACTTGATGCTGTAAATTGGAGGTACACAAGTGATACCGGAGCTACAATCCAAACAGAGCTACATTGTAGCATAACCCATTTCCCTTGTAAGCTCTATAGCAGAACTTTCCAAACTTCTCATGTTGGTGACACCCTTTTTAGACATGCATCATTTCGTGACACAGTAATTTAGTTTTGGTAGCAAACTGGAGGTTAAATTAATAATCCCTTATAAGAGATACGGACACACACATTGTAATAAGAAGATGTATGGGGACACATCATATCTCATGAAAACCTTTCATTCGTACTGTGGAGGCATTAAAGCTTGTCGTGTGGTTTTTAAAAGGGCGACATGAGAATGTTGTGCTACATATAAGCGCAAGATTCTCATGTCGCATTATTAAATAGAAAGCGCATAACTGATTTTAGAAGTAATGTCCATCTTTCCTGTCTCATCGGCGCCACAAGGAGAAGCAGCAGCCATGTGACAGGCAGCCTCGGTGCACAGGGACACTCCAGCCTGGCAGCCCAAACAGAAGGCAGGGGTATAGAGGAGGTGACATCTCAAATGATTTTAACAGCTGAAGCGCCAAAAGATTTGTAATAGATGGAGAGCCTCCATGTGCTGCATACATATTATGCCCACAGAGGCATTCCAGCTGTTACAAATCTTTTGTGGCGCTCCAGCTGTATGCAGCACACGGAGGCAACCTCCCGCTGTGTAAATGTGACCATTAAGTAGTAGTGTTTTATCTCAGCTCCCAGTGTAGCTCATGCTTGGGTTGAATGTCAATCTCACACTGTCTAAATGGCACCTTTGCCTGTGACACACCTACACACTGCAGCCGACACACTAACGTGTCGCGACACACAGTTTGGAAAGCACTGATCTGAGGACTGAACTGTTTGGTAGGAAGGCCCATTGCCCTTTGAGTGCTTGTTAAAGGGGAACTACCACCCCACACAATGTTTACCTTCACTAAGTCCCCATCTGGTGACTAGATGCTTAGTAGCGCCAGTCACCAGAATAATTACCTTATTTAATAGATTTCTCCTCTCTTCCCCGGCTGACAGGCAGGACGGAGCACGGACATCTTGTTATTGTGAAGGCCGCGCGTCTGCACTGTCAGTCCCAGCCGGGTCTAGGAGGCGTTGCTAGGAGCCATTTGGCTCCGGCTGGGACTGACAGCGCAGGCGCGCGGACGTCACAATGGCAAGATGTCCGCTCTGTGTCCTGTCTGTCACCCATGGAAGACAGGAGAAATCTATTAAATAAGGTAATTATTCTGGTGACTAGCGCTACTAAGCAGCTAGTCACCAGATGGGGACTTAGTGAAGGTAAACATTGTGTGGGGTGGTAATTCCCCTTTAAAGCTGTACCGCCAGAGATAAAACTATGTAGACATATACAAGGATAACTGTGTAGAAATTTATACACAAACCAAGTTAATGAATAGAGGGCGACCATTTCCATTCAATTAAATGGGGTGTTTAACCCCTTGAATGCTGGTGACGTCTCCAGTACAGAAGCTGATATACTAAGTAAAGTGGAGCAATTCTGGGGCATGCCAGCTACACGGTATAAAGACAAACATTTCCACTGATTTAAATGGGGCTCTTTACTCTTTAAATGCCAGTGGGGTCTCCAGTGCTTTGAGATGCAATGCGTTGGAACTTTCTCTAATATTCAATGCTTTAGATAGCCCTCTGGTACATTTAACCCTTTGAGTTCCAGAGAGGTATGTACCGCATTGCAAAGCAATGTGTTGCGTATCTCTCTGGCACTCAAGGGGTTAAATCAATGTCAGTTTTGGAAGGTGTTTTGTGTTCCCTGCAGTGCAGTTGGTTTACTCCAGAATTGTTCCTCTTCCCCTTAGTACATCAGCTTCAATGGGTTATGGACTTCTCTAGCATTTATGGGGTTAAAAGCCTAACTTAAAGAGACAGCATCACTTAATATTGGAAAAAAAATATTACAGGGTTTCTCCTGCTGAATAAAACCAGGAGACTCCCACTGCTGAGAGATGTTGTGTTCAAAAGTTAATGCAGCTCAAACTTGCTTTTTTGAGTGCAGTACACCCCGCAAACTGACACTTTATAGTGGCGCTATTTGTACACCTGACTATGGGTAGCTCTGATCAGTTGGCCATAAAACTGTATAGGATGGTGTAGCAACAGCACCACTGTAACATTTCAGGCCATGGAGGTAGTACATTCAAAAAGTATGTCTGAACTACAATAACTTTTGAATAAAACACCTCTCAGAAGCGGGAATGCACTTGTTTTACTCAGCAGGGTAACCCTTGTAAATGTTTCTATCCCTTTAAGTCAACAGAAATTTTTATTCATCTCCTTTGGTGAACTTGGTTCCCCTGGAACTCCTCGTGTGGGTTTCTACATGCGGTATGAAATATGTATATGTGATTGACTATCCCACGTGGATTTTTATTTAAAGGAGCAGTAAACTTTTTTTTATGAAAACACATATTTTATAGAGCATTTCCTGTTGAATAAAACAAGATCACTCCCATCGTTGTCAGATGTTTTATTCAAAATTTATAGCAGTTTAAATAATCAGGAAGTGAATTTACTGTGTTTACTTCCTGATAGTTCAAACTGACAGGAAGTGAATTTACTGTGTTTACTTCCTGATAGTTCTAACTGACAGGAAGTGACTTTACTGTGTTTGCTTCCTGATAGTTCTGACAGGAAGTGACTTTACTGTGTTTACTGCCTGATAGTTCAAACTGACAGGAAGTGACTTTACTGTGTTTGCTTCCTGATAGTTCTGACAGGAAGTGACTTTACTATGTTTACTTCCTGATAGTTGTAACTGACAGGAAGTGAATTTATTGTGTTTACTTCCTGATAGTTCTAACTGACAGGAAGTGACTCAGCAGTTTCTATCACTTTATGTATAGAACTGTATGTCACAGACTCTCTTCTCCATTAGAATCTAACAGGAAATCTAATTAGAATTTGACCACTAGAGGGCACTGCTAATGTAAAAAAAACATGGGTTTAAATTGTAATAACTCTGGAAATATAAATCTCTCTACAATGGGAGTAAACTTATTTTACTCAGTAGGAAAATCCCTACAATATATATTTTTTTCATAAAAAAGTTTACTGCTCCTTTACTGTTCCTATTTTATTTATATGTTTAAATAAATATGCAATGGATACAATAAAATCATAAGGCCAAATGTAACTGATATACATACATATTATTCTGTCTTTGGTGATCTTATTTTTATGGAGTCAGTTCCTGATACGGCTCTTCATCCATCCTATATAATAATCCGCTAAAGTCTGTCAGAAGCTGTCATGTGCAGTACAGTTGGCTGCGCGCTGCAGTCATGCGCGGCTGATAATGGAGCCGACCACTCTGAATTCAGACCGTAGTCTACGGTCTGAATTCGGAGAGGCCTGCTCCGTTATCTGCAGCACCGCAGGCAGTCTCTACTATGCATGACTGCACTGCAGCCATTGCTGGGTGGCACTGTGGCCCATGTACACGGGCTCTTCAACTAGTTGTGGCATAATTTGCTGTTGCAACATCTGCTGCTACTTGATGGCTGTGGCTGCATGGTCCACTGCTACATGATCTTCTACTGCTGTAACATTTGCCACTAAAATGTCAGCCGCTGTTATGTCTGACTGCGTGCGGTGTGTTGCTGCTGTGACGTCTGCTGCTGCTGTGACTAGGGTGACCACGGGTCCCGGAACGTCCGGGACTGTCCCTTATTTCAGGGCTATGTCCCGCGTCCCGGGTCCCCTTCAACCGGGACAATGAAGTGTCCCGGAATGAAGACAAGCCGCCCTGGATGTCAGCCTGCAAGTGGTGTGTCACATCATGGACGCCGCTCGCGGCGTCCATGATATGACACACCGCTTGCAGGCTGGCATCCAGGGCGGCAATGCAGCTTACCTGGAGGCAAGCGCTCTAGTAATACAGAGCGCTGGGAGATGACATCATCTCCCAGCGCTCTGCATTACTGAGCACAGCGCGCGGGAGCTTCAGCTCTGTGCCGGAGGAGGCACAGAGCACTTTCCACGCCGCTAGACCACCAGGGACTTAAGGTATGACGGCTAGGGTGACCACGTCCCGGAATGGCAGAAGGGAAATGTGGTCACCCTAGCTGTGACCTCTGCTGCTACTGTGATGTCTGCTGCTCTGTCACCCGCTGCTGCATCATCCATTACTAAGTCGGCTGCTGCAATGCTGCAACTTCCATTGCTTTATCCATTGTGACGCTATTGTCTAATTTCCTTTGCCGGTGGTGCTTTTCAGAGTGGACTGGCACTCTGGGCTAACAAAAGAAAATCCATGGAAGAGCTCTTGATCTTCTGAAGCGAACAACTCTTTTGCCAATGTTACAGTTTGTTGTCTTTTTTTTTTGCCAGAGTTTTTTTGTCCGGTGGTGGACTGAATGGAGGATCCAAAAGATGACGCTTCAGCTTCTCCCAGTCAGTACTGTTCAGGAACTGGTAAGAATGGATATCCAATCCATAGCACAACTTTTATACGTCTGTTAGCTGTTTGCCAAAAAAGTTTAGATAAGTTAGTGATTTTACTTTCTTTACTAAATCTGTAAAGTCTTTACAGTTAAATGGATGCCTTCTGGTGGCCATTTCGTACATGATGACAACTAAGGCCACTAGTCAGCAGAGGATTTGTAAAAGACCCCACTAAGTCTCTCTGGTGCCACTAAGTCTCCCTGGTGCCACTAAGTCTCTCTGGTGCCATGTATTCTCTGGTCTCAGACTATCTTTCTCCTTGTGCTTACACATAGATGTGTTCAAGGGAAAAGCCAAAGGCCCCAGTCTTGACATGTCCATTTTTGTCCAGAAAAAAACTAGCTGTCTTTAGGTCAAGATGGACAATGCCTCTGGAATGTGGAAACTGAACGGTTAAAGGCAGACTAACACACACAAAAAATAAATTAGGTTATATCATTGTAACTATCATACACTTCCAGCTGATTTTTTATTTGTTCAGAGATAATACTGTTAACCCTTTGAGTGCCAGAGGGGCACCCCTCTGGCACTCAAAGGGTTAAGTTAAGGAGATTAATACCCACTGCTTTTCCATGAAGGAAAGAGGATATCTTATCTCAGGGTCATTAACAGACAATAAAGCAATATCATTTCTGAGAAACCTATAAAGACTATTATTGTAATAGGTTCCCTGGAAAAGGCAGGAATAGGAGCTTACAGGGAACACACGTCAAACTAGATTTTAGGATTTAAAGGGGAACTGTCACTCCAAGTAAAATCTCCCCTCAACAATTACCTATCTAGCGATAAGCTTAATGATAGTAGCATTAGCCAGAAAATTACCAAGTTACTGAGAAATCCTACTTGTGCCAATACTGACCGCCAGGCAACAGCCCAGACATCTTTCCTTCCAGACATCTGTGCACCTGGGCCGTCAGTCCTGGTCTAGGAGGTGTTGCATGGTACCTTTTGGTACCAGAAGGTACTGTCGGCGCAGGCGCACAGATTCCTCTACAGCGCTGCTGCCTGGCCATCAGTCTCGGTATAAGTAGGATTTGTGAGTAACACGGTGATTATGCCGGCTAATACTATTATTGTTAAGCTTAACGCTAGATGGCTAATTGTTAGGGGGAGAGTTTATTTGGGGTAACAGTTCCCCTTTAAAAAACAAATGGAGAATTTACAGGTGGTGCATGGACTACAGGGCATTTAAAGGGGAACTATCACCCCGCAATAACTTAAGGTTCACTTATTGCTCACCTGGCGACTAGCTGCTTAGTAGCACTAGTTGCCAGAAATATTACCCGGTTCTTCAGATATCGGCGTTTTCACCGATGGTGACAGGAGCAGGAAGCACGGACGTCTCTTCACAGTGACGTCTGTGCGCCTGCGCTGTCAGACCCTTTTGCACCGTGCTAATACCGGCTGGGTGGAAACCCTAGCAAGACGTGCCATGGACCCCCCACCACCACATTGGCCCCCCCACCACCACACTGACCCTTTCTACAATGCCCCTCAGTCTTCACAATGCCCCCATCTCCTACCTCCCTGGAGCTCCCGTGCGGTCCTCTTAGTAATGCAGGGTGCTGGGAGATGACGTCATCAACCTGCATTACTAGATGATGTCATCACTCTGCATTACTAGAGCGCCGGAGGAAGATTGCGGGCGCCAGGCGGAGGGGTCGCAGCTGCGACCCCTATAGTTACGCCACTGCATTGAACCACTCTCTGGCACTCAAAGGGTAAATGCCATTGTCTCGGAGAGATGAAGGTCAGACCTGGTTGGTGCTTTGAACATCAGAGAAAACTAAATCCTAAATATAAAAATGAAACCCCTTTTCAGTTTAACTCGTTCTGTCTGTTACTTTGAATTAAAATATTGAAATTGTCTTTCCTAAAAAATGCTTTTTTTGCACATCAAAACAACATGTTGTTTATGGAGCCCTGTAATGTAGTTTGGTTCATTGGAAGCTGTGCACGTTGTCTCCTGTACATCAGTGCTGAGTCCTAATGAATCTTCCCTTGTCTGAGGTGAGAGTTTCAAACTCTGATAACAATATTCTGTATACACGCTTTGTGTTAAGACTTCTGCTGCTAGATCTTAAGCCACGGAGAAGTTTCTTTTACGCCAGTTGTTAAAAAATCTCCAACTTATTGATGATGACACCGAGAAGAAGACAGTTCTTGATGTGACAGGCGAGAGCTGCAGGCGGTACTGTAACCACGAAACATTTGAAAGACGGTATCTTCCAAGTCACTCAAACATAGTAAAACAAGTTGGATCTACTCCTCAGTTACAACGATGCCCCCCAGCCTGGACTGGAACATAAGATTTCTCATTGAAGTTCTTTTTAATTAGAACAGTAGAAAACAGTTCGAATTGAATTCCCTGTTATTTAACCATAAGCTGGTGGAGTTTCTGGGCACAAATATAGGTGAAGATAATATCTATCCATCACAGTAAAGTTTACCGACACAAATCGCAATGAAGATCTGATCAAGTAAATCAAAGACTCAGAATGGCATAAAGTCTTAAAGGGATAGTAATGTTTCATAATAAAAGCAGCTCTAATTAACCCTTTGAGTGCCAGAGGGGTACGCAGTGCATTGAAGAGCAATGCGTTGCGTACACCTCTGGCACTCAAAGGGTTAATCATCATAGTATTTGGACCATGGAGAGTGTTATATCAATACTGTCAGAGTTGTAGTATAAGAGTAATTGGATGATAAAGTATCCCTCTCCCACCCCTTTTACCTAGTGTAACACTGTTCACCTCAGATGTGGAATCTGGTCACATGACAGGACAGATCACAGCAAGGGACAATCTTCTTACTGTGATCATAAGGAAAACCCTGCCCCCTTGACAGGTTTGTCAGGTTTTTCCTTATGATCACTGAAGACTGTCCCTCTTTGCAATCCAACCGGACAGTCTTGCTGCTCTGAGGTGAGCAGTGTTACATCAGTAAAAGGGGCGGGAGGGGGATACTTTATCATTCAATTACTCTTGAACTACAACTCTGACAGTATTGATATAACACTCTCCATGGCCCAAATACTATGATTACTTGGAGCTGCTTTTATTGTGATACATTACTATCCCTTTAAGAATATTGTGGACCATATGGACAAAGATAAAATGGAACAATTCTGGTGCAAATCAACTGCGTGAGTTCTGGAGTTCGCGTTCACCCGCGCGTCTCCTATATCCTGTTTTAACCCCTGCAGCCACATTTCAGTGCAAGTGTAAAGTGTCTCACTTGTGATTCGTGTTTAATTGTAGTCTGCAAACCTTGGCTTGTTAACCCTTTGAGTGCCAGAGAGGTATGCACTGCAATGCGTTGGATACCTCTCTGGCACTCAAAGGGTTACATAGTTACCCCTCAAGTCTGCTGTTTTCCACAGTCCATTACTTGTCACCCTTTGAGTGCCAGACAATTATCCAACACATTTTATACAAGAATTAAGCCAACTTAGTCCTTGGGCCATTGTTCAAGAGATGCCACCTTAATGACCGGTAAGGTTCCAGGGCCGTCACGCCTGTCAGGATGATGAGGATCGGTGACGGTCCTTGCACGTCACAGGAGTTTGTGATCGCAGTGCGGCTGCGCACAGCTCTGTGATCAATGTACACGGTAAAGAAAAACAAATGTGCCCTAATCATTCAGAGTACCCCACCCCCCGACAGTCAAGTGACATTGAAGTGCTTAAGGGGTTAAAAGTGGAACTTTCACCTTAAAGGGAAACATTCACATTACACAAGCTTGTGTCCATTGGCACGGTCTACAAAGTGTGCTTGGTTTGCAAGTACACTTTGTAAACCGTCACAGTAAAGGATTTTTTTTTCAACAACACAATCTCAGCTCTGCTGAAGAGCCTCCTCCGGTCCCGGGACCAAATTCCCCTGCAGTCAGCTACAGCACTGACGTCAGGGAAAGGTGAGGGAGGAGGCAATACTATCCCTTTAATGAAGAACCCTGTCTTCCATATTATCACACGCCTGTACTTACATAATACCGACTCTTGTCTTTCCCACATTGTTCATCCTGTGAATTAGAAAATGTTTTATATTTCGAGAGCACAAAAAAAAACGAACATGTACATAATGATCCCCGTGGCCCGTGGCACTCTGCTGGGAAGTACATTAAAATGTTCTTGTGGTTTCACAGATTAAACACAGACTGAGGATGAAGATGCGGAAAGGATCTCATAATCATTACTTAGACTTTTCATCAGACTCTTGTGATTTTCTTTTTCTTGGTTTCCGGAGTGACAAAGCTCCGAAAATAGCAAACAAAAAAAAAACCCTAATAGTTAAACAACTGCTGTTAAATGAGATAACGAGCAGACAGTTATATAAAGGAAGACAATAGTGCCGTGGGGAACTACGTGCGATAGAAAGTGAGTGCAGCAATTCCGGGACATTCCAGCTGCACCATACGGAACAAGTGAGAATCCCTATAGATGTAAGTGAGGCTTTTAACACCTTGACTGCTGGAGAGATCTCCAACTCATTAACTTGCAACATGTTTGAGACGTTTCTCAATGGGTTACACCCAGTAATTATAATCCCCCACTTACCTGACTAGGACCAGCAAATCCTGAATGAGTTTTACCCTTGTCAGGGCTGGCCCAAGACATTGTGCTGCCTGGGTCCAAGGATGAAATGCTGCCCCCGCTCCGCACACCAAAACCACGCCCACCAAAACATGCCACATCCTTAATTCTATTAACCTCTCTCCTGCCCCTAAAACCACATACAACTGTAATGTGTTTTTTTTTTTTTTACACCCCTTGTGCATCTTTTCCCCTCTTTTCACCCCTTGTGCCTCTTTCTCAGTATCTGCAAGCACAACATCCTGAGGCAAAGAATTCCATAGCTTTACCGCCCTTACTGTAAAAAAATCTGCTGTTCTGGATCTTATATCCATGGTAGTTAGTAGCATCACAGGACACAAACTCCTCCCAGCGCGTATTGTAGTCTTATCAATTTAACCTTGTGAGTGTCAGATGCGTTGCATAACCTTTTGGCAGTCAAAGGTTAATGACCAGAGGGGTGTGCAAATCAATGTACTGCGTACACCTCCTCTGGTCCTTAAAGGGCTAAGTAGGTTCATGCACTGTGTCTGCTTCAGTCAGAAAAAATCTCCAGCAGCTGTCGTGTCTGCCTCCATGGACCTGACATCCTGCCAGTAACTGTCATGTCCTCCTCAATGGACCTGACATTCTGCCAGTAACTGTCATGTCCTCCTCCATGGACCTGACATCCTGCCAGTAACTGTCATGTCCTCCTCAATGGACCTGACATTCTGCCAGTAACTGTCATGTCCTCCTCAATGGACCTGACATCCTCCCAGTAACTGTCATGTCCTACTCAATAGACCTGACATCATGCCAGTAACTGTCATGTCTGCCTCCATGGACCAGACATCCTGCCACTAACTGTCATGTCTGCTCCCATGGACCTGACATCCTGCCAGTAACTGTCATGTCTGCCTCCATGTACCTGACATCCTGCCAGTAACTGTCATGTCCTCCTCTATAGACCTGATATCCTACCACCATGGACCCGACAACCTGCCATGAACTGTTATGTCACCCTCCATGGATCTGACATCCTGCCAGTAACTGTCATGTCTGCCCCCATGAACCCGACATCGTGCCAGTAACTGTCATGTCCACCTCCATGGACCTGACATCCTGCCAGTAACTGTCCTGTCCTCCTCCATGGACCTGACATCCTGCCAGTAACTGTCATGTCCACCTCCATGGACCTGACATCCTGCCAGTAACTGTCATGTCCTCCTCCATGGACCTGACATCCTGCCAGTAACTGTCCTGTCCTCCTCCATGGACCTGATATCTTGCCAGTAACTGTCATGTCCACCTCCATGGACCCGACATCCTGCCAGTAACTGTCATGTCCTCCTCCATGGACCTGACATCCTACCAGTAACTGTCATGTCCTCCTCCATGGACCTGACATCCTGCCAGTAACTGTCATGTCCGTCCCCATGGACCCAACATCCTGCCAGTAACTGTTATGTCACCCTCCATGGACCCGACAACCTGCCATGAACTGTTACGTCACCCTCCATGGATCTGACATCCTGCAAATAACTGTCATGTCTGCCCCCATGAACCCGACATCCTGCCAGTAACTGTCATGTCCGCCCCCATGGACCCAACATCCTGCCAGTAACTGTCATGTCCACCTCCATGGACCCGGCATCCTGCTAGTAACTGTCATGTCCCCCTCCGTGGACCTGACATCCTGCCATGAACTGTTATGTCAGCCTCCATGGACCTTATATCCTGCCAGTAACTATCATGTCCGCCTCCATGGACCTTATATCCTGCCAGTAACTGTCATGTCTCCTCCATGGAAATGACATCCTGCCAGTAACTGTCATGTCCTCCTCCATGGACCTGACATCCTGCCAGTAACTGTCATGTCCACCTCCATGGACCCGACATCCTGCTAGTAACTGTCATGTCCCCCTCCGTGGACCTGACATCCTGCCATGAACTGTTATGTCAGCCTCCATGGACCTTATATCCTGCCAGTAACTATCATGTCCGCCTCCATGGACCTTATATCCTGCCAGTAACTGTCATGTCTCCTCCATGGATCTGACATCCTGCCAGTAACTGTCATGTCCTCCTCCATGGACCTGACATCCTGCCAGTAACTGTCATGTCCACCTCCATGGACCCGACATCCTGCTAGTAACTGTCATGTCCCCCTCCGTGGACCTGACATCCTGCCATGAACTGTCATGTCAGACTCCATGGACCTGACATCCTACCAGTAACTGTGATGTCTTCCTCCATGGACCTGACATCCTGCCAGTAACTTTCATGTCCGCTCCCATGGACCCGACATCCTGCCATTAACTGTCATGTCTGCCTCCATGGACCCAATATATTGCCAGTAACTGTCAAGTCTGCTTCCTTAGACCTGGCATACAGCCAGCAACTGTCATGTCCTCCCCCATGGACCTGACATCCTCTACTGATTGATGATGTTACCTCTTAAACAAAGGTGCAAGGGCAAAATTCATAGGGGCCATTTGAATTTGATGGCCACAGTAAGGTAAATGAGGGTTTTTATTTAAGTCAATGTGGATTTGTAGAATTTTTATTTGAACCCTATGGTGCAGTCACTTTGCTCCAGAATGCCTTATTTTAGGTATACACTAAACGAAAAGTGGAGCAATTCTGGGGCAAACCAACTGTGCCACAGGGGATATATGAAAATTCAAACTGATTCAAAGGGAAATTAGACATTAAGAAGTGCCTCCTGAATTCTGTATAAGAATGCTTTGCCTTTATAGGTCTCCATCAAACAGAGCTCACTGATTTTTATCTACTTGTTTTGTCTGCGTTTAATCTCCGTTTTATTTTCCTGCTACTTGTTTCAGTTTGTTTAAACCTGATAACAAGTGGTGTCCCTTACGAGTCATTCAGGTCTATTGAAGGTGAGATCTGGAAGCAGACCTGGACAGAGATCAGTGTAAGTATCTTTATTTATACAGCACAATACATGCACACAGCACGGTACATAAACAGTAACAGTGCGACTGCTGTGTAATGATCTACATAAAGGCATAGTACTTTCTTGTTTTTAACAAATGTTAATATTCTAGACATTAAAAATATTAATATGAGGTATGTACCAGCTCTCAGACATGTATAGTTTGAGAGATCGAAGCATCTAAAGTTCCCCCCTCCCGCCCCTTTCATAAACGTCAGCTCTCTACTGACAGAAGCAGATCCTGGTCCCGGGTCTGGCCAGTGGCTCTTCAGCAGTGCCGAAATAGCATTATATAGTAAGAAATACTTAATGGGAACAGTCTATAAAGTGTGCCCGGTTTGCAAGCACACTTTATAGACCGTTCCAGTGAAGTATTCCTTTCTATATAATGCTATTTTGGCTCTCCTGAAGAGGTATAAGCCCCTAAGTAACATTCACCTTTGTGAGTATAATTACATATATATACATTTGTATTTGTTACCTAAGGATAATAGGCACGATTGGGCGCCCTCCTATTTGTGTTTTCTTCTATGTTTTGGCTTCCTGAGAGTTGAAAAGAGGAGCAGCCCATACGTGGAGAGAATATCACTGTGTGGGGGACAGTGTATAAATAGGATCCCCAAAGCACGTTTGTCAGTTTGTATATATATGCAATACTGACCACAATCTTTGTGAGTATATTCCTTATTGAGGTGAAAGGTGGTGGATTGATTCACTTATCAACGATATTGCACCAGAAGCCCCTTCTTCTTCTTTTGTTGTTATTTGTTTTTTGGTGAACGCTAGTGATGAGCGAGCACCCCAATGCTCGGGTGTTCGGGTGCTCTAACCGAGCACCCCCTGAGGCTCGAGTGCTCGGCCGAGCACCCGAGCCCCATTGAAGTCAATGGGAGGACTCGAGCATTACACCAGGCACCCCCTGCTCTGATGAGGGGAGGGTGCCTGGTCCATAGGAAAAGGGCAGAAAAGGATGGAAACACCACAGAAATGGTTCAGGGACAGCATCGGGAGGATGTCTGGATGCATCTTGGACTCCAACATCGCTGCTGGGAACGATCTTTCGCCCGTAGTACGCCATTTTTACAGACTGACCATAAAACACACAAAAAGGAAAATAAAAACGACTTTAGGCGAAAAATTGTTACCAAACAATATTTGCTGTATATTTACTTGTATATCATCTGCAAATTCTCCCAAAAATTTCCTTGATTTTCTGAAGTGAGGCCATGATTAAGAGGGAAACGTGCGCAGAGGCAAATTATCCCAAAAATTTCCTCGATTTTCTGAAGTGAGGCCATGATTAAGAGGGAAACGTGCGCAGAGGCAAATTATCCCAAAAATTTCCTTGATTTTCTGAAGTGAGGCCATGATTAAGAGGGAAACGTGCGCAGAGGCAAATTATCCCAAAAATTTCCTTGATTTTATTGAACTGAGGCCATGATTAAGAGGGAAACGTGCGCTGAGCTGACCATCTAAAACATTATGGGTGAGGGTCTGCTGCAGAGCTGACCATCCTAAACATTATATGCGAAGGCCCGCTAGTGAGCTGACGCTATAAAACATTATATGCGAAGGCCCGCTAGTGAGCTGACGCTATAAAACATTATATGCGAAGGCCCGCTAGTGAGCTGACGCTATAAAACATTATATGAGAGGGCCCGCTAGAGAGCTGACCCAATAAAACATTATATGAGAAGGCCCGCTGGTGAGCTGACCTATATAAAAATTGTCAAACAGGGCCCGCTGGTGAGCTGGCCCTATATAAAAATTATATCACAGGGCCCGCTGGTGAGCTGGCCCTATATAAAAATTATAGAACAGGGCATATGGAAGAGGAGGAGGAGGATGAGAAGATTAAGAGTCAACCATATACCCGTTTTTTGGGTGGAAGGGGTGAATGGGAATACAGAGTATTCCCATCTTTGTAAATAATATATGTAAAGTGAGTTTATGTTCCCCCGGGGCTTTCCTCCAGTGGAGTGGAGAAGTCAGGGGAAATCCAGGCCTTGTTCATTTTTATAAGTGTCAACCTATCAGCATTGTCGGTGGAAAGGCGGATACGCTTATCTGTTATGATGCCACCAGCAGCACTAAATACCCGCTCAGACAGAACGCTGGCGGCAGGGCAGGCCAGCACCTCCAAGGCGTAGAGTGCCAGTTCATACCACGTGTCCAGCTTGGACACCCAGTAGTTGTAAGGCACAGAGGGATCATTGAGGACGCTGACACGGTCTGCTACGTACTCCTTCACCATCTTCCAAAACTTTTCCCTCCTTGTGACACAAGGCTGCGCATCAGGGTGAGGGTGCTGGCGGGGTGTCATGAAGGTGTCCCACGCCTTGGAGAGTGTTGCCCTGCCTTTGTCGGAACTGCTGTGTGCTCCCCTTTTCTCCCCTTCTCGGTTGGCCAAGGTAGCACGTACTCTGCCGCCAGCGTTGTCAGATGGAAAATTTTGGAGCAATTTTTCAACAAGAACCTTCTGGTATTGCACCATTTTGCTTGTCCTCTCCACCGGAGGAATGAGAGATGAGAAATTCTCTTTGTAGCGGGGGTCCAGAAGGGTGAACACCCAGTAATCCGTGTTGTCTAAAATGCGTACAACGCGTGGGTCACGGGAAAGGCAGCCTAACATAAAGTCAGCCATGTGTGCCAGAGTACCAACAGTCAAGATTTCGCTGTCCTCACCAGGAGGATGACTCTCAATATCCTCATCCTCTTCCTCCTCTTCTGCCCACCCACGCTGAAGAGATGGAACTAAAGTTCCATGGCTACCCTCTGTAGCGGAGGCAACCGTGTCTTCCTCCTCCTCCTCCTCCTCCGCCTCCTCCAATTGTCGCTGAGAAGACGAAGTGAGGGTGCTCTGGCTATCACCTTGTGTAAGCTCTTCCTCCCCCATTTCCACCTCTTCCACATGCAAAGCGTCGGTTTTAATTGTGAGCAGCGAGCGTTTCAGTAGACACAGAAGTGGGATGGTTACACTGATAATAGTGTTATCGCCGCTCACCATCTGTGTCGATTCCTCAAAATTGCGTAAAACCTCGCAGAGGTCTGACATCCATTCCCACTCCTCACTTCTGATTACAGGAAGTTGAACGGAGAGGCGACGACCGTGTAACAGCTGGTACTCCACTACTGCCCTCTGCTGCTCACAAAGCCGGGCCAACATGTGGAAGGTGGAGTTCCAGCGCGTGCTCACGTCACACAGCAGCCGGTGAGCTGGTAATTGTAAGCGCTGCTGCAGCTTCAACAGGCCGGCCGAAGCTGTAGATGACTTACGGAAATGTGCACACACGCGGCGCACCTTGGTCAAGAGATCATGCACATTGGGGTAGGTTTTTAGAAATCGCTGAACCACTAAATTAAATACATGCGCTAGGCATGGTACGTGTGTGAGCTTGCCGAGCTCCAAAGCCGCCACCAAGTTACGCCCATTATCACACACAACCATGCCTGGTTGCAGGTTGAGTGGCAAGAGCCACTGCTCGGTCTGGTGACTAATCCCCTGCAACAGCTCTGAGGCCATGTGCTGTTTGTCCCCAAGGCAGATCAGCTTCAGCACGGCCTGTTGACGCTTCCCCACTGCAGTGCTACACTGCTTCCAGCTACTGGCTGATGGGGGAGTGGCGCTGCGTGTAGAGAATTCGGAGGTGGAAACGGAGGAGGAGGAGCCAATAACGTAGGTGCTGGCGGAAACCCTGATGGAGGTAGGGCCCGCAATCCTCGGCGTGGGTAGCACCCGTGCCATCCCAGGGTCCGAGTCGCTCCCAGCCTCCACGACATTCACCCAGTGTGCCGTCAGGGAAATGTAGCGTCCCTGGCCACAAGCACTTGTCCATGTGTCAGTCGTTAAGTGGACCTTCCCAGTAACTGCGTTGGTCAGGGCACGGGTGATGTTACGGGACACATGGTGGTGTAATGCGGGGATGGCACACCGGGAAAAGTAGTGGCGGCTGGGGACCGCGTACTGAGGGACAGCTGCTGCCATCAGGCTGCGGAAGGACTCAGTGTCCACAAGTCTAAATGGCAGCATTTCGATGGCCAGTAATTTGGAAAGGTGTGAGGTTAGTGCTATGGCCTGTGGGTGGGTGGCTGGGTATTTTCTCTTGCGCTCAAATGCCTGGGGTAACGACATTTGGACGCTGTGCTGGGACAGGGAAGTGGATGTGGTCGCTGATGGTGCTTCAGATGGTACAGGTGCAGGGCGGGAGGTATGCGGGCCTGCGCCTTCGACAGGCGATTGGCCGGCACCGAAAACAGGGGAAGAGGAGGCAATGGTGTGGCCTGCAGACACAGATGGGCGATCCAGGCGTTCCTCCCACTTATTACGGTGCTTGGATGCCATGTGTCGGATCATGCTGGTGGTGGTGAGGTTTCTAGTGTTCATGCCTCGGCTCATTCTGGTGTGGCACAGGTTGCAAACTACAATTCTTTTGTCGTCCGCACTTTCCTTAAAAAAACGCCATACCGCGGAACACCTACCCTTTGGCAAGGTAGATTTACGCATGGGGGTGCTCCGTGGAACATTTGCGGGCCGGTTTGGTGCGGTCCGCCTTCTTTCTGTAGCCACACCACTGCCTCTTCCAGCCTGTTGCGGTGCTGCAGATGGCTCACCCTCAGGACTGCTGTCATCGCTCGGCTCTACACCTTCCCAGGTGGGGTCAGTCACCTCATCGTCCACCAAGTCCTCCTCCACTTCCTCACTCTGATCATCCTCCTCATGTCTTGATCCCACCACATACTCAGTCATTGACAACTGTATAACATTCTCCTCAACAAGGTCTTGAGACGGAAATAGTGGTTGATTTAATGGCAACTGTGTCTCATCATCATCATCATCATCCACTACTTCCTTTGACCTTAAATGCCATTCACATCTGTCATCTTCTTGTGATTGGGTACCCTCTAGAGGTTGTGAATCAGGGCACAAGATGTCATGTTCCTCTGCAAGCGTGCTTGGAGAGAGGGTCAAATGAAGGATTGGTGATGAGACGAGCTCCTCACTATATCCCAGTGTGGGATCACTTTTTTGACCAGACCGTGTATGGTGGGAGGAAGGATGATCAGAGTGAGGATTATGTTGACCAGACTCTTGGCTACTGAGAGTGGACTTGGTGGAAGACAGGGTGGTGCTTAACCGACTGGAAGCAGTATCAGCTGTCATCCAACCGACCACCTGTTCGCAGTGGTCGGACCTCGAGAGTGATGTCCTGCGACGCCCTGTAAAATTAGACATGAAGCTAGGTATGGTGGATGTCTTTCTTTCTTGTGCTCTGGCACCAGGCACAGTTTCTCCGCGTCCTGAACCGCGCCCTGAACTATCAGGATCACGTCCACTTCCCCGTCCCTTTTTACCCGCCTTCTTCATCTTACATGGAATATGTGACTTTAATATTTGAGTTTGAAAACTTAACAGTATTTCTTCCTATTCTGCAACTGTGCAGAGTACACAGAATAGGCTGCTAAACTGCGGTGACACACACTGAATGGAATATGTGACTTTAATATTTGAGTTTGAAAACTTAACAGTATTTCTTCCTATTCTGCAACTGTGCAGAGTACACAGAATAGGCTGCTAAACTGCGGTGACACACACTGAATGGAATATGTGACTTTAATATTTGAGTTTGAAAACTTAACAGTATTTCTTCCTATTCTGCAACTGTGCAGAGTACACAGAATAGGCTGCTAAACTGCGGTGACACACACTGAATGGAATATGTGACTTTAATATTTGAGTTTGAAAACTTAACAGTATTTCTTCCTATTCTGCAACTGTGCAGAGTACACAGAATAGGCTGCTAAACTGCGGTGACGAACACAGAATGGAATATGTGACTTTAATATTTGAGTTTGAAAACTTAACAGTATTTCTTCCTATTCTGCAACTGTGCAGAGTACACAGAATAGGCTGCTAAACTGCGGTGACACACACTGAATGGAATATGTGACTTTAATATTTGAGTTTGAAAACTTAACAGTATTTCTTCCTATTCTGCAACTGTGCAGAGTACACAGAATAGGCTGCTAAACTGCGGTGACGAACACAGAATGGAATATGTGACTTTAATATTTGAGTTTGAAAACTTAACAGTATTTCTTCCTATTCTGCAACTGTGCAGAGTACACAGAATAGGCTGCTAAACTGCGGTGACACACACTGAATGGAATATGTGACTTTAATATTTGAGTTTGAAAACTTAACAGTATTTCTTCCTATTCTGCAACTGTGCAGAGTACACAGAATAGGCTGCTAAACTGCGGTGACGAACACTGAATGGAATATGTGACTTTAATATTTGAGTTTGAAAACTTAACAGTATTTCTTCCTATTCTGCAACTGTGCAGAGTACACAGAATAGGCTGCTAAACTGCGGTGACACACACTGAATGGAATATGTGACTTTAATATTTGAGTTTGAAAACTTAACAGTATTTCTTCCTATTCTGCAACTGTGCAGAGTACACAGAATAGGCTGCTAAACTGCGGTGACACACACTGAATGGAATATGTGACTTTAATATTTGAGTTTGAAAACTTAACAGTATTTCTTCCTATTCTGCAACTGTGCAGAGTACACAGAATAGGCTGCTAAACTGCGGTGACGAACACAGAATGGAATATGTGACTTTAATATTTGAGTTTGAAAACTTAACAGTATTTCTTCCTATTCTGCAACTGTGCAGAGTACACAGAATAGGCTGCTAAACTGCGGTGACACACACTGAATGGAATATGTGACTTTAATATTTGAGTTTGAAAACTTAACAGTATTTCTTCCTATTCTGCAACTGTGCAGAGTACACAGAATAGGCTGCTAAACTGCGGTGACGAACACAGAATGGAATATGTGACTTTAATATTTGAGTTTGAAAACTTAACAGTATTTCTTCCTATTCTGCAACTGTGCAGAGTACACAGAATAGGCTGCTAAACTGCGGTGACGAACACAGAATGGAATATGTGACTTTAATATTTGAGTTTGAAAACTTAACAGTATTTCTTCCTATTCTGCAACTGTGCAGAGTACACAGAATAGGCTGCTAAACTGCGGTGACACACACTGAATGGAATATGTGACTTTAATATTTGAGTTTGAAAACTTAACAGTATTTCTTCCTATTCTGCAACTGTGCAGAGTACACAGAATAGGCTGCTAAACTGCGGTGACGAACACAGAATGGAATATGTGACTTTAATATTTGAGTTTGAAAACTTAACAGTTTTTCTTCCTATTCTGCAACTCTGCACAGTACACAGAATGTGCTGCTAAACTGCGGCGACGCACACTGAATGGAATATGTGACTTTGATATTTTAGTTTGAAGACTTAACAGAATGTGCTCTAATCTGCAACTTTGCACACTAAACAGAATGTGCTCTAATCTGCAACTGTGCACACTAAACAGAATGTGCTCTAATCTGCAACTTTGCACACTAAACAGAATATATGTTTTTTTTTTTTTTTTTTTTTTTCCGCCCACACAAAATAACCTGCTGCCCCCACACACAGTAGTCCTAAAAAGGACTTTTGGTTCTTTTTTTTTCACAATTTTGCTTTTTTTCCTCCCTACACTGACTTTCCCTTCCTATCCTCAGCTCTCCCTGGCTAAGACTGAGCCGAACTCGCTGGTCAGGTGCTATACAGCACCCGACCACGGGTTCTGGCCAGCCAATCAGTGTAATGCCAGCAGCCAACATGGCTGCTGGCATTACACTGATGTCAGAGCCTCCCTGCACGTTTATTGGCTGCGCAGCAGCCGCAAAACGTGCGGGGAGGAGACCCGAACATGGCGGGCGAGCACATGCGGTACTCGTACGAGTACCGCCATGTGCCGAGCAGAGCGATGCTCGAGCCGATCCGAGCATCGGCCGAGCATGCTCGCTCAACACTAGTGAACGCTAATTCGGCTTTAGCTGCTGAGAGACGTAGGTCCATTTTATTAAAGATCGACCCTAAACTTACGGATACGGCTGCCACTGAGCCGGGCCCATGTGCACGGGGGCAACTTTTCTGAGATCCCTTTATTAAAGAGATAATAATAGTTCATTTTATCTTTATTTTATTTTGTAGGCATTAAAAAAACATGAAGAATGATATGTCTTATCTCTCAAACCTTTATGGTTTGAGAGATATTCACAAGCAAAGTTCCCCTCCCGCCCCTTTTACCTAGTGTAAGTCATCTCTTCTCAGATGTGGAATCCAGTCCATAGACCAGACAGATAACAGCAGGGGACAATCTTCTTCCTATGAGAACAATGAAAGCCCTGCCCCCCTTGACAAGTTTTTCAGGTTTTTCCCTTATCTTAATTGAAGATTGTCCCTCTCTGCAGTCTACCTGGGCACCTCCCTTCTGATCTGGCTGAACAGTGTTACATCAGTAAAAGGGGCGGAAGGGGGATACTTTATCATTCAATTACTCTTGTACTACAACTCTGACAGAATTGATATAACACTCTCCAAAGTCCAAATACTATTAATATTAATTAGAGCTGCTTTTATTATAAAACATTACTATCCCTTTAAGGACCTCGGGACGTTTGTTTCCTCCTTTACAGCCTTGGATAAGGCACAGTCCTCACTGAAGCGAGTGTTTCAACCTAAAATCTTGGGAGGGCCGGACGAGGTAGGGGTCACTCGCCCGGCCGCTCCACAGCAGAGATATCAGACCCGAGCCCCTATGTTCCAGGGCCAACAACAGTTTCAGGGCCCCAGATCCAACAGCCCTTTCTTCCCACAACGTGGCAGGCCTTGGCGATCTAGACCTGGCAGAGGGAATTTCAAGTCCTGATCTTACGCTGGTAAGTCGATTTCAAAAGATTTTTCTTTCCCAGGGAATGTGGGGGGCACTCTCTCCCATCTTTCCCATCAGTGGGTCTCCATAACATCGGATCCGTGGGTTCTGCAGACAGGCTATCGCATAGAATTTTACACAGAGCCAGTTCAGGTCTCCTGGCCCATCCCTTTCTGGCTCGCCGCTACTGACTCTGTTCTGGTCAACCACAAAGTCGCCAAACTTCGTCGCAAAGCTGCGATTCGTCTGGTTCCAGTGACGTCCACCGTTTTCCTGAGCAACCTCTTCCTAGTCCGGAAGAAGCATTTCGGCCATTGTCCAGTTATCAATCTGCTCGTTCTGAATGGGTTCGTTCTGTATCACCATTTCAAAATGGAGGTCATTCATTGCCTCCAGGACCTCCTTCTGCCGTCCGACTGGATGGTAAAAATTGACTTGAAGGATGCTTATCTGACAGTCCCGATGGACCCGGTTTCTCAGTCCATCCTATAATTTTTTTCGAGAGGCCAGATATGGCATATTATTTGCCTTTCATTTGGTCTCTCATCGGCTCCTTTGTGCTTTACCAAGTTGATCAAGCCAGTGGTCAACTTACACAGTCGGGGGTGTTCGCATTATCATTTACCTGGACGACATGTTGATCATGCCCCAGGACTGGGCTGCACACCTACGGCACGGTCTCAGTTACTCCGATGTGATAGACCTGTCTTTCGACTCGTGCGAAGAGTTGGTATGGTGGCTCAAGTATTTAGATGCTTGGAATGGCAGGGCTATCTTTGGCGTCGCACCAGACACCGTGATAGAGTCGGACGCCAGTCTTATCGGTTGGGTTGCTCGTCGCGGCTTGGTTATGACCGGCGGGAAATGGTCTGCGCATGAGATCGCCCTAGACATCAATTGTTTGGAGCTTTTGGCTGGGTCCTTCGCTCTAAAGAGTTTGGAGAAAGATCGGGTAAACTGATGTGTCCTGCTTCGGATGGACAATGTGTCCACGGTGTGTTACATCAATTGACTAGGGGGCACGAGCTCCAAACCTCTGGCAGAGCTTGCTCGAGATTTTTGGCATTTCTGTCTGGATCGCAACATTATGGAATAAGCAGAATATTTACCCAGTTTATCCTACGTGGTGGCCGATTGGCATTCCCATTTCCTTTCGGACTGCAGTGATTGGATGCTGCATGGTCAGTTTTTTTCCGCTCTGGAGGAGTTATGGGGTCTGTTCCGGATCGACCTCTTTGCATCTCAACTGAATCAGGGGTTAGCCCGTTTTTCAGTTGGCCTCTGGACCCGGACGCTCTGGGGGTGGATGCTTTCCTCCAGTCCTGGCTTCTGGATTGGAATTACGCGTTTCCTCCCTTCGCCCTTATTGCGAGGACGATTTTGACTATTCGGAGGCAGGTGGCAACGGTGGTCCTGGTCACGCCGTTTTGGCCTTCCCAGCCTTGGTTTCCTCAACTGCTGGAGTTGTCTATAGACACTCCACGTCTTCTGCCGTTGTTCCCTCAACTTCTGGCAAATCGTCTGGGGCTCCTCCACGAGTTGGTACTCGTCGGTTCTCTTCAGCTGATGGCTTGACTGATTTCGGGAGACAGGAACCTTTCCAGTCTTTTTCACGATCAGCTCTGTTCCTTTTGGCGGAGTCATGGATGCCTGGTTCCAGATCCATGTACTAGTCGGCTTGGGCGGCTTAGCATCGTTGGTGCATGGAACAGGGTCTGGATCCTGTTTCAGCCTCTCCAGTGGCAGTGGTAAATTTTCTGTCTTCTCTGTTGGATCAGGGTAAGGCCTATCGGACCATCAACACGTACCGGTCAGCTATCTCGGCTGGTCACGCTCATGTTGATGGGGCTCCAGTGGGCCAATGCCCGGTGGATTGCCAGCTTTTGCAAGGTATTCGTTTCTCGAGGCCCCCTCAGTCTCATTATCAGTTGTTGCGGGACGTTAATGTGGTTTTGGATTTCTTGGAGGCATGGCCTCCCAATGAGTCCTTGACTTTGAAACAATTTTCGGATAAGTTGACTATGTTACTATGCCTAATTTATTTTCAGCGGGTGTCTGATGTGCATGCTTTGGATCTCCACAGGCGTTTTTTTGTTCCATGAAGGGATCCAATTTATAATTTGGCACCATACTAAGACTAGTACACGCTCTGTCCTTTACCCTGCTTTTCCACTTCGGCCGCAGTTATGCGTGTTTTCCGCTGTTTGCAGGCGTATGAGCTTCAGACAGAAGCTTTGCATTGATCGTCTTGGATGCAACTGTTGATTTCTATCCACAAACCCCATTTGCCGGTCTCTACCGTGTCTTTGGCTCGTTGGGTCATGCAATTGGCTGGTATCGATGTGACCCTGTTCGGGGGCTCATTCCTCTAGAGGTGCAATGGCATCCATGGTTTACAGGCTGGGGGTCGCTTAGAGGATATATTTCAGGCTGCTGACTGGTCTGGAGAATCTACCTTAAAGGATTTTATTTTAAACCTGGTTCTCATGTTTCTGATAATGTTGTTTTGAAGGTTTGAACTAGCATAATATGAAGCCTCTGTGCTTCCCATAAAATTTGTGGCTTTTCCTAACAGGTTATGATGGAAAGTCAGAATTTTATTAAAGACACAGAGGTGAATATTATCCCTCCCTGTGTTCCCTCCCTTTCATGTTGTTTCTTCTTTTCCAGGTTGATTTTTCTGCACGGCTGTGTATCGTTCACTCTATGGAGTTTTTACTTGTTGCAGTATGGATATCTGGTTGCAGTTTTCCAGGCTGTGTGTTCAAGTGGATCCTGTTTGGTCGCTTTTGGTCGAAAGAGGAGGAGTTACAGGAGACATCTTTTATAGGGGAGATGGGAGAGTCTTGATGGGGAGGAGAATGCTTTACAGTTTTTTTCTTTTTGTTTGTTTAAATAAAGAGTTCCTCTGCTGCTGTGTGGAGCAGCAGTAAAGATTATAGCATAATATTCACCTCCGTGTCTTTAATAAAATTCTGACTTTCCTTCACAACCTGTTAGCAAAATCCACAAATTATATAGATACACCTGACTGCTGTATGATGGACTCCTACCTAGGTAAGTCCTTCTGTTACACACAGTAATTATATAGATATACCTGACTGCTGTATGATGGACTCCTACCTAGGTAAGTCCTTCTGTTACACACAGTAATTATATAGATACACCTGACTGCTGTGTGACGGACTCCTACCTAGGTAAGTACTTCTGTTACACACAGTAATTATATAGATACACCTGACTGCTGTGTGACGGACTCCTACCTAGGTAAGTGCTTCTGTTACATACGGGAATTATATAGATACACCTGACTGCTGTGTGATGGACTCCTACCTAGGTAAGTGCTTCTGTTACACACAGTAATTATATAGATACACCTGACTGCTGTGTGATGGACTCCTACCTAGGTAAGTCCTTCTGTTACACACAATAATTATATAGATACACCTGACTGCTGAGTGACAGACTCCTACCTAGGTAAGTGCTTCTGTTACACACGGTAATTATATAGATACACCTGACTGCTGTATGATGGACTCCTACCTAGGTAAGTGCTTCTGTTACACACAGTAATTATATAGATACACCTGACTGCTGTGTGATGGACTCCTACCTAGGTAAGTGCTTCTGTTACACACGGTAATTATATAGATACACCTGACTGCTGTGTGATGGACTCCTACCTAGGTAAGTGCTTCTGTTACACACGGTAATTATATAGATACACCTGACTGCTGTGTGATGGACTCCTACCTAGGTAAGTGCTTCTGTTACACACAGTAATTATATAGATACACCTGACTGCTGTATGATGGACTCCTAGCTAAGTAAGTGCTTCTGTTACACACAGTAATTATATACATACACCTGACTGCTGTGTGATGGACTCCTACCTAGGTAAGTGCTTCTGTTACACACAGTAATTATATAGATACACCTGACTGCTGTATGATGGACTCCTACCTAGGTAAGTGCTTCTGTTACACACAGTAATTATATAGATACACCTGACTGCTGTGTGATGGACTCCTACCTAGGTAAGCGCTTCTGTCACACACAGTAATTATATAGATACACCTGACTGCTGTGTGATGGACTCCTACCTAGGTAAGCGCTTCTGTTACACACAGTAATTATATAGATGCACCTGACTGCTGTGTGATGGACTCCTACCTAGGTAAGCGCTTCTGTTACACACAGTAATTATATAGATGCACCTGACTGCTGTGTGATGGACTCCTACCTAGGTAAGCGCTTCTGTTACACACAGTAATTATATAGATACACCTGACTGCTGTATGATGGACTCCTACCTAGGTAAGTCCTTCTGTTACACACAGTAATTATACAGATACACCTGACTGCTGTATGATGGACTCCTACCTAGGTAAGTGCTTCTGTTACACACAGTAATTATATAGATACACCTGACTGCTGTATGATGTACTCCTACCTAGGTAAGTCCTTCTGTTACACACAGTAATTATATAGATACACCTGACTGTTGTGTGATGGACTCCTACCTAGGTAAGTGCTTCTGTTACACACAGTAATTATATAGATACACCTGACTGCTGTATGATGTACTCCTACCTAGGTAAGTCCTTCTGTTACACACAGTAATTATACAGATACACCTGACTGCTGTATGATGGACTCCTACCTAGGTAAGTGCTTCTGTTACACACAGTAATTATATAGATACACCTGACTGCTGTATGATGGACTCCTACCTAGGTAAGTGCTTCTGTTACACACAGTAATTATACAGATACACCTGACTGCTGTATGATGGACTCCTACCTAGGTAAGTGCTTCTGTTACACACAGTAATTATATAGATACGCCTGACTGCTGTATGATGGACTCCTACCTAGGTAAGTGCTTCTGTTACACACAGTAATTATACAGATACACCTGACTGCTGTATGATGGACTCCTACCTAGGTAAGTGCTTCTGTTACACACAGTAATTATATAGATACGCCTGACTGCTGTATGATGTACTCCTACCTAGGTAAGTGCTTCTGTTACACACAGTAATTATATAGATACACCTGACTGCTGTATGATGGACTCCTACCTAGATAAGTGCTTCTGTTACACACAGTAATTATATAGATACTCCTGACTGCTGTATGATGGACTCCTACCTAGGTAAGTGCTTCTGTTACACACAGTAATTATATAGATATACACCTGACTGCTGTATGATGGACTCCTACCTAGGTAAGTGCTTCTGTTACACACAGTAATTATACAGATACACCTGACTGCTGTATGATGGACTTCTACCTAGGTAAGTGCTTCTGTTACACACAGTAATAATACAGATACACCTGACTGCTGTGTGATGGACTCCTACCTAGGTAAGCGCTTCTGTTACACACAGTAATTATATACATACACCTGACTGCTGTGTGAAGGACACCTACCTAGGTAAGTACTTCTGTTACACACACTAATTATATAGATACATCTGACTGCTGTACGATGGACTCCTACCTAGGTAAGTGCTTCTGTTACACACAGTAATTATATAGAAACACCTGACTGATGTGATGGACTCCTACCTAGGTAAGCGCTTCTGTTACACACAGTAATGATATAGATACACCTGACTGCTGTGTGATGGACTCCTACCTAGGTAAGTGCTTCTGTTACACACAGTAATTATATAGAAACACCTGACTGATGTGATGTACTCCTACCTAGGTAAGCGCTTCTGTTACACACAGTAATGATATAGATACACCTGACTGCCGTGTGATGGACTCCTACCTAGGTAAGTACTTCTGTTACACACAGTAATTATATAGATACGCCTGACTGCTGTGTGATGGACTCCTACCTAGGTAAGTGCTTCTGTTACACACAGTAATTATATAGAAACACCTGACTGCTGTGTGATGGACTCCTACCTAGGTAAGTGCTTCTGTTACACACAGTAATTATATAGATACACCTGACTGCTGTATGATGGACTCCTACCTAGGTAAGTACTACTGTTACACACAGTAATTATATAGATACACCTGACTGCTGTGTGATGGACTCCTACCTAGGTAAGTGCTTCTGTTACACACAGTAATTATATAGATACACCTGACTGCTGTGTGATGGACTCCTACCTAGGTAAGTCCTTCTGTTACACACAGTAATTATATAGATACATCTGAATGGAAGACATGGCTTTGCAATGCACTGGAGACCTCTCTAACATTCAAGGGGCTAAAAGCCGCATTTAATTCAATAAGAATTTTTATTTCTCACCTACGGTGCAGATGGTTTGCTCTAGAATTGCACATCTTTTGTCTGGTGCATATGGCCATCTGAGTTTTAGATTTTTTCCTTGTTTCTTAGAGACAAAGAGCTGAAAACAGCAAGAAAAGTAATAGTTAAACAACTGCTGCTAAATTACATAATGAGGAGACAATTATGTTAAAGGAAGACAATAGTGCCTTAGTGTAATTCAGCAAACGTTAAAAAGAAAGAGCAATCATATCTAATTAGTGTTGAAATAAGGTTCCCCTTTGAAATGTTTAATTAGCTCTGTTTTATTACACAAACATTCTGGCTGTAGCGCCCTGCGCTCAGAGAATCTGATGAGTTAAACGGGGAGAAGTGCTCTGGCGCCCAGTGAGGGGCGAAACCTGACAAGGACTGGCTGTTGTTACCAGATGTCTGGACCATCACTGCTGCCATGCTGCTCGCTGCAAACAGCAGGCGATCATTTCAACCTTTGTTGCTTCTTCTGAAACCTCCCATTGTGCTTTCAATTTAACAGCATCACAACCAGACAAAAGAAATTTCTCGCCATATGCCCTTCAGTCCGGAGACGAATTCTATTAAAGCTTGTCTAACCTTGGGTAATTTATTAGTTATTGTTGCCATTTCTGCATCCCAGAGTATGAAACTGTGACTTCTGCGGGGGGCAGTGCCCTTTAGATGGATCAAACAAGACCACATTTGCTGGCAAGCGTAAGGGCTAAATGCAATTATTCTTATTAGAAATGATGTGCATCGTGTAAATGACATCATAGTGTGGATTCAGCTCTGCGGCTGCTACAGTCTGTTAGGCATTGTGAACGTACACAAACATTTTGTTTTACAGGAAAAAAATGAAAGGAGAAGTAAAAAAAATCTTATTAATACCCCCCTACTTATCTTACTATGTCCAGAAAATACTAATGTCCCTTATGTTTTGCCCCTGCTCCTCTGTTCAAGAAATAACATTTTCAATCAGTTCTCGATGTTAAAGCCATGGAGGCCGACATGATGATTGCTAACAGGGCCACAGTGAACGAACTGTGCTCATAGTAATCTTAAAATCCAACTAGAGGGGTGCAGTGTGTTGCTTCGCAATTCTTTGGGTAGGCTCAAACAATCTGCTTCCACTTATGGTTCCCTCTGGTCCTTATAGGGTTAAGCAAAGTTTATAGAGGTCACAAGGATTTTCTAGCCATGGTAAAGTAAGTGGTGTTTTATTGTCTGGAAGCCTTACATGTCCTAATAATTAACAAAATATAGTGATTAGCTAGAAAACTTGTTTTATTTTTTTTTAATCAGATTTGTGGTATGGCTAAATTTAAAGGTTTAAAATTGATGCGGTGCCTTACTCCCGGACAGACTGCGGGTACAGCTGTGCACCGCAGTCTGTCATTCTCCCTCTGCTCCCCTCCCCATGTGGTGTCTCGATCCAGCCTCCTCCAATGACGGAGGATTTCTCCTTGAAAGCTGGAGCCATCTCATTGGCCAGAGAGCGCTCTAGTTTACAATCAGAAATCCTCCGTCATTGGAGGAGGCTGGATCGAGACACCACATGGGGAGGGGAGCAGAGGGAGTTTGGGAGGCCTGTACCTGCAGTATGTCCCGAAGTAAGGTACTGCATCAATTTTAAACCTTTATTTTTAGCCGAACCACGAATTTTATAAAAAAATAAAAAATAAAATAAGTTTTCAAGCCAATAGCTATATTTAGTTAATTATTAGCCAAACTTATATAGGGGTGATAGTTCCCATTTAAGTGAAAGATAATAGGAGAGGTGAGGGTCTATTTTCTCATTATTTTTTTTTAATTATTTTCTGTTATTATATATAATACATGCATAAATATTATACTACATTTGGACCACAGAGCAGAGACAGTTGTGTATTTTTTATAAACTTTTTTATATATTTTATTGATGTTACACCTGTGTGAGTGTTGAAATATAGAGTGCCAGGTTGTACACCGTTTGTTACACCACGAGATGGTTGCGGGCGAGTCCCCTGATATGCATCTTGATTCTTAGGAATGGGAATGATGTTTTGTTTGATTCTACCGTATTCATCGCTTAGTGAACGTTACCAGGAGGATTTTAACCTGGCTGCTTGATTTTTCTAGCACTCAGTGTACATTGGAATTATTGGCAGGGGAGGACTGGCCTGGGGGCAGTGGGGCAATTGCCCCCTGGGCTGGTGATATGTCTGGGCTGGGAGACCACTGCACCTCACTAAATCTCCTGATTGCTACTGTAAATGAAGCTACACTAGTGATACCACAGGGCTTACAATTGAAATGGATTTAAACTAGTAAAATAAACCATTTCCCTTGTAAGCTCTATAGTATCAATAGGTAAACTTTACTTAAAGGGATAGTAATACTTCAAAATTACTATCCCTTATAGTGAAGCCCTTGTAAAACTGAATAAAATGCCACCAGCGGCATCTCTCAGACCTTTATGGTTTGTGAGATAGCCGCTTTTAAACTTCGCTCTCCCCTGACGTCAGCGTTCTTGCTGCAGTAGGGAAATCCGCTCCCGGGACCGGCGGAGGCTCTTCAGCAGAGCCAGACCTCGTTATAGAAGAAACGATCCTTCACTAAAACGGTCTTCTACGTGTGCTTGGTAACCAATCACACGTAGAAGACCGTTTTAGTGAAGGATCTTGTCTTCCATAACGAGATCTCGGCTCTGCTGAAGAGCCTCCGCCGGTCCCGGGAGCGGATTTCCCTACTGCAGCAAGAACGCTGACGTCAGGGGAGAGGCAGGGGGAGTGAAGTTTAAATCGGCTATCTCACAAGCCATAAAGGTCTGAGAGATGCCGCTGGTGGCATTTTATTCAGTTTTACAAGGGCTTCAATATAAGGGATAGTAATTTTGAAGTATTACTATCCCTTTTAGTAAAGCTTACCTATTGATACTATAGAGCTTACAAGGGAAATGGTTTAGTTTACTAGTTTAACTCCATTTCAATTGTAAGCTCTGTGGTATCACTAATGTAGCTCCATTTACAGCAGCAATCAGGAGATTTAGTGAGGTTCAGTGGCCTCCCAGCCCAGACATATCACCAGCCCAGGGGGCAATTGCCCCACTACCCCCCAGGCCAGCCCTCCCCTGCCAATAATTCCAATGTACACTGAGTGCTAGAAAAATCAAGCAGGCAGGTTAAAATCCTCCTGGTAACATTCACTAAGCTTTGTAGTAGCGCACTAGTGTAGCCCCAATTTAACTGCAAGCTATGTGGTATCACTTGACTTACGTCACAACATTAATGCCAATTTTAAAATTAACAAGAGGGGGTGGGCTGGAACATTGGGTTTGAATGATAGTAGAAATGGATCCCTTGAAAGTATTTGCCCCCTGGACCACAAGTTGCCAGCCCTTCCCTGATTATTGGCCAGATTGGTTGCACACATTAGTGTATATGTGTATTTTATTCAGTTTGATTCCATGTGTGGTGATCAATGTTTTACGATTCTTTTTATTAAATTGATATCATGATACAGGAGCAAGAAGTTGTCTTGATTGGAAAATGTAATCATATAGTGTTTATGGATAACTTTATGTATGCCAGACTGATTGACAGTACAGAGTATATCTATAACGGATTTAGAGATTATCTATTTTATTTGTGTCTCTGTATAGCGCTGGATTTGTTCCATTATTATTTTCGTTTTTCCCGGTTCTTTGAGAGTGAGAACTTTTATCTGTAGCTGCTTACAGGGACACCAGCGGTGCTATCGATCATTTTGTGCGCCACCATTGTTAATCATTATTTCATTAGTAATATGTACATTTGCTGATCTTCTGGTTAACATGACACATAAGAAGTTTATAATGCAATTTTTAAATATGCAAACTTGAATTAAGATGAAAGTTGCACTTTAAAAATATTAAAGAACATTTTTTGTACAATAAGTTGGCTCTATATAAAGGATAATAGTAAATTAAAAATAACAAGTTTGTATTACCATAGCAACAGGAAGAGTCTTTCCTTGCATATTTTGGTATACTAGTGATGTCAGCTGCTAAAATCCCACCTCCAGCCCTCTCAACTCACATTGCCATCAGAGGGCATGGCTTCTTATAATCAGTGGGCGGAACGTCTGGTAATCAGTGGGTGTGGCTGTTGATCATTCATGGGCGAGGCTTGTGGTCAGTGGGCGTGGTTTGTGATCATCAGTGGAAGGTTTAAAAGGGGAAAAAATGGCAGAAGGAAGATGAATATAAAGGGATAGTAATACTTTGTTTTATCTTTATTCTGATTTGTAGTCATTAAAAAACATGAAGAACAATATAAGTCTTATCTCTCAAACCTTTATGGTTTGAGAGATATTCACAAGCAAAGTTTCCCCTCCCGCCCCTTTTACCTAGTGTAAGCCATCTCTTCTCAGATGTGGAATGCAGTCCATAGACCAGACAGATAACAGAAGGGGACAATCTTCTTCCTATGAAAACAATGAAAACCCTGCCCCTTTTACCTAGTGTAAGCCATCTCTTCTCAGATGTGGAATCCAGTCCATAGACCAGACAGATAACAGAAGTGGACAATCTTCTTCCTATGAGAACACTGAAAGCCCTGCCCCTTTTACCTAGTGTAAGCCATCTCTTCTCAGATGTGGAATCCAGTCCATAGACCAGACAGATAACAGAAGTGGACAATCTTCTTCCTATGAGAACAATGAAAGCCCTGCCCCTTTTACCTAGTGTAAGCCATCTCTTCTCAGATGTGGAATCCAGTCCATAGACCAGACAGATAACAGAAGTGGACAATCTTCTTCCTATGAGAACAATGAAAGCCCTGCCCCTTTTACCTAGTGTAAGCCATCTCTTCTCAGATGTGGAATCCAGTCCATAGACCAGACAGATAACAGAAGTGGACAATCTTCTTCCTATGAGAACAATGAAAGCCCTGCCCCTTTTACCTAGTGTAAGCCATCTCTTCTCAGATGTGGAATCCAGTCCATAGACCAGACAGATAACAGAAGTGGACAATCTTCTTCCTATGAGAACAATGAAAGCCCTGTCCCCCTTGACAAGTTTTTCCCTTATCTTAATTGAATGTTGTCCCTCTCTGCAGTCTACCTGGGCACCTCCCTTCTGATCTGGCTGAGCAGTGTTACATCAGTAAAAGGGGCGGGAGGGGGACACTTTGTCATTGAATTACTCTTGTACTACAACTCTGACAGAATTGAAATAACACTCTCCAAAGTCCAAATACTATGATGATTAATTAGAGCTGCTTTTATTATGAAACATTACTATCCCTTTAAAGACCCTGGACAAACTGAGAAAATGGTGAAAATATAAAAAATAACTACATTTTATAATTATGTGAGGGCAATGAGGTCCGTCAAGGACAGGCTCCCTAATTCTGTATTTATTATTTAAGGTTTTGGGTTTTTTTTCATTCTAGGAGGCGTTGCCTGTTTAAATGGGGCTTTTAACCCCTTGAATGCTAGAGAGGTCTCCAATGCATTGCAAAGATCTCTCTAGCATCCAAGGGATTAAAAGCCTTGTTTAAATAAAAGGGAATCTATATTTGCCCCTGATGGCACCGTTGGTTTCATTTTGTGGTTATGGACTAGGGTGACCAGACCTCAACCTTAACCGGGGACACAAGAGAAATGCATACTGCAGGACTGCATTGATTTCAGTGCCGTCCTGAGATATGTCCATTTCCTATGTGTCCCCGGTTATAGGTGAGGTCTGGTCAGCCTGTTATGGACCCTAGTGTTATTATGTACAAATGCTTAAGGTGACATTATCACCTAAACATGAATACGTTTCACGCACTTTTACATATCATGTGCTCCTAGCCGCCATGTGTAAAAAGTATTTCATAGTTGCAATCAGGGCTCAAAATTTCCACTTCCCACTAGCCAATGACGAGTAGAAATTCAGCCCTGGTGGGTATGTTATGTATTGCAGTGGTGAGTAACTTTTCAGGTCTGTCTAGTAGCAAAGGACTTCAAATTATAAGCCCTGATACTAGTATGGATATGCTTATTGTGATATGTATAATTATTTGGGGGTAACTTTAATTTGGGTGATAGGTCCCATTGATTTAAAGTGGAACTATTATATATCTCCTTCTGCCCTAGAATTGCACTAATGCTTTGTGCTACATCTACCGTATTAGTACAGATGGAGCTCGGCGCTGACTTCTTTCAGGGGATGTATATATAAACAGTATCTAAGTGTATGTACACATATATACCAAATCACACTTCCAAAAATAAATCTCAGAAGAAATGTCTACAAAAATATATATAAAATATATTAAATATATTATGCTCATGCTTGAGCATAAAGAACTTGATTAAGCAATCCTTTGTGTGAAACGCATTGTTGGATGCAATCTTTCCTGACCAGGAATCTTTGTGGCTGTATAGGTGGCAACAAATTACCCATGTATGTATTTATTTTTCTGTTTTATATTTTATATGTAATCTGCATTGTTGCAATATTGCTTGGCATGTTGGCAAGCACATGCAATTTGTATTACTAAAGATATTTTTTACCTAATATATATATATATATATGTTATACAGGGCTCAAAATTTCCACTCGCCACTAGCCAATGGCGAGTAGAAATTCAGCCCTGGTGGGTATGTTATGGATTGCAGTGGTGAGTAACTTTACTGGTCTGGTTAGTAGCAAAGGACTTCAAATTTTAAGCCCAAAACATATATGTATACCCGGGACCTCTCCGATCCGCCCCGGAGTTTCCATTTTATACACTTAAATACCGGGCCTCCGGGAGACAGATGCTGATTCTCTGGTGGTGGGGAGTTTCTTATGAAACTCTGCCCTGTTCCTACCCTGTTCCTCCCATCTTCCCTCCTTCCCATTCAGTTCTTCCCATTTCTCCTCCTTCCTACTAGGTTTCTCACCCTTCTCACCCAGTTTCTCACACTTCCCACCTACTTCTCCTCCTTCCCCACCCTGTTCCTCCCATTTCCCACTCACTTCTCCTCCTTCTCACTCTGTTCCTCCCATTTCCCACCCACTTCTCCTCCTTCCCATTTCCTCCCACTTCCCATCCGTTTCTCCTCCTTCCCACCCAGTTCCTTACACTTGCCACCTACGTCTCCTCCTTCTCACCCAGTTCCTCCCACTTCTCCTCCTTCCCACCCTGTTCCTCCCATTTCCCACCCACTTCTCCTCCTTCCCATTTCCTCCCACTTCTCATCCACTTCTCCTCCTTCTCACCCTGTTCCTCCGATTTCCCACCCACTTCTCCTCCTTCCAATTTCCTCCCACTTCCCATCCATTTCTCCTCCTTCCCACCCAGTTCCTTACACTTCCCACCCACGTCTCCTCCTTCTCACCCAGTTCCTCCCACTTCTCCTCCTTCCCACCCTGTTCCTCCCATTTTCAGACTGAATTACCGGGTCTCCAGGGACAAAGGCCGATCCTCCAGTGTTGGTGAGTTTCTTCTCCTTCCCGCCTTGTTCCTCCCATTTCCCTCCCGCTTTTCCTCTTTCCCAGTCTGTTCCTCCTACTTCTTCCCACCCTGTTTCTCCCACATCCTGCCCACATCTCCTTATTCCCACCCTTTTGCTCCCACTTCAAACCCAGTTCTCCTCCTTCATGCACTGTTCCTCCTACTTCCTGACACATGAGTAAGGCACACCCCCCCCAATTAAGTCCCACCCCTTTTTGGCATGAATTGTGACACTGACATCCCCTGTCTTGCAGCACGTGAGTTCTCTCCGGGGGCTCAAATGGAAGAAGATCCCAGATATATCTGTAAGCAGGCGGTGATTCAACAGCGACTACGGTATCTTTTTTGCAGGAAAACCGTGAAAGTGTTGTGATGATCTCTGTCTGCATCACCGTCAGCTGGTCGGCCACTGCCGGGGAGTGCGGATGAAAGCTCTGCCCTGATTGGCTGCAGCTAATCAGGGAGCATATTTCAACCACTGGAACTGCCTGGAGTGGAGATGGCTACTCACTGGTAGCTGGAGAAAGATGGAAGAAGGTAGAATTTGTACCTGAAGTCAATACAAGGGCCCATGAACCTTCCTTCCTCTCACCCAGAGGTGGGCAGACCTAAGAGACAATATGGGACCTATTCTTCACAGCAAAAGGGGGAGGGGGCATCACCTGCCTGTGGAGGGAAAATTGGGGGCAGGCCTTACGGCTTAAAAAGTTGAAGGTTACCTACTAATGTAGACTAACTTGTTTGCTTCTTTTCCCTCCCTTGAACCCTTTAGATGTTGTTAAATACAATGCTAAATCCAACCAACAGAGTGGAGGTCATGTAAGTCAACAGGGAATTGCTTTACTTAGGGCTGGTAATGCGGTGCCCTTGGGCACTATGTCTGGTGGGAGATACCAGTCAATTCCTCTGTGCCTTAAGGCAGGGCAAAGTGTCCTGGAACCAGACCTGCCACTTGAGAAGGGGCATTGCCAGTAATGACATCTGAAGACGTGAAGTGATGGGTCTGCTTGGGAAGGGAGGGGTTGGTCAGGGCTTGTCTAGGAGCAGACTCCTCCTTGAAGGGTTAGAAATGCCGAAATTTAAGTCTACCAAATATTGTAGATGTTAAAAAATAAAGTATATGAAGAAAGTCCTATATCTGAAACCTTTATAGTTTGAGAGATATTCAGCGCTAAAATTCCCCCCTCTCTCCCCTTCTCCTGACATCAACGTCTACTGACAGCAGGAGATCCTGGTCCTGGGACCAGCTGGCCGAAATAGCGAAATATAAAAATAATTACTTCATTGGAATGGTCTACAAAGCGTGCCTGGTTTGGAAGCACACTTTGTAGACCGTTACAATGAAGTTGTTCTTTTTAAATATTGCTATTTCGGCTCTGCTGAAGAGCCGCCTCAAGTTGCACAACCCGAATCTCCTGCTGTCAGCTTTACCGCTGACATGAGAGGGGAACTTTAGCAGCGAATATCTCTCAAAAAGTGTTTGAGAGATAGGATTTTCTTCATGTACTTTATTTAATAGACTTAAATTTCAATATTACTATCCCTTTGAGGGGGGCCATACTGGCGGGGGTCAGGGGCCACAGTCTATGGGGAGCCACATTATACAGGGGTCTGGTAGTCATGGCCTTAACAGGTTAATAGGTCAAATAAACAGTGACCTCCCTTTTGCCACCAGATAACTGTTTCTGTGTCTACTTTTTTAAACAGATAGTAATGTCTCAGGATAAATAAAGGTTTAATCATTCCTTACACTTAGTAATAATGCTCTCCATATTGCCAATGTTCATATCGGTCTAGCTGATGTGTAATTATATTGTAAAGTTCCCCCTTCTGCCCGTTATTTCTATGTCACTCTTCTTTCCTCAGAGCAGAAAAGTGGTCCAGACGGATCTGACAAGAGACAATCTTGTGTCAGTAAAACGAAAAGCCTGCCTTCCTTTGTCAAGAGGGGCAGGTTTTACTTATACTAAGAGACAGAAGATTGTCCCTCATTGGCGTAACTACAGGGGTTGCACCTGCGACTGGGCCTGTCACTCCAGGGGCCCGGCCTCCCCCTGCGACCCCCTCGCCTGACACCCGCAAATAAGTAATGCAGAGCTCTGGGGCTCTGCATTACGAGAGTGCCGGTCTGCCGGAGGGAGATCAGTATTCCCTCCGGCAGACCGGCACTCTCGTAATGCAGAGCACTGGGAGATGACATCATCATGACATCATCTCCCAGCGCTCTGCATTACTGAAGAGGACCGCGCAGAAAGAGACCTGTCCTCTGCCACAGGACCACCAGGGAGGTAGGAGATTTAGGGGCATTGTGGAGATGGGGGCAATGTGGAAAGGGCAATGAGGAGATTGAGGGGCATTGTGGAGATGGAGGCGATATGGAGATTGAGGGGCACTGTGTAAGGGGAAATGTGAAGATTGAGGGGGAGATGGGGGCATTGTGGAAGGGGCAATGTGGAGATTGAGGGACAATGTGGAGATTGAGGGGCATCGAAGGGATGATGTGGAGATTGAGGGGCAATGTGGAAGGGATGATGTGGAGATTGAGGGGCATTGTGGAGATGGGGGGCAATGTGGAGGTGACCAGTGTGGTCGGGGGGCCCATGCCAATTCTTGCACCAGGGCCCCGTGGCTTCTAGTTACACCTCTGCTGTCCCTCATTGCGATCTGTCCAATCGAGTGACCAGATTTCAGATCTGAAAGAAGATTGACAGCTGTAAAATGGGCGGGAGGGGGAAAAGTTATAATATAATTACACATCAATTAGACAGATATGAACACTGGCAATGATGGAGAGCGTTATTAATAAGTGTAAGGAGTGATCGAACCTTAATTTATCCTGAGACATTACTATCTCTTTAAGGTATTCATATCTGCCGGGTGGTGGAATAAGGTTGTGGGGTGTATGGTTCGTTGGTTTAGGGGAAAAAGGGGGATACTCACCATGTACACCTTACTACCAGGTCTTCACAGGAGACTTGTCGGAGACGACTGATGTAGGTAAACAAAGAAGAAATATCATTTTTTAATGGGCCTGATAAAAGGTGTCCTAAAGTGCTCACTTTTCCTTTTATTTAAAACACTAGTTGAGGAGCCCGTTATATGGGCCACAGTGCCACTACCAGCCGGTCGTGGTGCAGTCATGTGCAGTAGAGACTGCTCACGGAGCATCCAGCTCTGTATCAGCCGCGGTGCGGGCAGTCTCTACTGAGCATGACTGTGTCATTACACACGATTTAGCAAATTATTATATAGGATTTTTTAGAACTTTACCCCCAAAGAAATACGTTTAAATCAGGCTGTCTAGGAGTAAATGATATCCAATGGATTTTAACCCTTTTCATTTTTTTTGGTGATGATGTTCCTTTAAAGATTTTTACTTTGGAGTCCTCGCTAACATCCAGTGGGTTAACCCTTTGCGTGCCAGAGGGGTATGCAACGCATTGCTTTGCAATGCGTTACGTACCCCTCTGTCACTCAAAGGGTTAAAATACTCTTTTTAAAGGGATAGTAATACTTAAAATGTAAAAAAAAATATGTTGTAGGGTTTATCCCCCTGAGTAAAACAAGAGTGCTCCCACTGCTGAAAGGTGTTTCATTCAAAAGTTATTAATTTTCATAGTTGAATTTTTTAGGTGCAATATCACAGTGGCCTGAAATTGTACAGTGGAGCTGTTGCTACACCATCGTATGGAGATTTATGGTCCCGGGACCAGAGCTGTCCATAGGATGGTGTAGCAACAGCGCCACTGTACAGTTTCAGGCCACTGTGATATTGCACCTAAAAAATTCAACTTTGAAAATTAATAACTTTTGAATGAAACCCTTGTTTTACTCAGGGGGATAAACCCTACAACATATTATTTTTTACATTTTAAGTATTACTATCCCTTTAATCAATGGGACCTTTTAATTTGACCCCGAATTACTGAGCTTTCTTTGTGCGGATGGCTCTTAGAGGGCTATTTGCTAAAGTGTGAACTGTCCTTTTTACTAATGCTATTACTCACAGAGCCTCGGCTTGCAACCACTTACATTGTCCACTCTGGTGCCTCACATAATACCGCTGCAAACTATCAACCTTTGGGCTTTGTGTTGTAAACTAAATATCTTGCTCAGAATCACACTGGAGTCCATTTACTGATGATATTTTCTATGTGCTGGTCAGAGAGGATAAAATCTCATTTACTTTTTTAGCAAATAGATTCTTCTGTTCCACTTTTGGTCCGCAGAGTGGTGAGAATAATGAAATAGATGTTATTGCTGCTCAGTAAATCTTTCTGTACAATTAGAGGACATCGCTTACTAGGATTAATGCCAAACAAGATTAACACACAATGGGATAAATGTTACAATCGCCTGGGCTGGTGTAAGGCTTCAGCGTCAATGTCAGGCGCTGCACGGGGGGCATTCATAGAGCGCATGATTGATTTAATGCATAATGGCGCATGCACTCCGTCATTAATATCAGTTATAATAAGTCATTAAGACTAATATCAGCCACACCCTTACTCTTGCCCCATAGCGAGGCTCTTCAAAGTCATACCAAGGTCACACCATTTCCTCTGTGCCTAGTTTTACCCTTTGAGAGCCAGAGAGGTTCCTACTTGTGGACTACATCTCTGGCACTCAAAGGGTTAAGGTGGCCAGATCATTACTATTACTGGTGCAGAATGTTGGTTCCCAACTAGACTAACAGGCCACGTCTTTATGGAAGAGCTGGAGGGACACATATTGCTTATCACTGGCATACTCTATTGGTTCCCAGTCTTCTACTTGCGGGGGCGGGGGGTCTACCAGGCCACGTCTTTATGGAAGAGCTGGAGGGACACATATTGCCTATTTCTGGTGTAAACTAGTGGTTCACAGCCCTCTCCTCAAGGGCACCTAACAGGCCACGTCTTTATGGAACAGCTGGAGGTACACATATTGCTTATCACTGGCATAGTCTATTGGTTTCCAGCATTCTACTTGGGGGGGCGGGGGGTCTACCAGGCCAGGTCTTTATGTAAGCACTGGAGGGACACATATTGCCTATCCCTGTTGCAGACTAGCAGTTCCCAGGCCTCTCCTCAGGGGCCCCTAACAGGCCACGTCTTTATGGAAGAGCTGGAGGGACACATATTGCCTGTCCCTGGTATAGATTAGTGATTCCCAGGCCTCTCCTCAGAGGCCCCTGACAGGCTGCATCTTTATGGAACAGCTGGAGGGACACATATTACCTATCCCTGTTGTAGACTAGCGGTTCCCAGGCCTCTCCTCAGGGGCCCCTAACAGGCCACGTCTTTATGGAACAGCTGGAGGGACACATATTGCCTGTCCCTGGTGTGTTTCCCTGCTTGCGTACAGCTGAGGTAATCAGAGACACAGTCATGTCATTATCTCCCCTGTGCACAAGCAGGGAAACACTAAAGACCAGGCCTGTTAGTGCCCACGAGGAGAGGACTGAGAGCTACTGTTCTGTCCCAAGGATAGACATTGTGAGGCCACCCAGCTCTTCAGGACCACAAATCCCATGATGCCCAGGGTCGTGGTGTGAACAGCAGTCCTGAACAGCTGGAGGGCAACAGGTTGCCCACCAGAACTGCGGCATTTCCTTATATGTACAGCCAACTGAAACGTAAGGATAAGAAGGGCTCTGTTCTCTTTAGCGCCAGTCTATAGGAAGTGCCAATCTAGAGCAGGCCCCTCCCCCTGAAATTCCTCTAAACGGAGGCTCCTTGCAATGTCCCCCTTTAGACCTTTTCCATAGGACTGTCATCTGTCATGGACTCTGCTTCAGAGAAGGGGATTCAGGTTATCGCCTCATTTCTTGCATTGCTTTGCCTTAAAGGGATAGTAATACTTCATTTTTTCTTTATTTTATTTTGTAGGCATTAACCCTTTGAGTGACAGAGAGGTACAGAATGCATTCCATTAAGAACGATATAAGTCTTATCTCTCAAACCTTTCTGGTTTGAGAGATATTCACAAGCAAAGTTTCCCCTCCCGCCCCTTTTACCTAGTGTAAGCCATCTCTTCTCAGATGTGGAATCCAGTCCATAGACTGGACAGATAACAGCAGGGGACAATCTTCTTCCTATGAGAACAATGAAAGCCCTGCCCCCCTTGACAAGTTTTTCAGGTTTTTCCCTTATCTTAATTGAAGATTGTCCCTCTCTGCAGTCTACCTGGGCACCTCCCTTCTGATCTGGCTGAGCAGTGTTACATCATTAAAAGGGGCGGGAGGGGGACACTTTATTATTGAATTACTCTTGTACTACAACTCGGACAGAATTGATATAACACTCTCCAAAGTCCAGATACTATGATTAATTAGAGATGCTTTTATTATGAAACATTACTATCCCTTTAATAATTATACCTGCGCTCTTACATGGAAATCCTGATAACAGGCAATGCTGATAGTGTTTGAAGACCAGGACTGACTTCCCCTGATACACAACCTCAACTGTATATTATTTCTTAATTAGATAACTGTGTTCACCTCAGGCACTACAAACAAAATTGTCTTTTAATTTACATGTGACTTTTAACATTTAAAGGGATAGTATTGCTAGATTTTTACAAAAATTAATATTGTAAACATTAAAACCATGAATAGAAAGAGCTATCCCTCAAACTTTTATAGTTAGTAAGACTGAAGCATGTAAAGTTTGGGTTTCCCAGCAGTCTGCCATCTAGCTGAGAAAAGTACAATCCGGCCCTGAGATTGTCCTGCAGCTCTTCAGCAGAGCCGAAACAGCGCGATGTAGGAAGAAACACTTCATTGGAACGGTCTACAATGTCTGCTTGCAAACCAGGCGCACTTTGTAGATTGTTCCAATGAAGTATTTCTTCCTACATTGCGCTATTTCAGCTCTGCTGAAGAGCCGCAGGATGATCTCAGCCTGGAACAGCTCCACTCCAGTGCATTGCAAAGGTAGAGACAGCTGAAGACAACTGTAAATGCATAGAAACTATAATACATTAAGGAAAGTCTGTTGTATCGCCTGCATTCCTCCCAAGTGTCCCTTTTTAGGAGGGACATGCACTCTTTTGGACACAAATCCCTCTGTCCCTCTTTCCTGCCCTATTGTCCCTCTTTTTAGGAGATCAGACTGTGTGGTGTGTGTATATAAGTGTATCACCCTGGTGTCCCTGTGTTTAGGAGATCAGGCTGTGTGGTGTGTATATAAGTGTATCACCCTGGTGTCCCTGTGTTTAGGAGATCAGACTGTGTGGTGTGTATATAAGTGTATCACCCTGGTGTCCCTGTGTTTAGGAGATCAGACTGTGTGGTGTGTGTATGTAAGTGTATCACCCTGGTGTCCCTGAGTGTAGGAGATCAGACTGTGTGGTGTGTATATATAAGTGTATCACCCTGGTGTCCCTGTGTTTAGGAGATCAGACTGTGTGGTGTGTATATATGTATCACCCTGGTGTCCCTGTGTTTAGGAGATCAGACTGTGTGGTGTGTATATAAATGTATGACACTGGTGTCCCTGTGTTTAGGAGATCAGACTGTGTGGTGTGTATATGAATGTATGACCCTGGTGTCCCTGTGTTTAGGAGATCAGACTGTGTGGTATGTATATATGTATCACCCTGGTGTCCCTGTGTTTAGGAGATCAGACTGTGTGGTGTGTATAGAAGTGTATCACCCTGGTGTCCCTGTGTTTAGGAGATCAGACTGTGTGGTGTGTATATAAATGTATGACCCTGGTGTCCCTGTGTTTAGGAGATCAGACTGTGTGGTGTGTATAGAAGTGTATCACTCTGGTGTCCCTGTGTTTAGGAGATCAGACTGTGTGGTGTGTATATAAGTGTATCACCCCTGGTGTCCCTGTGTTTAGGAGATCACACTGTGTGATGTGTATATAAGTGTATCACCCTGGTGTCCCTGTGTTTAGGAGATCATACTGTGTGGTGTGTATATATAAGTGTATCACCCTGGTGTCCCTGTTTTTAGGAGATCAGACTGTGCGGTGTGTATAGAAGTGTATCACCCTGGTGTCCCTGTGTTTAGGAGATCAGACTGTGTGGTGTGTATATAAGTGTATCACCCTGGTGTTCCTGTGTTTAGGAGATCAGACTGTGTGGTGTGTATATAAGTGTATCACCCTGGTGTCCCTGTGTTTAGGAGATCAGACTGTGTGGTGTGTATATAAGTGTATCACCTTGGTGTCCCTGTGTTTAGGAGATCAGACTGTGTGGTGTGTATATAAGTGTATCACCCCGGTGTCCCTGTGTTTAGGAGATCAGACTGTGTGATGTGTATAGAAGTGTATCACCCTGGTGTCCCTGTGTTTAGAAGATCAGACTGTGTGGTGTGTATATATAAGTGTATCACCCTGGTGTCCCTGTGTTTAGGAGATCAGACTGTGTGGTGTGTATATAAGTGTATCACCTTGCTGTCCCTGTGTTTAGGAGATCAGACTGTGTGGTGTGTATACAAGTATATCACCCTGGTGTCCCTGTGTTTAGGAGATCAGACTGTGTGGTGTGTATATAAGTGTATCACCTTGCTGTCCCTGTGTTTAGGAGATCAGACTGTGTGGTGTGTATAGAAGTGTATCACCCTGGTGTCCCTGTGTTTAGGAGATCAGACTGTGTGGTGTGTATATATGTATCACCCTGGTGTCCCTGTGTTTAGGAGATCAGACTGTGTGGTGTGTATAGAAGTGTATCACCCTGGTGTCCCTGTGTTTAGGAGATCAGACTGTGTGGTGTGTATATGAATGTATGACCCTGGTGTCCCTGTGTTTAGGAGATCAGACTGTGTGGTGTGTATATATGTATCACCCTGGTGTCCCTGTGTTTAGGAGATCAGACTGTGTGGTGTGTATAGAAGTGTATCACCCTGGTGTCCCTGTGTTTAGGAGATCAGACTGTGTGGTGTGTATATAAATGTATGACCCTGGTGTCCCTGTGTTTAGGAGATCAGACTGTGTGGTGTGTATAGAAGTGTATCACTCTGGTGTCCCTGTGTTTAGGAGATCAGACTGTGTGGTGTGTATATAAGTGTATCACCCCTGGTGTCCCTGTGTTTAGGAGATCACACTGTGTGATGTGTATATAAGTGTATCACCCTGGTGTCCCTGTGTTTAGGAGATCACACTGTGTGGTGTGTATATATAAGTGTATCACCCTGGTGTCCCTGTTTTTAGGAGATCAGACTGTGCGGTGTGTATAGAAGTGTATCACCCTGGTGTCCCTGTGTTTAGGAGATCAGACTGTGTGGTGTGTATATAAGTGTATCACCCTGGTGTTCCTGTGTTTAGGAGATCAGACTGTGTGGTGTGTATATAAGTGTATCACCCTGGTGTCCCTGTGTTTAGGAGATCAGACTCTGTGGTGTGTATATAAGTGTATCACCTTGGTGTCCCTGTGTTTAGGAGATCAGACTGTGTGGTGTGTATAGAAGTGTATCACCCTGGTGTCCCTGTGTTTAGGAGATCAGACTGTGTGGTGTGTATATAAGTGTATCACCCTGGTGTTCCTGTATTTAGGAGATCAGACTGTGTGGTGTGTGTATAAGTGTATCACCTTGGTGTCCCTGTGTTTAGGAGATCGGACTGTGTGGTGTGTATATAAGTGTATCACCCTGGTGTCCCTGTGTTTAGGAGATCGGACTGTGTGGTGTGTATAGAAGTGTATCACCCTGGTGTCCCTGTGTTTAGGAGATCAGACTGTGTGGTGTGTATATAAATGTATCACATTGCTCCACAGAAATAAAACTCACATTAATGTTTATTTAAACATCAGTATATGTGTTTATAAATTAATCTGTGTAAATAAAATACGTTGGTCTTGTTCCAAATCAATTTTCAGATACACGAGAGGTGTCAGTAGGTCATGAAATAACCTACAAATTCTCAGTGATGCCTCACCCACCAGCAACACCACCTAAAACAAAAATGTCCCTCTTTGGACATTTGAAATGTTTGGAGGTGTGCTCCTGAGAAGTACCAGTTACCTGCTTGAGTCCTGACTTGTTGAAGTGATAGTACCTTTTAAAGCGGAACTAACACCGCTAACAAACGTTGTCTATAATAATTCCCTATCTGGCGACTAGCTGCTTAGTAGCGCTAGTTGCCAGAATTATTACATCTCCATGAAGAAATTTGAAGTGATCCTCGGCTGACAGGCAGGACGGAGCGCGGACATCTTGCCCTAGTGACGTCCGCGCGCCTGCGCAGTCAGTCCCTTCCGGAGCCAAATGGCTCCTAGCAACGCCTCCTACAGCTGTCTGGGACTGACAGCGCAGGCGCCGGACCAGTGGCGTAACTAGCAGCCACCGGGCCCTGGTGCAGAAATTGCCGCCGGGCCCGGGCCCCCCCCCAATCTTCACGTTGCCCCACTTGAATCACTTACCTCCATCTCCCGCGCGGTTCTCAGTTATGCAGAGCGCTGGGAGATCATCTCCCAGCACTCTGCATTACTAGAGCGCCGGGAGATCACCTGAGCTGCTGCGGGCAGGGCTGTGGGCGAGTGGCGATGGGTTCGCAGGGGGCGGACGGGCCCCTTGGAGTGACGGGCCCGGTCGCAGGTGCGACCCCTATTGTTACGCCACTGCGCCGGACGTCACTAGGGCAAGATGTCCGCGCTCCGTCCTGCCTGTCAGCCGAGGATCACTTCAAATTTCTCCATGAAGAGGTAATAATTCTGGCGACTAGCGATACTAAGCAGCTAGTCACCAGATAGGGAATTATTACAGACAATGTTTGTTAGCGGTGTTCGTTCCGCTTTAAATGTTGAGAAAATTTGTTTAACTCTGGTTAGCTTCCTCTCCAGAAAATATACCTGTACAAATATATAAACAAAAACTCACCGACACACACAAAGATACAGACACACAATACACTGAGATGCACACTCACACATGCACACACCTCTTTCCCTATTTGTAGTCTGGCAGGCATATCATTAGTCAGTAAGGGATAGCAATCAATGCACTATACAACTGTATTAAATAGCAAAAAACCTTACAACACATTCTATACATCTCTGTCATCCAAGAGATAACAAGTGTTTTGTGAATAAAGTTATTTCTCCAGACCGTTCTGTTCTATAGAGTCTGGTTTACAGTACAGTATCATTGTGCTGATTGGTATTAAGATGTACGTGCCTGCCCTGCCTACAGCGCTTGTTCTCTGTTAATATGTCAGTGTGCGTGTAAGGTCAGGGCAGAGACACTTGTATGACGGCTTATCCACCAAGGTCAGCTGTTCACAGAAAACATTTAGATAAGGATTCATGACTGCATTTAATTAATGAGTAGGTCATTGTAGAATTGTCCTGAGGGAACAGTGCAGATCACTTTACTGCTCAGCTCTACACCTAATACAATAAAACACATTAAATTATTTAACAGAACAAAAGTCCTTGATCCCCTGGGGTCTGCCGCCTGCTTTTGAGACATGGGTTTTTTTAAACTTTTGTTTTGTACTTCACACAAAATGCAGCTTTATTGATTTATACTAGGTCCCGCTTTTGTCCAAAAGTAGATATTTTTGCATAGAAGTGGAAAATATAAAACGAGAGCAACTAAATGTAATTTTATTCTTTGTGTAACAATTCAAAGCGACTGGCGAGGATATAAAATGGAACGTAGCGAGATAGCAATGCCGGTGTGTTATGATACAGAAAGTCCTTATCTGTTCTACTAGCGGCACCTAAACCGGATCACGTTGGGAGGCTGATGTACCAAGAGAAGTGGGGGACACATAACGCACCGAAGAGAACTGGGGGACACATACCGCACAGAAGGGAACTGGGGGACACATACCGCACAGAAGAGAACTGGGGGACACATACCGCACCATGTGGGACCTAAAACTTTCTTCAGATTCCCATTGATTTAAAAAGTACTTTTAACCAGCTGAATTATTAAGAGATCTCCAATGCATTGCTTTGTGATTGTTTCCTCTTGTGCGGTTGTTTTGCTCCAAAACTGTTGCAATTCCTTATAGTAGAGGTGGGAGAAATATTAACCCCTACAGAGAAAACAATGAAAAATGGTAATTTTTGCCTTTGGAGGTAATTCCCCAAAATGTTCCCACTGTGAACCATAGTAACCAAAGAATCACACAGTGTTCCTACATGCCTTGTCCCATAATAACCATAGAACCAAACAGTGCCCCCCCAGCCTTGTCCCATAATAACCATAGAACCGAACAGTACCCCCCCAGCCTTGTCCTATAATAACCATAGAACCGAACAGTACCCCCCCAGCCTTGTCCTATAATAACCATAGAACCGAACAGTACCCCCCCAGCCTTGTCCCATAGTAACCATAGAACCAAACAGTGCCCCCCCCAGCCTTGTCCCATAGTAACCATAGAACCAAACAGTGCCCCCCCCAGCCTTGTCCCATAGTAACCATAGAACCGAACAGTGCCCCCCCAGCCTTGTCCCATAATAACCATAGAACCGAACAGTGCCCCCTAGCCTTGTCCCATAGTAACCATAGAACCAAACAGTACCCCCCCCAGCCTTGTCCCATAATAACCATAGAACCGAACAGTGCCCCCCCAGCCTTGTCCTATAATAACCATAGAACCGAACAGTGCCCCCCAGCCTTGTCCCATAGTAACCATAGAACCGAACAGTGCCCCCCCAGCCTTGTCCCATAATAACCATAGAACCGAACAGTGCCCCCCAGCCTTGTCCCATAGTAACCATAGAACCAAACAGTACCCCCCCCAGCCTTGTCCCATAGTAACCATAGAACCAAACAGTACCCCCCCCAGCCTTGTCCCATAATAACCATAGAACCAAACAGTACCCCCCCCCAGCCTTGTCCCATAGTAACCATAGAACCAAACAGTACCCCCCCCAGCCTTGTCCCATAGTAACCATAGAACCGAACAGTGCCCCCCCAGCCTTGTCCTATAATAACCATAGAACCGAACAGTGCTCCCCCCAGCCTTGTCCCATAGTAACCATAGAACCAAACAGTGCCCCCCAAGCCTTGTCCCATAATAACCATAGAACCAAACAGTGCCCCCCAGCCTTGTCCCATAATAACCATAGAACCGAACAGTGCCCCCCAGCCTTGTCCCATAGTAACCATAGAACCAAACAGTGCCCCCCCAGCCTTGTCCCATAATAACCATAGAACCGAACAGTGCCCCCCCCAGCCTTGTCCCATAATAACCATAGAACCGAACAGTGCCCCCCAGCCTTGTCCTATAATAACCATAGAACCGAACAGTGCCCCCCAGCCTTGTCCTATAATAACCATAGAACCGAACAGTGCCCCCCAGCCTTGTCCTATAATAACCATAGAACCGAACAGTGCCCCCCCAGCCTTGTCCCATAATAACCATAGAACCGAACAGTGCCCCCCAGCCTTGTCCCATAGTAACCATAGAACCGAACAGTGCCCCCCCAGCCTTGTCCTATAATAACCATAGAACCGAACAGTGCCCCCCCAGCCTTGTCCTATAATAACCATAGAACCGAACAGTGCCCCCCCCAGCCTTGTCCCATAGTAACCATAGAACCAAACAGTGCCCCCCAGCCTTGTCCTATAATAACCATAGAACCGAACAGTGCCCCCCAGCCTTGTCCTATAATAACCATAGAACCAAACAGTGCCCCCCAGCCTTGTCCCATAATAACCATAGAACCGAACAGTGCCCCCCAGCCTTGTCCCATAATAACCATAGAACCAAACAGTACCCCCCCCAGCCTTGTCCCATAATAACCATAGAACCGAACAGTGCCCCCCCAGCCTTGTCCTATAATAACCATAGAACCGAACAGTGCCCCCCAGCCTTGTCCCATAATAACCATAGAACCAAACAGTACCCCCCCCAGCCTTGTCCCATAATAACCATAGAACCGAACAGTGCCCCCCCAGCCTTGTCCTATAATAACCATAGAACCGAACAGTGCCCCCCAGCCTTGTCCCATAATAACCATAGAACCAAACAGTACCCCCCCCAGCCTTGTCCCATAATAACCATAGAACCGAACAGTGCCCCCCCAGCCTTGTCCTATAATAACCATAGAACCAAACAGTACCCCCCCCAGCCTTGTCCCATAATAACCATAGAACCGAACAGTGCCCCCCCAGCCTTGTCCTATAATAACCATAGAACCAAACAGTACCCCCCCCAGCCTTGTCCCATAATAACCATAGAACCAAACAGTACCCCCCCCAGCCTTGTCCCATAATAACCATAGAACCGAACAGTGCCCCCCCAGCCTTGTCCTATAATAACCATAGAACCGAACAGTGCCCCCCCCAGCCTTGTCCCATAGTAACCATAGAACCAAACAGTGCCCCCCCAGCCTTGTCCTATAATAACCATAGAACCAAACAGTGCCCCCCAGCCTTGTCCTATAATAACCATAGAACCAAACAGTGCCCCCCCAGCCTTGTCCTATAATAACCATAGAACCAAACAGTGCCCCCCAGCCTTGTCCTATAATAACCATAGAACCGAACAGTACCCCCCAGCCTTGTCCTATAATAACCATAGAACCAAACAGTGCCCCCCCCCAGCCTTGTCCCATAATAACCATAGAACCAAACAGTGCCCCCCAAGCCTTGTCCCATAATAACCATAGAACCAAACAGTGCCCCCCAGCCTTGTCCCATAATAACCATAGAACCGAACAGTGCCCCCCCAGCCTTGTCCCATAGTAACCATAGAACCAAACAGTGCCCCCCCAGCCTTGTCCCATAATAACCATAGAACCGAACAGTGCCCCCCAGCCTTGTCCTATAATAACCATAGAACCGAACAGTGCCCCCCAGCCTTGTCCCATAGTAACCATAGAACCAAACAGTGCCCCCCCAGCCTTGTCCCATAATAACCATAGAACCAAACAGTGCCCCCCCAGCCTTGTCCCATAATAACCATAGAACCAAACAGTGCCCCCCCAGCCTTGTCCCATAATAACCATAGAACCAAACAGTGCCCCCCCAGCCTTGTCCCATAATAACCATAGAACCAAACAGTGCCCCCCCAGCCTTGTCCCATAGTAACCATAGAACCAAACAGTGCCCCCCAGCCTTGTCCCATAATAACCATAGAACCAAACAGTACCCCCCCAGCCTTGTCCCATAGTTACCATAGAACCAAACAGTGCCCCCCAGCCTTGTCCCATAATAACCATAGAACCAAACAGTGCCCCCCCAGCCTTGTCCCATAATAACCATAGAACCAAACAGTGCCCCCCAGCCTTGTCCCATAATAACCATAGAACCAAACAGTACCCCCCCAGCCTTGTCCCATAATAACCATAGAACCAAAGAGTGTCCCCTCAGCCTTGTCCCATAGTAACCATAGAACCAAACAGTGCCCCCCCAGCCTTGTCCCATAATAATCATAGAACTAAACAGTACCCCCCCAGCCTTGTCCCCTAGTAACCACAGAACCACACAGTGCCCCCCAGCCTTGTCCCATAATAACCACAGAACCACACAGTGCCCCCCAGCCTTGTCCTATAATAAACCACAGAATCACACAGTGTCCCTCCAGCCTCTTCCCATAGAATCATACAGCATCCATCCAGTCTTGTTCCATAGTTACCATAGAATCACACAGTGTCCCTCCCAGCCTCTTCCCATAGAAACCATAAAACCACACAGTGCCCCCCCAGCCTTGTCCCCTAGTAACCATAGAGCCACACAGTGCCCCCCAGCCTTGTTCCATAATAACGATAGACCCACACAGTGTCTCCCCAGCTTCCATACCATAGAAACACACAGTGCCCCCTCAGTCTTGTCCTATATTAACGATAGAGCCACACAGCGCCGCCCAGCCTTGTCCTATAGTAACCATAGAACCACACAGTGCCCCCCCAGCCTTGTCCCCTAGTAACCATAGAACCACACAGTGCCCCCCAGCCTTGTCCTATAATAACCACAGAACCACACAGTGTCCCTCCAGCCTCGTCCCATAGAATCATACAGCATCCATCCAGTCTTGTTCCATAGTTACCATAGAACCACACAGTGCCCCCCCAGCCTAGGGTGACCACATTTCCGTTCTGCCATTCTGGGACATGTGGTCACCCTAGTCCCGCGGCTGAGGCTCCCGCCGGCGCTGACCATCTTTCTGAGGCTGACATAGTAAGAGTTCCCAGTGGGAACAGCCTCAGAAAGATGGTCAGCGCCAGCGGGAGCCTCAGCCGCCGGTCTCACTTGCAGCGCCAGCATACCTGCTCCATCCCAGCTGTCTCACATGCACATCCAGTGAGGGCCATATAGCAAGTACATTTCACTGGCTGGCTGGACTGGTGCGTGTTGCTCCATTCCGGGACTTGGTGGGGGGTGACCCGGGATGCGGGACACAGACCCCCAATAAGGGACAGTCCCGGGCATTTCGGGACATGTGGTCACCCTACCTCAGCCTTTTCCCATAGTAACGAGAGAATCACACAGTGTCCCCCCAGCCCTGACCTATAGTAATCACAGACACACACAGTGCCCCCCAGCCTTGTCCTGTAGTAACACTAGGATCACACACTGTCCCCCTAGCCTTGCCTCATGGTAACCATAGCATCACACACTGTCCCCCCAGCCTTGCTCCTGCCTAGAAGCAAACATACTAACCCCCCCAACATTGTGCAAGACCTGGTAGCCATCGAACTACACTTCCTACTCCCAGTCATGTCCCGTTGGACTGGTAGCCATAGAGATGCACTACGCAGTCTAAACCCCCCCCCCACACACACACACACACACACACACGAGAACTGCCTGACATTTTCAGGAAGTGAGAAAAAATGCAAACATTTTAGTCTTCATCAAGGTGTGTGTATTTTCCTTGGAAAAGTGGCAAATTGCTGATTTTATTCTAAAGTTCCTGACAAAATATTCTTCCTATATTAAGTACATCAGACTGAGTGACGTTGATGTAATTCTAAGCTTTTTAGAATTATCTGAGATACATGGGGGTAACAGAACAAAGAAAATGGAGAGACGGTGAGGGAAGGCAGGTATCATTCAGAAGGCATACAATGATATGCACAATATTATTAAAGGGTTTGTAATGCCCGAAATAAAGTTTATTCAGTATGGTAGATTTTACTAAAATAAAGTATTTGGATAAAGACGTATATCTCAATCCTTTATGGTTTGAGAGATATTCGCCGCTAAAGTTCCGCCCTCCCTCATGTCAGCTGTAAAGCTGACAGAAGGAGATTCGAGGCGTGCGACTCGAGGAGGCTCTTCAGCAGAGCCGAAATAGCGATCTTTAAAAAGAACTACTTGTACTGACACAAGATTGTCTCTTATCGCGATCCGTCTGGACCGCTTTCTGCGGAAAGAAAGAGTGACATAGCAATAACGGGCAGGAGGGGGAACAAAAATTAGATCACACACCTATCATCAGAACACTCATTTTAATTGGCTGTTCACTCAGCTGCCTGCTGGTTTAGATCCAGTTTTTAACCCTTTGAATGCTAAAAAGGTCCACGCTGCATTACTCTTTAAATCAGGCTTTCAGGGCATTAATTAAAGAAGCAGAAAACTTTTTTTTATGAAAACAATCATTTAGACCGATATGTACACTGGCAATGATAAAGAGCATTATTACTAAGTGTAAGGAATGATCGAACCTTAATTTATCCTGAGACATTACTATCTGTTTAAAAAAGTAGACACAGAAACAGTTATCTGGTGGCAAAAGGGAGGTCACTGTTTATTTGACCTATTAACCTGTTAAGGCCATGACTACCAGATCCCTGTATAATGTGGCTCCCCATATTCCATGGCCCCTGACCCCCACCAGGATGGCCTCCCTCAAAGGGATAGTAATGTTGGAATTTAAGTCTATTAAGTAAAGTATATGACGAAAATCCTATCTCTCAAACCTTTAAGGTTTGAGAGATATTCGCCGCTAAAGCCCCCCCCCCCATGTCAGCAATAAAGCTGACAGCAGGAGATTTGAGTCGTGCGACTCGAGGCGGCTCTTCAGCAGAGCCGAAATAGCGATATTTAAAAAGAATAACTTCATTGTAACGGTCTACAAAGTGTGCTTCCAAACCAGGCACGCTTTGTAGACCGTTCCATTAAAGTAATTCTTTTTAAAGATCACTATTTCAGCTCTGCTGAAGAGCCGCCGGCTGGTCCCTGGACCGGGATCTCCTGCTTTGAGTAGAGCGCTGACGTCAGGAGAAGGGGAGGGTGGGGGGAACTTTAGAGGAGAATATCTCCCAAAAAAAGAGAGATAGGACTTTCTCCAAATACTTTATTTTTGCAAAATCTACCATACTGAATAAACTTTATTTCGGGCATTACTAACCCTTTAAATACTTTAATCATGTGATCCCCAGATTGTGTCCTGCATAATCATCATATAGGTATTCCACAGTTCCCATTGCTGCCAAATGGCAGAGCACTGTGGCTCCCAAGCTCCCAAAAAGGAACATAAAGAAGCATTGGACGGTATAGGCTATAACCTTAATTAAGTCAATACTCATTGTGCCATCAAGCATAAGTCCATTAAACACAATCCCTTGAACATGCGTGAAGAATCGTGCACCAGGCCCCAGCCTAGAGACCTAAATGGGCATATCCCCATGCCCGCCACTGCTGAGCAGTGAGCATGTTATTAAATTTGCACCTGGGCGAACTTCAAGCTCCCAAGATAAGAACCACTGGTCATGGGACTGCTACTAACCCTGTATCCTAACTAGACTTCAGACTGCTCCTAACCCTGTGTCCTAGATAGACTTCAGACTGCTCCTAACCTTGTGTCCTAACTAGAATTCAGACTGTGCCCTAACCTTGTGTCCAACTAGACATCAGACTGCTCCTAACTCTGTGTCCAACTAGACATCAGACTGCTCCTAACTCTGTGTCCAACTAGACATCAGACTGCTCCTAAACCTGTGTCCTAACTAGAATTCAGACTGTGGCCTAACCCTGTGTCCAACTAGACATCAGATTGCTCATAACCCTGTTTCCTAACTAGAATTCAGACTGGTCCTACTACTGCATCCTAACTAGACTTCAGACTGCTCCTAACCTTGTGTCCTAACTAGAATTCAGACTGTGCCCTAACCTTGTGTCCAACTAGACATCAGACTGCTCCTAACCATGTGTCCTAACTCAGTAGCAGATTGCTCTTAACCCAGTGTCCTAACTAGACATCAGACTGCTCCTTACCCTGTGCCCTAACTAGACTTCAGACTGCTCCTTACCCTGTGCCCTAACTAGACTTCAGACTGCTCCTTACCCTGTGCCCTAACTAGACTTCAGACTGCTCCTAACCCTGTGTCCTAACTAGACATCAGACTGCTCCTTACCCTGTGTCCTAACTAGACTTCAGACTGCTCCTAACCCTGTGTCCTAACTAGACATCAGACTGCGCCTTACCCTGTGCCCTAACTAGACTTCAGACTGCTCCTAACCCTGTGTCCTAACTAGACATCAGACTGCTCCTTACCCTGTGCCCTAACTAGACTTCAGACTGCTCCTAACCCTGTGCCCTAACTAGACTTCAGACTGCTCCTTACCCTGTGCCCTAACTAGACTTCAGACTGCTCCTAATCCTGTTTCCTAACTAGACATCAGACTGCTCCTTACCCTGTGCCCTAACTAGACTTCAGACTGCTCCTAACACTGTATCCTAATTAGACTTCAGACTTCTCCTAACCCTGTATCCTAACTAGACTTTAGACTGCTTCTAACCTTGTGTCCTAACTAGAACTCAAACTGTGCCCTAACCCTGTGTCCTAACTAGACATCAGACTGCTCCTAACCCTGTGTCCTAACTAGACTTCAGACTGCTCATAACCCTGTGTCCTAATTAGACTTCGGATTGATCCTAACCCTGTGTCCTAACTAGACTTCAGATTGATCCTAACCCTGTGTCCTAACTAGACATCAGACTGCTCCTAACCCTGTGTCCTAACTAGACTTTAGACTGCTTCTAACCCTGTGTACTAACTAGACTTCAGACTAGATGGGCCGAATGGTTCTTACCTGCCGCCAAATTCTATGTTTCTGCTCCTAACCCTGTGTCCTAACTAACACTCTACACACAGATTAACCTAGAACTGAAATTCAAAAGGAAGAAAAAGTAAACAGGTGCCATACTCTCTGCCCCCTCTGATATATACTAGTAACAGGCCTTGAAAGAAAAATAAAATGTCAGTGTAAAAGCGAAGACCCCAGAAGAGGTAGTAAGGGGACTAAATCCCACAAAGATGGAGGAATGGGATAGAATATACCTGATCCTGGGCTGGGAAGAAACCTGTTACCCAGAAGGCCACCACTCTACCCTCCCCTTAGCAACCCCCCTAGCAACAAGCCACTCCCCCTACCTGTTCCCTGGCAGCCACACTGGCCCCTTTTGCCTAAATGTCTGGGAGCCATTATTATAGTGTAACCTAGTACTATTGACATCCAGTGTTGTGTGCAGAAGAGAGACACACACTTCTCACATAAAAACACACAGTGTCATATATACACAGTGACACACAGACACACTTCTCACATAAAGACACACAGTGTTATACACACACAGTAACACACATTTCTCACATAAAGACACACAGTGTTATACACACACAGTAACACACACAGACACATTTCTCACATAAAGACACACAGTGTTATACACACAGTAACACATACAGACACACTTCTCACATAAAGACACACAGTGTCATACACACACAGTAACACACATTTCTCACATAAAGACACATAGTAACACACACACACTGTTTCACATGCAGACACACACCTCACATAAAGTCAGTCACACAGTTTCACACACACAAAATGTCTCACATGCAGACACACTTCTCACATAAAGACACAGTGTTATACACACAGTATCACATGCAGATACACACAGACAAACACTTTCTGACACACAAATGAACACACACATTGACATGCACCCACATTTATGCACATGTCACATATAAATTCACACACATAAAAATGTGTGTTGGGAGGCTAGGAGGGACTACAGAGGGAGTCTGCAATGGAGAACCAACTCCCTGATGGAAATAAGGTGACAGGTGCACACAAGGCGTTACTCAGCAGTCTAATGCAAACAACCATTTTCTATCCACAGCAGGATGAAGGTCTCCTCATCAATCCTCCTTATACATTTTACATAATCCATATATATATATATACACACACACACATATATATAGATACTTTCAAATAGAAAATGATCAGCACACCCGGATTTCTTTATAATAAAATATTTTATTAAGCCAAGTCAACGTTTTGGACCCCACTGAAGCCTTTATCAAGTGGAAGTGTCTACATATGAGAGAACTGAGCACCAGGTATGATATATATATATATATATACACACACACATATTTATTTACACACACTAGTGGATGCTTCACGGCATTGCCCGCGGGATTCGGCGCTCCGTGCATGTCAGAACTGCTGCAAGTCGATGGCGGTGAGTCTCGATGCAGAGATTTTCACAGGATTTCTTTTCTAGGCTCCTAGGGTTAAACAGATAAATAAGTTCAACCATTCAGAAAAGGCATGACTTTATTTGTAATTTATTTTCTCACTGGAGAAAAAAATTGGGTGTGAGACGTCAGCCCATTTTTCTCAGGTCGCACAAAGTATTTTTCAGAGCATGAGATGACATTGTGTGTGTTTGAGTGTCAGGATAATTATCCAGTGGAGTCCTTGAAAGGATCGATCTGCAGTCGTCCAATTGATCGGTGTCCAACCTCTGCATCTGAGACTCTGCGACTGATGCACTAAAAGGAACTGGAGTCATTTGGCAGCAAAGCCATCCGCACCGCAGGGAAGAAATACAAAATCCTATTACATTAAATGGGACGTTTAACCCCTTGAATCCTAGATCATTCAGGGGGTTAAAAGCTCACGTTAAATCAATGTTTCCTATAGTGACTTGTACCAGAATTTCTTCTTCGTACACCAGCCTTTCTGTTGCTGTACATTTAACCCCTTGGATTCTATATGATTTCGACCAGGACAGTCCTGTTTTGCGTTTATCAGCACTCTCCGAGTTTCAGAAGTTCCAAAACTCAAGCAGATTCGGTTTCAAGCTCTTGTGCTCCCATTGGTTAGATCACACACCTATCATCAGAACACTCATTTTAATTGGCTGGTCACTCAGCTGCCTGCTGGTTTAGATCCAGTTTTTAACCCTTTGAATGCTAAAAAGGTCCACGCTGCATTACTGCTTAAATCAGGCTTTCAGGGCATTAATTAAAGGAGCAGAAAACTTTTTTTTATGAAAACACATATTTTATAGAGCATTTCTTGCTGAATAAATCAAGGTCACTCCTATGGCTGTCAAATGATTTATTCAAAAACTAGTTGAACAGCCCGTTACACGGGCCACAGTGCCTCTGGCAGCCGGTCGCAGAGCAGTCACGCGCAGCAGAGACTGCCCACGCCACTGCTGATACAGAGCTGGACGCTCCTTCGGAGCACCCAGCTCTGTATCAGCCGCAGCGCGGGCAGTCTGTACTGCGCATGACTGCCGAACACGCAGCAGTGTCTACTGCACATGTCGGGCGTTACACACAACTTAGCGAATTATTATATAGGATTATAGCAGTTTAAATAACCAGGAAGTGAATTTACTGTGTGTTTACTTCCTGATAGTTCTAACTGACAGGAAGTGACTCAGCAGTTTCTATCACATTCTGTGGAGAACTGTATGTCTCTGACTTCCCTCTCCATTAGAATCTAACAGGAAATTTAATTAGAATTTGACCACTAGAGGGTGCTGCTAATGTAAAAAAAACACGGGTTTGAACTGTAATAACTCTGGAAATATAAATCTCTCGGCAGTGGGAGTACCCTTATTTTACTCAATAGGAAAATCCTTACAATATATATTTTTTCATAAAAAAAGTTTACTGCTCCTTTAAGCTTCCCATTGAAATTAATTATAAACTTAGATATTTATCACCAAAAATGTGGAGTATTGCGCAGCATCTAGCACAAAGCATTGTGCCGCCATTCAGTTTTGACAAGAGTACGTGATGACTGTCTTACGCTAGAGAGATCTTCACCGCTTTGCTTCACGGGAACGCTCTGAGCCAGAGAGATCCAGTTCACTGCCTGAATCAGTTGATTCCCAGTGTATGGCGTAATAACACAAATATATAAGGGGAAAATTAATAATACAATGATTTCCAAATGCAGCATAAATTGACAATCAGTTTTATTTAGCACTGTTGATGTATCCCAAAGAAGTGTCCAAAACTTACCATTAAGACCAAAAAGTCATATATATAGGAATACATGGAATTTTAGATAATTGTGTTTATGAAGGCGAAGTGGATTGATTCTGGGACAAACCAGTTGCAACATAAGAGACAGATAAACAGTCTCATTAATTTAATGGGGATTTTAACCCCTTCTGGATTAAACCTGAGTGAATGGGCAGAAAAGTGGCAGATGACATTCAATGTAGATAAAATGTAGAAACAAACATGATACATATACACTAAATGGGAAACAACTTGGGGAATCCTCATTAGAGAAAGATTTAGGAGAACTCATAGACAATAGACTTCACAGCAGTGTGCAGAGTCACTCAGCCGCTGCAAAATTAAATAGGGTACTATCCTACATAAAAAGAGGTGTAGAAGCAAGGGATGCTAATATTATCCTACCTCTGTATAAATCCTTGGTAAGGCCTCATCTAGAATATGGAGTAAAGTATTGGGCACCAGTTCTTAAAAAAGACATTGTTGAACTGGAAAAAGTGCAGAGACGTGCAACAAAACTGGTAAAGTGATTGGAGGATCTGAGTTATAAAGAAAGACTAGTCAAACTGGGTTTTTTTACATTAGAGAAGAGACATCTAAAGGGTGATATGATCACCATTTACACTTATATTCAAGGTCAATACAAACAACTATCCAATTAATTATTTACTGAAAGAGCTGAGCTAAGAACGAGATGTCATCCCTTAACACTAGAGGAAAGGCACTTTCTACAAAACCAAAGGCATGGATTTATTACAGTAAGGGCAGTAAAGTTTTGGAATTCTTTGCCTCGGGAGGCTGTGCTTACAGACCTGTATCTACTTTCAAAAAGTAATGGATATATATCTATTACAGAACAATATTGAGAATTGTGACAAATGGCTTCAAAGCAGATAGGATGTTGATCCAGGGAAGTATACAACTACCTTTTGGAGTCAGGAAGGAATTTTTAATTGGAAATGTCTTCCTCTGGATCAACAGGACTAATATGACATGGACTTTATGGACAGAGAGCTTTTTTCAGTCTCATCAACTATATTACTATGTTAAACCATCTGCACTGAAAATCCCCATCTATTTAAATGGGGGTTTTAACCCCTTAAATACTAGCGAGGTACCCAACACATTGCTTCTAGGGGCAGGCATGCAATGTTTGAGATGGAGTTACACTAGTGATACTACAGGGCTAACAACTGAGATGGAGCTACACCAGTGATACCACAGAACTCACAACTGGAATGGAGTTTTGCAATTATAATAGAGCTACATTTGATATACCACAGAGCTTGCAATTGAAGTGGAGCTACACTAGTGATACCACAGTGCTTACAATTGAAATGCAGTAATACCAGAAGGTTACAATCCAAATGGAGCTACACTAGTGATACCACAGAGCTACAATTGGAATGGAGGCTTGCAATTATAATAGAGCTACATCTGAGATACCACAGAGCTTGCAGGTGAAATGGAGTTACACTAGTGATACCATAAAGATTAAGACTGAAATGGAACTACACTAGTGATACCACAGAGAGTAGGGAGACTGTGAAGCAGTGGGGAGATGGGTACATAGGGTGAAGAACGATAATAGGAGGAAGAAAGGAAGAGGGATAAGAAAGACAAGGGATAACAGAGAAGTGAGATAAAGAATGAGATGGGAGGGGAAAATGAGAGATAAGTGGGGGAGAGGGAAAGTTTATAGACGAGAGAGAGAGGGCTAATAGTCTGTATCACACTTATATCCTATTAAACACTTTGGGTGTCAAAGGTGTGTCTGTTATACTTGACACCATTCTGGCACTCACATGGTTAAATAAGAACTAGAATTGGGCTGCAAACCCCTCCTCCACCCCAATTAACCCTTTCAGTGACAGAAGGAAGTGCAAATCTTTCCATGACCCTCTGTCACTTAAAGGGTTAAACCCATACTCTTATTTTAGAGCTGCCTCTTACACTCACTTGTCCAACAGTCTGCAGAACCAGCTTCCCTCCTCCCCTCTTCTGGGATCTGATTCCCAGCCCAGTCACATGCAGATTCTGCTTCCAGCTGTGAAAGGTGATTGGTCATCTGTACATACGAGACGTGGGTATGAGACATGTGGGTATGAGACGTGTGGGTACGAGACGTGTGGGTACGAGACATGTGGGTATGAGACTTGTGGGTACGAGACGTGTGGGTACAAGACGTGTGGATATGAGCGCAAGACGTATGGGTGCTGGGTATGAGACGCGTGGGGTACGAGACATGTGGGTATGAGACGCGTGGGGTACGAGACATGTGGGTACAAGACAGGGACACCAGGGTGATACACTTATATACACACCACACAGTCTGATCTCCTACACACAGGGACACCAGGGTGATACACTTATATACACACCACACAGTCTGATCTCCTACACACAGGGACACCAGGGTGATACACTTATATATACACCACACAGTCTGATCTCCTACACACAGGGACACCAGGGTGATACACCTATATACACACCACACAGTGTGATCTCCTAAACACAGGGACACCAGGGTGATACACCTATATACACACCACACAGTCTGATCTCCTAAACACAGGGACACCAGGGTGATACACTTATATATACACACCACAAAGTCTGATCTACTAAACACAGGGACACCAGGGTGATACACTTATATACACACCACACAGTGTGATCTCCTAAACACAGGGACACCAGGGTGATACACCTATATACACACCACACAGTCTGATCTCCTAAACACAGGGACACCAGGGTGATACACTTATATATACACCACACAGTCTGATCTCCTAAACACAGGGACACCAGGGTGATACACTTATATACACACCACAAAGTCTGATCTACTAAACACAGGGACACCAGGGTGATACATTTATATACACATCACACAGTCTGATCTCCTAAACACAGAGACACCAGGGTGATACACTTCTATACACACCACACAGTCTGATCTACTAAACACAGGGACACCAGGGTGATACACTTATATACACACCACACAGTCTGATCTCCTACACACAGGACACCAGGGTAATACACTTATATACACACCACACAGTCTGATCTCCTAAATACAGGGACACCAGGGTGATACACTTATATACACACCACACAGTCTGATCTCCTAAACACAGGGACACCAGGGTGATACACTTATATACACACCACACAGTCTGATCTCCTAAACACAGGGACACCAGGGCGATACACTTATATACACACCACACAGTCTGATCTCCTAAACACAGGGACACCAGGGTGATACACTTATATATACACACCACAAAGTCTGATCTACTAAACACAGGGACACCAGGGTGATACACTTATATACACACCACACAGTCTGATCTCCTACACACAGGACACCAGGGTAATACACTTATATACACACCACACAGTCTGATCTACTAAACACAGGGACACCAGGGTGATACACTTCTACACACACCACACAGTCTGATCTCCTAAACACAGGGACACCAGGGTGATACATATATATATACACATCACACAGTCTGATCTCCTAAACACAGGGACACCAGGGTGATACACTTATATACACATCACACAGTCTGATCTCCTAAACACAGGGACACCAGGGTGATACACTTATATACACATCACACAGTCTGATCTCCTAAACACAGGGACAGAAGGGTGATACATATATATACACATCACACAGTTTGATCTCCTAAACACAGGGACACCAGGGTGATACACTTCTATACACACCACACAGTCTGATCTACTAAACACAGGGACACCAGGGTGATACACTTCTACACACACCACACAGTCTGATCTCCTAAACACAGGGACACCAGGGTGATACACTTATATACACAGCACACAGTCTGATCTCCTAAACACAGGGACACCAGGGTGATACACTTATATATACACACCACAAAGTCTGATCTACTAAACACAGGGACACCAGGGTGATACACTTATATACACACCACACAGTGTGATCTCCTAAACACAGGGACACCAGGGTGATACACCTATATACACACCACACAGTCTGATCTCCTAAACACAGGGACACCAGGGTGATACACTTATATATACACACCACAAAGTCTGATCTACTAAACACAGGGACACCAGGGTGATACATTTATATACACATCACACAGTCTGATCTCCTAAACACAGAGACACCAGGGTGATACACTTCTATACACACCACACAGTCTGATCTACTAAACACAGGGACACCAGGGTGATACACTTATATACACACCACACAGTCTGATCTCCTACACACAGGACACCAGGGTAATACACTTATATACACACCACACAGTCTGATCTCCTAAATACAGGGACACCAGGGTGATACACTTATATACACACCACACAGTCTGATCTCCTAAACACAGGGACACCAGGGTGATACACTTATATACACACCACACAGTCTGATCTCCTAAACACAGGGACACCAGGGCGATACACTTATATACACACCACACAGTCTGATCTCCTAAACACAGGGACACCAGGGTGATACACTTATATATACACACCACAAAGTCTGATCTACTAAACACAGGGACACCAGGGTGATACACTTATATACACACCACACAGTCTGATCTCCTACACACAGGACACCAGGGTAATACACTTATATACACACCACACAGTCTGATCTACTAAACACAGGGACACCAGGGTGATACACTTCTACACACACCACACAGTCTGATCTCCTAAACACAGGGACACCAGGGTGATACATATATATACACATCACACAGTCTGATCTCCTAAACACAGGGACACCAGGGTGATACACTTATATACACATCACACAGTCTGATCTCCTAAACACAGGGACACCAGGGTGATACACTTATATACACATCACACAGTCTGATCTCCTAAACACAGGGACAGAAGGGTGATACATATATATACACATCACACAGTTTGATCTCCTAAACACAGGGACACCAGGGTGATACACTTCTATACACACCACACAGTCTGATCTACTAAACACAGGGACACCAGGGTGATACACTTCTACACACACCACACAGTCTGATCTCCTAAACACAGGGACACCAGGGTGATACACTTATATACACACCACACAGTCTGATCTCCTAAACACAGGGATACCAGGGTGATACACTTATATACACACACCACACAGTCTGATCTCCTAAACACGGGGACACCAAGGTGATACACTTATATACACACCATACAGTCTGATCTCCTAAACACAGGGACACCAGGGTGATACACTTATATACACACCACACAGTCTGATCTCCTAAGCACAGGGACACCAGGGTGATACATTTATATACACGCCACACAGTCTGATCTCCTAAACACAGGGACACCAGGGTGATACAGTTATATACAAACCACACAGTCTGATCTCCTAAACACAGTGACACCAGGGTGATACACTTCTACACACACCACACAGTCTGATCTCCTAAACACAGTGACACCAGGGTGATACACTTATATACACACCACACAGTCTGATCTCCTAAACACAGGGACACCAGGGTGATACACTTCTACACACACCACACACTCTGATCTCCTAAACACAGTGACACCAGGGTGATACACTTATATACACACCACACAGTCTGATCTCCTAAACATAGGGACACCAGGGTGATACACTTCTACACACACCACACAGTCTGATCTCCTAAACACAGTGACACCAGGGTGATACACTTATATACACACCACACAGTCTGATCTCCTAAACACAGGGACACCGGGGTGATACACTCATATACACATCACACAGTCTGATCTCAAGAAAAGAGGGACACCAGGGTGAGAACAGGGACAGAGAGATTTGCATCTCAGACAAACTGTTCCTCCTAAAAAGGAACACTTGGAGGGTATGAGCGAAAATGTATATTTTGTATTTATCCAGTCCATGTTGAAAGATGCACTGAGTTCAGATATTCACAGGAAAACCTATAAAACAGTTGTTTTTTAATTTTTTTTCAATTTTTTTTATATTATTATCAAATTAAATGATGAGTTATACATATAGATATGGCATCAAAAGAAAGTCTTACTTATTCTTTAAAAAACAGTATATAATTTGTGTGGATGAACTATATAAATTAGAGGGAAAAAACATACTAAAAAGGCTCAAATTGATCTTTTCCTCTAATGTAAAAAAAATGCCCTTGTCATCAATGGGTTAAAATTAACTAAATTTTAATTCCTGCTTTAAAGACTCATTTGGATGCTTAAACCTTTGAGTGCTAGAAGGGTAAGCAACGCATTGCCTTGCAATGGCGCTCAGTGGGTTAAGGCATCTCCAAAGCATCGCTTTGCAATGTGTTTGGAGATGTTTTGAGCATCCAAGGGGTTAATAAAAACACAGAATTCCATTTTCTCTCTGATCAGCCCAGCACTGAATTCAGTGTACCTTGGCACGTGATGCCACACAACTGTGCCAAAACGCGGCACCACATTTACAGCATGGCAGAAAGAATGAGCAGTTGTGATAAGTTTATTTGAACAGTTCCGCTGGACGGTGTGATACGGACGATAACGAGCTAAAACAAAGCCATTTCTTAAAATACTCGTCGGTCTGTTCGCTGGGCTGGGTGAGGCCACTGCGAGAATGAGGCCAAACTGCAAAAATGTTTCAAACAATGAAATGCGACAATCGCTGCTTCTCAAGTACCAACAACAAAAGATGAATCCGTCTGCCAAATATTGATTTCTTTTTTATTACAGGAAAAACAGTGAGTAAGTGGAAAGGGTATTCGCTCGTGAATGAAGGAAAATAATTTAGGTTTCAGGAAAAAATACATTAAAGCGGAAATTTCACATGGTATAAAGTCTCCCTCCAATAATTAAAGGCGCAGTAAACTTTTTTTATAAAAAAAATATATATTGTAGGGCGCTTCCTGTTGAGTAAAATAAGGGTACTCCCACTGCTGATAGATGTATATTCCCACAGTTATTACTGTTTAAACCTGTGTTTTTTTTTTTATATTAGCAGAGCCCTCTGGTGGTCAAATTCTAATTAGTTATTCTGTTACATTCTAATGGAGAGGAAAGTCAGTGACTTACAGTTCTCGATAGAAAGTGATAGAAACTTTTGAGTCACTTCCTGTCAGTTAGAACTATCAGGAAGTAAACACAGTAAATTCACTTCCTGTCAGTTAGAACTATCAGGAAGTAAACACACAGTAAATTCACTTCCTGGTTATTTGAACTTTTATAAAGTTTAAATAAAACAGCTGACAAAGGTAGGAGTGCCCATGTTTTACTCAACAGGAAAAGCTACATAACATATAGGTTTTCATAAAAAAAGTTTACTGATCCTTTAAGCATATAGCAACTAGCTTCATAATAGTTCTAGTACATCTCAGAAGTACCCAATTCAAAAGTAATTCTTAATCTTCGGAGACTGACGGCCAGGTTAGTGCCGTCTGCACAGTCAGCCCCTTCCGGTTACCTTAAAGGGATAGTAATGTCAGAAAAAAAGTATTAACTATATGGTAGATACAATTAAAAGAGAGTACTTGCACTTATTCGTATCTCTCAGACCGTTATGGTTTGAGAGATATAGGAAAATAAAGTTCTCTGGTCCCTCCCCTTTCTGTTTGATGAGCTGTAAAGCCCTAATCCCTCTTAACAGGAGACAGACACTGGACCATTGAAGACATAAGGTACAGACTTCCTCTGAGATAGAGTGGCTTCATGTTAATGCATTTCAGAGTAATGAAGCATTTGTATCTGTTTGGCAATCCTGGCTAGATTATTTCAAGGCAGTCTCTACCTTCACCTCAAATCCCTTATCACCACATAGTTTTTCCAAACCCTCTGATATTCTTCTAAGAAGACCTCCTACCAACTCTTCAAACAAGAGAGCCATTAGACAATCACCATCCCAATTTAGCCATCTTAATTTAACTATTCTATATACCCCTTTCTCCTTAACCTCTCTTAAAGGAGCAGTAAACTTTTTTTATGAAAACACATATTTTATAGATCTTTTCCTGCTGAATAAAACAAGGTCACTCCCATCGCTGTCAGATGTTTTATTCAAAATTTATAACAGTTCAAATAATCAGGAAGTGAATTTACTGTGTTTACTTCCTGATAGTTCTGACAGGAAGTGAATTTACTGTGTTTACTTCCTGATGGATCTAACTGACAGGAAGTGAATTTACTGTGTTTTCTTCCTGGTAGTTCTAACTGACAGGAAGTGAATTACTGTGTGTTTACTTCCTGATAGTTCTAACGGACAGGAAGAGACTCAGCAGTTTCTATCACATTCTATGGAGAACTGTATGTCACTGACTTTTCTGACTTTCCTCTCCATTAGAATCTAACAGGAAATCTAATTAGAATATGACCACTAGAGGGCACTGCTAATGTAAAAAAACATGGGTTTAAACTGTAATAACTCTGGAAATATAAATCTCTCAGCAGTGGGAGTGCCCTTATTTTACTCAATAGGAAAATCCCTACAATATATATTTTTTCATAAAAAAAAAGTTTACTGCTCCTTTAATCTACCTAACACTTCCTGTTCGCTTCTTTCCTTTCCTCTCCATGTTCACTTGTTACCTTGTGACTGGGATTGAGATCTAAGCATAAAATGTAGTAGATCTGAAAATCTATGATAGTCACAGCTGCTGTTCATTGGTAATGCTTGTGTATGTATATCTATCCTACATTATTTTGATCTGTACTGTATTCAGGAAACACTTGAAACTGTAAAATAAAAAGAATGACTACTGATTTGTAGCATAAGGGAGTTTTAATATTTACCATAATATTCATTGTTTGTTCTTTCTGGCACAATTCTTTTCATCTCTACTTTAAATGCTGGGAATGTACCATCCTTTTTTTTTATTAAAGATGTTTAACACAACAAATACAATCAAACGTACAGAAGGAATAGGAAGGAACGAAAGTTGGAAGCAAAAATGTGAAATATATTGCTTCCAACTTTCATTCCTTCCTATTTCTCCTGTACTTTTGATTTTTTTCTGCCAGCTTAACCATCGTGCAGCACAATCTGATCCTTAACCCCTTGAGCGTTAGAGGGGTACGCAACGCATTGCTAAGCAATGCACCGAGTACCTCTCTGGCATTCAAAGGGTTTAATGGTTCTCTTATACAATTTTGGCATCCAAAATTGGCATACCAGTCCCCCATTACATCCGGGCACTCTGCTGTCGTCATCCTGGCCCAGTACACTCTTTAGCCTTATTTGCGATCAGTCAAGTAATAGCCTTATTCGCGATCAGCATACCCTTGCAGTCCGGATCCGGGAGGCACCAGATAGTTATATTTTAGATCAAGGCACTCTGTTCAGCCAAGGCTCCTCCAGACATGATCTACCTCACACGATGCGCTCTGTCAGTCATGGTTATTGCGTGCGACCTTTAAGTAAACCGGCACTAGCAACGCACTCGGGATTTCAGGGAAAGGGGCCATTTCATACAGGATATGGCTTCAATTTCCACTCACCCTCACTCAATTTCTCCTCGCCAAATGCAAGGAGGCGAGTGGAAATTTTGAGCCCTGCTGTAGAGCATTTCTCCAGAAGGACATCAATAAAATAAAGACTATTCAAAGAAGGACCACAAAATGGTTCATGGGCTAAAAAAACCCAAAACATATCAGGAAAATCTCCTCCAGGATCTTAATATGTGTAGCTTGGAGGATAGAAGAGAGAGGGGGGAATATGATTGAAACCTTCGATTTAATATAGTTCCTCAGGGGTGCATTTTCACAATAAAAGGAACAGTAGTACAAGATGTTATGCTCTAAACCTGTGATGTGGAAAAATAATATAAAATGCAAAAAAAAAAATAAATCTACAGGAAGAGTGATAGATAAATGTAACAACTTCCCGCGGAAGGAGTTGAGGATTAAACAGTAAATGAATATATGAACTAGGCTGACCATATTTCCAATCTACCATTCAGGGACACTGCAGAGATGTGATCAGCAGAGTAATTGTCCACGGCTACAGTGCAGCAATGTGGGAGAGGTCACTATACATCACCGGACATCAATGCACAGCCTGCTCTTTCTCCGGCGCACCACAGAGTTCTGAACACTAGAGGGAGAACTACCCTTTGACTGCTGTGACAGAAAGCAATGTCTGTGGTGGACTACAAGAACATGTACTGACCAGGGCCGGCCCAAGACATTGTGCTGCCTGGGTCCAAGGATGAAATGCTGCCCCCCGTCCCCACACCAAAAGCACGCCCACCAAAACACGCCACAACCTTAATTATATTAACCCTTCTCTTGCCCCTAAAACCACATAGAACTGTAGTGTTTTTTAAACCTTTTGTACCTTTCTCCCCTTGCCTTTTTACACCCCTTGTGCCTCTTTTCCCCTCTTTTCACCCCTTGTGCCTCTTTTTCACCCCTTGTGCCTCTTTTCCCCTTTTTTCACCCCTTGTGCCTGTTTTTCACCCCTTGTGCCTCTCCCCTCCTTGCCTGTTTCTCTTCTTTTGGATCACTCTCTCTCTTCCCCTTCTGGCTGTCTCTTCTCCTGCTTTTTACTCAGTCTCTCCACTGCCCGCACTGATGACAGCCAGGACCGTGTCACATGGAGAGACGCCGCGTGGTGCATCCTGGGATTTTCTTCGTCAGTCTGGGCGCCAGTTTTAAACTTGCACTGGCCCCTGAACAGAGGAAGATAACCCTGGCATGCTCCACACGGCATCTCCGCATGTGACACGGTCCCAGCCATCATCAGTGTGGGCAGTGTGGAGATGCTGCACATGAAATAACATGCCTTGGGGCGGCAAATTGCCACCCCTGTCAGAGTGCCGCCTGGATCCATGGCCCCACCGGGACCCATGTAAGGGCCGGCCCTGGTACTCACACCCAAAGCCTTAGACTAACCTTACATTACAACAAAATTGTAGTTCTCTCCAGTGTTTAGAGTTCTGTCTGGAGGCCATTTTCTTGTAGCCCAGCAGAGGCATCACTTCCTGTTACAGTAAGGACTTTGTATTGTCCCAGAAGAGGGCTGTCGGGGACAAGGGACACACATTCAGAATCAGGGACTGTCCTGGGCAATCAGGGCCACGTGGTCACCCTAATATGAACCCTTGGGATAACTAAGAATAAAATAAGTCTGAGCGAACTCATCTGGGAAATGGGCGATTTGATTCTCATCTCCATTTCGATTCTGTGTTTAACCCTTTGAGTGAAAAGGCAGGAATGGATGCTCCCTCAGAACATATCTAAGATTAGATTTTAGAGCCCAGAACATAAAGAATCTTTACAGAAACTGCAAGGAGTAACGGGGATTTTGTATTTATTTTATGGTGGTAGTGTTACTTTAAACCAATGGATCTAAAAGCAGAAAAAGAGAATCTTTTCACTTAGTCTAGTTCATCACTATTCAATATATTGTCATAAAATATAACGTGATTACAGGTGCCCCAATATATCAGCTCAGTGTGACGGTAATGTGTCTAGATCACCCTGCATCACAAAGGGCACTAATCAAGTATCCATTATATTTATAGAATTTGTTCATAGCGAACTGTAAGAGGTATAAAGATGACATAGAGTATTATGAAAAGTAAGATAATAATCAATGCATATCCACTTACATAAAGAGGCATACTATAAAACTGTCAATATTCTTAATAAAAGGTTCTTACACTAAAACCCTTATACAATCCATTAGGTCTGAGAATCCGAAAACATCGATCCGGTAAGTTTCCTGCTGTGTTAATATCCTTACTTCTTAGATCCCTTCCAGTTCCACTTTCTTTAACCCTCTGAGTGCCAGAGGGGTACATAAGGCATTGTGTTGCATACCCTTCTGGCACGCAAAGGGTTAATTAAAGAAACACAAACATAAAGAATAAAATAGATTGATATATACTGTAAAAATCTCGGGTACAATACGCACATTTTTATCCCATGTCACCTTATGTGAAACGGGAGGTGCGTATTATACACAAGTGAAAAAAACAAAACGTCAAAAAAAATTTAAATACCCCCCTCAACCACCCTACCCCTTCCCAGTCTCCCCCACCTCAATATTAATACTTGACAGCCCTCTTTTCTCCAATCAGACCCCTCCTTTGACGTCCAGGACTCCCCCCCTCTAAATCTGTAGGCAGCGGACGGCATTCCTGAGCTCACCGCCCACTTCCTCTGTGCTGCCTTAAAGGGGCAGTAAACTTTTTTTTAATGAAAACACATATTTTACACAGCATTTCCTGCTGATTACAACAAGGGTACTCCCATCGCTGTCAGATGTTTTATTCCAAATTTATAGCAGTTTAAATAATCATAAAGTGAATTTACTGCGTTTACTTCCTAATAGTTCTAACTGACAGGAAGTGAATTTACTGTGTTTACTTCCTGATAGCTCTAACTGACAGGAAGTGAATTTACTGCGTTTACTTCCTGATAGTTCTAACTGACAGGAAGTGAATTTACTGCATTTACTTCCTGATAGTTCTAACTGACAGGAAGTGACTCAGAAGTTTCTATCACATTCTGTGGAGAACTGTATGTCTGACTTTCCTCTCCATTAGAATCTAACAGGAAATCTAATTAGTATTTGACCACTAGAGGGCACTGCTAATATATAAAAACATGGGTTTAAACTGTAATAACTCTGTAAATATACACCTCTCTGCAGTGGGAGTACCCTTATTTTACTCAATAGGAAAATCCCAACAATATATATTTTTTCATAAAAAAAAGTTTACTGCTCCTTTAATGAGACACGAGCATGCGCATTGAATCTATAGTAGGTCCTGACAGGGCAACCGGGATGATCAGAGGAGTTCCAGGAGCCTGAAGAAGCAGGCGGTAAATGCAAGAATGTCACCCACTGCCCCTATTTCACGGCTGCCTTCAGAAGGGGGGATCCTGGTTATACAGGTGGGCTTTACATTTTTGTCTCATTAAGGCAGCAGAGAGGAAGTGGGTGGTGAGCGCAGAAATGACATCCACTGCCATCAGATGGGGGGGATCCTGGACGTCAAAGGGGGTCTGATTGGAGAAAAGGGGGCAGTCAAGTATTAATATTGAGGTGGGGGAGACTGACTTTTTGAGGGGCGTATTATATATAAGAACTCCTCATTTGCCTAAAATCTTGGTTATAATTTACACCTGCGTATAACACACGGGTGCGTATTATAACTGAGATTTTATGGTAATCTTTCAATATCTTGAACTTACAGCTAGCGTAAATAAAACTCAATTATTCATGTTATATCCCTAAAATACGATCCTAAACTGGGCAATAAATTGGAGCAATATAAATAAAGAATAATTATAATAAACTTGCTTTTCTACCCATAAACGGTCTTATTTAGAGAGTTTTTGATTTTTGTTTGTGCTGTTGGTATTGAGAGATGAGAGCTAAAGCCAGTTAAATGTGACTAGTGCCCAATGGTCTTGTATTGAGAAAGGGCGTGATCTTTTATCAGCCCATTCATAGAGAATCCTAGACAGTCAATGGGATCCGTGGTGCCCTGAAAGGCAGTAATGTATGATCCATCTGAGCATATATAATACTGGATTTCAGGACTTGGAAAACAAACAGAAAATGTTTACAGATGTGGTATGAAGTTCAGGGGATATGTGTGTGTATACCTCCATTTCATTTTTAGGTGTAAATGCAATACATTGCTCACCCCCTGGTCCTTAAAAGGATAGTAACGGTTCATAATAAAAGCAGCTCTAATTAATCCTCATAGTATTTGGACCATGGAGAGTGTTATTTCAATACTGTCAGAATTGTAGTTCAAGAGTAATTGAATGATAAAGTATCCCCCTCCTGTCCCTTTTACCTAGTGTAACACTGCTCACCTCAGAGCAGCAAGACTGTCCGGATGGATCACAGAGAGGGACAATCTTCACTGATCATAAGAACAAACGTGAAAAACCTGTCAAGGGGGCAGTGTTTTCCTTATGATCACAGTAAGAAGATTGTCCCTTGCTGTGACCTGTCCGGTCATGTGACCAGATTCCACATCTGAGGAGTGGCAGCTTACACTAGGTAAAAGGAGCGGGAGGGGGATACTTTATCATTCAATTACTCTTGAACTACAACTCTGACAGTATTGAAATAACACTCTTTATGGCCCAAATGCTATGAATATTAATCAGAGCTGCTGTTTTTGAGAGGTTTCTTCTTCAAGGCATCTGAAATAGTTTAAAGGGCACCATCACCTGGGTGGCACCCCATTTCCATACCTGCAAGTCTCCAGACTTTTCATACTTACTTACCAGGTCTCCTGGGACAGCGGATGAGTCACTGACTTGCTGAGTAATCCCGCCCACTCCCAGCCAGTTCTGACCACTCCCATGTCCGTTCCTCCCATTTCTCTGCAATTTCAGGGCAAATCCTGCCGTTCCACCTCCTAACCCAACCCACCCCGATTAAGCCCCACCCACATTATAAAGCAGATTGAACTCTTCCATCCTCTTCCTTGATGCTCCGGGAGCTTGGGTTTGAACATTCCCAGGCATGCCCATTGCGGATCTTCTCCCCTGGGATCAGACTTGCTGATGAGGTCCTGGCTGCATTGTGAACCCCAAACGGTGATACTGTGAAGCAAAATGAGGCTCAGAAATGAGATCTCCAATGTTCCTTCTGGAGAAACCTTAGTACATTGTGCAGTTTCCTGTCCTGCGCCATTTGTCGTTAATGTGCCAAATGGAATCCACACTAAAGGAGGATATCAGGCAAACAGATATTCAGTCCTGACACCTAAACTATCTATGTTACTCCGTCCTCTTAACAAGGTTGTCTGGGGTGGGGGTGGGGGTGGCAATGGGAGAATCTGTGGGTGTATCAGGGTGTACCTGTCCTGTACATCTTGTTTAATGTTATATATTAAACAAGGAGTAGAAGAAATGGAGTGATTGAGCGCCATTTCCCCATGTACAGCGATCAGATAATACATTACGTACCCTCAGGGGTGGCCACTAGCGTCACAGGCAAATACCAGAGGTTCTGCACTGTCAGTTCACACATTTGTCTCTCTGTATTGGTATTGGACACTGACCACTTAACCCAGGAGCTTGCGGCTGAGAGATACTGACTTCTAGGTTTCGTTCCAGCCCAGGGGATCAGTTTTCTGACTCCAAACAGCTGATAGGAGTCGTTTCCGATCTGCTCATTTAGTAAAATGTTCTATTTGCCCTTAAGAGATTTATATGATTGAGAACTAGTACCTCTATTTTTTAACTTTGTTCAAGTAAGGATATTTTATAGGGGTGAGTGGCTCCTAAATTCATTCACAGATGTGCTTATCTTGGTATGTTACCTTCATTCAACTGTCCAATAAATATATTTTACTTTGGAAATCTGCTATAGCCTATAACTGGATATAACATTTCACTGTCTGAAAACTGTTACATGGTTCTAAACAACCATGACCAAGATTTCCCTCTGTGGGGTATCACAATCATTTTGTTAAATGCATAATAGATATAGATATACCTGACTGCTGTGTGATGGACTCCTACCTAGGTAAGTGTTTATGTTACACACAGTAATTATATAGATACACCTGACTGCTGTATGATGGACTCCTACCTAGGTAAGTGCTTCTGTTACACACAGTAATTATATAGATACACCTGACTGCTGTATGATGGACTCCTACCTAGGTAAGTGCTTCTGTTACACACAGTAATTATATAGATACGCCTGACTGCTGTGTGATGGACTCCTACCTAGGTAAGTGCTTCTGTTACATACAGTCATTATACAGATACACCTGACTGCTGTATGATGGACTCCTACCTAGGTAAGTGTTTCTGTTACACACAGTAATTATATAGATACACCTGACTGCTGTATGATGGACTCCTACCTAGGTAAGTGCTTCTGTTACACACAGTAATTATATAGATACACCTGACTCCTGTATGATGGACTCCTACCTAGGTAAGTACTTCTGTTACACACAGTAATTATATAGATACACCTGACTGGTGTATTATGGACTCCTGCCTAGGTAAGTGCTTCTGTTACACACAGTAATTATATAGATACACCTGACTGCTGTATGATGGACTCCTACCTAGGTAAGTGCTTCTGTTACATACAGTCATTATACAGATACACCTGACTGCTGTATGATGGACTCCTACCTAGGTAAGTGTTTCTGTTACACACAGTAATTATATAGATACACCTGACTGCTGTATGATGGACTCCTACCTAGGTAAGTGCTTCTGTTACACACAGTAATTATATAGATACACCTGACTCCTGTATGATGGACTCCTACCTAGGTAAGTACTTCTGTTACACACAGTAATTATATAGATACACCTGACTGGTGTATTATGGACTCCTGCCTAGGTAAGTGCTTCTGTTACACACAGTAATCATATAGATACACCTGACTGCTGTGTGATGGACTCCTACCTAGGTAAGTGCTTCTGTTACACACAGTAATTATACAGATACACCTGACTGCTGTATGATGGACTCCTACCTAGGTAAGTGCTTCTGTTACACACAGTAATTATATAGATACACCTGACTGGTGTATTATGGACTCCTGCCTAGGTAAGTGCTTCTGTTACACACAGTAATCATATAGATACACCTGACTGCTGTGTGATGGACTCCTACCTAGGTAAGTGCTTCTGTTACACACAGTAATTATACAGATACACCTGACTGCTGTATGATGGACTCCTACCTAGGTAAGTGCTTCTGTTACACACAGTAATTATACAGATACACCTGACTGCTGTATGATGGACTCCTACCTAGGTAAGTGCTTCTGTTACACACAGTAATTATACAGATACACCTGACTGCTGTATGATGGACTACTACCTAGGTAAGTGCTTCTGTTACACACAGTAATTATATAGATACACCTGACTGCTGTATGATGGACTCCTACCTAGGTAAGTGCTTCTGTTACACACAGTAATTATATAGATACAACTGACTGCTGTATGATGGACTCCTACCTAGGTAAGTGCTTCTGTTACACACAGTAATTATATAGATACACCTGACTGCTGTGTGATGGACTCCTACCTAGGTAAGTGCTTCTGTTACACACAGTAATTATACAGATACACCTGACTGCTGTGTGATGGACTCCTACCTAGGTAAGTGCTTTTGTTACACACAGTAATTATATAGATACACCTGACTGCTGTATGATAGACTCCTACCTAGGTAAGTGCTTTTGTTACACGCAGTAATTATATAGATACACCTGACTGCTGTACGAATGATACCTACGTAGGTATTTCCTTTTAATAACCCCTCGGACGATAGTGACCTTTCCACAACATATTTATTTGCAGTAGTAGTCAAGGGACTAAACAAATGAAGGGCCTCTTATTCCTCTAGGTATGGTTCCTATCACCCCTGTGACCAGAAGTCGACACAGTCAGTCCAGAGGTTAATCAAAACATTTCTGCTTGTCAATAATCATCCGATTCCTCTCCATGTTCAGTAGACAAACACGGACATTCTCAGGACCTGAACAATAAATCTTCCAGGCAGAGAGTCCTGACAATCTAATCACATGAAAGGGGGATCTGCAAACGAGCATTGCTGCTGACCCTGAACATATCTGCGCTGTCTCCCTACCGCACCAGGCAGCTCTCTCTTCAGCCTCTTATCTCACTAGATTGATGTGACACTTGATTAAAAGTAACATGGCTGTTCTCTTTCTTCTCCCGGTTTAAAGGAGAAAAACTACTTCCTATTCATAAGCAGGGGAGGGCTGGCCTGGGGGCAGGTGGGCAATTGCCCCCTGGGCCGGTCATATGTCAGGGCTGGTGGGCCACTGCACCTCACTAAATCTACTGATTGCTGTTGTAAATGGATCTACACTAGTGATACCATAGAGCTTACAACAGAAATGAAGCAACACAAAAGATACCAGAGAGCTACAATCCAAATGGAGCTACACTAGTACATAACCCATTTCCCTTGTAAACTCTATATTATAACTAGTGTAACTTAAAGGGATAGTAATACTTCGTTTTAACTTTATTTTATTTTGTAGGCATTAAAAAAACATGAAGAATGATATAAGTCTTATCTCTCAAACCTTTATGGTTTATGAGATATTCACAAGCAAAGTTCCCCCTCCCTCTCCTTTTACCTAGTGTAAGCCATCTCTTCTCAGATGTGGAATCCAGTCCATAGACCAGACAGATAACAGAAGGGGACAATCTTCTTCCTATGAGAACAATGAAAGCCCAGGTTTTTCCCTTATCTTAATTGAAGATTGTCCCTCTCTGCAGTCTACCTGGGCACCTCCCTTCTGATCTGGTTGAACGGAGGGGGACACTTTGCTTGTGAATATCTCTTAAACCATAAAGGTTTGAGAGATAAGACTTATATCATTCTTCATGTTTTTTTAATGCCTACAAAATAAAATAAAGTTAAAATGAAGTATTACTATCCCTTTAACTTAAATTGTACGCTTTGTAGAAGCGCACTAGTGTAGACCCATTTCAACTGTAAGCTCTGTGGTATCACTTGTCTCATGTCACAACATTAATGCCAATTTTAAAATTAACAAAATGGGGTGGGCTGGGACAGTGGGCTTGCTCACTTTATAGAAAAGGGCCACTTGAATGAATTTGGCCCCCTGGGCCACAAGTGGCCAGCCCTCCCCTGTTCATAACCCCCAACTTACATTATTATGGCCAGAAAGTACGACTGTCCCCTATGAATATCATCCTTCTGCCTCCCTTGCGGATGTCGGGCCCTTGGAATCAGACATGATCGTTTTCTGAAGCACTGCAAAAATATGTGTTGCGTACCCCTCTGGCACTCAAAGGGTTAAGCAGGATTGTACACTCTGCCTGTTTTGCAATGCATTGTGACCCCTATGGTTTTTAATGAGTTAAGATAACCCGGTGCAGTATTTTCAGAGTTTGAGGTCCTGTGGTTCCTTGCCAACTGTCATGGCCGCAGGGCCGGATTTATAATTAGGCAGAGTAGGCATCTGCCTACAGGCTCACCCAACAGAGGGGCGCCTGTCACTGGGATCATGTTGTGTGTGTTTAGTCACCTCCCCCGCCCGGTGCCGTGAAGACAGGTCTGTTCCTTCGTCTGCACAGACCTGTAGCTGCTGAACTCCCCCGGCTCTTTAGTAATACAGAGCGATGACATCATCTCCCAGCGCTCTGCATTACTAATGAGAAGACAGTGCGGGAGCGCCAGCATCTATAGTTGGATGCTGCTGCTGGACCACCAGGGAAGAGGTAGGAAACGGACACTGGGGCAATATGAGGGTGCAATGTGAGGGTAATATGGAGATGATGGGGTCAATGTGAGGGCAATATGGAGCTGATGGGGGGAAATATGGAGCTGATGCGGGCAATGTGAGTGCAATATGGAGCTGTTGGGGGCAATGTGGATATGAAAGGGGCAATATGGAGATGATGGGGGCAATATGGAGCTGATTTGGGGCAATGTGAGGGCAATATGGTATATGGAGATGATAAGGGCAATGTGAGGGCATTATGGAGCTGATGGGAGGGCAATGTGGAGATTAGGAGCATTGTGGAGATGGCCCATGGGGTGGGGCACTTCAGATTTCTGTACCTACAGGCTCCTGAGATGTAAATCCGGCCTTACATGGCCGCCTGCATGGACCTGACATCTAAGACTTACTGAAGAAGTTTTCTCTTGGAACAAGGAGTAAGGAAAAATTAATAGGGGCTATTAGAATTTCCTGGCTACACGAAAGTAAATGGGCTAGTGTTGGTTCTCCTTTAAAGGGTAACCATCACCCTAAATAAAGTTCCCCCCAATAATTATCCATATAGCGATAAGCATAGAAATAGTAGAATTATCCAGCATAAGTACAGCGATATTAAGAAATCCTACTTCATCTGAGACTGATGGCCAGACATCAGAGCAGACATCTTGTCTTAGAGACATCTGTGCACCAGCACTGTCCATCCCAGTCTCCTCTAGGTGGCGCCGCATTGTACCTTAAGGTAACAGGGAGATACTGACGGTGCAGGCACACAGATGCCTCTAAAGCAAAAAGCCGTCACCTCAGATGAAGTAGGATTTATTAATAACTCTGGACTTATACTGGATAATAGTACTATTTCTAATATTATCAATATATGAATAATTATTGGGGGGACTTTATTTGGGGTGATGGTTCCGCTTTAATCATCCCTATCTTAAAGACATAGGTTGTTTAACTGATTTAGATAAGGATTTCTCCTCAGCTAAAACAGGTATTGAACTTCTGATCTCAACATGAAAACAGTGTTTTTATATTAAGAACAAGTAACCCTTTGATTCACTTAAAGAAATAGTAATACTTTGTTTTATCTTTATTTTATTTTGTAGGCATTAAAAAAACATGAAGAACGATATAAGTCTTATCTCTCAAACCTTTATGGTTTGAGAGATATTCACAAGCAAAGTTTCCCCTCCCGCCCATTTTACCTAGTGTAAGCCATCTCTTCTCAGATGTGGAATCCAGTCCATAGACCAGATAGATAACAGCAGGGGACAATCTTCTTCCTATGAAGAAGCATGAGAAAGTGACAGTTGGGAGGGGAGAGCAGAATGGAATATTAGTATCTGTCACAGGGCTGGCTGTGCCAGCCACAGCCATTACCATCTAACATGACAAAAGCGAACAAATATTTAATTAACTTTCATTGTAAATAAAAAAATGGCTATAATGACATATAGGGGAGGGTTATGCACCACGGCATGATAAAGAGGTGATAAAGTGGAGATGACTTCTATCACAAGCAAAGTTTCCCCTCCCACCCCTTTTACCTAGTGTAAGCCATCTCTTCTCAGATGTGGAATGCAGTCGATAGACCAGACAGATAACAGCAGGGGACAATCTTCTTCCTATGAGAACAATGAAAGCCCTGCCCCCCTTGACAAGTTTTTCAGGTTTTTCCCTTATCTTAATTGAAGATTGTTCCTCTCTGCAATCTACCTGGGCACCTCCCTTCTGATCTGGCTGAGCAGTGTTACATCAGTAAAAGGGGCGGGAGGGGGATACTTTGTCATTGAATTACTCTTGAACTACAACTCTGACAGAACTGAAATAACACTCTCCAAAGTCCAAATACTATGATGATTAATTAGAGCTGCTTTTATTATGAAACATTACTATCCCTTTAAGGGTACGCAACGAATTGCAACTCAATGAATTGCGTACCCCTCTGGCACTCAAAAGAGTTAATATAAGTTCATACAGAGTTCAGTACAATATAATTCATATGAGTGTGCACATTTATATAGTCAAACAGGTCATAGAATTTGCCTGCAACTAAAAATACAATGCTTACAGTTATTCCATTGCATTCCCAGAATTCCATGTGACTTCCAGCCAATGAGAGCACACAGTGCTGTCCACACTGTCATATAAATATGGGTCTTTAGCTTATGTTTTCTGTTTTTAACACGGCTCATACTGCCAAGTAGGGATTGGAATTGCATGAGCCAATCAATGCCCACAGGCAGCTGTTTTAATATAATACCTTTCAGCAGATTTACTAGCATAAGTCTGTCAATTAGCCCAACATTCATGAGTCCCAGTAGGTTGAAACACCTGTCTGTCGGTACATTGATGGACTCCTGACTATAGAACTTGTTCTTTGCTTTATAAGCTGTGAGAACAGGAAGAATTAGCTAAATGAATCATATTTACTTGGATTTGGAATAGAAACAGTGACAGCACTGTAAACTTTAATTAGCATGTCGCCACAAAGAATTCTGGGAATGCATTGGAAACATTTTAAAGGGATAGTAATGTTTCACAATAAAAGCATCTCTAATTAATCATCATATTATTTGGACTTTGGAGAGTGTTATTTCAATTCTGTCAGAGTTGTAGTACAAGAGTAATTCAATGACAAAGTATCCACCTCCCGCCCCTTTTACTGATGTAACACTGCTCAGCCAGATCAGAAGGGAGGTGCCCAGGTAGACTGCAGAGAGGGACAATCTTCAATTAAGATAAGGGAAAAAGCTGAAAAACTTGTCAAGGGGGGCAGGGCTTTCATTGTTCTCATAGGAAGAAGATTGTCCCCTGCTGTTATCTGTCTGGTCTATGGACTGGATTCCACATCTGAGGAGAGATGGCTTACACTAGGTAAAAGGGGCGGGAGGGGAAACTTTGCTTGTGAATATCTCTCAAACCATAAAGGTTTGAGAGATAAGACTTATATCATTCTTCATTTTTTTTTAATGCGTACAAAATAAAATAAAGATAAAATGAAGTATTACTATCCCTTTAAGCATTTTTTTTTTTGAAGTCAGGTTTTCAGATTTGATGTAATGTACACACAAATGTATTACAAAGGGTCTATATCAAGAACAACACAAGAACTTTCATGTCTTCACCTGGTCCAGGGGTGGGAATGGGAATACTGAGTATGACGAGAGCTAGCTGAGCATGATAGGAGCTGTAGTTCAACAGCAGCTGAAGTCCAGCATGCTCCATTAACTCTGCTCTAAGACGCTCTATTATTGTTAACCCATTAAGGTCCAGAGAGGTTTGCAATGTATTGCTCAACTAAGTTTAAAGGTCACTAATGAAATTACCTCTTTTATATAACCCTTTGAGTGCCAGAGGGGTACGGAACGCATTGCTTTTCAATGCGTTCAGTACCCCTCTGGCACTCAAAGGGTTTTAATGTATATGAATAAAGGCAAACGCTGTATTCCACATAGATCGTGCAGGGATATGGGTCACACTTATGCCACTTCCTCTACAACTTTAATGTGTATTCATAAACAAGACACAAATAATTACCCCCCCCTCCCCAACTGCCTCACTGTCTTCCCATTGACACAAGTGGCATTAAAGGGATAGCAATACTTGTTTTATGAAAGCTTTCATATTGTAGTTATTAAGTAAATAAAGAAGCGCATTGAAGTCTTTATGCTCTGACTTAGATCGATATTACACTGAAACTATAAACGTTTACCCCTCCCACCCCTTTTTACTACGTCAGCGCTCTAATTGACAGACTTGGATTCTGGGCTGCGGACCGGACGGCTTGTCTGGAGGGCCGAAATAGCAGTGCATACAAATAAAATCTATGATCTACTGCCTCAAACCAGGCAGACCGTTGTCAGGAAGATTATCCAATGCTATTTCGTCTCTCCAAACGAGCTGTCCTGTCACCAGACCAGAATCTAAGTTTGTCAGCTAGAGCACTGACTTAGCTTAAAGGGGATCTCTCACCTATATGTATGTAATGCTCATAAGTTAGAGCATTTATCAAAAAGCTTGAAAACGTTGTTCATTTTTAAAAACAAAACAGTTATATGCTTAAAAATGAACGTGTAAAAAGTGTCCGGCAGCCTAGTTCCGGCTTGCCGAATCTTGCTGACCAGAGGCAGCTCCCGTCCCACTACCCATCATCCTCCGATGACAGAGGCTGTCTGTCACTAAGCTGGAGTGATCTCATTGGCTAGATATCGATCTCTGCCAATGAGATTGCTCCAACTTAGTGACAGACAGCCTCCGTCATCGGAGGATGATGGGTAGTGGAACGGAAGTCACAGGGAATTCTGGGAATGCAATGGAATAACTGTAAGCGTTGTATTTTTAGTTGCAGGCAAAAATGAACAACGTTTTCAAGCTTTTTGATAAATGCTCTAACTTATGAGCATTACATACATATAGGTGAGAGATCCCCTTTAAAGGGCATGGAGGGAGAAACTTTAGATCGATATTAGACTAAAACTATCAAAGTTATAGCAAAAACACTTCAGTGCTTTTCTTTATTTATTTAATGGCTACAATATGAAAGCTTTCATAAAACAAGTATTACTATCTCTTTAACCCCTTAACGACCCTTGACAGTCATAGTACCTCATGGGTCAATTTGAGTTAACGACCTATGATGTACTATGACTGTCTGGAATTCTGGGCTCCCCCAGCGGCTGCACGCCGTTCTGGGAGTCCGGAACCGGAAGGAGTGAAAAAAAAAAAATGCTCCGTGCTCCTTAACTGACCGCACCACGCCGAATGGCCGGTCGTTAAGGGGTGGAATTCTGGAATACGGAGCTTAGTAAATGAACGTTCGCCAGGCAGAGTGACATTCAATTCCAGTGCTTCATTCAGCTTGGAATCATCATTAAACATTGACCCCACAAAGTTCTAACGCTCTTTATTGCCTGTACACTAATAATCACAGCGTCGTATTCATCAACGTACAGAGGTGCAATTCTGGAGCAAATTATATGTGTTATATGGAAGAAATTACAGTTTCCAGTGATTTTAGTGAGGCTTTTAACCCCTTGAAAGCTAGAGATTTCTCCAGCGCAGAAACCTCTAGCCTTTCAGTGGGTTTAAAACTTAATTCCAATCCATGCGTGTCTGAGAAATGTTTATTTTTTACCTATGTTGCTTTTGTTTTACTTCACAATTGCTCGTCATTAGCTAATTGGACGCTACCCAAAGTCCTAACGCTCTTTATTGACTGAACACTTTCAGACTCCCAGACCCTTTGCACTGTATATAATAAAATAAATTAATCAATGACTCATTTTATACACTTAAAAACAACATCTGGAAAGTGGAAGCGTTTTATGAAAAATCGGTTAAGCTTCACAAAAGCCTCACGAAAATGAGAAACCTGTCAGACAAAAATCATATTTAGAGTCACAGAGTCATCCATATTTTTTGGGTCTGTCAGAAGCTTACTTGTGGTTTGGAACATATTTAATAACATTAAGCAATCCACTTAACAGTCTGAAAGATGGATCAGTAAAATAAATCAGCTCTGCGGTGACTTATCTCAGGAGTGATGCCATAAAACACAGTGATTTGTGGGAGCCCGTTACAGCCTCAATGTATTAGTTTTTGGTGTTGATATTTTATAGATAAGATTGCTGAGCATCTCTTGGATGCAAAATATATGTATGGAATAAACCTTTGATTGGTGAGAAAGAGATGGACGCTATTTATGTCCTATATGATAAAGTTGATAGTAACTTTATAAAACTCGGATTCAGCTATAGAGATATTTTCATTAATTACATCTACTAACGTAATTCACCTCCAGCAATCTGCAAAGTTTACTTGGTTTTAGAGAGAATTAACACCTTAGGGACCGATGATGCCAGGACTGTCACCGGCCCCTATATGCATACCTGGGAACTCTCCGGATTTGCCCCGGAGACTCTGGTTTTGACAGAGCGTTACCGGGTCTCCGGGGCAGAGGATGATTCCTCCGGATGTGGGGAGTTTCTACTGAAACTCTGCCACATCTGCAGTTTTTCCTGGTGTTCCTCCTTCCCCATCCTTCTGTGCGTCACCTTTAAGCCCTGCCCCCTAACTCGCATCAAGCCCTGCCCATTTTTGACGCAATTCGAGTCATTATTGTCACCCCCTGCTGAACCAGAGGACTCCCCTCTCTGAAGACCTTAATTGGAAGTTCCCAGGTATGCCTATATGCAAGAAAATGAGCAGGCACTGTTATCTAATGAAAAGCTACCTAATTATCACTAAAATAGTGTGCGGCACTCCCAGAACAAATATATTCAACTAGCCCAAAACTAGAAGGGTAGAAAAAGAGGGTGTGACAGATACCTGTACTCAGACTGAGTAGCTCCGCCAAACTGTGCTTCCTTAGCTCAGGATGACACTCAGGAATTCCACCAGCCAGGAACCAGGATCATAGCTCCATTCACCCAGTCACTTAGGCAAGACTCAGTGTAGGGTGAACTCACTCTAGATACAGCAAGCTTACCCCAAGCACCAGGCAAGCCTCAGTGTAGGGTGAACGCACTCTGGATACAGCAAGCAGCCCCAAGCACCAGGCAAGACCAGTGTAGGGGTAACACAAGAACTGATTTATTGTAGAACACACAGGGTTTATATACACACACACAGAGTTATCCACACATATTAGAATACAATAGGATACAGGTGACTGCAAACCACATATGGGATGATAATGGGGCCGGTGGTGGAGGGGCACATAATACAAAATGACACAATGGGAACAATACACAAATTATACAATGGGAGCCTCAGGGGACAAAGGACTGTAAATGGCAAAAGGCATTTCAACATGATCACATCACATCAACCACATAATTAAATGACCACACCAGACAAGAGCATAATAACACAATGCCCTGTTCCTGTGACAGCTCCCCATAATAATAATAATAATCTTTTATTTATATAGCGCACACAGATTCCACAGTGCTTTACACTCATATTGGTTCCTGTCCCCATTGGGGCCCCATAGCTGGACAGTCTGTAGGGAGGCGGATGGCCCCCAGGAACCCAGGGCATGGAGGCTTCCATGACAGAGTGAATAAGAAGAAATCCCTCTAACCACCTCCCCAACACAGAAACCTGCTAATGGGGGCGCACAGGTAAGCGAATGTTATGCAAAAACATATAAATGGTTTATTGCTACAAAAACAGGTGACTTTTAAAAACAATTCAAGACATAAAGGGAAATCCCAAAATCCCTCCAACATGAACCATAAACAGCGTAGTTCCAATCAATAAATATGTACACACCATATAGAACAAAAATAATTCTGGGACAAATATTCATTAATATCTAGTATTAATATATAGAATATCACCCCAATAAAATGGAAAGTATAAGGATCTCTCCCCAAAAATAGAAAAGTGATAACTTAGAAACATATAATCTGACAGCAGATAAGAACCATTCGGCCCATCTAGTCGCCCATTTTCCTACTGTAAAAACATCAAACCTTATTTGGTCCTTGGTCTTTTCTTATGTTCAGGACAGCCTTATGCCTATCCCATGCATGGTTACATCCCCTCACTGTATTAACCTCTACCACTTCTGCTGGTATGTTATTCCACTTATCTACTACCCTCTCAGTGAAGTAAAACTTTCTTACATTACGTCTAAACCTGTGTCCCTCTAGTTTTAGACTATGGCCTCTTGTCCTAACATTTTTACTCCTGTGAAATGTACTTCCCTCCTGCACTTTGTTGAATCCCTTCATGTATGTGAATGTGTCTATCATATCCCCTCTCTCTCTTCTCTCCTCCAAGCTATACATGTTCAGATCCTTTAGTCTACCCTGATATTTCTTTTCCTGTAAACCAGTCACCATATTAGTAGCCCTTCTCTGAATTCTCTCTAGAGTATCTATATCCTTCTGGAGATGGGGTCTCCAGTACTGTACACAATACTCTATAGTATCTGTATCCTTCTGGAGATGGGGTCTCCAGTACTGTACACAATACTCTAGAATATCTATATTCTTCTGTAGATGGGGTCTCCAGTACTGTACCCAATACTCTAGAGTATCTATATCCTTCTAGAGATGGGGTCTCCGGTACTATACACAATAATCTAGAGTATCTATATCCTTCTGGAGATGTGATCTCCAGTACTGTACACAATACTCTATAGTATCTATATCCTTCTGGAGATGGGGTCTCCAGTACTGTACACTATACTCTAGAGTATCTATATCCTTCTGGAGATGGGGTCTCCAGTACTGTACACAATACTCTATAGTATATATATCCTTCTGGAGATGGGGTCTCCAGTACTGTACACAATACTCTATAGTATCTATATCCTTCTGGAGATGGGGTCTCCTGTACCGTACACAATACTCTATAGTATCTATATCCTTCTGGAGATGGGGGTCTCCTGTACTGTACACAATACTCTAGAATATCTATATTCTTCTGTAGATGGGGTCTCCAGTACTGTACCCAATACTCTAGAGTATCTATATCCTTCTGGAGATGGGGTCTCCGGTACTATACACAATAATCTAGAGTATCTATATCCTTCTGGAGATGTGATCTCCAGTACTGTACACAATACTCTATAGTATCTATATCCTTCTGGAGATGGGGTCTCCAGTACTGTACACTATACTCTAGAGTATCTATATCCTTCTGGAGATGGGGTCTCCAGTACTGTACACAATACTCTATAGTATATATATCCTTCTGGAGATGGGGTCTCCAGTACTGTACACAATACTCTATAGTATCTATATCCTTCTGGAGATGGGGTCTCCTGTACCGTACACAATACTCTATAGTATCTATATCCTTCTGGAGATGGGGTCTCCTGTACTGTACACAATACTCTAGGTCTCCTCTACTGTACACAATACTCTAGGTCTCCTGTACTGTACACAATACTATAGGTCTATAGTACTGTACACAATACTCTAGGTCTCCTGTACTGTACACAATACTCTAGGTCTCCAGTACTGTACACAATACTCTAGGTCTCCTGTACTGTACACAATACTCTAGGTCTCCTGTACTGTACACAATACTCTAGTATCTATATCCTTCTGGAGATGGGGTCTCCGGTACTGTACACAATACTCTAGGTCTCCGGTACTGTACACAATACTCTAGGTCTCCAGTACTGTACACAATACTCTAGGTCTCCTGTACTGTACACAATACTCTAGGTCTCCTGTACTGTACACAATACTCTAGGTCTCCGGTACTGTATACAATACTCTAGGTCTCCTGTACTGTACACAATACTCTAGGTCTCCAGTACTGTACACAATACTCTAGGTCTCCTGTACTGTACACAATACTCTAGGTCTCCTGTACTGTACACAATACTCTAGTATCTATATCCTTCTGGAGATGGGGTCTCCTGTACTGTACACAATACTCTAGGTCTCCTGTACTGTACACAATACTCTAGGTGAGGTCTAACTAGAGATCTGTAGAGTGACATGACCACTCCCCTTTTTACATGCAATAAAAAGGTGAGCTAAACTGACATTTCGCAGTATGTAATTCGTGTTTCATAGTCAGCTGGCCGAAAGCAAACAAAGATGATAAAAAAAACTGCACTGTGATCCTTAACGACCGCCCCCCCATTACGGGGTTAACTTTGACCTGGCATATAACTAATTAGCATAATATGCATGGAATTAGCTTAAAGTGGTAAAGAAAAATAGAATTTTTATTTGCAGTATATACTTTGGGATATCTCTTAGATATTAATACAATTCCCCAGGCTGGAATTCCGTCACAACCTGTCCCCACTTAAAAAAATGATAATTTCTATTTTCTCCCACGGAAGAGTTGGTTTGCTCCACAATTGTTCCTCATTTAATAAAATCCTTACATGGAGGAATCACACTTCACAGACCCCCAGGGGCCACTAAACATGAATGAAGCTGATGAACACGTACTGTATGGAAAGACACTAGATTTTAACCCCTTAAGGACTCATGACAGTACTGGACCATCATGGGTTGTTATACCCTTAAGGACCTGTGACGGTCCTGGACTGTCGGTGGAATTCTGGGCTCCCCGCGTGGCTGCACTCCATTCTGGGAGTCCAGAATCAGATTCGCGGACAAAAAAATGGTCCCTGGTCCTTAAGTGACCACTGCGTGCGTGTCCGGTCCTTAAGGGGTTAAGCTCCTGCTAGTAGAGACCTCCCCATTGTTTGTTACGATCAGGTCCTGTATGGCATTCTCTCACCCCTATTTTGTACAGCATCGTGGAGTATGTTGCCTCTTAATAACTAACGGATAATAATAGTATAGTGTGGTAGGGAGTTGAGTATATAGGGTCGCAGCCTGGTCCTATAACCGCCAGCAGTGGGTACACGTTCTGTACATAGTTTCACATCTGGTAACAAAAGGAAACACATTGTTACGTCTCAATTAAACAATCCTGACAAACAAGGAATGAAAAGTGGGAATATTTACAGGAGAATTATAATGGGATAAAGCAAAAAAGAAAAGAAAGAAAAAATGTGCAATGAAGAGGAACTAATGTAAAACTCCTCTGACAAGAGATAAAGTCTGAGAGGCTGGATGTACTCAGATGAATGAATGAATATGTTTATATAGCACCACAAGTGTACGCAGCGCTTTACAATGCAATGGTTTACACACTACAGGGTAACAAGTGCTTTGTAGAGTGAAACACTGAATGTCAGGACCCTGCCCAAAAGCTTACAATCTAAAGATGAACTGGAGAAAATTAACTGCATAGGGGAAAAATGCACATTCCTAAAATCCCCATGTATTTAAATGAGGAGATTTTAACCTCACAAATGCTAGGTTAAAGGGACAGTTCCACCGTATTTAGAATTCATATATTCAGCAAATGCTTAATATGTAAAGTCAAATTGTGTAGACTTACTATACTATATATGTGTTTACATAGGCCTATGGGGCTGTATTATTACTGTATTCCCTCAGGAACACAGTAAAGTTACAGTAAGGTCTGTACATAGGCCTATGGGGCTGTATTATTACTGTATTCCCTCAGGAACACAGTAAAGTTACAGCAAGGTCTGTACAGAGGCCTATGGGACTGTATTATTACTATATTCCCTCAGGAACACAGTAAAGTTACAGTAAGGTCTGTACAGAGGCCTATGGGACTGTATTATTACTGTATTCCCTCAGGAACACAGTAAAGTTACAGTAAGGTCTGTACAGAGGCCTATGGGACTGTATTATTACTGTATTCCCTCAGGAACACAGTAAAGTTACAGTAAGGTCTGTACAGAGGCCTACAGGGCTGTATTATTACTGTATTCCCTCAGGAACCCAGTAAAGTTACAGTAAGGTCTGTACAGAGGTCTATAGGCTGTATTATTACTGTATTCCCTCAGGAACCCAGTAAAGTTACAGTAAGGTCTGTACAGAGGTCTATAGGCTGTATTATTACTGTATTCCCTCAGGAACACAGTAAAGTTACAGTAAGGTCTGTACAGAGGTCTATGGGGCTGTATTATTACTGTATTCCCTCAGGGACACAGTAAAGTTACAGTAAGGTCTGTACAGAGGCCTATGGGGCTGTATTATTACTGTATTCCCTCAGGAACGCAGTAAAGATACAGTGAGGTCTGTACAGAGGCCTATGGGGCTGTATTATTACTGTATTCCCTCTGGAACACAGTAAAGATACAGTAAGGAAGGTCTGTACAGAGGTCTATGGGGCTGTATTATTACTGTATTCCCTCTGGAACACAGTAAAGTTACAGTAAGGTCTGCACAGAGGCCTATGGGGCTGTATTATTACTGTATTCCCTCTGAAACACAGTAAAGATACAGTAAGGAAGGTCTGTACAGAGGTATATGGGGCTGTATTATTACTGTATTCCCTCTGGAACACAGTAAAGCATACCTCCCAAGTGTCCCTCTTTAGGAGGGACGGTCCCTCTTTTTGACCCAAATCCCTCTGTCCCTCTTTCCCACCCTGATGTCCCTCTTTTTAGGAAACCAGATGGTGTGGTGTTTATATAAGAGTATCACATTGCTCCACAGCAATAAAACTCACATTATTGTTTGTTTAAACATCAGTATATGTGTTTATAACTTATTCTGTGTACATAAAATACTATGGTCTTGATAGAAGTCATTTATTAGGTTACATAAGGAGGTGTCAATAAGTAATGAAATAGCCTCAAAATTCTGGCTAATGCCCCACCCTCCAGCCACCCCCCAGCAAAACCCCCTAAAACACAAGTGTCCCTCTTTGGCAATTTGAAATGTTGGGAGGTATGGTAAAGTTACAGTAAGGTCTGCACAGAGGCCTATGGGGCTGTATTATTACTGTATTACCTCAGGAACACAGTAAAGATACAGTAAGGAAGGTCTGTACAGAGGCCTATGGGGCTGTATTATTGCTGTATTCCCTCTGGAACACAGTAAAGTTACAGTAAGCTCTGTACAGAGGCCTATGGGGCTGTATTATTGCTGTATTCCCTCAGGAACACAGTAAAGTTACAGTAAGGACTGTACAGAGGCCTATGGGACTGTATTATTACTATATTCCATTAGGACACAATAAAGTTACAGCAAGGTCTGTACAGAGGCCTATGGGGCTGTATTATTACTGTATTCCCTCAGGAACACAGTAAATTTACAGTAAGGTCTGTACAGAGGCCTGTGGGGCTGTATTATTGCTGTATTCCCTCAGGAACACAGTAAAGTTACAGCAATGTCTGTACAGAGGCCTATGGGACTGTATTATTACTGTATTCCCTCAGGAACACAGTAAAGTTACAGTAAGGTCTGTACAGAGGCCTATGGGACTGTATTATTACTGTATTCCCTCAGGAACACAGTAAAGTTACAGTAAGGTCTGTACAGAGGCCTACGGGCCTGTATTATTACTGTATTCCCTCAGGAACCCAGTAAAGTTACAGTAAGGTCTGTACAGAGGTCTATAGGCTGTATTATTACTGTATTCCCTCAGGAATGCAGTAAAGTTACAGTAAGGTCTGTACAGAGGTCTATGGGGCTGTATTATTACTGTATTCCCTCAGGAACGCAGTAAAGATACAGTGAGGTCTGTACAGAGGCCTATGGGGCTGTATTATTACTGTATTTCCTCTGGAACACAGTAAAGATACAGTAAGGAAGGTCTGTACAGAGGTCTATGGGGCTGTATTATTACTGTATTCCCTCTGGAACACAGTAAAGATACAGTAAGGAAGGTCTGTACAGAGGTCTATGGGGCTGTATTATTACTGTATTCCCTCTGGAACACAGTAAAGTTACAGTAAGGTCTGCACAGAGGCCCATGGGGCTGTATTATTACTGTATTCCCTCTGAAACACAGTAAAGATACAGTAAGGAAGGTCTGTACAGAGGTATATGGGGCTGTATTATTACTGTATTCCCTCTGGAACACAGTAAAGTTACAGTAAGGTCTGCACAGAGGCCTATGGGGCTGTATTATTACTGTATTACCTCAGGAACACAGTAAAGATACAGTAAGGAAGGTCTGTACAGAGGCCTATGGGGCTGTATTATTGCTGTATTCCCTCTGGAACACAGTAAAGTTACAGTAAGCTCTGTACAGAGGCCTATGGGGCTGTATTATTGCTGTATTCCCTCAGGAACACAGTAAAGTTACAGTAAGGACTGTACAGAGGCCTATGGGACTGTATTATTACTATATTCCATTAGGACACAATAAAGTTACAGTAAGGTCTGTACAGAGGCCTATGGGGCTGTATTATTACTGTATTCCCTCAGGAACACAGTAAATTTACAGTAAGGTCTGTACAGAGGCCTGTGGGGCTGTATTATTGCTGTATTCCCTCAGGAAAAAAGTAAAGTTACAGTAAGGTCTGTACAGAGGCCTGTGGGACTGTATTATTACTGTATTCCCTCAGGAACGCAGTAAAGTTACAGTAAGGTCTGTACAGAGGCCTATGGGGCTGTATTATTACTGTATTCCCTCAGGAACGCAGTAAAGTTACAGTAAGGTCTGTACAGAGGCCTATGGGACTGTATTATTACTGTATTCCCTCAGGAACGCAGTAAAGTTACAGTAAGGTCTGTACAGAGGCCTATGGGCTGTATTATTACTGTATTCCCTCAGGAAAAAAGTAAAGTTACAGTAAGGTCTGTACAGAGGCCTATGGGACTGTATTATTGCTGTATTCCCTCAGGAACGCAGTAAAGTTACAGTAAGGTCTGTACAGAGGCCTGTGGTGCTGTTTTATTACTGTATTCCCTCAGGAACACATTAAAGTTACTGTATGGTAGGTCTGTACAGAGGCCTATGGGACTGTATTATTACTGTATTCCCTCAAGAATGCAGTAATGTTACAGTTAGGTCTGTACAGAGGTCAATGGGGCTGTATTATTACTGTATTCCCTCAGGAACACAGTAAAGTTACAGTAAGGTCTGTACAGAGGCCTATGGGCTGTATTATTACTGCATTCCCTCAGGAACGCAGTAAAGTTACAGTAAGGTCTGTACAGAGGCCCATGGGGCTGTATTATTACTGTATTCCCTCAGGAACACAATAAAGTTACAGTAAGGTCTGTACAGAGGCCTATGGGCTGTATTATTACTGCATTCCCTCAGGAACGCAGTAAAGTTACAGTAAGGTCTGTACAGAGGCCCATGGGGCTGTATTATTACTGCATTCCCTCAGGAACGCAGTAAAGTTACAGTAAGGTCTGTACAGAGGCCTGTGGTGCTGTTTTATTACTGTATTCCCTCAGGAACACATTAAAGTTACTGTATGGTAGGTCTGTACAGAGGCCTATGGGACTTAGGGTGACCACATTTCCCTTCTGCCATTCCGGGACGTGGTCACCCTATTGCCTTACCTTGAGTCCCTGGTGGTCTAGCGGAGTGCGGAGTGCAAAGTGCTCTGTGCCTCCTCCGGCACAGAGCTGAAGCTCCCACGCGCTGTGCTCAGTAATGCAGAGCGCTGGGAGATGATGTCATCTCCCAGCGCTCTGTATTACTAGAGCGCTTGCCTCCAGATCAGGTAAGTTGCATTGCCGCCCTGGATGTCAGCCTGCAAGCGGCGTCCATGATGTGACACACCGCTTGCAGGCTGACATTCAGGGCGGCTTGGCTTCATTCCGGGACACTTCATTGTCCCGGTTGAAGGGGACCCGGGACGCGGGACATGTCCCTGAAATAAGGGACAGTCCCGGACGTTCCGGGACCCGTGGTCACCCTAATGGGACTGTATTATTACTGTATTCCCTCAAGAATGCAGTAATGTTACAGTTAGGTCTGTACAGAGGTCAATGGGGCTGTATTATTACTGTATTCCCTCAGGAACACAGTAAAGTTACAGTAAGGTCTGTACAGAGGCCTATGGGCTGTATTATTACTGCATTCCCTCAGGAACGCAGTAAAGTTACAGTAAGGTCTGTACAGAGGCCCATGGGGCTGTATTATTACTGTATTCCCTCAGGAACGCAGTAAAGTTACAGTAAGGTGTGTACAGTGGCTGATGGGGCTGTATTATTACTGTATTCCCTCATGATCACAGTAAAGTTACAGTAAGGTCTGTACAGAGGCCTATGGGGCTGTATTATTACTATATTCCCTCAGGAACACAGTAAAGTTACAGTAAGGTCTGTACAGAGGCCTATGTGATTGTATTATTCTTGTTTTCCCTCAGGAACACAATAAAATTACAGTAAGGAAGGTTTGTACAGAGGCCTATGGAACTGTATTATTACTGTATTCCTTCAGGAACACAGTAACGTTACAGTAAGGTCTGTACAGAGGCCTGTGGGACTGTATTATTACTGTATTCCCTCAGGAACACAGTAAAGTTACAGTAAGGTCTGTACAGAGGCCTATGGGGCTGTATTATTACTGTATTCCCTCAGGAATGCAGTAAAGTTACAGTAAGGTCTGTACAGAGGCCTATGGTACTGTATTATTACTATATTCCGTTAGGACACATTGAAGTTACAGTAAGGTCTGTACAGAGGCCTATGGGGCTGTATTATTACTGTATTCCCTCAGGAACACAGTAAATTTACATTAAGGTCTGTACAGAGGCCTATGGGGCTGTATTATTACTGTATTCCCCCAGGAACACAGTAAAGTTACAGTAAGGACAGTACAGAGGCCTACGGGGCTGTTTTATTACTGTATTCCCCCAGGAACACAGTAAAGTTACAGTAAGGTCTGTACAGAGGTCTATGGGGCTATATTATTACTGTATTCCCTGAGGAACACAGTAAAGTTACAGTGAGAAAGGTCTGTACAGAGGCCTATGGGGCATCAGACTCCTTTGTGGATCTTGTCGGATTATGGGTACTGTATGTCTCACCTCTGTCCTGCTTGATGCCATACTATTTTAAAAAGCAAGAATATAGCTTTGTATTTTTTAATTAATTTCAGAAGTGCCATCCATTGTTCTGTTTGTATGTCATTTAACAGGAGTGGAGATCCTGTGGGAATCGTGCACTTGAAGTTGGAATTACAGCGGCGAGTCCCGTGAATATTTCATCTATTGTTGCTGTTGCACATTATTTTCTGGAATGTAGTAGCATCTTTTCTTCTTTGATTTACTCTGTATAGATAGATATGAGATAGATAGATAGATAGATAGACAGACAGACAGACAGACAGATAGATAGATAGATAGATAGATAGATAGATAGATAGATAGATATGTAGATATATATGAAATAGATAAAAAGATATATAGACTGATGTCAACAGACAGAGAAGATTCAATCTTGGAGAGTCAAGTCCCCTTTTCCTAATTACCCTGATGTCCCTGTGCTCAGGAGATCAGTGTAATGCGCAGTGTGTATACATGACCACATTGCTCCACAGAATGCACATGTTAATCTTAACCCTTTAACTATCAGGTGCTTGTGCAGCGCATTGTTTTGCTTTGTGTTACTCACCCCTCTGGTCCCCAAAGTGTTAAGTTAGATCACATACTCTTCCTGCCTCAGTAAGAATCATGCCCGTCTACTGCAACGACTGAAGGTGTCACCGCAAGAGATTAAAATTAAAATGGTCCATTAGGGTTTCATGGCCATAGTTAGGCAAGTGTGTATGTGTGTGGGGGGGTTATTTAAGAGACGTTACTTTCCCTTTAACCTGTAATTAGTTAGTTAGGTAAGTGTGTATGTGTGTGTGGGGTTATTAAGAGACGTTACTTTCCCTTTAACCTGTAATTTGTTAGTTAGGTAAGTGTGTATGTGCGTGGGGTGGGGTTGTTAAGAGACATTACTTTCCCTTTAACTTGTAATTATTTAGTTATGTAAATGTATATGCGCATGGGGCGGTTATTAAGAGGTGTTACTTTCCCTTTAACCTGTAATGTCTTCTTCACTTTGGAGACAGAACTATGCAAAAATATGTTAGCTATTCTTAGACACTGGGTCTTTTTCCCCGCCCCCTGCGAGATTTCCCCACCAGTTCTCGGAGTTTTGAACTTGCCCTCCCATACCAATTTAGTAAGTTTAGTTAGGTAAGTGTGTGTGTGTATGTGGGAGGTTCTTAAGACGTGTTACTTTCCCTTTAAACTGTAATTAGTTTGTTAGGTAAGTATGTATGTGCGTGGGGGGTGTTATTAAAAGGTGTTATTTTCCCTTTAACCTGTAATTAGTTAGTTAGGTAACTGTGTATGTAGATGGGGGGGTTATTAAGAGATGTTACTTTCCCTTTAACATGTAATTAGTAGTTAGGTAAGTGTGTATGTGCGTGGGGGGGTTATTAAGAGACGTTACTTTCCCTTTAACCGGTAATTAGTTTCCTGTCTTCCCTTGGCCCTAAATCTAGTTATTTACGTGTCTTATCTCACTGTACGGCTGTTTATAACGCAGTGAGATGTGATGCATTAAACATTGTCCTGTAATAAAACGTCTTCTAGCAGTCGGATTAAAGTGGTTTATCACGAAAACATATTGCCCCATGCATCCTCAATGCCATCTCCAAAAAATAAACTATTCACTCTTACTTGATAAATTACTTTCCATCACCTGCGCTGTAAGGCCGTCTGGGAGATGAGGAAGAAGCTTTAACACCTTGAGTGCCAGAATGCGTTGCAATGGTTGGATACCTCTCTGACACTGAAAGGGTTAAACGGACAGTAACACTTTATATGTAAACAATATATAAAGGTAGATTTTTTCCTCCTGAGTAAAACAGGGGCACCCCCAATGCCGAGAGGTGTTTTGTTCAAATGTTATTACAGCTGAAACTTGAATTTTTTTAGTTGCAATAACTTAAAGGCCTGATCTGTTACAGTGTTGCTGCTGTTACACTGTCCTATGGACAAGTCTGGTCAGTTCACGATAAACCTCCATAGAATGGTGTAGCAACAGCGCCACGGAAACTTTTCAAGCTGCAATGATATTGCACCTACGAAATTCAAGTATGAGCTGCAATAACATTTGAATAAAACATCTCCCAGCATTGGGAGTAGCCTTGTTTTACTCAGGAAGACAAACACTAAAATATATGTGTATATATTTTTTATATATTCAGCATTACTATTCCTTTAATGGTGAAATGCAAACACCCCTAATAATAGCCCCCACTTACCTTAAAGGTATAGTAATGTTTCATAATAAAAGCAGCTCTAATTAATCATCACAGTATTTGGACTTTGGAGAGTGTTATTTCAATTCTGTCAGAGTTGTAGTACAAGAGTAATTCAATGATAAAGTATCCCCCTCCCGCCCCTTTTACTGATGTAACACTGCTCAGCCAGATCAGAAGGGAGGTGCCCAGGTAGACTGCAGAGAGGGACAATCTTCAATTAAGATAAGGGAAAAACCTGAAAAGCTTGTCAAGGGGGGCAGGGCTTTCATTGTTCTCATAGGAAGAAGATTGTCCCCTGCTGTTATCTGTCTGGTCTATGGACTGCATTCCACATCTGAGAAGAGATGACTTACACTAGGTAAAAGGAGCGGGAGGGGAAACTTTGCTTGTGAATATCTCTCCAACCATAAAGGTTTGAGAGATAAGACTTACATCACTCTTCATGGTTTTTTAATGCCTACAAAATAAAATAAATATAAAACAAAGTATTACTATCCCTTTAATCTGCAGAAAATCCTGATGTCCTCTTCCCTCTGGAGAGAGGACTCTGTTATAATGCGTTAGGACTAGTCTGTAGTTATTCTCAGACACCTGTCTGCCTGGCGGTCCGTGCTGCGATGTGCCTGACAGGCTCCTGTGGTGCTTTTGGATTTCCCTCCCTTTGCAGTTCCTGACTGGCTCCGGATCTGGCTGCCCTGGTGGGATCCTCCTTGGTAGGAGACCCTGGTGGTTGTTCTAGGTCATCCTCCCATCGGTCCTGTGGTGTGGCGGTCCGCTCTGGTGCTGTGTTTTTTGCATGGCCCGTGGCCTGCAGCTGCTCTCCCCTCCTCCTTATCCAGGCTGTGAGCAGACATTGGGGGATTCCTTGCTGACGGCTGTGTTATGGAGGACCGGCAGTGTGGCCTTCCGAAGGGCCTTGTCTGGGTTGATTCCGCTGCTCCCTTCGGGGGATGGGGTACGCCACAGGTGGTTTCCTCCTCCATGGGCACTGCCGGCTACATACGTCAGGCCTCCTGTGTCTCTGGTGGGTGTTTCTCCCTTCTCTTGACACTCTTCGTACTCTGCTGTGTGTCTGCTCACCCCCCTTTTCTGTTTTGGCTTTTTCTTTTGGCGCACTTCCCCCCCCCTTTTACTTTCTCATTTTTCCCTGCTGTTTCTTTGTCCTTTCTCCGGGGGCTTTCCTCTGTCTTTGTTTATCTTTCGGCGGTTCTGGTCCCTCCCCACCTTGTTTCGCTTGGGTCCTCCGGTGTTTGGTGCTGTCTACTGCTTGCTGTTTTTCTTCTCTTCCGCTGTTTTCTGTGTTTTTTCTCTCTCTTTCTCTGGATTTTTCTTGCTTTTCTCTGTCCTTTGCGGTTATTCTTTTTGTTGACTCCCTGACCTCTGGTCTCTCTTTATTTCTCTTTCGGTTTTTCTTCTTTCCCTTCTCTGGTTTTTCTTCCTTCTTTCGGTTTTCCTGTTCCCCCTCTTTCGCCGTTTCTTTTCTTCTCACTTTCTCCGGTTTCTTTGCTGTGTCTGAGGCCTGGACGCGGGAGCTTTGGGGGTTTCTTCAGTTGGGACTTTGTTGGAGTCCTCTGCCAGGACGCCCTCGCCTACTGCTTCCCCCTGTGGGTTTATTAGTTTCTACCCCCATGTCTGACATCTACCCACAACAGGTCTAGGAACACAGAAACGGCACTTTACTCACACAAAAAAAAAAAAAACTTGGTCTACAATGTATAATGAAGAAAGTATGTATGTGTTATCGGCGCTGCATGTGTATGAGTATATCTTGGTCTCTCTGCCTGTGTGTCTGGGTAGATCTGCATGTGTCTGGGTATATTTGCTTGTGTCTGGGTATATCTGCTTGCGTCTGGGTATATCTGCATGTGTCCTGGTATATTTGCTTGTGTCTGGGTATATTTGCTTGTGTCTGGGTAGATCTGCTTGTGTCTGGGTATATCTGCTTGTGTCTGGGTAGATCTGCTTGTATCTGGGTAGATCTGCTTGTGTCTGGGTAGATCTGCATGTGTCTGGGTATATCTGCTTGTGTCTGGGTATATTTGCTTGTGTCTGGGTAGATCTGCTTGCGTCTGGGTATATCTGCATGTGTCCTGGTATATTTGCTTGTGTCTGGGTATATTTGCTTGTGTCTGGGTAGATCTGCTTGTGTCTGGGTATATCTGCTTGTGTCTGGGTATATCTGCTTGTGTCTGGGTAGATCTGCATGTGTCTGGGTATATCTGCTTGTGTCTGGGTAGATCTGCTTGTGTCTGGGTATATCTGCTTGCGTCTGGGTATATCTGCATGTGTCCTGGTATATTTGCTTGTGTCTGGGTATATTTGCTTGCGTCTGGGTATATCTGCTTGTGTCTGGGTATATCTGCATGCGTCTGGGTATATCTGCATGTGTCCTGGTATATTTGCTTGTGTCTGGGTATATTTGCTTGTGTCTGGGTAGATCTGCTTGTGTCTGGGTATATCTGCTTGTGTCTGGGTATATCTGCTTGTGTCTGGGTAGATCTGCATGTGTCTGGGTATATCTGCTTGTGTCTGGGTATATTTGCTTGTGTCTGGGTAGATCTGCTTGTGTCTGGGTATATCTGCTTGCGTCTGGGTATATCTGCATGTGTCCTGGTATATTTGCTTGTGTCTGGGTATATTTGCTTGCGTCTGGGTATATCTGCTTGTGTCTGGGTAGATCTGCTTGCGTCTGGGTATATCTGCTTGTGTCTGGGTAGATCTGCAGGTGGCTGTGTATATCTGTCTCTAGGTGTATTTATTTCTGTCTGGGTGTATGTCGGTATGGACTTGTGTGTCCGCTTTTCCTACATCTATGTCTGACTGTTTGCATGTTTGGGGGCACTGGTACCCTGGGTTGTGTGCCGGTCGGCCTACGCGATTGGCTGTGCTGGCTGTTGCGCATGGCTTGGTGGATGCAGGTGCGTGCATTGTCTGGATGTGTGAGTGCATTTGTGGAGCGTGGTACCTGTGTCAGTGTATGGGTGATTGTGGTTGGGAGATGTGTGGGTTGTGTGTGTATATGGTCTGACGGATCGCTGGGTGAGTGAAAGGGCTCAACTAAACAATTAAAACATTATACCTAACACAAAAAAAGAAAACTAATACATATATATATAAAAAAGAGAAAGTAAGAAGGAATACATGGGATGCAATTTAATCGCGCTATTTAGCTGGGGGCAGGGTTGGCTGCCTGCCTGTGATTGGTTGACACCCTACTGGGGGGGGTTCCAGGTTCCCAGGGTGGATGTGGGGCATGTGGACCCAGTCAGTGGCAAGAGGGGTGCTTTGTGACACTATCTCTTTTGGGGAAGTGCATCTCCTCCATTGGGGACAATGGGTGGACCTTCTGGTGTTGCTACCGTGATCTGGGATTCTTCCCTCTGTGCGGCATTAGGGCTTTTTTCCCTAGAATTCCTTTCGTTTTGCAACACACAGTGATTTAGAAATCTGTTTCACAACTTCCAAAGTTGCTTTTAGCTGATAGGGTCTGACACGCAAAAGGTTAAATACACCATCACCTCCTAGTAATAAGTTCCACCTCTCTACAGCACCGAATTGGTCCTGAGGTATCACAGCGCTGACTCAGTTATTTGTTCTGTGGCGCAGTCCAATGTGAGTGACAACAGCAGCCATCTGACTTTCCTTTCAGAAAACGGGAGCGCGTCCAGGAGTGTAATGCGGCCTCTGCCCTGTAATTGCTCCACTTCAGCTGCTAACGATATTAAAGAGGTCGTTACAATACCACACCATCAATCTGATGAGCAGATTTATACCAGACCTTTATGATGATATAAGCTCATTGCTAATGTCAATTACCTTGGCTCTCTATTCCCTCTGTACTGTATAGGCCAGGCCAGAATCTGACCGCTGCACTGAGCAGCTGTAATGCTGTGTGTGTGCCAGCTAAACCCACACAAGGTCAGTCTCATCACCTCCCTGTTGGTATGGACTCCTCCAGGCAGCAGAACTGCACAGACAATGATGACCTTCCTGCCAAGTACATTAAAACATAGACATTAGCAGACAGAGCAAAGAATTCTCCATAGTGCCCACATAGTGCTACAGTAGCACTGAACACCCAGGTATCAGACAGCCCCAAATATCTGGGATCCCGTACTCCATCTTATTTTCACTTAGTTTCCAGCTAAATAATACATAACATGGGCAGAATTGTATAGCCGCTCTAAATTCATATATGTGGTCTTAAAATATGATTAAGTAATGTCGTGTATAGGGAAAGACAGATAGATAGATAGATAGATAGATAGATAGATAGATAGATAGATAGATAGATAGATAGGAGATGGATAGATACACAGATATGAGATAGATAGATATGCGATAGATAGATAGATAGATAGATAGATAGATAGATAGATAGATAGATATGAGATAGATAGACAGACAGATAGATATATATAATAGAAATAGATAGATAGATAGATAGATAGATAGATAGATAGATAGATATGAGATAGATAGATATGATGTAGATAGATAGATAGATATATAGATAGATAGATATGAGATAGATAGATAGATAGATAGATAGATAGATAGATATTAGATAGATAGATATGAGATAGATAGATAGATAGATAGATAGATAGATAGATATTAGATAGATAGATATGAGATAGATAGATAGATAGATAGATAGATAGATAGATAGATATGAGATAGATAGATAGAGATGAGATAGATAGATATGAGATAGATAGATAGATAGATAGATATGAGATAGATAGATAGATAAATAGATATGAAATGGATAGATAGATAGATATATAGATAAATAGATATGAGATAGATAGATAGATAGATAGATAGATAGATAGATAGATGGATAGATAGATAGATAGATAGATAGATAGATAGATATGAGATAGATAGATGATAGATAGATAGATAGATAGATAGATAGATAGATATGAGATAGATGATAGATAGATAGATAGATAGATAGATAGATAGATAGATATGATATAGATAGATAGATAGATAGATAGATAGATAGATAGATAGATATGATATAGATAGATATGAGATAGATAGATAGATAGATAGATGATAGATAGATAGATAGATAGATAGATAGATAGATGATAGATAGATAGATAGATAGATAGATAGATAGATAGATAGATAGATATGAGATAGATAGATAGATAGATAGATAGATAGATAGATAGATAGATATGAGATAGATAGATGATAGATAGATGATAGATAGATAGATAGATAGATAGATCGATAGATAGATAGAATGATAAATACTACCTAGTAAAATTCCACAGGAGTGAAATGGCGCTTCCTTTCAGTACCAGAGAGCGGCTCAGTTTGCATTGGAAACCTTCCTGCCTGGATTTGGTTCTCCCGCTGGATCTGGCCCTGGAGTCCGGCTGGTGGTTCCTTGTTCTTCTGAGCACTTACTCCCCTCACAGCTGACATACTGCCCAGACACAGATCACAGCGGCTTCATCTGCAGAGTAACGTTTGATACGTTTTATCACACAACGCAACACTGATACAGTGGGAGAGATGCACTAAGGCGTGATAAAGACATGATAAACAGGTGATAAAGTGGAGATGACTTGTGTGCATTTGCTCAATAGAATAACATAGGAACTGGAGAAGTGATACCACTGGAGAAGTCATCTCCACATTATCACCACATTATCACACCTTACTGCATAACCCTCCAATGTATTGCAAGGTACAACACTGATCCATTCTATCACACAGTACACACTGATGAAACAAATCACATACCACTGATACACTGTTTAACTCGGCACTGACAGACTATATCACAATTCCAACACTGATACAACGTACCTCACTGACACAATGTATGAAAAACCCTAAAACTGACACAGTGTCACACAGCACAACACTAATATACTATATCACACAGCACAGAACCAATGAATCAGAAAGTACAATGCTGATACACTATATCACAAAGCACAACAGTAATACATTGTAACACTCTCCCAGTGCAGAGAAACCAAGAGCGCTGTGTAGCTGTTAACCTTCTGTCATTCTTGCAACTCGGATCTCTCTGTCTCTCTCTCACACACACAATGACACACACAAAACTCACATACACATCTCACACGCCTTCATACACACACACAGAGTCACTGACATACATATACACACACACATACACTCTCATATATGTATAAACACATTCACAGACACACACACTCTCTCTCACATTCACAGACACACACACACACATATGCACAGTAATGGGAAGTGACTACCTCCACCTTAACACTTTGAGTGCCAGAGTGGTAAGGAATGCATTGCTTTGCAATGCATTCCATATCACTCTGGCACTCAAAGGGTTAAAGGGATAGTAATACTTTGTTTTAGCTTTATTTTATTTTGTAGGCATTAAAAAAACATGAAGAACGATATAAGTCCATAAAGGTTTGAGAGATATTCACAAGCAAAGTTTCCCCTCCCGCCCCTTTTACCTAGTGTAAGCCATCTCTTCTCAGATGTGGAATCCAGTCCATAGACCAGACAGATAACAGCAGGGGACAATCTTCTTCCTATGAGAACAATGAAAGCCCTGCCCCTTTTACCTAGTGTAAGCCATCTCTTCTCAGATGTGGAATGCAGTCCATAGACCAGACAGATAACAGCAGGGGACAATCTTCTTCCTACGAGAACAATGAAATCCCTGCCCCCCTTGACAAGTTTTTCAGGTTTTTCCCTTATCTTAATTGAAGATTGTCCCTCTCTGCAGTCTACCTGGGCACCTCCCTTCTGATCTGGCTGAGCAGTGTTACATCAGTAAAAGGGGCGGGAGGGGGATACTTTGTCATTCAATTACTCTTGTACTACAACTCTGACAGAATTGAAATAATACTCTCCAAAGTCCAAATACTATGATGATTAACTAGAGCTGCTTTTATTATGAGACATCACTATCCCTTTAAGACCTCTAGTATCATTTTACAATCAGGCAGGTCCATCTTTTCCATGCAGAGGGCATCCAAGTCAGGAAGTAATAAAACAATTGCCTGGCACAGCCGCGCCCACAGACCGGGTATAATTAGAATATTCACACTAAGCGCTGCGTCTCTATCAGCACCTCCATTCTACTGGGGAGGGAAGGAAGTGATGGCGGAACCTGGTGACTTCATGGACTAAGGAGGAGGAAGAAGGCCTGCGATAGCCTAATAATTACATCTTGTTCCTATTAACCCCTTGAATGCTAGATAAATATCCAACGCATTACAAAGCAGTTAATCTGGAGCAAACCAACTGCACCATAGGGGACAAATACAAATTTCTGTTACATTTCATTGAGATTTTATCAACTTGAATGAGAGAGAGGTCTCTAATGCATTGCGAAGCATTGTCTGGCATTCAAGGGGTTAAAAAGCTCTATTCAAGTGTATGGGAATTTAGGATTTTTTATCTTGTCCCCTATGGTGCAGTTGGTTTATTCCAGAATAAGTCTCATTTGTATTTATAAACATAGGCCAGATTTCATAACTAGGGATTGCACAGATTTCCGATGGAAAGAAACGCGTGTATTATACTGTATTTACTGATCTCCGTCAGAACCATCTGCCTTCACTTCACACCTCCTCAAAATAGACAATTTGGCTTCAACAGTCTGAGTAAGATATCTCATAGAGAAAAGCTTTCCCCACATTCTGCTCACCGACAGCACTGACACTGATAAACTAAAAGAGAATTGGGGGGGAGGGTACGTACTGAGGTGTGATAAACAGGTGATTATGTGAAGATAACGTCTCCCGTGCGCTAAACTCTGCAGTTCCTATGTTATTATATGGAGTCGGTGCACTAACATTTCTAGTGGGAGATGCAAGGCGTGATAAATAGGTGATAAAGAGGAGATGACTTCTCCAGTGATATCACTTCTCTAGTTTCTATGTTATTTAAAGGGATAGTAACCTCGAAACAAAAGTACATGCAAATTTATAGGTACAATTAAAACATACTTATTGCCCTCATTCCCATCTCTCAAGTCGTTATGGTTTGAGAGATATAATAAAATAAAGACCTCCGCTCCCTCCCCTTTCTGCCTGACGAGCTGTAAAGCTGTCAGAGGCAGAATCCGGTCGACCGACTGTAGGCGGCTCTTCAGGAGTGCTGACATTGAGATATCTAAGTATAATTACTTCATTGGAATGGTCTACAACGTGTGCTTGCAAGCCAGGAACACGCTGTAGACCAGTCCGACGAAGTAATTATACTTAGATATCTAGATGACGGCTCTCCTGAAGAGCCGCCGTCTGGTCCCGGAAGCAGGATCTCATGACGTCCGCTGTACAACAGAGGCATGAGAAAGGGGAGGGAACGGAGACCTTTATTTTCTTACATCTCTCACACCATAACAGTTTGGAAGATGGGAATGAGGGCGGTAAGTATGTTTTTATTGTACCTATAAATTCGCATGTGCTTTTGTTTAGAGGTTACTATCCCTTTAATGGAGCCAATGTACTAAGATTTCTCAAGTGGGAGATGTGTCAGTGCATAGGATCCATAGAATAACATAGGAACTGGAGAAGCCATATCACTGGAGAGGTGATCTCCATAGCTGCAAACTCTCCAGATTTGCCCCAGAGACACCAGTTTTTGCTGCTTATTACCAGGTCTCCGCAGAGGTGTAACTAGAAGCCCCCGGGGCCTGGTGCAAGAAGTGCTACGGGCCCCCCCACCACATTGGCCCCCCTCGACCACACTGACCCCTTCCACAATGTCCCTCAATCTTCACAACGCCCCCATCTCTTACCACCCTGTAGCTCCCACGCTGTCCTCTTAGTGATGCAGAGCGCTGGGAGATGATGTCATCACTCTGCATTACTAGAGCGCCGAAGGGAGATTGTGGACGCCAGGCGGAGGGGTCGCAGGGGGCGGACAGGCCCCTGGAGTGAAGGGCCCGGTTGCAGGTGCGACCCCTATAGTTATGCCACTGGGTTTCCAGGGGGAAGGGGATGGTTCTCTGCATGTGGGGAGTTTCTAATGAAAATCTTCTTCCATGTCTGTTCCTCACACCTCCTGCCGACTTCTCCTCCTTCCCCAGCCTATTCCTCATACTTTTATGAGTTTTGTAAGCCCCCCACTCACTATTAAACCCCGCCCCTTTTTATTTTGTGTCATTTTTCTTCCCCAGCGGCACCCCTCTCCGTTCCCAGGTATGGTGATCTCCACTTTATTACACCTTAGTGCATCTTCCCTTACTGAATCCAATAAAATCAAATTACATTTACTTTTTTTTTTTCCTCTATACACTTATTTACTTATTTATGTTTTTACTTTTATATTTCTGACAGTAAACTGCCTGGATCTGTTTCCATAGATTTTTCTGGTCATGCAACCATCAAAGTAGTGACGTGCAGGCAATTATACAGTGTAACACAATCCCTGCAGCACTGAGTGTTCAGTGTGCTTTATCACTATCTGTTTTACATTGTATCTTTTCTACATTGTATCACTTTCCTTGATTTCACAGCCCCTGACAGAAATCTCTCTGTATAGAGTTTAGGAAACTTGTGGCGGGATGCAGGAAACATGCGCAATTGCTATTTGCAGTGTGAAAACCACTGGCAAATAGGTTTGTGCATGATTTTGTTGACTTGCGTATGAAAAATAAAGATTAGCGAACAGCTGCGCATTTTTTTTTAGTGTCGGCATTGTCAGGATTAACGAATCTGTCTGAGTGGAATAGCGAATGCGCCTAATGCAGGAAGTGCTATTGCGAATGTAGTTATACGTCTGCGTAGTGATGTCGTAAAAAATAATTTTTTATGCTCAATTCAGGAAGTGTTCGGTAATCGGCTTCATGGATTAGAACATGTGCAATATCCATCTGTGCGCAATAAACGCCTTTAGCGCATGCTCACATTTCTTGCATCCCGCTTTGTGACAAATATAAAAGTGGGAAAAAAATAGGTAACATAGTAATTTAGGTTGAAAAAAGACTTGCGTCCATCTAGTTCAACCCTTTTCCTATTCCTGTTTACCATCGTTGATCTAAAAGAAGGCAAAAAACCCCCTCAATACAGCAATTTCAAATTCTGCCTTGAAAAGGGGGGAAAAAATTCCTTCTTGATTCCAAATGGCGAACAGATTTCTCCCTGGATCAACAAGCCCTAACTAAATATTCATCCCAATACTAACGTACATAGCCCTCTATATTATGCTCTTTTAAATAAGTATCCAGGCCCCTTTTAAAGGCATCTAATGTATTTGATAGCACCACCTCCTCCGGAAGTGCATTCCATACCTTTATTGTCCTTACTGTAAAGAAACCCTTCCGCTGTTGTAGATTAAATCTCCTTTCCTCAAGTCTAAGCAGGTGGCCCCTTGTCCTGTGTACTGTTCTGTTAATGAACAGGTCTTTGGAGGGCCCTTTGTATGGGTGAAGATGAAGGAGGAAAAAAACGGTATTCGCTTTTTTATACACTCTTGCAAAATATGTAAATCCTATATAATAATTCGCTAGGATGTTTGTCAGAAGCCGACATGCACAGTAGAGATACTGCCCGCGCTGCAGTCATGCGCAGTACAGGCTGCTTGAACGAGCCGCGGCTGATATGGAGTGGGGCGCTCTGAATTCGGACCGGAGTCCTCTCTGTGCACCCTCTAGGGACCAAGCGGCCCCAGGAAGATGCACAGAGAGGACTACGGCCCAAATTTGGAGCGCCCCACTCCGTATTATACGCGGCAAGTTTGGGCACTCTGTACTGCGCGTGACTGCAGCGCCTGCAGCGCAGGCAGTGAGCAGAGAGGCTCCGGGCACCAGCCGGGGCTGCTGGGTGGCACTGTGGCCCACAGTGGCGTAACTAGAAGCCACCGGGCCCTGGTGCAGAAATTGCCGCCGGGCCCCCCCCATCACATTGCCCCATGTCCATCTCCTACCTCCATCACCCGCTCCCATGCGGCTCTCAGTTATGCAGAGCGCTGGGAGATTATGTAATCTCCCAGCGCTCCATTACTAGAGCGCCGGGAGATCAGCTGAGCTGCTGCGGGCACGGGCTGCGGGCGAGTGGAGATGGGTTCGCAGGTGCGACCCCTGTGACCCCTATTGTTACGTCAATGGTGGCCCGTGTACACAGGCTTTTAAACTAGTTTAAAATAAAGGATTAGAGGACTTTTGCATTATTAGTGCAGAAGATGACCTGCGCTATTAGATATGTACGCACAATATTAGCAGCCCCATTAATATATATACACACACACCGTGAATTATGCAATCGATTCCTCTCTAACAGAGGCAGATCGGCGGGTACCACAGTGCCTGTGCGAGTAGCAGGTGAAACGACACACAGAGCCTACAGACTCATTTATTAGACGTGGAAATTTGACAGCTATGAAATGGGGAGCTTTGTATAAATAAATGAAGCATGGCGCTGAAACATCTGTGCCTAATTTTAATTATTCACTTATAAATGACATCCAGACTGCAAGCGATATCACCGTCCCGCGGCTCAAACCAGAAAAGTGTTTGCCATCGTGGGACACTGTCTGTAAAAGGGATTTATATTCAATGTTTACATGAAAAGTGCTTTCATAGTTTATTTTGCAGTCGGAGATGGCCGGAAAGGGTCATATTTTTAACCCCTTGAGTGCCGGAGGGGGTACGCAACGCATTGCAAAGGGTTAAAGAAGTGCAGAAATGATGCACAAAAGAGGAAAACTTGGGCGTTAATTAACCATTATCTCTCTGGCACTCAAAAGGTTAAGCTTTTGAGTTGCAGAAAGGGGAACAACTTATTGCTCTGCAATGCATTGCTCATCCCTCTGGCAGCAAAAAGGTTAAATCCTATACCCGCTTCCTTTTACATGGTGCGGGTGCAAACATTGTGCAATAGCCCTAAAATCTGATCGGCAGATATGGGGACTTCATTTCTGGAGCTGCTGGAAAGGGCTTGTGTGCTGCAACTAGGCGTATGCCAATGGCACGATTCGCTTCATAAGGGGGTGGTGCTTAATTGGGTGGGTGGTGCTTGCCATCATTGTGCCAGGAAGTGGGCAGAACAGGATGAAAAGGAGGCGAAGTGGGCAGAATTTCACAGGAGTTTAGTGGCATAACAATAGGGGTCGCACCTGCAACCAGGCCCGTCACTCCAGGGGCCCGGCCTCCCCCTGCGACCCCCCGCCTGGCGCCCTCAACATTCTGATAAGTAGCTCTCCCTCCGGCACTCTAGTAATGCAGAGCGCTGGGAGATGACATCATCTCCATGACATTATCTCCATGACATCATCTCCATGACATCATCTCCCAGCTCTCTGCATTATGAGAGGACCGAGCGGGAGATCCATCTGCATAAAGGTCTGTGCGGAGGGAGGCACAGACCTTTCCTGCCACATCGCTGGACCACCAGGGAGGTAGGAGATGGGCAATGTGGAGATGGGGGGCAGTGTGCTGGCAACGTGGAGATGGATCATGGGGGGCAATGTGGATGCAATGTGGAGATGGGGGGCAATGTGGAGATGGGGGCAATGTGTATGCAATGTGGAGATGGGGGCAATATGGAGATGGGGGCAATGTGGATGCAATGTGGAGATGGGGGCAATATGGAGATGGGGGCAATGTGGATGCAATGTGGAGATGGGGGCCAGTGTGGTGGCAACATGGAGATGGCTCATGGGGGCAATGTGGATGCAATGTGGAGATGGGGGCCAGTGTGGTGGCAACGTGGAGATGGATCATGGGGGCAATGTGGAGATGGGGGCAATGTGGATGCAATGTGGAGATGGGGGGCAGTGTGCTGGCAATGTGGAGATGGATCATGGGGGGCAATGTGGAGATGTGAGGCAGTGTGCTGGCAATGTGGAGATGGATCATGGGGGACAATGTGGAAATGGGGGGCAGTGTGGTGGCAATGTGGAGATGGATCATGGGGGGCAATGTGGAAATGGGGGGCAGTGTGGTGGCAATGTGGAGATGGATCATGGGGGGCAATGTGGAAATGGAGGGCAGTGTGGTGGCAATGTGGAGATGGATCATGGGGGGCAATGTGGAGATGGGGGCAATGTGGATGCAATGTAGAGATGGGGGGCAGTGTGGTGGCAATGTGGAGATGGGGGGCAGTGTGGTGGCAATGTGGAGATGGATCATGGGGGGCAATGTGGAGATGGGGGCAATGTGGATGTAATGTAGAGATGGGGGCAGTGTGGTGGCAATGTGGATGCAATGTGGAGATGGGGGGCAGTGTAGTGGCAATGTGGAGATGGATCATGGGGGCAATGTGGAGATGGGGGCAATGTGGATGCAATGTGGAGATGGGGGGCAGTGTGCTGGCAATGTGGAGATGGGGGCAATGTGGATGCAATGTGGAGATGGGGGGCAGTGTGCTGGCAATGTGGAGATGGATCATGAGGGACAATGTGGAAATGGTGGGCAGTGTGGTGGCAATGTGGAGATGGATCATGGGGGACAATGTGGAAATGGGGGGCAGTGTGGTGGCAATGTGGAGATGGATCATGGGGGGCAATGTGGAGATGGGGGCAATGTGGATGCAATGTAGAGATGGGGGGCAGTGTGGTGGCAATGTGGAGATGGGGGGCAGTGTGGTGGCAATGTGGAGATGGATCATGGGGGACAATGTAGAGATGGGGGGCAGTGTGGTGGCAATGTGGAGATGTATCATGGGGGGCAATGTGGAGATGGGGCAATGTGGATGTAATGTAGAGATGGGGGGCAGTGTGGTGGCAAAGTGGAGATTGGGGGCAATGTGGAGATGGCCAATGGGGGTCCAATGTGGTTGAGGGGGCAATGTCCTCGGGGGAGGGGTCCATGGCAATCCTTGTACCAGGGCCCAGTGGCTTCTAGTTACACCTCTGCAGGAAACTCACCATCTACGTAGGAGACCCGATAATTAACACTAAAAACTGAAAACTACAGGAATTCAAATGAGTGGGCAAATGTATCATGCAGATTCCACACAATTACAGGCCAAGCTACGCACTCTTGGGTGTTTTGGGGTGACCAGTGTGAACGCCATGTCACTGAGCACTCTGTGTAGTCCATCACGAGCTGACTGTGTCCATGGTATAAGAGTAACGCATTGGAGAATTTGTACCTTTACCTCACTGTGTCAAAACGCTCTCCCACACACAAATGGTTAAACCTGCTTTGTACAAACATTTATGCAATGCCCCCCACCCAACATTTTACGTCATTTGTCAAGAGCATCACAACAAGTAAAAATACATCAATGTGTAGATATTTTTAGGTCTCTCAATCAGAATAACAAAATCAAACCTGATATATGTAACTCATTTTTCCATAAATACACATTTAACCCTTTGAGTGCCAGAGGGATACGCGACACATTGCTCTGAAATGCGTTGCGTACCTCTCTGACACTCATAGGATTAAAACTGAACATTAACAGTCCTAAAACTCAACATTACCATCATTATCAAAGTCTTTATAGAAAAAAATGGCACCTTAAGCTGGCACACGTCATACCAATGTGCCACACCATCCTGGATGGGAACCGCTAATCAGGACAGAAAGAAACCTAGTGGCCACTATGAATCAGACCTGCAAAGATTGGTTCCCCAAAATGATTCTTTAAAGGGATAGTAATACTTTGTTTTATCTTTATTTTATTTTGTAGGCATTAAAAAAACATGAAGAACGATATAAGCCTTATCTCTCAAACCTTTATGGTTTGAGAGATATTCAAATGCAAAGTTTCCCCTCCCGCCCCTTTTACCTAGTGTAAGACATCTCTTCTCAGATGTGGAATCCAGTCCATAGACCAGACAGATAACAGCAGGGGACAATCTTCTTCCTGTGAGAACAATGAAAGCCCTGCCCCCCTTTACAAGTTTTTCAGCTTTTTCCCTTATCTTAATTGAAGATTGTCCCTCTCTGCAGTCTACCTGGGCACCTCCCTTCTGATCTGGCTGAGCAGGGGGGGATACTTTGCTTGTGAATATCTCTTAAACCATAAAGGTTTGAGAGATAAGACTTATATCGTTCTTCATGTTTTTTTAATGCCTACAAAATAAAATAAAGATAAAACGAATTATTACTATCCCTTTAATTAGTAAGGAGATCCTGCATGAAATAATGGAGGTACAGGGAATCTGAAATGATTGGTCCCAATTTTGATTTTAAGCATTTGAGTGCCAGATGGGAACGCAATGCATTGCTCTGCGTACACTGCTGGCACTCAAAGGGTTAAGGCGTTAAAGGGATATATTACCTAAAAATGTTGGCTAGTAGTATATAATATTTTAATGGATATGAGTTATTTTCTGTTTTTTTTTTTTTTGGTGATCACGTCCCTCTTTCCATTTTCTTTTATCAGTTTGTTGCTGAATGGGTTAAACACCCACAATGCTAATCCCTTCCTGAATCTTACTGACACCCTCCGAGCAGCATTGATCTGAATGAGATTCCTGGCTCTGCAGAGTGTTAGCCACTAATAGGAAGAGGAGGCTGTGAGTGGTGGATTATTGTATTCTGTTCTATAGGATCAATATCCCTGATAGGTGCGAGTCTTATTTCCTCATCTTTACACAATCCGTAGAACAAAGGAGACTTCTGCCTTAAGCAGCTGAGGAGCAGAGGGTCGTGCTATGCGTTATACCTAATGGGTTGTGCACCAAGATGGTCCTCAAGCTGTTAAAGGAGCAGTAACTCTTTTTTATGAAAATAAATAAATAAATCCTATAGTTTTGTTTTTACTACAAGTAAAAGAACATGATTCCCGCTGCTGGGAGATTTTTTCATTCAAAAACTTTTTTTATTTTAACTTTTATTTTATATTTACCTGCAATTCTGTATTGAATCATCAAGCAGTCGGAGTTCCCTTCTTTTACTTACCAGAAAATGCCATGTAACATTTTTTTTAGTTATTATTAAAGGGATAGTAACGTCTGCCATAAAGTAGATCTCTGAGTCTTCTCTAGTGTAAAACTAACACACTGCGGTATGTTAGATCACTTACTTTGATATAGTTCCAAATCAGTGGCATAACTATAGGGCTTGCAGGGGTGACGGGCCCGGCCTCCCCCTGTGACCCCCTCGCCTGGCACCCGCAATTAAGTAATGCAGAACGCTGGGGCTCTGCATTACGAGAGTGTTGGTCTGCCAGAGGGAGATCAGTATTCCCTCCAGCAGACCGGCATCTACTGGGAGATGACATCATCTCATTACTGCATTACTGAAGAGCACTGCGCGGGAGAAGAGGTCTGTGCACAAAGAGGCACAGACCTGTCCCCTGCCACTGGACCACCAGGGAGGTAGGAGATTTAGGGGCAATGTGGAAGGGGCAATGTGGAGATGGGGGCAATGTGGAAGGGGCAATGTGGAGATTGAGGAGCATTGTGAAAGGGGTGATGTGAAAGGGACAATGTGGAGATGGGGGGGCATTGTGGAAGGGGCAATGTGAAGATTGAGGGGCAATGTAGAGATGGGGGCAATGTGGAGATGGGGGGGCATTGTGGAAGGGGCAATGTGAAGATTGAGGGGCAATGTAGAGATGGGGGCAATGTGGAGATGGGGGGCATTGTGGAAGGGGCGATGTGGAGATTGAGGGGCACTGCGGAGATGAGGGGCATTGTGGAAGGGGCGATGTGGAAGGGGCAATGTGGAGATTGAGGGTCATTGTGGAAGAGGAAATGTGGAGATGGGGGGCATTGTGGAAGGGGCGATGTGGAAGGGGCAATGTGGAGATTGAGGGTCATTGTGGAAAGGGCAATGTGGAGATGGGGGGCATTGTGGAGATGGGGGGCATTGTAGAGGAGGCCAATGTGGTCGGGGGGCCCATGGCAATTCTTGCACCAGGGCCCCATGGCTTCTAGTTACTCGTCTGTTCCAAATATAATACATGTAAAAAGATCCCCCTCCTGCTCTTCTGGCCGCCTCCCCCTGAAATCCGGTCATGGAACTGGATGGAGAGTGACGAGGGACAATCTTCAGTAAGCAAAGGAAAATCCCCCCTTCTTCATCAAGGGGGGAGGGCTTTCCTTATCCTATATAATAATTCACTAAATCATGAGTAACTAAATCAGTAGACACTGCTGCGCATGGTGCAGTCATGCGCAGTAGAGACTGCCCACTCCGCGGCTGATACGATCCAATGACCAGATTCCAGATCTAATGGGAGGCGGCCAGAAGGGGCGGGAGGGGGATCCTTTCAGACTGTCTGGACATAAGTGACACCATCATCACTTCCTTAGAGTTCTAAGGGACAGGAAGTGACTCAGTAGTTTCCATCACATTCTGTGTAGAACTGTTTGTCAGTGACTTTCCTCTCCATTAGAATGCAACAGAATGTAATTGTAAAAAAAACAAAACAAAAACAAGAGTTTAGACTGTAATAACTCTGGAAATGTGCTTCTCTCAGTTGTGAGAGTACCGTTGTTTTACTCATCTTGTTTTACAATATATTTTTTCATACACAAACTTACTGATCCTTTAGGACTAGAAAGTGAAGGAGCCTCAACTTGCTGCCCATAGTTAGCGACTGCCGTTATGGAAGTTGAGACGGACATCTCAAGACTGACTATGATCTCTTTTGGACTTTGGGCTCTGCACAAATGCACTGACTCTATGGGGGCTTAATACATCAGTCCCAGCTCCCACGCAGCCATTCACCGGTCATGGACAGCCTTGTCTGGACTCAGACATGACTTGGGTTGGAGTATTGAACCTGCAGGTAGAAGTAGGAAGGAACTGTTGTTTCTGGGACTGTTAGAACGGGGAGAAGGGTCACCTATCCTTTTATGTACATACATATGTATAGACAGTCACAACACGACTGACAGTTCATCTTTGCCTCTCCTCCCCTTCGACTGACTGTTCATCTTTTCCTCTCCTCCCCTTCGACTGACTGTTCATCTTTTCCTCTCCTCCCCTTCGACTGACTGTTCATCTTTTCCTCTCCTCACGATTGACAGCCTGTCTCCTCCTTCAATTACACATCATGCCACATTTATTACTCTCTTCCACATAACCCACTGCTTTCAAGGTCTGAACACACTTTGATTTCACTCACCAACCATCATTTCAGTATGAACTGTCTTACATACAAACACATAGTTCCCAATGCCAAGGATCATTCACAACGTCATATAACATGCAAAACACATTGCATCACGCCCATGTCAACACCTTTATAAACCTACCATACCCTAATACACATCACAGCACCTTACTAATGCAAACTGTGTGCGTCTCCTTCCACACATATAAACACCACTAACCACGGTCCATTACTTTAAGGGATAGTAATGTTTCACAAAACAGTAACTCCAATTAGTCTTCATAGTATTTGGGCCATGGAGAGTGTTATTTCAATACTGTCAGAGTTGTAGTACAAGAGTAATTGAATGATAAAGTATCCCCCTCCCGCCCCTTTTACCTAGTGTAAGCCGCCTCCCCTCAGATGTGGAATCTGGTCTCTTGACCGGACAGGTCACAGCGAGGGACAATCTTCTTACTGTGATCATAAGGAAATCCTGCCCCCCCTTGACAGGTTTTCCAGGTTTTTCCTTATGATCACTGAAGATTGTCCCTCTCTGTGATCCATCCGGACAGTCTTGCTGCTCTGAGGTGAGCAGTGTTACATCAGTAAAAGGGGTGGGAGGGGGGATAATTTATCATTCAATTACTCTTGAACTACAAGTCTGACAGTATTGAAATAACACTCTCCATGGCCTAAATACTACGAAAATTAATCATATCTGCTTTTATTGTGAAACATTACTATCCCTTTAATCTTTACTGTAGGCCTACTGCATTCATATACCATTACTGTCACTTCCTTAGCACTCTCTACAAAGCAATTACTTTTTCACGCATAAATTCACAATTTGCCATTTTGTCTTCACTTCACAAACATCCAATGCAGTTGTCTGAGACCCTCAGAACCCCTTTAAATAAACACAAAACACACAATACATTGTCTTAAGTATACTTCATTCACATTAATCAAACACACGGGCAACACCATATCCAATGTGCTAGTCATTTATATAGATACTAGTGTAAAAGTCTGTGTACAGGTCCGGGTCTGTTAACTCTTTGAGTGCCAGAGGGGTACGGAATGCATTGCTTTACAATGTGTTGCATATCCATCTGGCACTCAAATGGTTAAGAGGCCAGTCCTGCTCTCCGTCCTGCCGCCGACGCAGTCGTGCACTGTAGAGACTGCCCAAAAGCACAGAATACTCCCAGCACAGAACTCCCAGCATTCCGTGCTCCCAGCATTCCGTACTCCCAGCATTCTGTGCATTCAGGTAGTCTCTACTGCGCATGACGGCTTCTGTCAAACATCCTAGCGAATTATTATATAGGATAGCTGGCAGGGGTTGATAAGAGTCTTAGTCCCGCTATAGAGCCAGACTACTTATTCTATACAGTTATCACTATTCAGAACATGGATTTAATTCAAACATTTATATTCAGGTAAGACCATCACCAGCTGACATTCCCTCCAGTGCTAACTATCATTCCCTGACCTATATTGAGAGTTAAATATAAATTGATAACATCTATTTGGTATTACACATCCTTAATTACAGAGATGTGGATTTACATATCCATTAGTGACATCTATTTGAAGTTAAATTGAAAGAGAGAGAAAAAAAGATTCTAAATGTCTCTTTGCAGCAGGAGAGAAATAATTAATAAAATATATCTTTAGTTCCCCAAAAGCGATTGAAATGATAATCGACTTAAAATACAACAATCACGTTTATTTACCAAAACTATGATATTGGCTGTTTTAACGTTTTGATTCCCGAGGGGAGTAAAATACAGCAGACACAATGGGCGTTACGCACAAAAGAAAAGATAGACAGAGGCAGTTCTGCAGCGAACCCCCAGTATTCAAGAGGTTAAAGAGGAACTACCACCGCTAAACAAACTGACCTTAAATAATTCCCCATCTGGTGACGAGCTGCTCAGTAGCGCTAGTCGCCAGAATTATTACCTTGTTAAAGAGGATTATCAATTCTTGTCGGACTGACAGGCAGGATGGAGCGCAGACATCTTCCCAAGTGACGTCTGCCCGCCAGTCCCAGGCGGCTCTAGGAGGCGTTGCTAGGAGCCGTTCGGCTCCAAAAGGGACTGACAGCGCAGGCGCACAGATGTCACTATGGGAAGATGTCTGCGCTCCGTCCTGCCTGTCAGCCCGGTAAGAATTGATAATCCTCTTTAACAAGGTAATAATTCTGGCGACTAGCGCTACTGAGCAGCTCGTCGCCAAATGGGGAATTATTTAAGCTCAAGTTATTTAGCGATGGTAGTTCTGCTTTAAACATCCAGTATTGCTCTGCAATGTGTTGTGTACTCCTCCAGCACTTAAAGGGTTATATAAAAATCGAAGACTAAAAAAAACGATAATGTATAGGCAATTTGACTTTACATATTATGCTCAGCTGCAATGTGGGAAGTCCAAACAAAGAATTACTATCCCTTTAAATCAAAGGGAATGTTTATTTGTCTACTGTGGTGCAGTTAGTGTGCCCCAGAATTGCTCCAGTTGTCCTTCATACATCATCCTCAGTGCTTTGTAGTCCTACGGTGGACTGGCAGGTTGCGAGCCTGAGAGTTTTAAAGCTCAGATCAGCTCCCGTTGATCAAATCCACACGTTGTCAGTGTTTCCCGTCCCTCGGGGATGCAGGAGAGTCGGCCTATTGTTTGACACATCTCATAATAAACTGTCAGTGGGAATAAAGTGGTAGTTATACATCAGTCAAGCTACAATGCTTGCTGACACCAATAGGCTGGCGGAAGTCAGGAGGCTAACGTCTTGGTAATGGGGGCTCAGGGAAAAGAATAGAGGGGGAGAGGAGAGACGTGGCAGATTACACATGCAACTATTTCAGCGGAAGGATACGGCGTGTCATAATACATTAGCGTTCATTTGTAGGATCAGTGGACTTAAATTGAGAGAGGCAGGCGGGCGCTGACAGCGCTGGCTGTGCATGATGGCATAATGAGGGAGGCAGTTCGGCCTCCGTGAAGGCCATTCTCTCAATTAGCGGGTGAGGCTTTTAACATCACCGTGCACAGCTACTAAAACAATTTGTATAACAGTAAAAAGTCTTTAGGACATATACATAAAGATTGTGGAATAATTCTGGGTCTAATCAACTGTAAGGCAGGGACTGTCAAAGCTGTTCTCATCCCCCCTCCCAACTCTGCCGGATTTTAGGATCTCGTTCAGTGGTTCATTCATTCTGAAGGATCTGCCATTCGCTAGTGTTTAACCCCTTAAGGACCCATGACGGTCCAGAGACTCTCAAAGCTGTCCTCATCCCCCCTCCCAACTCTGCCGGATTTTAGGATCTCCTTCAGTGGTTCATTCATTCTGAAGGCTCTGCCATTCGCTAGTGTTTAACTAGATCCTGCAATCACGCATCGTTTAAGACTAGTGTTGAGCGAGCACCACGATGCTCGGGTGCTCTGACCGAGCACCCCCTGAGGCTCGAGTGCTCGGCCGAGCACCCGAGCCCCATTGGAATGAATGGGGCGACACCAGGCACCCCCTGCTCTGATGAGGGGAGGGTGCCTGGTCAATGCCCCCTTCATCTCCGCTATGCCCGTCTTCCACAATGCCCCCCTTCATCTCCGCTATGCCCCCTTCATCTCCGAATGCCCCCTTCATCTCCGCAATGTCCCCCTTCATCTCCGCTATGCCCCCTTCATCTCCGCTATGCCCCTCTTCCACAATGTCCCCCTTCATCTCCGCTATGCCCCTCTTCCACAATGTGCCCCTTCATCTCCGCTATGCCCCTCTTCCACAATGTCCCCCTTCATCTCCTCTATGCCATAGAGGAGATGAAGGGGGACATTGTGGAAGAGGGGCATAGCGGAGATGAAGGGGCACATTGTGGAAGAGGGGCATAGCGGAGATGAAGGGGCACATTGTGGAAGACGGGCATAGCGGAGATGAAGGGGGACATTGTGGAAGAGGGGCATAGAGTCTATGCCCCTCTTCCACAATGTCCCCCTTCATCTCCGCAATGCCCCCTTCATCTCCGCAATGCCCCCGTACCTCCAGTCCCTGGTGGTCCAGCGGAGCTTCTTCGGATCTGTGCCTCTTCCGGCACAGATCCCCGCCACCCGAACATGTCGGGCGAGCACATGGCGGTACTCGACGAGTACCGCCATGTGCCGAGCAGAGCGATGCTCGAGCCAATCCGAGCATCGGCCGAGCACGCTCGCTCATCACTATTTAAGACGCCTGGGAACAGGTTTGAGAGTGCCTGCAATAAAGGTTACAAATTACCAAAATTCACATTGAGTTAAATGGGATTTTAACCCCTTAACCCTCTGAGTGTGCTGCAATGTGTTGGATACCTCTCTGGCACTCAAAGGGTTAAATGCTAGAGAGGTCAAAATAAAGTTACACCACTTCCCCTGTGTCTTGTGTACATGGGTTTTCACAGGGAAGGGAGGGGGGCAAGAGGGGGTACTTGCCCCCCCCCCGAACACACACTGCACTTGCTGAAGGGCAGTACATAACTGCTGACATGGACTTTAGAACCTGTCCTGATTATGGCTTTCTTCCCCCAGCCCCCAGAACAATTTATGTGGACGCCCACATTTCATTCATAAATGGCGTTTCCTTTGGGCACATGGACACTGGTGGCGAATCTCCAGTGCAAGCAGCTTAGTAAATCGGTGCTAGGCTAGGTGAGTTTAGGGCCTGGTTAACCCTTTGAGTGCTGGGGGAGTACAGAACGCATTGATTTGCGATGCATTCCGTACCCCTCTGGCAATCAACAGGTTAAAAGCCCAGCTTAAATCATCAGGAATTTGGGCAAATGTTTGTTTGTCTCCCATACAGTGTATTTGGTTTACTCCAGAATCGCTCCACAATGCCTCTATCCTTTGAGTGCCAGAGAGGTATAAAACAAATGCTTTGGATTCCTCTCTGGCACTCAAAGCTTTAAAGGAATAGTAATGTATCATAATAAAATCAGCCCCAATTAATCTTCATAGTATTTGGGCCGTGGAGAGTGTTATTTCAGTACTGTCAGAGTTGTAGTACAAGAGTAATTGAATGATAAAGTATCCCCCTCCCGCCCCTTTTACTGATGTAACACTGCTCACCTCAGAGCAGCAAGACTGTCCGGATGGATCACAGAGAGGGACAATCTACAGTGATCATAAGGGAAAATCTGAAAAACCTGTCAAGGCGGCAGGGTTTTCCTTATGATCACAGTAAGAAGATTGTCCCTTGCTGTGACCTGTCCGGTCAGGAGACCAGATTCCACATCTGAGGGGAGGTGTCTTACACTAGGTAAAAGGGACAGGAGGGGGATACTTTATCATTCAATTACTCTTGTACTACAACTCTGACAGTACTGAAATAGCACTCTCTATGGCCCAAATACTATGATGATTAATTGGAGCTGCTATTATTGTGGAACATTACTATCCCTTTAACACCTAAGGCCCAGCAGATTTAAATTGAGAGACGCGGGAGCTGCCAATATGGCCGCAAACACAGGCAAAGGATTTTAATGCCATCCTGTGCAGCTACTAAAAAAAATGTTGATTGCTTAATCCAGAATCTTTGGGCCATACGCGGAAAGAAAACTTGAACCATTCTTGTTCAAACCAGAGATACAAAATCTCCAAAGTGTCATTCCTTTAAAGTGATAGTAAAGTCTTTTTAAAACATAATGAAATATTGTAGCTATTAAAAAAATAAACTAAATGATTCCAGCCCAAAGGTTTGAGATATAGAACGTTTTAAAGTTTCCCCGTCCCTCCCCCTTCTCTGACGCCAGCCTCTAGCTGATAGCAGGAGATCCTGGCCCCAGGACCAGCCGATGGCTCTTCAGCAGAGCTGAGATACCGAAATCTAAAAAGAAATACTTCATTGGAACGGTCTACAAAGTGTGCTTGCAAACCAGACACACTTTCTAGACCATTCCAATGAAGTATTTAGATTTCAGTCTTTCGGCTCTGCTGAAGAGCCACCTTGAGTCGGCTGACATGAATCTCGTGCTGTCAGCTTTACAGCTGACATCAGTGACAGGGGAACTTTAACATGTTCTATCTCCTATTTAGTTTATTTTTTTAACAGCTGCAATATTTTGTTATGTTTTAAAAAAGACATTACTGTCACTTTAAATTAGGCTATTTAACCCCATGAATGATAGAGCCGTGATGAGTGGGAGACCTCTCTAGCACTCAATGAGCTAAAATCCCCATTTCAATCAATGACAATTGTTATCTGTTAAAAATGGGCATCTGCAGGACGTGGGGGCACTTGCCCCCCTGCAGCCTCCCACCATGGATAAACATCGGGGCTGGATGGGCTGCCCTGGGGGGAATATTATGGATTTGCCCTCCTGCGCTCTCCCACCATAATATCAGGGCTGGATGGGATGCCCTGGGGGGGAATATTATGGATTTACCCTCCCGCACTCTCCCACCATGGATAAATATCAGGGCTGGTTGGGTTGCCCTGGGGGGAATATTATGGATTTGCCGCCCTGCACTCTTCTACCCTGGATAAATATCAGGGCTGGTTGGGTTGCCCTGGGGGGAATATTATGGATTTGCCCTCCTGCACTCTCCCACCCTGGATAAATATCAGGGCTGGTTGGGTTGCCCTGGGGGGAATATTATGGATTTGCCCTCCTGCACTCTCCCACCATGGATAAATATCAGGGCTGGTTGGGTTGGTCTGGGGGGAATATTATGGATTTACCCTCCCGCACTCTCCCACCATGGATAAATATCAGGGCTGGTTGGGTTGCCCTGGGGGGAATATTATGGATTTAGCCTCCCGCACTCTCCCACCATGGATAAATATCAGGGCTGGTTGGGTTGCCCTGGGGGGAATATTATGGATTTACCCTCCCGCACTCTCCCACCCTGGATAAATATCAGGCCTGGTTGGGTTGGTCTGGGGGGAATATTATGGATTTACCCTCCCGCACTCTCCCACCATGGATAAATATCAGGGCTGGTTGGGTTGCCCTGGGGGGAATATTATGGATTTGCCGCCCTGCACTCTTCTACCCTGGATAAATATCAGGGCTGGTGGGGTTGGCCTGGGGGGAATATTATGGATTTACCCTCCCGCACTCTCCCACCATGGATAAATATCAGGGCTAGTTGGGTTGCCCTGGGGGGAATATTATGGATTTGCCGCCCTGCACTCTTCTACCCTGGATAAATATCAGGGCTGGTTGGGCTGCCCTGGGGGGAGTATTTTGGATTTGCCCTCCCGCACTCTCCCACCATAATATCAGGGCTGGTTAGGTTGGCCTGGGGGGGAATATTATGGATTTGCCCTCCTGCACTCTCCTACCCTGGATAAATATCAGGGCTGGTTGGGTTGGCCTGGGGGGAATATTATGGATTTGCCCTCCTGCACTCTCCCACCCTGGATAAATATCAGGGCTGGTTAGGTTGGCCTGGGGGAATATTATGGATTTGCCCTCCCGCACTCTCCCACCATAATATCAGGGCTGGTTAGGCTGGCCTGGGGGGAATATTATGGATTTGCCCTCCTGCACTCTCCCACCCTGGATAAACATCAGGGCTGGTTGGGTTGGCCTGGGGGGAATATTATGGATTTGCCCTCCTGCACTCTCCCACCCTGGATAAATATCAGGGCTGGTTGGGCTGCCCTGGGGGGAATATTATGGATTTGCCCTCCTGCACTCTCCCACCCTGGATAAACATCGGGGCTGGTTGGGCTGCCCTGGGGGGAATATTATGGATTTGCCCTCCTGCACTCTCCCACCCTGGATACATATCAGGGCTGGTTGGGCTGCCCTGGGGGGAATATTATGGATTTGCCCTCCTGCACTCTCCCACCCTGGATAAATATCAGGGCTGGTTGGGCTGCCCTGGGGGGGAATATTATGGACTTTCTGCCCTGTGGAAACATTTTCTGGGTTTTCTCCACTTAATTGGTTCATGAGCCTCAAAACCTGCTCGTTAGTCCCACCAGTATAACCAGTTCTCCCATCATCACATTGTAAAACACGGCCCCTAAATCTGCAGCAAATAAATGGGAAATATGACAGAAAGTTCCGAGCTCAGAAAATGATTATTTTACTTGATGAAATGCTAATTAAAATGCACGTTAGCAGGAATAATTATACATATGGTTTTGGACACAAAGCTTAGCCTGGCGCGGAGTTTGGCCTGATTTTAATCAAAACAATTTCCTTCCATATGGCATCGAGTTAATTACTTTTATTCTCCCTCATCTTCAGATTTTTTTTCCCTCGAGATTTTTCACTGCTTCACTTCTCCTTTTTTACTAACATATTGTCCGTGTCGAAAAGTCAGCGAGAATACTGGTGCCAGTAGTCATCCGCAAGTTGGTTATAAAGGAACCTCTGCTTGGGAAATTCACTTTGAAAAAGGGAGATATTAGGAGGAATTTATAAACCTTCCAGCAATAATAGGCTCTGCTACAGCTCAGGGTATGGAATAGGGTGACCATGTGCCCAGGACAGTCCTGGATTTTAAAGGGATAGTAATACTTCGTTTTAACTTTATTTTATTTTGTAGGCATTAAAAAAACATGAAGAACGATAAAAGTCTTATCTCTCAAACCTTTATGGTTTGAGAGATATTCACAAGCAAAGTTTCCCCTCCCGCCCCTTTTACCTAGTGTAAGCCATCTCTTCTCAGATGTGGAATCCAGTCCATAGACCAGACAGATAACAGAAGGGGACAATCTTCTTTATATGAAAACAATGAAAGCCCTGCCCCCCTTGACAAGTTTTTCAGGTTTTTCCCTTATCTTAATTGAAGATTGTCCCTCTGTGCAGTCTAACCTGGGCACCTCCCTTCTGCTTTGGCTGTTCCTGTTACATCAGTAAAAGGGGCGGGAGAGGGATACTTTGTCATTGAATTACTAATGAACTACAATGCTGACAGAACTGAAATAACACTCTCCAAAGTCCAAATACTATGATGATTAATTAGAGCTGTTTTTATTATGAAACATTACTATCCCTTTAAATGTGTGTCCTATGTCCTGGGCAGCCCCCTTCAGGGACAATACAAAAGTCCTGGAATAAAGACACTAGTAGAACTGCCCATTGCCTGCTGTTACAGGAAGTGATGCCTTTGCTGGGCTACAACAAAATGACCTCCAGACAGATCTCTAAACACTAGAGAGAACTGAGCCTTCATCCTGATATCAAACAGGAGCTGCAGTGCAGTATACTTGTAGTGTAATGCTCATCTAAGGCTTTGGGGGGTGATATATATTATTTGGAGCCCATCACAGGTTTATCTTTCTGTCACAGCAGTTAGGGATGCCACCTTTTCCTCTAAAAAATACCGGCCATAGTTGGGGAAGCCAAAAAAGGGAGGAGCTGCAAAAGGGACAGAACCACTCATTATTGAATGACCCTACAAAACTGAAAATCACAACAAAGTATTTTTGCCTGTATATTTTCATACTAATATCTATAAAGCAGTTTAGCGGCCATTTTCTCGAAGTCCTATCCTGGCATCACAAATCGTCACTTTCAGGCATGTGCACACATAGACACCAAGGGGGGCTTGAGCACCTGCCCTTTTTGTCCAAAGTGCCCTTGTGCCCTTTTAACAACCCCCCCACCAAAAAAAAACATTGCCTCGCTGCCCGCACTAACCCCCCCCCCACCGCCCAGTCAGGTCTGTTCCTCCTTCAGGACAGACCTGTAGATGCTGCGCTCCCTCGTCAGCTCTTTAGTATTACAGAGCGCTGGGAGATGACATCATCTCCCAGCGCTCTGCATGAAGAGAAGACCACGCGGGAGCTCCAGCAGCTACAGGTCTGTGCCAAAGGAGGCACATACAGACCTCTCCTACCGCTGGGCCACCAGGGAAAAGGTAGGAAAAGGACACTGGGGGGCAATGTGAAAATGATGGGGCAATATGGATCTGATGGGGGGCAAGATGGAGATGATGGCAATGTAGAGATGATGGGGCAATGTATGTGAGGGTAAGATGGAGATGATGGCAATATGGAGCTGATGGGGGGTAATATGGAGGTGAAGGGGGCAATGTGATGGTAGGTTGGAGCTGATGGGGCAATATGGAGCTGATGGGGGCAATATGGAGATGATGGGGGCAATATGAGGGTAAGTTGGAGCTGATGAGGCAATATGGAGCTGATGGGGCAATATGGAGCTGATGGGGGCATTTTGGAGATGATGGGGGCAATGTGAGGATAAGTTGGAGCTGATGGGGCAATATGGGGCTGATGGGGCAATATGGAGCTGATGGGGGCATTATGGAGATGATGGGGGCAATGTGAGGGTAAGTTGGAGCTGATGGGGCAATATGGAGCTGATGGGGCAATATGGAGCTGACGGGGGCAATATGGAGATGATGGGGGAAATGTGAGGGTAAGTTGGAGCTGATGGGGGCAATTTGGATATGATGGGGCAATATGGAGATGATGGGGGCAATGAGGAGCTGATGGGGGCAATATGGAGCTGACAGGGGACAATGTAAGGGCAATATGGAGATGATGGTGGGCAATGTGGAGATTAGGAGCATTGTGGAGGTGTCCAGTGGAGATGGCCAATGGGGGGGGCGCTTTAGATTTCTGTGCCTACAGGCTCCTGAGATGTAAATTATTTTCTTTTTATTAAATATATATTTTGAATAAATAATTATGAGAAGTGCCCTTTTTCATTTGAGCCCCTGCCCCCCAAAATGTCTGTGCACGTCCCTGGTCACATTCGACAATTGGCTGCTTGCCCTCTATTGTATTCTATTGTCACTCCCACAGTGCTGCAGTCCAATCACAGCCTTCTATACGCCAGCAGTAGTCACGTGTGGCTGGGTGATGGGAGGAGCCAGGGAGACTGGGCGCACAATCGGGGGACAGCTGACTTTACAATTTATATACTCTCTGCCCCTCCCCGCTCAGTCGCCTCACTCCCCTCCCCGGACACATAAATACTGGCTTCTCCCTCTAGTGTTCAGAGCCCTGTGGTGTAGGGAGACCACATTCGCTTTCTACCATTCAGAGACACTTATTTCACGAACAAAGGGTTATCTCTGCAGACTGGCTTTGAGACAGTGTAAGATATTTATCTGACCTACAGATGCCCAAAAGTGTATGTATATTATTATATCAGTGTATTTCTATACCCACTCTGGCACTGGCACTCAATGCTACTAAGTATAGAGATACACTGATATAATAATATACATACACTTTTGGGCAACTTTAGGTCAGATAAATATCTTAAACTGTCCCAAAGCCAGTCTGCAGAGATAACCCTTCGTGTGCCAGTACATTGCTTCACAATGTGTATGTGTTGCTGCATGATACCCCCCTCTGGCTGGCACTCAGGGTTAAAAAAATCAGCTCTATGTATTACAGTAACAGAAGAAATATCCACCCTATGCTATGCTTATTAACCCCTTAGGGACCCTTGACGTACCAGGACCGTCACGGTCCTTGAACTACTCAAGGACCGATGACGGTCATGGTACGTCACGTACTTTTTACTTACAGCGCTCTACCGGGAGCGCTGTAAGTAAAAATAGGGCATGAAATAGACCGCTCCAAGATCGGAGCGATCTCTATCAGGCCCCATAGTGACGTGCCAATACACGTGACAGGTCACGTGTACCGGCGCGTCAACGTGCCCCTATGCGGTCGTTATGGGACGGAAATGTCCCATAACCTCCGGACCGGAGGTTATGGGACATTTCCGTCCCATAACGACCGCATAGGGGCACGTTGACGCGCCGGTACACGTGACCTGTCACGTGTATTGGCACGTCACTATGGGGCCTGATAGAGATCGCTCCGATCTCTATCTCTTAAGGGGTTAATGTAGTAATCTGTGTGTTGTATAGTGATGTTTTCTTGACTGAAGAAGACTGACAGTCTCAGACTCTGATCGTCCTTACTACAGTGGTTTACACTTACTTTTGTCAGGAGTCAGAATGGGACTAAGCCAGGGAGTCATGAGGAACCGAGGAAGGAAGTCAGTCAGCAGCGCCCGCCGGCGGGAGCCACTCAGCCACGGGGGACTCAGTCTGTCATGTGACACTGTCTCTGCTGCAGCGCAGCGTGCGCTGTTCACTCTTCTTAATCCAGTCCTCTGAGTACTTTCTGTCCTCCATCCGATCTGCTTGCCTTGTGTCTGCAGCTGCCCAGCCTCACTGCTCCAGTCTCTGAAGTAGTCTCTCACTGCTCAGACTCAGTGTCTCACTCATGCTCACTCTCTGCTCACTCACAGTCATCATCACATGGCATGCGTCAGCCCGTGAGCATCAGCGTATCCCTTCACACGCACACGAACCAGCCAGCCAATGAGGAGCTTGTGCAAATACTCTCTTCATTGGCTGGTGGTGGTGCGCGCATGTTGTTACATACAAGGCTGCAGCTGTGATGACTGAGCTGGCCTGCAGCACCGTGCAGAATCAGAACAGGGCTGACCTGGCACTGAGTGACTCAATTGATCCCATGACTCTTTATTGTCCCGGGGGGGTATCATTAGGGACGCGGGACACAGCACAAAATTAAGGGACAGTCCCGGGCATTCCGGGACATGTGGTCACCCTACTGTGGTGCGTCAGGGGATAGAGCAGGTTGTGCCCTGATGTTCAGTGATATAAAGTGACCTCTCCCACATATCTCCACTAGAGCCCAGGGCAGGCACTCTGATGCTCTCAGGGCGGGATTGACTTCAAAGGCGCCACTAGGCCAGGCACTGTAGGTGCCCTTAGCTCCACCCATGACCACACCTCCAGTCCTCACATGGCCCCATCCCCAGTCCCACCCACTATTTCCCGTCACAGAAAGTGCTCTTGGCCTATAACAAACATGAACAAGAAAAACTTTAACCCCATGGTTGCTATAGAGATCCCCAACACATTATGCTGGAGATCTCCATAGAGACCACATAGTTAAATACTAATAGCCTGTAAAGGGGGAACTGGTACAGGGACAGTGATTGCTTTGGCCACACCCACAACTCAGAATGTGGGTGTGGCCAGCACAGCTGAGGCACCTCCCCCCAAAAACTGGACGCTTTAAGCAGTTCCCTACTCTGCCTACTGGGAAATACAGCCCTGAGTGCACGCACTCTCCATCATTAAAGGAGAATTAACTCCTCCTAGTAATAACCCTCCAACTTACGTTACTATGGCCAAAAAATCCTAATGGCCCTTATGAATGTTGTCCTTTTCTCCTTTGTTGAATCAATAACATCTTCAATCATTCCTGCATATCAGGTCCGTGGGGGAGGACATGACAGTTAAAGTTGGATTTTTTTCAAACCACAGAAAGCAGAGTGGATGGGTCTACTAACCCTTTAAAGACCATGGGGTGAGCAAGGCATTAAAAAGCAATGTGTTGCCCAACACTCTGCTCTTTAACTCTCTGTGCACCAGAGGGGTTGCAATGCTTTGCTCCGCAATGCGTTGCGTAACTCTCTGGCACTCAGACAGTTAATAAAGGGTTAAGATGACCATGTACAGTGGGCAGAGTGTGAGGTACTGTCTGGCTACCAACTGTCATGTCCACCCAGTGGAGCTGACACTCCCAAATGAATGAAGATGTGATTCCTAGAACAAAGACTAAATTCAATGGGTCCATTAGGATTTTCATACAATAGTAAAGTATGGGTTTGGTGTTACTAATAGCATGTGTTAGTTAATTTGTAACATGCCTGCAGCAAGCAAAGATCTCCTCCCCTACAGCATCCAATGATCTCCTCCCCTACAGTATGCAATGATCTACTCTCCTACAGTATCCAATGATCTCCTCCCCTACAGCATGCTCCTCCCCTACAGCATGCAATGATCTCCTCTCCTACAGCATGCAATGATCTCCTCCCCTACAGTATGCAATGATCTCCTCCCCTACAGCATCCAATGATCTCCTCCCCTACAGTATCCAATGATCTCCTCCCCTACAGTATCCAATGATCTCCTCCCCTACAGTATGCAATGATCTCCTCCCCTACAGCATGCAATGATCTCCTCTCCTACAGCATGCAATGATCTCCTCTCCTACAGTATGCAATGATCTCCTCTCCTACAGTATCCAATGATCTCCTCCCCTACAGTATCCAATGATCTCCTCCCCTACAGTATCCAATGATCTCCTCTCCTACAGTATGCAATGATCTACTCTCCTACAGCATGCAATGATCTACTCTCCTACAGTATCCAATGATCTCCTCCCCTACAGCATGTAATGATCTACTCTCCTACAGTATGCAATGATCTCCTCCCCTACAGCATGCAATGATCTCCTCTCCTACAGTATGCAATGATCTCCTCTCCTACAGTATCCAATGATCTCCTCCCCTACAGCATGCAAAGATCTCCTCTCCTACAGTATGCAATGATCTCCTCTCCTACAGTATCCAATGATCTCCTCCCCTACAGCATGTAATGATCTACTCTCCTACAGTATGCAATGATCTCCTCCCCTACAGCATGCAATGATCTACTCTCCTACAGTATGCAATGATCTACTCTCCTACAGTATGCAATGATCTCCTCTCCTACAGTATCCAATGATCTCCTCCCCTACAGCATGTAATGATCTACTCTCCTACAGTATGCAATGATCTCCTCCCCTACAGCATGCAATGATCTACTCTCCTACAGTATGCAATGATCTACTCTCCTACAGTATGCAATGATCTACTCCCCTACAGTATCCAATGATCTCCTTCCCTACAGTATGCAATGATCTCCTCTCCTACAGCATCAAATGATCTCCTTCCCTACAGTATGCAATGATCTCCTCTCCTACAGCATCAAATGATCTCCTTCCCTACAGTATGCAATGATCTCCTCTCCTACAGCATGCAATGATCTACTCTCCTACAGTATCCAATGATCTCCTCCCCTACAGTATCCAATGATCTCCTCCCCTACAGTATGCAATGATCTACTCTCCTACAGTATGCAATGATCTACTCTCCTACAGTATGCAATGATCTACTCTCCTACAGTATCCAATGATCTCCTCCCCTACAGTATCCAATGATCTCCTCCCCTACAGTATGCAATGATCTCCTCCCCTACAGCATGCTCCTCCCCTACAGCATGCAATGATCTCCTCTCCTACAGCATGCAATGATCTCCTCCCCTACAGTATGCAATGATCTCCTCCCCTACAGCATCCAATGATCTCCTCCCCTACAGTATCCAATGATCTCCTCCCCTACAGAATGCAATGATCTCCTCTCCTACAGCATGCAATGATCTCCTCTCCTACAGTATGCAATGATCTCCTCTCCTACAGTATCCAATGATCTCCTCCCCTACAGCATGCAATGACTCCTCTCCTACAGTATCCAATGATCTCCTCTCCTACAGTATGCAATGATCTCCTCTCCTAGAGTATCCAACGATCTCCTCCCCTACAGTATCCAATGATCTCCTCCCCTACAGTATCCAATGATCTCCTCTCCTACAGCATGCAATGATCTACTCTCCTACAGCATGCAATGATCTACTCTCCTACAGTATCCAATGATCTCCTCCCCTACAGCATGTAATGATCTACTCTCCTACAGTATGCAATGATCTCCTCCCCTACAGCATGCAATGATCTCCTCTCCTACAGTATGCAATGATCTCCTCTCCTACAGTATCCAATGATCTCCTCCCCTACAGCATGCAATGATCTACTCTCCTACAGTATGCAATGATCTACTCTCCTACAGTATCCAATGATCTCCTCTCCTACAGTATGCAATGATCTCCTCTCCTACAGCATCAAATGATCTCCTTCCCTACAGTATGCAATGATCTCCTCTCCTACAGCATCAAATGATCTCCTTCCCTACAGTATGCAATGATCTCCTCTCCTACAGCATGCAATGATCTACTCTCCTACAGTATCCAATGATCTCCTCCCCTACAGTATCCAATGATCTCCTCCCCTACAGTATGCAATGATCTACTCTCCTACAGTATGCAATGATCTACTCTCCTACAGTATCCAATGATCTCCTTCCCTACAGTATGTAATGATCTCCTCCCCTACAGTATGCAATGATCTCCTCCCCTACAGCATGCAATGATCTCCTCCCCTACAGCATGCAATGATCTCCTCTCCTACAGCATCCAATGATCTCCTTCCCTACAGCATCCAATGATCTCCTTCCCTACATCATGCAATGATCTCCTTCCCTACATCATGCAATGATCTCCTCCCCTACAGTATGCAATGATCTACTGTCCTACAGTATGCAATGATCTACTCTCCTACAGTATGCAATGATCTCCTCTCCTACACCATCCAATGATCTCCTTCCCTACAGTATGCAATGATCTCCTTCCATACAGCAAGCAATCTCTTCTCTTACAGCATCCAATGATCTCCTCCCCTACAGCATCCAATGATCTCCTCTCCTACAGCATCCAATGGTCTCCTCTCCTACAGCATCCAATGGTCTCCTCCCCTAACATGTAATGATCTCCTCTCCTACAGCATCCAATGATCTCCTCCCCTACAGCATCCAATGGTCTCCTCTCCTCCAGCATCCAATGATCTCCTCCCCTACAGCAAGCAATGATCTAATCTCCTACAGCATCCAATGATCTCCTCCCCTACAGCAAGCAATGATCTCATCTCCTACAGCATCCAATGATCTCCTCTCCTACACCATGCAATGATCTCCTCCCCTACAGTATCCAATGATCTCCTCTTCTACAGTATGCAATGAACTCCTTCTCTACAGTATGCAATGATCTCCTCCCCTAAAGTATGCAATGATCTCATCCTCTACAGCATGCAATGACCTCCTCTCCTAGAGCAATCAATTATCTCCTCCCCTACAGCATGCAATGATCTCCTCCCCTACAGTCTAAATCTAAAGTGGTAATGGGAGACATATGGAGTTCATAAGGGTCAAGTGCTGAATACAGTGCCAAAGTTCTGGTTAGGATAGGGATCATAAATAAAGTAAATCATTTATATATTATATTATATATTATTATATATTCTAGTATGTTTCCTAAATATGGACACTTGGGAGTTACAAATCAATAATATCTCATAAAGGTGGATACATGGGAGCAACAGTCCCCTAATATCTCTTAAAAAGTGACACTTGTGAGGTATGACCCCTAATGTTTCCTAAATTGGAACAATTAGGAGGTTCAGGCACCTAATGTCTTCTAAAAAGGGACAATGGTAAGGTATGGAGCCGTAATGTCTGCTAAAGAGGACACTTGGGAGGTATGTACCCCTAATATCACCTAAAGAGGGACACTTGAGAGGTATGGACCCCTAATATCTCCTAAAGAGGGACACTTGGGAGGTAGCAGGGTACTCTCTATTTAGAAAAGGCAGGAAAGGCAGAAAAGGAGGAGGGGTTGCCATTTATGTCAAAAATAGCTTAAAGGTTAATCTTATACAGGGTATGGAGGAGAACACAGAGACTTTAGAATATGGAAATAAGATGGTCACTCGTATAGGTGTGATCTATAGTCCCCCTGGACAAGCAGAGGAGTTGGACCAACTGTTGATCAAGGAAGTAACTAAGATGACCATGAAAGATGAGGTTACTATTAACCGGACTTCAATCTTTCTGAAGTGGACTGAAAAAATAAAGCAGCAGGTTCAGCCAGGAGTAGAGATAGCCTACAATTTTTACAAGGGTTATCTCTTAGTCAATTAGTAGAAGAGCCGACTAGGAAGGAAGCCACACTAGGTTTATTATTTACTAATGAAGACTTGGTATCAGATGTAGCTGTAGGAGAGTGTTTGGGCTCCAGGGATCATCAATCTGTATGATTTAATATATAGACAGAGGCCGAGTTGCACCACAATAAAACAAAGGTTCTAGATTTTAGAAAGGCTGGACAGAGCATTGTATTAGACATGTCAGCAAGGGTAAAAGAAAAAGAAAACCACTGTGGTACTCCACAGAAGTGGCAAATATAGTAAAAAAGAAAAAATAAGCTTTTTTTAGGAAATATAAGCAAAAGCAGAAGGAAGAAGGTAGGTATCGGTACAAGACTAGGTTGAAGGAGACCACATTTTTAAGATATATAAGTGAAAGGAGGAACCTAAAACAAGGAATAGTTAGACTGAAAACAAAAAATGGAAATTATGTAAATGAGAATAAAAGGCTGGCTGACTGTCTCAATGAATATTTCTGTTCAGTTTTTACAGAGGAAAATGAAGGGAATGGACCTCTGTTAGAAAAAAAGAAATAGCAAAACATGCATGTTTACAGAGGAAGAAATTCTACTTCAACTCTCTAAAGTAAAAACAGATAAATCAATTGGACCAGATGAAACACACCCAAAGTTATTAAAAGAACATAATAGTATTCTGGCAAAATGTTTAAAAGAATTATTCAATCAGTCACTGTCGACAGGAGTAGTTCCAGAAGACTGGAAGGTAACAAATGTAGTACCGCTTCACAAAAAAGGTAGCAAGGAAGAGTCTGGTAACTACAGACCAGTAAGTCTTAAGTCAGTAGTGGGAAAACTAATGGAGACTATGTTAAAGGAAATAATTGCTAAATATCTGAATTTAAATGGCTTACAAGATCCCAAACAGCATAGGTTTACAGCAGGGAGATCTTGTCAAACTAACCTCCTAAATTTATTTGATTGGGTGACTAAAATAACAGACCAAGGGGGAGCAGTAGATATAGCTTATCTAGATTTCAGTAAAGCATTTGACACTGTCCCTCATAGAAGACTCATTAATAAACTGCAGTGTTTGGGTCTGGATGTAAACATAGTTAAATGGATAAGGCAATGGCTGAGTGACAAGAGACAGAAGGTGGTAGCCAATAGAGAATATTCAGACGAAGGGAGTGTTACTATTAGAGTACCTCAGGGATCTGTACTGGGGCCCATTCATTTTAATATTTTTATTAGTGATGACACAAGTAGATGAAAGCGCTTCAGTAACCAAATTAAAGCGGGAACGCAAATAGTTAATGGTCCTACTAGAGATATTTAGTCTTGCAGCCTTAGCACCTACAGGAATCCGATATTACCGTCACAAATCCAAACTCAACAGCTTTCACACAACGGAGTTAGCGCTGACTCTTAACTCTCTCCTGGGAAGCCCTTATTCAGTTTCAGCGCCTAATCAGGTAGTCTCCACCTACCCCACCATTGACGTAGCTAGCAACTTTTTTTTAGCGATATAGCAAAAGGTCTTCAAGGTAAGGTATGTCTTTATGCAGATGATGCAAAGCTCTGCAACAGGGTAGACATTCCTGGTGGAATAAGCCAAAGGAGAAATGATTTAGGTAAATTAGAAGAACGGACAAGAATTTGGCAGCTGCAGTTTATTGTTGATAAATGTACAATAATACACTTGGGACATAAAAAAAGAAAATTATATTATTAACCCCTTAAGGACTACATGATACTTAAGGACCGATGACGGTCATAGTACGTCACATACTTTTTACTTACAGCACTCCACCGGGAGCACTGTAAGTAAAAATAGGGCCTAAAATTGACCGCTCCAAGACTGAAGAGATCTCTTTCAGGCCACAAAGTGGTGCGCCGATACACGCAACAGGTCACATTTACCGGTGCGTCGGCAAGGATCAAAGCGGTCCTTATGGGACAGAAACGTCCCAGGACCGCTGGTCCTTAAGGGGTTAAGGATACTGTTCTGTCAGAAACAACAAAGAAAAGGGATTTGGGAGTAATTATTTCTAGTGACTTAAATGTAGGCAGGCGATGTAACAGAGCAGTGGGGAATGCAAGCATGGTGCTGGGTTGTATAGCTAGGGGCATTAGTAGCAGAAAAAGGGAAGAGGTCATGCCACTCTACAGATCTCTAGTTAGACCTCACCTAGAGTATTGTGTACAGTACTGGAGACCCCATCTCCAGAAGGATATAGATACTCTACAGTATTGTGTACAGTACTGGAGACCCCATCTCCAGAAGGATAGAGATACTCTAGAGTACTGTATACAGTACAGGAGACCCCATCTCCAGAAGGATATAGATAATATAGAGTATTGTGTACAGTACTGGAGACCCCATCTCCAGAAGGATAGAGATACTCAAGAGAAAATTCAGAGAAGGGCTACTAAAATGGTGACTGGTTTACAGGAAAAGAAATATCAGGATAGACTAAAGGATCTGAACATGTATAGCTTGGAGGAGAGGAGAGAGAGAGGGGATATAATAGACACATTCACATACATGAAGGGATTCAACAAAGTGCAGGAGGGAAGTACATTTCACAGGAGTAAAATGTTAGGACAAGAGGCCATAGTCTAAAACTAGAGGGACACAGGTTTAGATGTAATGTAAGAAAGTTTTACTTCACTGAGAGGGTGGTAGATAAGTGGAGTAACCAGCAGAAGTGGTAGAGGTTAATACAGTGAGGGGATGTAAGCATACATGGAATAGGTGTAAGACTGTCCTAAACAAGACCAAGGACCAAATAAGGTTTGAAGTTTTTACAGCAGGAATATGGGAAGACTAGATGGGCCGAATGGTTCTTATCTGCCGTCAGATTCTATGTTTCTGAAGTCTACTAAGCAGGATTCTCTGTATTGCCTTCTGTTTTATCAAATCCAGTAGCAGTCTTTACTCTCTTTGGGGAGATTCCATTTTGCAAATTAAAACCCAGGCTTACATTGGGCGCCTCCTAGTTTATACACTAAAATATTAGTTTTTAGAGAAAGTGTACAAAACTTTTATATAAATAACAAAAAATAAAAAAATTGATACAGCAGATTGACAAAATCCAGATCATACATATTGTAACATTTCCCAAATCAGCCAGGAATACCAGATTTCCAAACATTTATTTTAAGGTTCAAAAGCTGTTTTTGACAGATGTTAAGTTAGACAGAGTCTGTTCTTTGTGCAAATGGCAGACAATCATGGCGATAAGAAGTTCTTTCACTGGGAAGCCTCCAGCGTTCTAGAACCCAAACATTAAAAGGATATTGTGATGGGATCTGGGTTACTTCCCCTCCATAGATAACATGTGATGGGGACATTTCTGTGGACTTGTGGTTGGAGATGGAGTAGACTTGGGATGTTTGTACTGTATGGGTAGCGGGGAACTGTCCACTAAATAAAGGCTAAGCCCGGTGATCTGCTCATGGCGTTCAGGTTTCCTTATTTCTTGTATTCCCTAGTGCCATTATGTCCCTGTAACACAATCTAAGATACTTCTCCAGGTCCTAGGGCATGTGGCTTCTGAATTCAGCACCATGGATAGTGCCTGGATTGAATGGAGCCAAGCCCAGGGACCAGATCCACAGTCTTGCCTTCAGAACACCGGCATCCTGCGTGTAGTCAGCGCAAACATTATCTTGGAGTATCAGGGCAGTTTGAAGAATCCCGGAGGCCCCCGATGGAATTGTTTATGGAGGAGCCTTAAATATCGGTTAACATTTGGAATTCTTGAGTTTAGTTGTACCCTTCCTCTCCCTTTCTCCTAATTTGTGAGAAAACCATTAACACTTTGAAATGTCGTGCACCCAGAACTGCTTCCCTTTTCGCTGGCCATCTGACAATGAAAAGTTGGTTCCTTTCTTTAAAAATGGGACTGTTGGAGGCCCAGGGTGAGGCTCCCTGACACTGGAGGCCTGTGTACAATGCCCAGTTACACCCGTGTGTTACAACATATATATCTCCTAACCTTTAGGACAATGGCGTTCACTCCAGGGGGTCATCAAGTTTGAGGGGAATGTCTGTAAAAGACAATGGGGAAGGGAGAGATGGGATTAGTCATTATGGCACGGAGATTATTGGCGAGACCCATTAGGTGGTTTCAAACCCTGAGTTGCACCGGAAACCCCCTCACTGGCTGACTCAGATCTCCTGGGTTGTAAGTCATCTTCCAGTTAGTTGAAGGATCTTCGGGGTGAAGAATGGTTGGGGACAAACCAGAGACAGGAAGAGTTCCATGAATGTGGGATAAATATCAGATGCTGCTGAGATGTGCTACTTACTGTCCGGTATGTGACCATGGACATAGTCCTAGTACTCTCTCTGCTGCTCCCCAAGAACAGATTCATACGGCCCTTTCAGACAGATCTTGATCCTTTTTCTCCAGACTCACAGCGACGGACTCAGTGCAGAACGAAGTATTACTCTTGTTATTCTCATCCTTGTGGTGAGTGAAAAGATCCGTTTCTCTGTTCAATAGATCTGTCCAAGCACTATGGGTAAAAACTCAGGGAAATGTTACTTTAAATGATGTTCCAAATTCTCCTTCGTTATTAACATACTTATCCCCATTTATTTATTGTAACATACTAACATTGTAAGGAGATGCGTACACGGTGTGGTGCCATATAAATAAAGATATACATACATATCTAGGGTCAAACGAAGGAATGAAAAAGCTAAACTATTCTTGAGAAAACCATCGATACAACAGTTAGGAAATAAAAATTCCCATCGATTCAGATGGGGCTTATAATCCATCGAGTGATGGGGGAATTGTTTCAATTTCTTAGATGTACGTTGTGATACACCTCTTTATCTGCCCGAACACGCTCATAGTTGATAAAGTTAGAAACGGACGAGTTCATCACATTAAACCTTTGCCAGGTCTCCTTTATTGATTCAGAGGAAGAGAAAAAACATCTCCACTGATGCCGTGCTCAGTGATGCCCCTAGTGGAGAAAAAGATTCCTTTCTGACGATCAGATTTGTCTCTGGATTAAAGGGATAGTAATACTTTATTATTACTATCCCCCATATTGTACATATTTGCTAAATAATTTAATAGCCCCCAGGTTCATCTCTCAAACCTTTATGGTTTGAGAGATAACCAAAGGCAAAGTCCCCCCCACACACACACTTCCCTGAAGTCAGCGTTGTGCTGACTGCAGGGATATCCAGCCTGACTTTCATCATGCGGCTCTGCAGCAGAGCCGTGCTCGCGTTAATAACAAAGAATTATTTCATTGAAAAGATCTTCTACGTGTGATTGCAAACCAAGAACAGACCAAGCACATGTAGAGGACCGTTTCAGTGAAATAATTCTTTGTCACTAATGGGATCTCGGCTCAGCTGCAGAGCCACAAGCCTGTCGTATGACAGACTTCCCCTGCAGTCAGTACAACGCTGACTTCAGGGAAGGGGGAGGGAGGGGGGACTTTGCCTTCGGTTATCTCTCAATCCATAAAGGTTTGAGAGATGAACCTGGGGGCTATTAAATTATTTTATAAATATCTACAATATGGGGGAAGTAATAATAAAGTATTACTATCCCTTTAATATCCAGTCTGCATTGTAACCAGCGTTATAATCTGCCCAGAGGCCGTAGTGCTATGGAGGACTGGGGTGATTCTGTAGTAAATCAATTGCACCATAAGAGACAAATAAAAAATCATAAAATTGTCACTGATTTAAATGGGATTTTTAACCACTTGAATGCTAGAAAGGTCTACATTACATGGCTTGGTAATGTGTTGGGGACCTCTTTAGTATTCAAAGGGTTAAAATATCAGTTTAACCCTTTGAATATCAGAGGGGTAGCCAATGCATTGGAAATCGATTTATTGGCTTCCCCTCTGCTACTTAAAGGGTTGAAGTGATAGTAATGAATGTGAATACATACGTAATGCTCTCTCCCAGCCGGACCAGACAGCGAGGGACAATCTTCAGTGAGCGTAATTAAAGTCCTGCCCTCATTCGTCACGAGAGGCGGGGTTTTTATTACGCTCACAGTGAGAAGATTGTCCCTCGCTGCGTGCTGTCTGGTCAAGCGACAGGATTCCACACCTGCAGGAGGGGCATCCTTGAGGTAAAAGGGGCAGGAGGGGGATACTTTCAAATTATTGAACTACAATTCACACACAACTCATATACAGCGCTACATGAACCATAATATATGAACTTTAATCGGAGCTAGATTTATTTGCAAACATTACTATCCCTTTAAATTAATGTGAATTTTAATTTGTCCCCGTGGCGTCATTGTTTTTCTCCAGATTTACTCAGATTCATCCTGGTATATCAGCCTCAATATCACTGAGAAAACTGCCTCTTTAATACAGGAATGTGCGTGACCCTCACAGATAAAGACTACAGAGGGAAATCACCATATAAATCTGTGTTCTGGTCTTCACAAGCAGATCATCAGATTCCCTCTGAGAACCAAAATGTCCATTTATATGGTGATGTAGGAACATGGTCTTTCTTGCGCTGATTGCATTGTTACTCTCTGCCATTCTATTTTGCAGTTTGTACAGATATTTTTTTGTATGTTTTTAAAGTGACAGGCCACTTCCTTTTTGACTTTACACATGTCAGATTAAACTGACAATACATTTTATTATTTTTCTTTTCATCGTCAAGATCTGTTTCAGAGAATCTTCTGATCAGTGATTGTGTACGGAGGAATAACGATACAATGTAACGCTATCCCTGCAACAATGGGTGTATTGTTCTGTAACATAGGGGAGTCAGAAAGTTTCTGCAATGATTCACTGTATTGATTACCAGGAGGGTATATAATGCATTGCTTTGCAATGTGTTGGATACCCCACTGGCAATCAATGGGATGAAAAGTGTGTTGGTGTATTCTGGTGCTGTTGTATTTGCATTTCCTGTAATGCTTCCAAATTTTCAATAACATTTTGGGAAAAGAAAGTGTGTTGGTGGCATTACTTATTTTGTACATCGGTAGAAGCACAAAATCCCTATCTGACAGTAAAACAATTTTTACCATGACCCACTAGTTGTGGTGTCACCACAGCAGGGATAACAGCAGCTGCTCTGCTTTCTGTATGTAAAATAGAAGAGAAGGGTGCGGTATTATGATTTTTGTGGGTTAAAGGTGTATGAGGGGCAGAAAACCATCAAAGACTTTGAGTACAATATGAAATCAGCGCTTTACACAGTGCGATGTGCACAAATAGATAAACCTGTTCACAAGTGGTTCCACAAATGTCACTGATGAAGAATGATCTGGACGCCCTTCCATATCCACCACAGAGGAAAACACTGAATGAGTCCTTGACATTTATTTAGAAAATGTTTTACCAGGAAGAATACATTGAGATTTCTCTCGTTTTCAAGTGTGTCCTGGAAATAAATGATTCTGGGTATCCAGTCATGGTTCTGCTCAGTGAACAAGACAGGATGAAGGTGTGAACGTGTGGCTTCCCACTCAACCAAAGTATTTTTTTCTGAGGCCAGACACAAGATTATGGAGTGATACACTAAGTTTGTTGGAAACAAGGGGAACCGTGTAGGAAAATTATACTACTGTCCTTATTCATTGAAAATATATTATCTTCTCATATATATATATATATATATATGTATATATATATATATATATATATATATATATATAATGCAAGTCCCGGGGTTGGCACTCCAATTCTCAATGTCAAATTGCCTGGGTACTTAGCAAAATAGCAATATTCATACACAGGGCCAGCACTCACAGGTCTTAAAAATATTATAATTTTATTGTATGTCCAACCTTTCTGTCCAGTAAGGACGTTGGACATACAATAAAATTATAATATTTTTAAGACCTGTGAGTTCTGGCCCTGTGTATGAATATATTTATGTCAAAAGCTTTGCACTCTCGGATTTTTAAGTGATTTATTCTAACGTTTCTGTCCTCCCTGGGACCTTTGTCAAGCAAACATCATGTTTGCTTGACAATGGTCCCAGGGAGGACCGAAACGTTAGAATAAATCACTTAAAAATCCGAGAGTGCACAGCTTTTGACTCATATATTTATTTTCTGTTGCACCCGGTATTTCAAATATTTTTACAGCGTGGAGTGCAGATCCTATTGTTTTGTAGATATATATATATATATATATATATATATATATATAAATAATCCACAGGTAATGACGGCACTCACAGGATCTGTTTTTCAAAGCTTGAAATAAGTTACATTTATTGAAATCGACATTTCGGCTGTCGCCGCAGCCTTTCTCAAGACGTCGATTTCCCGAAACGTCGATTTCAATAAATGTAACTTATTTCAAGCTTTGAAAAACAGATCCAGTGAGTGCCGTCATTCCCTGGGGATTATTTGTACCATTTCTTCTTCCGATGAGCACCCAGGTCACCGTGACTTATTCTCAGTGAGTGCATTCCGACAATCTAAAGATTTCCTATATATATATATATATAAATAAAACAAAAAAGAAGGCAGCACCAGTGGGACTTGTTTACTAATATTTATTAAGGCAATAAAATGACAAAGATATGGTCTGGTCAACGTTTCGGTCCTGGTGTAGGACCTTTATCAAGACGCCAGGACCGACACGTTGACCAGACCATATCTTTGTCATTTTGTTGCCTTAATAAATATTAGTAAACAAGTCCCACTGGTGCTGCCTTCCTTTTGTTTTATTTGTATGTTAATAGTGAAGGGTTGTGCACCTGGGCATAGCTCAAGAAGAGTGAGTGCTTCCAACATCTGGTTTGTTTATATATATATATATATATATATATATATATATATATATATATATATATATGTATCCTATATAACAATAATTAGCTAAAACGTGTCTAACGACGCAGTCATGCACAGCAGAGACTGCCCGCGCTGTGGCTGTTACAGAGCTGAACATTTGAAGGAACGTCCAGCTCTGTATCAGCCGTGGCGCAGGCAGTCTCTACTGAGTATGAATGCCCCGAGACCGGCTGGCAGTGGTACTGTGGCCCGTATAACGGGCTCTTCAACTAGTATATATATAAAGCGTTAGTCTGCGAAGCTCCCTGTGTGCGTAACCGCACATGCACAGTACAGACTGGCCGAACACGCTGATCTGGAGCAGGGAGCACCGGCCAGCTCACCATCTGTCTGTGCTCCTGGTGCCAGGGCAGCAGCCAAGGCTGTTGGGTGGCACTTTCGCCCGTGTATACGGGCTTTCATACTAGTATAAAAATACATTTATTGTGGATATTTTCTGACTCACCCTTGTGTATGTGTTATGTGCTTAGATAAATCTCACAGTGAATATAGTATTGGACTAATCCTTTCTCTTTCCAGGAGGTTAATATGAAAGTCTATTACTGTAAATGGTTCTGCTACAGAGCTACTGTGACCACTACAAAGACACAAGAGCCTAACTAAAACCACATTCAGTCACAATATAAGATAAACATGAAGAGGAGGTTAACCCGCAAGGACCAGAGGGGCCGACAACGCATTATGAAGAAATGAGTTGCACAACTCTCTGGTTCTTGAGAAGATTGCTTCTTCAGCTTGCCGTTTAACCCTTTGGGGGCCAAAGGGTTATCCCATGCATTGCTTCACAATGCATTAGGTACCTCTCTGACACTCAAACGGTTAAGAGGTGAAAGGAGGGACCAGGTAGTCACCGGGCAGAGTTGGACCTCAGTGCGGTAAGTCTAAACAGTCACCTGGCTCTAAGTTGAAAGCTGCTTTGATATTTAGCAAGTTTTATCTTAAAGAAGCAGTAAACTTTTATTTCTGAAAGCACATATTTTATAGAGCATTTCCTGCTGAATAAAACAAGGTCACTCCCATCGCTGTCAGATGTTTTATTCAAAATGTATAGCAGTTTAAATAATCAGGAAGTGAATTTACTGTGTTTACTTCCTGATAGCTCTGACAGAAAGTGAATTTACTGTGTTTACTTCCTGATAGTTCTAACTGACAGGAAGTGACTTTACTGTGTTTACTTCCTGATAGTTCTAACTGACAGAAAGTGAATTTACTGTGTTTACTTCCTGATAGTTTTAAATGACAGGAAGTGAATTTACTGTGTTTACTTCCTGATAGTTCTAACTGACAGGAAGTGACTCAGCAGTTTCTATCACATTCTATGGAGAACTGTATGTCTCTGACTTTTCTGACTTTCCTATCCATTAGAATCTAACAGGAAAACTAATTAGAAATTGACCACTAGAGGGCACTGCTAATGTAAAAAAAAAAAATTTAAAAAAAAAAGTTTAAACTGTAATAACTCTGGAAATATAAATCTCTCTGCAGTGGGAGTACCCGTATCTTACTCAATAGGGAAATCCCTACAATATATATTTTTTCATAAAAAATGTTTACTACTCCTTTAACTCTTTGAAGGAAAACGGTGTGTGCAATGCATGTGCCCCTTTTAGCATTCAAAGGGTTAACACGGAGAGTCCAATGACAAAATTAATTTACTATTCCAGCATGTGTCACTGCGCTACTCCTTCCTGTCACTGCTTAGATGACAGGAGCAAGAAGCCATGTCATACCGAGGGTGCTCTGTTATGAAACGAGAAGGTCCGGGAGGTACATAAAAGATATTTTTACATCGTACTGGAGCTCAGTGGTTGCTGCTCTCCACCAACCCAGCAACATAACAAGATATCTCAGCCAGTGAGGTTACATGCATGTCTCACAGTTCCATGTTATAAACTCAGCACATGTGGTATGGCTTCAACTCCAAAACTGAGCTCTACTAGAGGAATTCAAACATTTGTGCGGATCTGACGATTCCTTTACTTGGGCCCATGTGACAGATATCACAGAGGTCTGCCGTTTCAGTCTCCATGGAGACTTGTTAATCAGGGATATATGTCCCTAATGAAAATCTCAAATAGGACTGAAAGACTCCATCAGAATTGTTATGTAAATAAATGTGGTTATATTTACCCATATGTGCCCAGGTAACTCATATTTTGGATCTGTACAAATCTTCTATATGCACCACAAGAAATATTTCTCTGCCTCCATCGTGCACTAGTAGTGTACAGAGACTCTGCACAGCAATGTGGTGTGGACTAGGGAGATACATTAATTCTGTGTACATGGCCAGGATCAAACATGCAAATTGACTTTTGAAAACACAACACAGTCATGGAACATGTTAGAATCTGTCCCCCAGTGCAGACTTTATTGTACATTCATAACTGCCAAAGAACTAGGAAGGGGAAGAAGTTATCACCTCTTTATCACAACTTAGTACATCTTCCCCTGTAGTCTATAACTAAATCTCTCCCATAGAATAACATAGGAACTGGAGAGTTTATCTCACTGGAGAAGTTATCTCCTCTTTATCACACCTTAGTACATCTCCCCTGTAGTCTATAACTAAATCTCTCCAATAGAATAACATAGGAACTGGAGAGTTTATCTCACTGGAGAAGTTATCTCCTCTTTATCACACCTTAGTACATCTCCCCTGTAGTCTATAACTAAATCTCTCCCATATAATAACATAGGAACTGGAGAGTTTATCTCACTGGAGAAGTTATCTCCTCTTTATCACACCTTAGTACATCTCCCCTGTAGTCTATAACTAAATATCTCCTATAGAATAACATAGGAACTGGAGAGTTTTTCTCACTGGAGAAGTTATCTCCTCTTTATCACACTTTAGTACATCTCCCCTGTAGTCTATAACTAAATCTCTCCCATAGAATAACATAGGAACTGGAGAGTTTATCACACTGGAGAAGTTATCTCCTCTTTATCACTCCTTAGTACATCTCCCTGTAGTCTATAACTAAATCTCTCCCATAGAATAACATAGGAACTGGAGAGTTTATCTCACTGGAGAAGTTATCTCCTCTTTATCACACCTTAGTACATCTCCCCCTGTAGTCTATAACTAAATCTCTCCCACAGAATAACATAGGAACTGAAGAGTTTATCTCACTGGAGAAGTTATCTCCTTTTTATCACACCTTAGTACATCTCCCCTGTAGTCTATAACTAAATCTCTCCCATAGAATAACATAGGAACTGCAGAGTTTATCTCACTGGAGAAGTTGTCTCCTCTTTATCACACCTTAGTACATCTCCCCTGTAGTCTATAACTAAATATCTCCCATAGAATAACATAGGGACTGGAGAGTTTCTCTCACTGGAGAAGTTATCTCCTCTTTATCACACCTTAGTACATCTCCCCTGTAGTCTATAACTAAATATCTCACATAGAATAACATAGGAACTGGAGAGTTTATCTCACTGGAGAAGTTATCTCCTCTTTATCACACCTTAGTACATCTCCCCTGTAGTCTATAACTAAATCTCTCCCATAGAATAACATAGGAAATGGAGAGTTTATCTCATTGGAGAAGTTATCTCCTCTTTTTCTCACCTTAGTACATCTCCCCTGTAGTCTATAACTAAATCTCTCCCACAGAATAACATAGGAACTGAAGAGTTCATCTCACTGGAGAAGTTATCTCCTCTTTATCACACCTTAGTACATCTCCCCTGTAGTCTATAACTAAATCTCTCCCATAGAATAACATAGGAACTGCAGAGTTTATCTCACTGGAGAAGTTGTCTCCTCTTTATCACACCTTAGTACATCTCCCCTGTAGTCTATAACTAAATATCTCCCATAGAATAACATAGGGACTGGAGAGTTTATCTCACTGGAGAAGTTATCTCCTCTTTATCACACCTTAGTACATCTCCCCTGTAGTCTATAACTAAAGATTCCCATAGAATAACATAGGAACTGGAGAGTTTATCTCACTGGAGAAGTTATCTCCTCTTTATCACACCTTAGTACATCTCCCCTGTAGCCTATAACTAAATCTCTCCCATAGAATAACGTAGGAACTGGAGAGTTTATCTCAATGGAGAAGTTGTCTCCTCTTTATCACACCTTAGTACATCTCCCCTGTAGCCTATAACTAAATCTCTCCCATAGAATAACATAGGAACTGGAGAGTTTATCTCACTGGAGAAGTTATCTCCTCTTTATCACACCTTAGTACATCTCCCCTGTAGTCTATAACTAAAGCTCTCCCGTAGGATAACATATGAACTGGAGAGTTAAACATAGCAACGGCCTCTTTATTCGTCCCCTCGACTGATTTTTGCCTTTCATTAAAACTTAATCAAAAATTATGCACAAAAAAAACCCAAATGCAAAAAAATCCGCCTTTGTAATAGCTTCTACATGAGAGAATTGAAAGTCACTCAGAGAATATGTGTAAAATAAGAAAACAAATCAGGGCTTCAAAAAAGGGCAATTTCTTTTTGAACATCCGTCTTAAAACAACCGGTTTGACTAATTCCTGCCATCCTTGCGACTGGCCTTGGATTACCTTCTTCTAAGACCTCCCATGTGCTTGTGGATGAGAGTTTGTAATGGGGATCTGTTAATTAACTAGAAGCAAACTTGCACGGTGGGGATCAAACACTGGATGCATCCTACGGCTCCCGCAGGGCAGATGAAATGCAGCGCTAACTTTAAAGACTTCCTGTCATTAGCGCAGACCTTGGCTGCTCCGAGCCCAGACCCCTCCTGTTTCCCAGAACAATGAGGACAATGACGGCTTAAATGAAACTGTGCAGCAAGGAACAAAAGAATTAGCTACTAACCCACAGAGCCACAAAGAGCCGTGTAAAAGAGAGAGAGGGCTGGCTTGTTCTTATCGGGATCCTGTCTACATTTAATTAATTTACGGCTGCCAGAGACAATCATACAGAGAGCCTGATGTGTTAATGAAAAGGGGTGCAATTCTGCAGCAAACCAACTGCACCATAGGGAGCAAATTAAAATGTCTCTTGTTTTAAATGGAACTTTTATCCTCATGAATGCAAGTCTCCAATGATGGAATAAAAGGGGTTAAAAACCCCATTTAAATCAATATTACATTACCAGCACACGTCACCTGTCCCCTCACTATCACATCCTAACATGATCTAGTACCTTACCAGCACACATCACCTGTCCCTTCACTATCACATCCTAACATGATCTAGTACTTTACTAACACAGATCACCTGTCCCCTCACTATCACATCCTAACATGATCTAGTACCTTACGAACACAGATCACCTGTCCCCTCACTATCACATCCTAACATGATCTAGTATTAGTGTTGAGCGAGCATGCTCGGCCGATGCTCGGATCGGCTCGAGCATCGCTCTGCTCGGCACATGGCGGTACTCGTACGAGTACCGCATGTGCTCGCCCGCCATGTTCGGGTCTCCTCCCCGCACGTTTTGCGGCTGCTGCGCAGCCAATAAACGTGCAGGGAGGCTCTGACATCGGTGTAATGCCAGCAGCCATGTTGGCTGCTGGCATTACACTGATTGGCTGGCCAGAACCCGTGGTCAGGTGCTGTATAGCACCTGACCAGCGAGTTCGGCTCAGTCTGAGCCAGGGAGAGCTGAGGATAGGAAGGGAAAGGCAGTGTAGGGAGGAAAAAAACAAAAATTGTGAAAAAAAAAGAACCAAAAGTCCTTTTTAGGACTACTGTGTGTGGGGGCAGCAGGTTATTTGGTGTGGGGGGAAAAAAACAAAAAAAAAAAAAAAAAAATATATATATTCTGTTTAGTGTGCAAAGTTGCAGATTAGAGCACATTCTGTTTAGTGTGCACAGTTGCAGATTAGAGCACATTCTGTTTAGTGTGCAAAGTTGCAGATTAGAGCACATTCTGTTTAGTGTGCAAAGTTGCAGATTAGAGCACATTCTGTTTAGTGTGCAAAGTTGCAGATTAGAGCACATTCTGTTAAGTCTTCAAACTAAAATATCAAAGTCACGTATTCCATTCAGTGTGCGTCGCCGCAGTTTAGCAGCACATTCTGAGTACTGTGCAGAGTTGCAGAATAGGAAGAAATACTGTTAAGTCTTCAAACTAAAATATCAAAGTCACATATTCCATTCAGTGTGCTTCGCCGCAGTTTAGCAGCACATTCTGTGTACTGTGCAGAGTTGCAGAATAGGAAGAAATACTGTTAAGTCTTCAAACTCAAATATCAAAGTCACATATTCCATTCAGTGTGCTTCGCCGCAGTTTAGCAGCACATTCTGTGTACTGTGCAGAGTTGCAGAATAGGAAGAAATACTGTTAAGTCTTCAAACTAAAATATCAAAGTCACATATTCCATTCAGTGTGCTTCGCCGCAGTGTAGCAGCACATTCTGTGTACTGTGCAGAGTTGCAGAATAGGAAGAAATACTGTTAAGTCTTCAAACTCAAATATCAAAGTCACATATTCCATTCAGTGTGCTTCGCCGCAGTTTAGCAGCACATTCTGTGTACTGTGCAGAGTTGCAGAATAGGAAGAAATACTGTTAAGTCTTCAAACTAAAATATCAAAGTCACATATTCCATTCAGTGTGCTTCGCCGCAGTGTAGCAGCACATTCTGTGTACTGTGCAGAGTTGCAGAATAGGAAGAAATACTGTTAAGTCTTCAAACTAAAATATCAAAGTCACATATTCCATTCAGTGTGCTTCGCCGCAGTTTAGCAGCACATTCTGTGTACTGTGCAGAGTTGCAGAATAGGAAGAAATACTGTTAAGTCTTCAAACTCAAATATCAAAGTCACATATTCCATTCAGTGTGCTTCGCCGCAGTTTAGCAGCACATTCTGTGTACTGTGCAGAGTTGCAGAATAGGAAGAAATACTGTTAAGTCTTCAAACTAAAATATCAAAGTCACATATTCCATTCAGTGTGCTTCGCCGCAGTGTAGCAGCACATTCTGTGTACTGTGCAGAGTTGCAGAATAGGAAGAAATACTGTTAAGTCTTCAAACTCAAATATCAAAGTCACATATTCCATTCAGTGTGCTTCGCCGCAGTTTAGCAGCACATTCTGTGTACTGTGCAGAGTTGCAGAATAGGAAGAAATACTGTTAAGTCTTCAAACTAAAATATCAAAGTCACATATTCCATTCAGTGTGCTTCGCCGCAGTGTAGCAGCACATTCTGTGTACTGTGCAGAGTTGCAGAATAGGAAGAAATACTGTTAAGTCTTCAAACTAAAATATCAAAGTCACATATTCCATTCAGTGTCTTTCACCGCCGTTTAACAGCCTATTCTGTGTACTCTGCAGAGTTGCAGAATTATAAGAAATACTGTTAAGTTTTCAAACTCAAATATTAAAGTCACATATTCCATTCAGTGTCTTTCACCGCCGTTTAACAGCCTATTCTGTGTACTCTGTACAGTTGCAGAATTATAAGAAATACTGTTAAGTTTTCAAACTCAAATATTAAAGTCACATATTCCATTCAGTGTCTTTCACCGCCGTTTAACAGCCTATTCTGTGTACTCTGTACAGTTCCAGAATTATAAGAAATACTGTTAAGTTTTCAAACTCAAATATTAAAGTCACATATTCCATTCAGTGTGTTTCAACGCCGTTTAACAGCCTATTCTGTGTACTCTGCAGAGTTGCAGAATAGTAAGAAATACTGTTAAGTTTTCAAACTCAAATATTAAAGTCACATATTCCATTCAGTGTGTTTCACCGCCGTTTAGCAGCCTATTCTGTGTACTGTGCAGAGTTGCAGAATTATAAGAAATACTGTTAAGTTTTCAAACTCAAATATCAAAGTCACATATTCCATTCAGTGTCTTTCACCGCCGTTTAACAGCCTATTCTGTGTACTCTGCAGAGTTGCAGAATTATAAGAAATACTGTTAAGTTTTCAAACTCAAATATTAAAGTCACATATTCCATTCAGTGTCTTTCACCGCTGTTTAACAGCCTATTCTGTGTACTCTGTACAGTTCCAGAATTATAAGAAATACTGTTAAGTTTTCAAACTCAAATATTAAAGTCACATATTCCATTCAGTGTGTTTCAACGCCGTTTAACAGCCTATTCTGTGTACTCTGCAGAGTTGCAGAATAGTAAGAAATACTGTTAATTTTTCAAACTCAAATATCAAAGTCACATATTCCATTCAGTGTCTTTCACCGCCGTTTAACAGCCTATTCTGTGTACTCTGCAGAGTTGCAGAATTATAAGAAATACTGTTAAGTTTTCAAACTCAAATATTAAAGTCACATATTCCATTCAGTGTCTTTCACCGCCGTTTAACAGCCTATTCTGTGTACTCTGTACAGTTCCAGAATTATAAGAAATACTGTTAAGTTTTCAAACTCAAATATTAAAGTCACATATTCCATTCAGTGTGTTTCAACGCCGTTTAACAGCCTATTCTGTGTACTCTGCAGAGTTGCAGAATAGTAAGAAATACTGTTAATTTTTCAAACTCAAATATTAAAGTCACTTATTCCATTCAGTGTGTGTCACCGCAGTTTAGCAGCCTATTCTGTGTACTCTGCAGAGTTGCAGAATAGTAAGAAATACTGTTAATTTTTCAAACTCAAATATTAAAGTCACTTATTCCATTCAGTGTGTGTCACCGCAGTTTAGCAGCCTATTCTGTGTACTCTGCAGAGTTGCAGAATAGTAAGAAATACTGTTAATTTTTCAAACTCAAATATTAAAGTCACTTATTCCATTCAGTGTGTGTCACCGCAGTTTAGCAGCCTATTCTGTGTACTCTGCAGAGTTGCAGAATAGTAAGAAATACTGTTAAGTTTTCAAACTCATATATATTAAAGTCATATATATCGTGTAAGATGAAGAAGGCGGGTAAAAAGGGACGGGGAAGTGGACGTGATCCTGAAAGTTCAGGGCGCGGGTCAGGACGCGGAGAAACTGTGCCTGGTGCCAGAGCACAAGAAAGAAAGACATCCACCATACCTAGCTTCATGTCTGATTTCACAGGGCGTCGCAGGACATCACTCTCGAGGTCCGACCAGTGCGAACAGGTGGTCGGTTGGATGACAGCTGATACTGCTTCCAGTCGGTTAAGCACCACCCTGTCTTCCACCAAGTCCACTCTCAGTAGCCAAGAGTCTGGTCAACATAATCCTCACTCTGATCATCCTTCCTCCCACCATACACGGTCTGGTCAAAGAAGTGATCCCACACTGGGATATAGTGATGAGCTCGTCTCATCACCAATCCTTCATTTGACCCTCTCTCCAAGCACGCTTGCAGAGGAACATGACATCTTGTGCCCTGATTCACAACCTCTAGAGGCTACCCAATCACAAGAAGATGACAGATGTGAACGGCATTTAAGGTCAAAGGAAGTAGTGGATGATGATGATGATGATGAGACACAGTTGCCATTAAATCAACCACTATTTCCTTCTCAAGACCTTGTTGAGGAGAATGTTATACAGTTGTCAATGACCGAGTATGTGGTGGGATCAAGACTTGAGGAGGATGATCAGAGTGAGGAAGTGGAGGAGGACTTGGTGGACGATGAGGTGACTGACCCCACCTGGGAAGGTGTAGAGCCGAGCGATGACAGCAGTCCTGAGGGTGAGCCATCTGCAGCACCGCAACAGGCTGGAAGAGGCAGTGGTGTGGCTACAGAAAGAAGGCGGACCGCACCAAACCGGCCCGCAAATGTTCCACGGAGCACCCCCTTGCGTAAATCTACCTTGCCAAGGGGTAGGTGTTCCGCGGTATGGCGTTTTTTTAAGGAAAGTGCGGACGACAAAAGATTTGTAGTTTGCAACCTGTGCCACACCAGAATGAGCCGAGGCATGAACACTAGAAACCTCACCACCACCAGCATGATCCGACACATGGCATCCAAGCACCGTAGTAAGTGGGAGGAACGCCTGGATCGCCCATCTGTGTCTGCAGGCCACACCACTGCCTCCTCTTCCCCTGTTTTCGGTGCCGGCCAATCGCCTGTCGAAGGCGCAGGCCCGCATACCTCCCGCCCTGCACCTGTAGCATCTGAAGCACCATCAGCGACCACATCCACTTCCCTGTCCCAGCACAGCGTCCAAATGTCGTTACCCCAGGCATTTGAGCGCAAGAGAAAATACCCAGCCACCCACCCACAGGCCATAGCACTAACCTCACACCTTTCAAAATTACTGGCCATCGAAATGCTGCCATTTAGGCTTGTGGACACTGAGTCCTTCCGCAGCCTGATGGCAGCAGCTGTCCCTCGGTACGCGGTCCCCAGCCGCCACTACTTTTCCCGGTGTGCCATCCCCGCATTACACCACCATGTGTCCCGTAACATCACCCGTGCCCTGACCAACGCAGTTACTGGGAAGGTCCACTTAACGACTGACACATGGACAAGTGCTTGTGGCCAGGGACGCTACATTTCCCTGACGGCACACTGGGTGAATGTCGTGGAGGCTGGGAGCGACTCGGACCCTGGGATGGCACGGGTGCTACCCACGCCGAGGATTGCGGGCCCTACCTCCATCAGGGTTTCCACCAGCACCTACGTTATTGGCTCCTCCTCCTCCGTTTCCACCTCCGAATTCTCTACACACACCGCCACTCCCCCATCAGCCAGTAGCTGGAAGCAGTGTAGCACTGCAGTGGGGAAGCGTCAACAGGCCGTGCTGAAGCTGATCTGCCTTGGGGACAAACAGCACACGGCCTCAGAGCTGTTGCAGGGGATTAGTCACCAGACCGAGCAGTGGCTCTCGCCACTCAACCTGCAAGCAGGCATGGTTGTGTGTGATAATGGGCGTAACTTGGTGGCGGCTTTGGAGCTCGGCAAGCTCACACACGTACCATGCCTAGCGCATGTATTTAATTTAGTGGTGCAGCGATTTCTAAAAACCTACCCCAATGTGCATGATCTCTTGACCAAGGTGCGCCGCGTGTGTGCACATTTCCGTAAGTCATCTACAGCTTCGGCCGGCCTGTTGAAGCTGCAGCAGCGCTTACAATTGCCAGCTCACCGGCTGCTGTGTGACGTGAGCACGCGCTGGAACTCCACCTTCCACATGTTGGCCCGGCTTTGTGAGCAGCAGAGGGCAGTAGTGGAGTACCAGCTGTTACACGGTCGTCGCCTCTCCGTTCAACTTCCTGTAATCAGAAGTGAGGAGTGGGAATGGATGTCAGACCTCTGCGAGGTTTTACGCAATTTTGAGGAATCGACACAGATGGTGAGCGGCGATAACGCTATTATCAGTGTAACCATCCCACTTCTGTGTCTACTGAAACGCTCGCTGCTCACAATTAAAACCGACGCTTTGCATGTGGAAGAGGTGGAAATGGGGGAGGAAGAGCTTACACAAGGTGATAGCCAGAGCACCCTCACTTCGTCTTCTCAGCGACAATTGGAGGAGGCGGAGGAGGAGGAGGAGGAGGAGGAGGAGGAGGAAGACACGGTTGCCTCCGCTACAGAGGGTAGCCATGGAACTTTAGTTCCATCTCTTCAGCGTGGGTGGGCAGAAGAGGAGGAAGAGGATGAGGATATTGAGAGTCAGCCTCCTGGTGAGGACAGCGAAATCTTGACTGTTGGTACTCTGGCACACATGGCTGACTTTATGTTAGGCTGCCTTTCCCGTGACCCACGCGTTGTACGCATTTTAGACAACACGGATTACTGGGTGTTCACCCTTCTGGACCCCCGCTACAAAGAGAATTTCTCATCTCTCATTCCTCCGGTGGAGAGGACAAGCAAAATGGTGCAATACCAGAAGGTTCTTGTTGAAAAATTGCTCCAAAATTTTCCATCTGACAACGCTGGCGGCAGAGTACGTGCTACCTTGGCCAACCGAGAAGGGGAGAAAAGGGGAGCACACAGCAGTTCCGACAAAGGCAGGGCAACACTCTCCAAGGCGTGGGACACCTTCATGACACCCCGCCAGCACCCTCACCCTGATGCGCAGCCTAGTGTCACAAGGAGGGAAAAGTTTTGGAAGATGGTGAAGGAGTACGTAGCAGACCGTGTCAGCGTCCTCAATGATCCCTCTGTGCCTTACAACTACTGGGTGTCCAAGCTGGACACGTGGTATGAACTGGCACTCTACGCCTTGGAGGTGCTGGCCTGCCCTGCCGCCAGCGTTCTGTCTGAGCGGGTATTTAGTGCTGCTGGTGGCATCATAACAGATAAGCGTATCCGCCTTTCCACCGACAATGCTGATAGGTTGACACTTATAAAAATGAACAAGGCCTGGATTTCCCCTGACTTCTCCACTCCACTGGAGGAAAGCCCCGGGGGAACATAAACTCACTTTATATATGTTATTTACAATGATGGGAATACTCTGTATTCCCATTCACCCCTTCCACCCCAAAAACGGGTATATGGTTGACTCTTAATGTTCTCATCCTCCTCCTCCTCTTCCATATGCCCTGGGATATAATTTTTATATAGGGCCAGCTCACCAGCGTGCCCTGGGATATAATTTTTATATAGGGCCAGCTCACCAGCGGGCCCTGTGATATAATTTTTATATAGGGCCAGCTCACCAGCGGGCCCTGTTTGCCAATTTTTATATAGGTCAGCTCACCAGCGGGCCTTCTCATATAATGTTTTATTGGGTCAGCTCTCTAGCGGGCCCTCTCATATAATGTTTTATAGCGTCAGCTCACTAGCGGGCCTTCGCATATAATGTTTAGGATGGTCAGCTCTGCAGCAGACCCTCACCCATAATGTTTTAGATGGTCAGCTCAGCGCACGTTTCCCTCTTAATCATGGCCTCAGTTCTGAAAATCAAGGAAATTTTTGGGAGAATTTGCCTCTGCGCACGTTTCCCTCTTAATCATGCCTCAGTTCTGAAAATCAAGGAAATTTTTGGGATAATTTGCCTCTGCGCACGTTTCCCTCTTAATCATGGCCTCACTTCAGAAAATCGATGAAATTTTTGGGAGAATTTGCAGATGATATACAAGTAAATATACAGCAAATACTGTTTGGTAACAATTTTTCGCCTAAAGTCGTTTTTATTTTCCTTTTTGTGTGTTTTACGGTCAGTCTGTAAAAATGGCGTACTACGGGCGAAAGATCGTTCCCAGCAGCGATGTTGGAGTCCAAGGTGCATCCAGACATCCTCCCTATGCTGTCCCTGAACCATTTCTGTAGTGTTTCCATCTTTTTCTGCCCTTTTCCTATGGACCAGGCACCCTCCCCTCATCAGAGCAGGGGGTGCCTGGTGTAATGCTCGAGTCCTCCCATTGACTTCAATGGGGCTCGGGTGCTCGGCCGAGCACTCGAGCCTCAGGGGGTGCTCGGTCAGAGCACCCGAACATCCGAGCATTGGGGTGCTCGCTCATCACTATCTAGTATCTTACCAGCACATGCCACCTGTCCCCTCACTATCACATCCTAACATGATCTAGTACCTTACCAGCACACGTCACCTGTCCCCTCACTATCACATCCTAACATGACCTAGTACCTTACCAGCACACGTCACCTGTCCCATCACTATCACATCCTAACATGATCTAGTACCTTACCAGCACACGTCACCTGTCCCCTCACTATCACATCCTAACATGATCTACGACCTTACCAGCACACATCACCTGTTCCCTCACTATCAAATCCTAACATGATCTAGTACCTTACCAGCACATCACCTGTCCCCTCAACATCACATTCTAACATGTTCTAGTACCTTACCAGCACACATTACCTGTCCCCTCACTATCACATCCTCACATGATCTAGTACCTTACCAGCACACGTCACCTGTCCACTCACTACCACATCCTAACATGATCTAGTACCTTACCAGCACACATCACCTGTCACCTCACTATCACATCCTAACATGATCTAGTACCTCACCAGTACACATCAACTGTCCATTCAGAATCATATCCTAACATGATCTAGTACCTTACCAGCACACGTCCCCTGTCCCCTCACTATCACATCCTAACATGTTATAGTATCTTACCAGCACACATCACCTGTCCCCTCACTATCATATCCTAACATGATCTAGTACCTTACCAGTACACATCACCTATCCCCTCACTATCACATTCTAACATGCTATAGTACCTTACCAGCACACATCACCTGTCCCCTCACTATCACATCCTAACACGATCTTGTACCTTACCAGCACACGTCACCTGTCCACTCACTATCACATCCTAACATGATCTAGTACCTTACCAGCACACATCACCTGTCCCCTCACTATCACATCCTAACATGATCTAGTACCTCACCAGTACACATCACCTGTCCCCTCACCATCATATCCTTACATGATCTAGTACCTTACCAGCACACATCACTTGTCCCCTCACTATCACATCCTAACATGATCTAGCACCTTACCAGCACACATCTCCTGTCCCCTCACTATCACATCCTAACATGATCTAGTACCTTTCCAGCACACATCACCTGTCCCCTCACTATCACATCCTAACATGATCTAGAACCTTGCCAGCACACGTCACCTGTCCCCTCACTATCACATCCTAACATGATCTAGTACCTTACCAGTACACATCACCTGTCCCCTCACTATCACATCCTAACATGATCTAGTACCTTACCAGCACACATCACCTGTACCCTCACTATCACATCCTAACATGGTCTCACTATCACATCCTAACATGATCTAGTACCTTACCAGCACACGTCACCTGTCCCCTCACCATCACATCCTAACATGATCTAGTACCTTACCAGCACACGTCACCTGCCCCCTCACTATCACATCCTAACATGATCTAGTACCTTACCAGCACACGTCACCTGTCCCCTCACTATCACATCCTAACATGATCTAGTACCTTACCAGCACACATCACCTGTCCCCTCACCATCACATCCTAACATGATCTAGTACCTTACCAGCACACGTCACCTGTCCCCTCACTATCACATCCTAACATGATCTAGTACCTTACCAGCACACATCACCTGTCCCCTCACTATCACATCCTAACATGATCTAGGACCTTACCAGCACACATCACCTGTACCCTCATTATCATATCCTAACAGGATCTAGTACCTTACCAGCACACATCACCTGTCCCCTCACCATCACATCCTAACATGATCTAGTACCTTACCAGCGCGTCACCTGTCCCCTCACTATCACATCCTAACATGATCTAGTACCTTACCAGCACACGTCACCTGCCCCCTCACTATCACATCCTAACATGATCTAGTACCTTACCAGCACATGTTACCTGTCCCTTCACTATCACATCCTAACATGATCTAGTACCTTACCAGCACACGTCACAACATGATCTACTACCTCACCAGCACACGTCACCTGTCCCCTAACTATCACATCCTAACAAGATCTAGTATCTTACCAGCATACATCACCTGTCCCCTCACTATCATATCCTAACATGATCTAGTACCTTACCTGTACACATCACCTATCCCCTCACTATCACATTCTAACATGATATAGTACCTTACCAGCACACGTCACCTGTCCCCTCACTATCACATCCTAACATGATCTAGTACCTCACCAGCACACGTCACCTGTCCCCTCACTATCACATCCTAACATGATCTTGTACCTTACCAGCACACGTCACCTGTCCCCTCACTATCACATCCTAACATGATCTAGTACCTCACCAGCACACGTCACCTGTCCCCTCACTATCACATCCTAACAAGATCTAGTACCTTACCAGTACACATCACGTGTCCTCTCACTATCACATCCTAACATGATCTAGTACCTTACCAGTACACGTCACCTGCCCCCTCATTATCACATCCTAACATGATCTAGTACCTTACCTGTACACGTCACTTGTCCCCTCACTTTCACATCCTAACATGATCTAGTACCTTACCAGCACACATCACCTGTCCCTCACTATCACATCCTAACATGATCTAGTACCTTACCAGCACACGTCACCTGCCTCCTCATTATCACATCCTAACATGATCTAGTACCTTACCAGCACACGTCACCTGTCCCATCACTATCACATCCTAACATGATCTAGTACCTTACCAGCACACGTCACCTGTCCCCTCACTATCACATCCTAACATGATCTAGTACCTTACCAGTACACATCACCTGTCCCCTCACTATCACATCCTAACATGATCTAGTACCTTACCAGCACACATCACCTGTACCCTCACTATCACATCCTAACATGGTCTCACTATCACATCCTAACATGATCTAGTACCTTACCAGCACACGTCACCTGTCCCCTCACCATCACATCCTAACATGATCTAGTACCTTACCAGCACACGTCACCTGTCCCCTCACCATCACATCCTAACATGATCTAGTACCTCACCAGCACACGTCACCTGTCCCCTCACTATCACATCCTAACAAGATCTAGTACCTTACCAGTACACATCACGTATCCTCTCACTATCACATCCTAACATGATCTAGTACCTTACCAGTACACGTCACCTGCCCCCTCATTATCACATCCTAACATGATCTAGTACCTTACCAGTACACGTCACTTGTCCCCTCACTATCACATCCTAACATGATCTAGTACCTTACCAGCACACATCACCTGTCCCTCACTATCACATCCTAACATGATCTAGTACCTTACCAGTACACGTCACCTGCCTCCTCATTATCACATCCTAACATGATCTAGTACCTTACCAGCACACGTCACCTGTCCCCTCACTATCACATCCTAACAAGATCTAGTACCTTACCAGTACACATCACGTGTCCTCTCACTATCACATCCTAACATGATCTAGTACCTTACCAGTACACGTCACCTGCCCCCTCATTATCACATCCTAACATGATCTAGTACCTTACCAGTACACGTCACTTGTCCCCTCACTATCACATCCTAACATGATCTAGTACCTTACCAGCACACATCACCTGTCCCTCACTATCACATCCTAACATGATCTAGTACCTTACCAGTACACGTCACCTGCCTCCTCATTATCACATCCTAACATGATCTAGTACCTTACCAGCACACGTCACCTGTCCCATCACTATCACATCCTAACATGATCTAGTACCTTACCAGCACACGTCACCTGTCCCCTCACTATCACATCCTAACATGATCTAGTACCTTACCAGTACACATCACCTGTCCCCTCACTATCACATCCTAACATGATCTAGTACCTTACCAGCACACATCACCTGTACCCTCACTATCACATCCTAACATGGTCTCACTATCACATCCTAACATGATCTAGTACCTTACCAGCACACGTCACCTGTCCCCTCACCATCACATCCTAACATGATCTAGTACCTTACCAGCACACGTCACCTGTCCCCTCACCATCACATCCTAACATGATCTAGTACCTTACCAGCACACGTCACCTGCCCCCTCAACATCACATTCTAACATGATCTAGTACCTTACCAGCACACATTACCTGTCCCCTCACTATCACATCCTAACATGATCTAGTACCTTACCAGCACACGTCACCTATCCCCTCACCATCACATCCTAACATGATCTAGTACCTTACCAGCACACGTCACCTGTCCCCTCACTATCACATCCTAACATGATCTAGTACCTTACCAGTACACATCACCTATCCCCTCACTATCACATCCTAACATGATCTAGTACCTTACCAACACATATCACCTGTCCCCTCACTATCACATACTAACATGATCTAGTTCACCTTTCCACTCACTATCACATAATAACATGATCTAGTACCTTACCAGCACACATCACCTGTTCCCTCACTATCACATCCTAACATGTTCTCACTATCACATCCTAACATGATCTAGTACCTTACCAGCACACGTCACCTGCCCCCTCACTTTCATATCCTAACATGATTTACTGCCCTCACGGGTGTCTGTAGAAATGGGGATGGGGATCAAAGCCATAATATGACCCCCAGGCCTCC